>JANFOE010000201.1:0-1200000 GCA_025667525.1 Glebionis coronaria | reverse complement strand
ACATTCCGATCTGGTTTTACGATCTGACATTCCGATCAAGTATTACGATCTGACATTCCGATCTGGCATTCCGATAATCACAATTTTTTTCCATAAAAAATTTCGAATCGTGTGTAATTTTGACTTGGAATTTTTGGTTTATCGAGAACATATTTTAGGGGATTTTAACATTGTTTCTCGGTTTTAACTCACAACAACACAAAAATACTTAACCTTATTTCATTGTTCGATCAACTTTGTAAATCTTAACTTATTGAAATGGAGTATACATCTCTTACGGATAAGTCCATCCTCTCGGGTACGGATAATCGTCCACCAATGTTGGTGAAGACTATGTATGAGGAATGGGCTTCCCGAATGGAACTTTATATGTTGAACAAGGAGAATGGACATCTAATTTGGGCATCGGTGCTCAATGGACCATTAGATTATGGTACTGTGACGGAAGGTACGACCACTCGTCCTCGCACAACGGGTGAGTTGACTGGAGATATGAAGATTCAAGATAAATGTGATAAGTATGCTACAAACATCATTCTCCAAGCTCTTCCTCCAGATGTCTACAAACTCGTCAGCAAACATAAAGTTGCCAAAGAGTTATGGGATAGAATTCGTGTTCTAATGCAAGGCACCTCGTTAACTAAACAAGAACGAGAGTGTAAGCTTTATGATACTTTTGATAAGTTTGCCTATGTGCCAGGGGAGACTCTCAATGATTACTATCTGAGATTTACCCTATTGTTGAATGAGCTTAACATCTATGGCATGGCAATTCCTACCTTTCAATTGAACACCAAGTATTTGAACACTCTTCCTCCAGAATGGAAAAAATACGTGACGGATGTTAAATTGGCTAAGGACTTGCATAACACCAATGTGGATCAACTTCAAGCTTTTCTTCAACAACATGAATGCCATGTGATCGAGGCTCGGTTGTCTACACCTCAAGTTCATGATCCACTTGCAATGTATGCTTCTCAACAAAACATGGCTTATACTTATCAACAACCATCATACTTGCAGCAGACACCACCACACATCTATCAGCAACCACAGCAACCATCTTATCAACCACCAATGATGCCACAACAAGAATATCAACAAAGTGTTCATCAACAATCTTTTCAACAGCAACCACCATATCAAACATCACCATCACAAACCAACACTTCTCCATTGGGCTATACTCCTCAGCAAGGATATTTTCCAATTGAAGCACAACCATCACAAGCTTTCTACTCTAATGAACTTCCACCAATCCAAGCACCAGTCTTTACTCCAAATGATACGCCAGCTGATGTTCTAAACCATCTTACAGCCTATTTGTCAAAACTTGTTGCAACTAGAGGATTTCCACCAACAAACAATCAGCTCCGCACCTCATCAAATCCTCGACAACAAGCCACTGTTCAAGATGGTCAAGTGACGGTGCAACCCATTCAGGGAAGGCAAAATTCATATGGAACTCCTACAAGGACTGGGAACAATCAAGCTGTGAATGCTCAAGCTAGTGGAAATGGGAGTCCTATTGGTCCTAAAAAGGTTGTGACTTGCTACAATTGCCGAGGACAAGGTCATATGGCTAGGGAATGCACTCAGCCGAAAAGGAGGAGGGATGATGCATGGTTTCGTGAGAAGATGTATTTGGTTGATGCTCAGTCTAAGGGGAAGATTTTGGATTCAGAGGAGTTAGCATTTCTTGCAGACCCAGGGGCAGCAGATACTGAAGGCATTGCAGTCGTTTCCACTTCTAATGCAGCTTATCAAGCGGACGATCTTGATGCATACGATTCGGATTGTGATGACATTCACTCTGCCCAAGCTGCTCTCGTTGCTAATCTCTCTCACTACGGTTCTGATGTCATCAGTGAGGTACCAACCACATCCAATAATATTGATGATAACCAACATCAAGTTGGGCATGAAAATGACAACCTCGAACAGCATTCGGGAATTAGTAATTCAAATGATGTGGTACCCAAACCTACACATTTGAGTGAACCTCAACCAAATGCTACGACGGGTATGGAATCTTATGCTCAACATGATTTGGTAATGGTACCTAAACATATAATTGATCAAATGCATATGGCCCTCAGACAATCCGTAGATACGAATTCCACCCTAACTGCTGAGCTTGCGTTGCATAAAGAAAAGGTCAAAACTTTTGAAATGGTCCCTCAAGAAGAGAAAATAACATGTTCTGAATTTGACCAATTTCGTTTTGAAAAGATTGAACACTTGAAAGAAATAGAATCATTAAAAGCTAATCTTTCCAATGAATTAAAAGAAAAAGAGTCGGTTGTCAATGATTTTCAGAAACTTAAAATGGATTTCGAAACTCTCGAGTCTAAAAAGGTTGAATCGGAAATTAATGCTACCAAACTTCTTAAATTCAAAGAACAACAGCTTTTAAAACAATACGCTTCCACAGAAAAGGTTCATCTTTTAACTAAATCATTTAAAGAATTCGAACTTAAGCGTCTTCAAGATTTACCACCTAATCCCGGTTATGCAAAACAAGCTCAGGAATATATTCCCGGCCTTTATGATATGACCATAATTGGAAAATCGAAAGAAGCACCTTTTGTTCGTAGTACTGAGGAGACACAATCACTTGGGGATGAAACTCATTCTAAAATGCTTTCAAAATTCCATACAATTGATTATGATCAACATAACAAAGATCAATTTTCGAAAAAGACACGCATTCGCTTACAAAAGGAATTAGCAGAACTAACAGTTCTTGTGCCCCAAAGTTTGTCAAATGAAAACCTTCCTAGTACGTCTCCTACACTCGTCAAAAAGGATTTAACGAAGTTAATTCCACCGGTAAGTAAGGCGTCCGTTAACTTAAATACGGTTCACCAACACTTGGCCGATTTTGACAAGGTCATTTTGGAACGTACGACGGCCACGGCCATAACAGAAGGTGAATGGAACTTTGAGCACACTAGAGCTGCGTTTCGAGATGAAATTGTTCCGTTTGTAAAGAATGTTAAAGCTTGTCTTCGTAATATTGATCAAGATTTGTTTTTGGAAATAGAAGAAGTTAGACGTGTTTTCAATGAAATGGAAGATGCTTATGAAAACAGTTTACTTGAAATAGAACGGGTTTCACGCCATAATGATCTGCTTTTGAAACAAGTGATGTCTCATGATATAGTTTCTGTCTGTGTGAATACAAGTGTTGATAATGATTCTATTGTGCAAAATGTTAAATCTGTGGATACTGTGGTAGATAGTACTTGTCACGAATCTGACGCTGAATTTTTAAAGCTTCAAGATTCATATTCATCGCTTTCAAAACGTTTTGATGAGATTCAAACACATTGTATTTCGCTTGAATGCAAGCAACAATTTATTCAAGAAATCTTTGAAACGTCATTCGAAGGTGTTAATATCGATGACGCAAATTTTGAAAAGAATTTTCGATTGAATTTACAAACAAAACAGCGTCAGCCAAGTGACAAAGTTGCTAACTTTTTGCCGATAGAAATAGAGAAATCTAAGGAGCATAACTGTGTGAACGTACTTGAGGCCGCTGAGAATCTTAAACTGGATCTAGATAATCGAGTTTCCAAGATTTTGTCCAAAGTTGATAACTTAAAACAGAAAAATACACGACTCTTCGATTCAGTACAGCCCGCATGTGTTGATACCACTGCACAAAATCAATCATTGATTGAACAATTGAATCGAAAGTCGATGGAAATATCTGATTTGAGGGAACAAATTTGTGATAAGAACCTGGTCTTGGCTGAGTTAAAGGAAACACTTCGTACTCTAAAAGGTAAGAATGTTGTGGATTACGCAGCCACTATCTCAGCTTCGTCCTCTAGTGCAATTAAAAGGAACCTAATAGCCGTCACACCACTTAACAAGGGCCCTAGGACTAAACCATCTCAACCTTTGGTCGCTAAAGATAAGGCGGAATCAAAACCAGCTTCTAATATTCCCGTGTTGCCTTCTACAGGAGTAAGCACCACTACTAAGGCTCAAAGATCTAAGCTTAAGAGAAACAAGAAGAATGATAGGATCTTGCCCCCATCTAGTAGTCAAGTGAAGAAGAAAGTAGAAGCCCATCCTAGGAATGTTATTTCTGTTTTGAATAAAAAGAATCATGTAGCTAAACCTAAAGGCTCTGCGGTTGTGCAGCGTTCTAAGCCTACTGTGAATTCTAATTTAAAATGTTGGAATTGCAATGAATGTATGTTTTCTAGTCATCATGATTCTTGCCTTATTGACCATGTGAATGAGATGCAGGCCCAGAAACATGGATTAGAATGGAGACCGACTGGGAAAGTGTTAACCCAAGTTGGCTGGATGTGGCGCCCCACTGGTAGAACTTTCACTATAGTAGGAAATATGTGCCCTTTGACTAGGATCACTCCCACTACAGCGAAGAAAGCGTGCCCTTTAACTAGGAGTACCAAGGCTACCAAAACACAAGCGTGTCCTTTAACTAGGAACACCGACACTACTGTAGGAACCAAGTGCCCTTTAAATAGGTCTACTCCCACTGTAGTGCCCGCAAATAATCCAAAACCAAAGAAGGTTGGAACAGTAAAACCTGTTAGTGCTAAAACTCACATTAGAAAACGTAGGAAATCTAAGGGTCTTGAAAATGTTAGCAATTCTGATAATTCTATATTTGTATCTGCTAACACTCCAGAACCAATAGTTTCCAATGCATTGTCTACTGTTGTTATTGAAAACAGGTGGTCCAAATTGTTCTCTGGTATTTGGACTCTGGTTGCTCCAAGCATATGACCGGAGATCGCTCTCAGCTCAGAAATTTCGTCAGCAAGTTTCTTGGTACGGTTCGATTTGGAAATGATCATATTGCAAAGATAATGGGTTATGGTGAATATCATATTGGGAATGTTATAATTTCAAGAGTGTATTACGTGGAAGGTCTCGGTCACAACTTATTTTCTGTGGGACAATTTTGTGATGCAAACCTAGAAGTTGCTTTTCGAGAGCATACCTGCTTCATTCGTAATTTGGAAGGGGTTGATTTATTGAAAGGTACTCGAGGGAATAATTTGTATACTTTGTCTCTACAAGACATGATGGCCGCTTCTCCCGTATGTCTTCTCTCCAAAGCATCGAAGACTAAGTCATGGTTATGGCATCGACGGTTATCTCATCTTAACTTTGACGCTATTAATCATTTGGCGAAAAACGAACTTGTTCGTGGTCTTCCTAAACTATCATTTCACAAGGATCATTTGTGTTCCGCGTGTACAATGGGGAAAAGCACTAAGAAGTCTTACAAACCCAAGACTGAAGATACCAACCAAGAGAAACTTTATCTGTTGCATATGGATCTTTGTGGGCCAATGCGTGTTGAAAGTCTTAGTGGCAAAAAGTACATCCTCGTTATTGTCGATGATTATTCTCGGTTTACATGGGTGAAATTTCTGAAAGCAAAAAATGAGGCACCTAAATTCATCATCGGATTTCTCAAAATGATTCAAGTGCGTCTCAACACTACTGTCCGACGCATTCGTACAGATAATGGAACCGAATTTGTGAATCAAATCTTGCGTGATTATTATGAAGAAGTTGGCATCTCTCATGAAACATCCGTTGCACGCACTCCACAACAAAACGGTGTCGTTGAAAGGCGAAATCGCACACTTATGGAAGCTGCTCGAACGATGTTAATATACGCAAAGGCTCCATTGTTCTTATGGGCAGAAGCAGTATCTACAGCAGTGTACACCCAAAACCGGTCACTAATTCATAAACGCCATGGTAAAACACCTTATGAGCTTCTCCATGGAAAAGTACCAGATTTATCATATCTTCATGTATTTGGTTCTCTTTGCTATCCAAACAATGATGGTGACAATTTGGGAAAACTTCAACCAAAGGCTGATATTGGTATTTTCATTGGTTACGCACCCGCAAAGAAGGCATTCCGAATCTACAACCGTAACTCTCGCAAAATCCTTGAAACTATGGATGTTGATTTTGATGAGCTGACAGCAATGGCTTCTGAGCAAAGCAGCTCTGAACCCGCACTTCATGAAATGGGACCCAGTAATATTAGTTCTGGTCTTGTCCCAAACAACCCTACTTCATCATCATTTACACCACCTACTAGGAAGGAATGGGATACGTTGTTTCAACCGTTCTTTGATGAATTCTTTACTCCTCCAAGTATTGTTGCTCCAGAACCTGAAGTAATAGCTCCGGTAACCGAAGTTGTCGCTCCAGCAACCGTTGCACAATTAGATACATCTGCACCAACAATTGGTCAAGATATACCTTCAACAAGTAATTCTCAACCAACACATGTTTCAACTACCCATGTCATGCCTATTGATGATGAAGAGGATGATGATGATCACGATTTGGAATTCGCTCAAATGCGTGAACTTCCATTCTTTGGGGTATCTATTCCCGACCCTAATCAAGCCGGGTCGTCCACCTCAGAGGAAGCTCCTTCTACAGTTTACTCCAATCCACGGATTCGTGAACATGACAGCAAGTGGACAAAGGATCATCCTATAGATTCTATTATTGGTGACCCTAATCGTCCGGTATCCACACGAAGTCAGTTACAAGAAAGTGCATTGTTTTGCCACTTTGATGCTTTTCTCACTGAAGTTCAACCTAAGACATGGCAACAAGCTTTTACTCAATCCTGTTGGATAGAAGCTATGCAAGAAGAACTTAACGAATTCATACGTCTTGATGTTTGGGAACTTGTCCCATGCCCGGATCAAGTGCAGTTACTCACTTTGAAATGGGTTTACAAGGTGAAACTTGATGAGTTAGGCGGAATATTGAAGAACAAAGCTCGTCTAGTAGCTCGTGGATACAAGCAATTATTGGGCATCGACTTTATGGAATCCTTTGCACCTGTTGCCCGTTTGGAAGCTATTAGACTATTCCTCGCTTATGCAGCCCATATGAATATGATCGTCTATCAGATGGATGTGAAGACGGCATTTCTTAATGGAGAAATCAAGGAAGAAGTCTATGTTCAACAGCCGGATGGTTTTGTGAATCCTAATTATCCTAATCATGTGTACAAGCTTAAGAAGGCTCTCTATGGGTTGAAGCAAGCTCCACGCGCATGGTATGATCTATTGTCACAATTCCTCATTACTCAAGGCTTCGCAAAAGGCAAGGTGGATCCTACGCTGTTCATTCAGAAACGAGGTAAAGATATAATTATGGTCCAAATATATGTTGATGATATTATATTTGCAGCCTCGACCCAAACCTTATCGGATGAGTTTGGGACACTCATGTCTTCCAAGTTTAAGATGTCAATGATGGGCAAGGTATCATTCTTCTTAGGTCTTCAGATATCTCAGAGTCCCAGAGGCATCTTTATCAATCAATCCAAGTATGCCCTTGAATCGCTTAAGAAGTATAAGATGGAATCTTGCGACCCCGTGGATACTCCAATGGTGGAACGAACTAAGCTTGATGCAGATCCACATGGAGTTGCCGTTGATCCGACGCTTTATCGTGGAATGATCGGTACTCTTCTGTATATCACAGCTAGTCGACCTGATCTTCAGTTTGCTATATGTATGTGTGCCAGGTATCAAACTAGGCCTACTGAGTTACACTTATCTACTGTTAAAAGGATCTTTCGATATCTTAAAGGAACCATTAATCGGGGACTTTGGTATTCGAAGGACTCTTCTATTGCACTAATGGCATATGCAGATGCGGATCACGCGGGTTGTCAAGATACACGGCGTAGCACGAGTGGAACTTTGCAACTATTAGGAGATCGACTAATCAGTTGGGCATCGAAAAGGCAGAAAAGCGCTGCAATTTCAAGTACGGAAGCAGAATACATAGCTATGTCCGGTTGCTGTGCTCAAATTCTTTGGATGAGATCGCAATTAACCGACTATGGTCTAGGTTTCAACAAAATTCCGATGTACTGCGACAACCAGAGTGCAATTGCCTTATGCTGCAACAACGTTCAATTCTCCCGGTCGAAGCATATTGACATTCGCTACCACTTCATCAAGGAGCAAGTGGAAAATGGAGTAATCGAGCTTTAGTTTGTCCGATCTGAGTATCAATTGGCAGATATTTTCACGAAGGCTTTAGATCGCGCTCGAATAGAATTTTTGGCCGACAAGCTAGGAATGAGAACCTTCTCGCCTGAGACTCTAAAGGAACTAGCAGATGAAGCGAAAGAATAGTCTTGGTAAAACTATTCTCCGTATCCTTGGTGATCATTTGTATATATTGTTTATATTTTTATCCACAAAAGCAAAATACAAAAATATAAAACCATATAAAAACCATAAAAATTGAAAAATCTAGAAAAATCCAAAAATATTTTTACTTTACTTTTCAAAGGCATGTCTTTTGGTACGATAATATTTACGGCCTTAGAAATGTTGATTAATATCGACACGGCGCCATAAATAGAGTTCGTACAAAAGTTGTAAATATTTCATAAAACATGCCTATATGGCTTGTAGTTATTTCTGACTGCAACCCGGTTTTCATATTAAAGTCAAGTATTTCTTATGAAAGCTTTGGCTCACAACGGGAATTAATTTTCTCGGGCAAGGTTTACTTTAAAACCTTGTAAGGGATCAAGTTTACTTTATAACTTGGTCTAACACAAATCTATGTACGCCTCAGTGCATTTATTTGTTAAAACAAGAGAAGTCTTGTTTTTATGAAGCTATCATCTCTACAACCATAGCAATCTACAATTGGTATCTACATACTCGACGATGCGACTACTCAACCAACGACTACAGCTCTTTCAATAGAACACGGGTCAACAATTGAGGGGGAGCAATTGTCAAGCATTCAGAATCTTTGATGCCGAACGTGCCAAGTTCACAAGTTGGTGTCATGACAACAATACCAATCGTACATGTGGTGTCAAGAGATGACTTCAAACGTGACGAGGCGACCAACATATGCTGACAAGAACCATTTGATCTTATCATATGATGTTCTCATCTATCAGGTCCAACCTTGTCAATTCTTTTCTAATATGGTGAATATGTGATCATGTTACAAGTCGGTATCATATCTCATACTTTGATATCATGAAGACAAAATGGACTTGCATTTTTCTTCCCAAAACCTTTGTTAAAACTTCATTAAATCAATTGATATTAAAAACATCGATTGGGTTAATATTTTTAATATGGGGGAGAAAATGTGATTTAATATGGGAAATGATTAATCACAAATGGTTTGACTTAACGTGCTAGCTCATCCCGACATGTGCGAAATGTTTTCGGATATCGTGGCATATGTTAAGGGGGAGCAAAATGGATTTGCACTATCAAAATGGATTTCATGGTGACATACACTTACCCAAAACATCTCTATTCACGACGGTGAAGATTGTGGTGACATAAGGATGGTAGGATAGGTTAAAGTCCAATGATTCCTCTAGAACCGGAGGAATCTTCCCAAGGACATTCCATAGCTAGAAATAGTAGTCCTTAGGAAAGATGGAGAAAGATTGTGAACGTAGCTGAATGCCGACCAAGTACTTAAGTTAGCACTGGAACAATCACAACAAGGTGCTAGTGATGACGTATTGGTAAGCATTGAAGGGGTTGAAGAATGAAAAAGAATTGTAAAGATAAAGGGTGTAAAGAAAGAAGCCCTCCTTACAACTTAGGCAGAAACCGGGTCAATACATATGCTATTAAGATCATTGTTTAATGATTCTTGATATTGAAGACAGACATCATGGACCCAGTGATGCAAGGCACAACCCATCCCAGCTAACTCAGATATCTCTTAAAAGATATTTGTTTTAATCACACGGAGACAACGCATTATCTATTGATTTATTCACTCCGAATAAATTGGTATTGAAAAGGTGGCACTCCTCTCCAGCCTCCGATCACTAAAATCCAAAGTGCACGATCGAGTCTAGAGCCATTTGAGATCATTAAATATCTCATTAGGACACACTTTCATAATTCCTTGCTTCTTCATACACTGTGAAAAGTAAGAAAAATCTTAAGAGTCCTACGCAAAATCTTCATGATCTTGCCTGAACATCCGAGTAATACGAAAGTATTTACAATGAAGATGGAAATCCTTCTTGAGCGAATATCAAAAAGCTCATGGTAGGTGACTTGTGCGATTCTTTATGAATCAAACTTGTGATAACTGGAAAGCAACAGATGTTTAATTCTTAACTGAATTTAAACACGTTCCAGGCCTCTACGCAATATCTCAGTGATCTTGCCAGAACACTCAGAGTGACACTCTTTAGTGTTCACAGTGACGAGTGGAAATCCTTCTAGTGTTAACATCAAACAGCACTTGGTAGGTAACAAGCAAGATTCAATTTGAATCAAGTTTGTGACAACTGGAAAGCAACGATGGTGCGGTTCTTAATTGAATTTCACTTGTTCCAGGAACATGAATTGACGGCTTCAAATCATGCGGATATTATTATCCAAATGATTCACTCTTTATGTTCGCAGTCAGCTTTGGACGGTCGAATAAAGAGAACGGGTTTACCCGCGAAATCCTGTCAGGAAGTTACTTAATTGAAACTATCCGTCACGGGTACGATATCTAATATCGTCCAACGGTCTTCACCGACCGGAGGTAAAATGCTACCGATTTAGAATGAAATGTTCAAAGCCATTTCTTTCGTGTCTACTTATGTTGCGGCATTTGAAGACGGTGGCGTTGCGGAATCCAAGAAGAAGTCATCCCCACATGCTTACACTGCATACACTCAGTACTTCAACGAATTCAAGAAAGTCTGAAGGTCAAGTCTTCCGCTGTATCAAACTCTGAAGCTTTCAAGAATTATAAAGGTATAAGTGTGTGGAATATGAAGTCACGAAGAGGCGAATATCACAAGTGATGAATGCACAAGGTCAAGGCAAGAGAACATGCTCAAGACTAAAGTCAAAGGTCTCATCAGCATATTCACAAGAACAAGATCGAAGACTCAAGCATAGTATGCTAGGTTTAAGATTTTGTAAAATGGTGTGACCTCCCTTTGGGGGAGATTGTTGGAAATACGTTTTTCCAAGGAAAGTCTCGGTCACATCATTATTAGCATAGATCACGAGCTTTAGACTATTTAGGACATTGTAACTTGGAGTGACCTCCCTTTGGGGGAGATTGTTGGAAATACGTTTTTACGTATTTAGAAAGGATCGGTCACTCCAACGATATTGGGCTCGTGATCCAATATGGCCCATATAGCCCACATGTAGGGTGGGCTATATAAACCCCCCTCCTAGCATGTTAGGAGGGGTTGTTGGTTCATTTCCATTCCATAATCACATTTCCATCTTTCTCTTAACTCTCTCCTTTCTCTCTCTTCTTTCTCTCTCTAAAGTTCTTCCATTTATCATCCATTCAATAGATAATCCATACTTGCTAAATCCTTAGAAAACTAAGATCCTACAGTTTGGGTAGGAGGGATCAGCTCCTTGTGAAGGATGCAAGGCACACACCACATTCACCTGAATAATATGTTAAAAACATGTAACCTAGGATGCACCCATACGCCCCACATGATAATATAATAATATGGCCAAAAGCTGAAAGGGACGCCACGAGCTATCACTCCGCCGTTGTGAAGTTATAACACTGGTGCCTCCAGTGTTATGGTTATGGTACCTCCATAACTAGGTGAAACTGGTCATGCATGTATATGGCTTAGGCATTTAATTAAACATACGCAAATCAAAACATATAAAACACATACTAGGAAAACAATTGGCTGCATACGGGGAATCCTAATAAGGAAAGAATGTCCATACTGAAAGGACGGAGAATCTGTACCTTGTGTCCAGTGAACATGGAAGACGAACGGAAGAGAGTCCTACTTCGATCTCACTAATGCTACATAATATACGTGTATAAGTATTCTGACTACTGAGTACGTAACTGGTTTCATATCATGTCTTAGCTTGTTTTATATGTTCATGACATGTTTTACTGATTTTAACGTTATGCTGTGTTTATCATGTATTCTGGATATTCTGATTAAGAATTACTTGTATTTCTTGTATTATTATACTTGTTTTGTAATAATAAGTAACTTTCTAAAAATAGCAGGTTTCCTAAAATAGAAAGTTTCCAAAAATAGAAAGTTTCCAAAAATAGATTAACTGCTTAAAATAGATGAGTTTCTAAAATTAGAAAGTTTCCATAAATAGATTAACTGCTTAAAATAGATAAGTTTCTAAAAATAGAAAGTTCCCATATTTAGAAATAAGTTGGACTATTAAGCTAATAAAGTACGCTTAAGTTTTACTGATTGATATACTTAGTCATGTGATTAATAGTATAGTTTATTAATTAATACATGTAAATTAAATAAACTATATGTTATAAGATTTAATTAAATATAACATGATTTAATTAAATAGAGATGTATTTAATACTTAGGTTAAAACAAGTATTAATATTTATATTAATATAACCTAAGTCATAAAAATTAATTAATTATATGTCATGATTAATAATTAATTAATTACTTTAGTCTAAATTCCATATTTAAATATTTAGGTTAAAATCATGTACTATTAATAATAATAATAAACCTAAGTCATGTTTTAGTTAAGTTAATTATATATCATGTCAAATAAATTTAATTAACTTATAAAAATAAAATGCTTGTACAAATAATAAACCGAGCCCATATATTATTTTTATTAAAAACATGTCGTGAACCGGAACCGTAAACCCGTGAACCGGCCCGAACCAAAACCCCACCGAAAACAGTGGCAAACCAGCCCATATCGGTTGCCCCTGCCTTTGGTTCACTGCCACCGGCTGTGTGCCGGTGGTCTTGCCCTTGTTCGGCTAGCCGCTGACCCACGGGTTCCCACCGACTGTGTGTCGGTGGTTCCCCCTGCTTGCCCGCGGTTCCCCCTGCTTTCTAAAAATAGCCACCGGCTGAAGCCGGTGGTTGGGGCTATGGCTGTCGCGACTCAAACTAAACACAAGGACACCCCCGACATGAGTCTGGGTGCCTTGTTCCCTGCTGCCGATCGTGACCCAACACCACCGAGACCTTTGTCTTGTGTGGTGGTGCGAACCAAGCTACACCGAGAGTCGTGGGACTCTCGGTTGTGTGGCGGCCGAACACCGAACCCGATAACAAACCCAATTAATTTACCCCCATGATTATTAACATGTAATTAATCTTGTTTTATTTAAACCCCCATGATCATACATGCATAAATCATAAAAAGAAAATAAAAAAGAAGGATATTCGGATTACCAAAACACGTGGAATCAATGAGGAATGAACACACGAACACGTACTAACGATTTGTTAACCAAAATTCAAATGAACACCTCTTGTTCTTGTGGTAGCCGCCGACCAAGGAAGATAGAAGGAGAGATTAGGGTTTTTAATTTTTAAGATTTTTCTTGTGAATGAATATTGTTTCCCAAAATTGTTATTTAGTAAAAATTAAACATGAGCTGGGCCCCTCCTTCTTTGTGTGTCGTGGCTACTAGGGCCCACCAAGGGGAAACCCATATTTTTCCGTGTTCTAATATTTTATGTGTTCCCGTGCTCGTATTTACGTGACATTACTATTTAATGTTCGTGTTATTATATATACTTGTACGTAGTAGTAATAATAATTACGTAAATACGTAATAATATGCTCGTGATTATTTACGTTCATGTTTTCATGTTCGTGATTATAATTATTGTTGGTAATAATTATCGTGCATTAATACATACTTACTACTTATCGTGTAATAATACGTACGTAATTCTTGTAATTAATATTCGTGAAACGTAAACATGTTATAAAAGGAAAGTTTAAATCATGTACGTACGATTATAAGGGTACTATTCATGGTAAAAGCATGCAGGTTTTACATCTAGAATGGGAATCTGACCTCCCAAAGTAGATTCATGGGGCATGGAGGGGGTCTTAATGATGTTAGGACTGTCTTGGCCCGCATCTAAGCTAGGAACCAATAGTCCCAGCCCCACCCATGTCACCAACCACACTTGTGGTGGTAGTTCTCTCTGCTACATGGCTAGGACCACTAGAGGAGAACATTCCAGCAGTCCTTTGGCGTTTTTCTAACCTATAGTCTGGGGTATAGAAGAGGAAGTGGATTGTGGGTCTGTTTGGAGGTTAAGGGGTGTTTGGGTTTGTGGGAAAGAGGTGTCAGCGTTTGGATTTGTAGTGTCAACGCAAACATTGTGAGTGTCAGCGTCGAATGGTTCTGGATCAATTTCCATTTGCTAGGGTGATGGAGGTTGTTCAGGCAATGGGTCTGGTTGTGGTTGTGGGTGAGGTTGAGGGTTGGTTGTTACCTCAATGACAGCAAGCATGGCTTGGGTGAGGGGAAAGTCTCTATAAGGTTCAGTGTTCATCTTCCCAAAAATAGCTTTCTTTTGAACAAGGATCGTATAAAAATTGTCATGATCCCTATTGCAGTATCCTTGAATGTCACACCCCCCATGGCGGAATATGGGGCGAGACGTATGGATATCATCACAACATGGCGTGTCTATAGAGATAACTATATGAAATAAGAAATGTCATAAAATGGTGACACATAAGTCATGACAATATCTCAACAATGCAGGAGTCTAGGTAAGTAGGTAACAGTCCTACCTCTTATCCAAGACAAACAAATAACATAACCAAAACAAACATATATGTGCCAACAGTATCACTTATTCAAAACACATAAAAATAAGCTAAGAAGGAACGGGGATCTCCTTCTAAATGCAATCCTAATGCATCCAAATCTAGCCACTTCTATCCTCAAGTTTAACCACATTCTCACCTGAAAGAGACACTAAAACACATCAACATAAAGTTGGTGAGAGTCATAGGTTTAGACTCAAACGTCAAAATCATAACATAAGCTGTGAATAATAACCAAATTTAAGAACATATGGACAATGTGATACAAACATGCATTAACAACTAATATTCAAGATATAACAAACCAAACCATAATCCAAGGCTCCCAGCCTTACCAAACACCATGGTACCATAGGCGCCCATACACCTATGAACCAACCCCAAGGCCCCGCCTTGTCATCATCCCCTTGGTACCAAGTCAAAATATAAAACAATCAAGAATCATCTAGCAGTTAATCACGTAAGTAAGCACAAGTCCATCACCAAACACAAAACATTCACAACATAATTTATAAAACAAGACAGTGTCTCCTCCATCCCATCTGGAAGTCAATATCATTAGTAATCATGGGACTATGAAACTCACCTGATTGAGCTTCTCCAAAAATCCGCGCACTAGCAAAAAGCTAACAAACCAAAAACACATAATCAAAACATGAACTAATCACTAAGACGGCTCATCAACCTATGATGGACATCTAGCCTTCTCCCATATATGACCCTCATTAATATTCTCCAAACACCCCATTACCCATCCCTAACAAGTCCTTAACTTGGTTAAGTTTGATAACTATCCCGCTCATATTTTACACAAAACAGTCCCAACTTTTAGGTCTCCAAACTATATGTCAAACTCCCACCTAAACATACCCATGATCTCTGTAAAGGGAATATTTATGCCCTTACATATGTTAGCTAACACCTCCCATTTTCCCCAACCTTAAAGCTACTGTTAAGGCCCCGATATATATATATATATATATATATATATATATATATATATATATATATATATATATATATATATATATATATATATCTATATATATATATATATATATATCTATATATATATATATATATATATATATATATATATATATATATATATATATATATATATATATATATATATATATATATATATATATATATATATATATATATATATATATACTTTTGTCTATCCAGATTTTACCAATTTCAAACATACAAAAAGTTTGTTATGATTAGGGGGTCTTACCCTAACCCACCATCTTATCCCCAATGCAGATACTTACTATAATATATAAACCATCTCTCATGTACGTTTGAATGTCCCAATGCAACCCTAAGTACCCCAAACAACCCGAAACTTAAAAAGAAAAACAGGCTGATTTCAAAACTGTTTTGACCTCCGACTGTTGTAACTTGTTTTTGACCCACTTCCCGACCTCCAATTTAGTTCTCGTTTCTTGCATTGGAAATCCAGTTCAATTACCTTTTCAGGGATACTTGGATCACAAAATAAGAGTTTGTATAACTCCCAATATGATCAAAACAATTGACCCTAAATTCTGCCCAGTTTTTAAAAACGGGTTTATATAAATTAACCTAATTAATTACCTATAACCCCACTAATTACAAGCCCTAAACCATCTAATCATTATGATCTCATTAAAATACAGATTTTTATTTAATCCCTAACCTAAATCCATCATAATATGATTATATAAACATTAAAAACAATTAAATTAAAAGGGATTATGAAGGTTTTTACCTTAAGATTAATGGAAGATGAAAAAAACCCATGAAACCCTAAAACTCCTCTACAAACCGTCGACTTTTTTATAATCTCCAGGGATTTATGATTTTTGGTTTAATATAAAACATTATATAGTGTACACAAGAATCCTAGTCCAAATATAAAACTTGTTTCCTTTTTTCTTTTTTTTCCCTTTTTCTCTTCCTTTTCTTGCGTCCAAAACCGACCAACACCCCCCCCCCCTAATTTCGTTTTTTTATTTTATTATTACTTAATAACTTATTAACATTACCTTAATTTTCCTTAATTTATTTCAGCTCCTAAAGCCTCCAAAACCTCAAAACCGTAAAACTAGTCAGTTTTTATACGTTTACCGTAAAGGACGTAAAATATACACTTTTATAAAAAATCTCAAATTTTGAAATAAACTTTATAACTAAGTCCTAGATGACTTAAAACCATCCCGAAAAATACTCACATGACTAAACACCTCATCCGAGACCTCTAAATGCTAAACCGTAAATCGTAAAAATACGATTTTCTATAATACATATACGTATACGTAAAACCACTAAATAACACCATCTCACTTCATAGTCACTACCATGTGAACTCATGAACATGAAATCATCTCACATCGTTTCACTCACAAGGTACCCCGTACCGGAAACGATATCCAAACCACAATCTATACACACCAATTAGCACATAAACACGTAAAGACACGCAACTAGCACAAAATAAAACTAAGTGACGAACCTCAAAACCGCGGTTGTCACATCACTCCCTCCTAATAGAAATCTCTTCCCGATATTTACTCCTTCGGATCAAACATACCATTAGCAAACAATTGAGGATACTTGTTCTAAATTAACTCCTCTCATTTCCACGTGAACTTTAGTTCACGTCTCAAATTACCACATATACTAACCAACAATATTTAAATTCATTGCCCAACCTTTGACCTCACAGTCAATAAATCTCAGAAATGACTCTTTGATACAACAAACTCCTATTAACACAAATCCCGAATAACCGTGCATGCAAATATGCATTCTCAAACAACATTTACCAATCTTAATACACGAAATATAATATGTATACCACTCATTTCCCCCAGGAAATTCTATGCTCATAAGCTACTGGTCCGATCTTTTCAAAGATCATAGATGGACCTACAAAACTCTACATCAACTCTTCTATTTTACCAAAACATACCACCCGTTACTATGGGTGAAACTTCCTACATAACTTTGTCACTAAACTCTAGTGGTTTCCTCCTTTTCAACATAGCATCCCTTGTTGCTCTCATCCTTTCCACAAACACCATTACCACATTAGTAGTCTCTTTTACCAATTCTAGTCCACAATGGGGACAACTCACCCTATCCTTTCATATAGTGCCTCAAATGGCATTTATCGACTTCTAGTATGATAACTATCATTATATGAAAACTCGGCCATCACTAAAGAGTTTCCCAACTCCCTCTAAATCAATCACTCATGCCCTCAGTGTAACTCCTAAGGTTGTATAAATATCTCACTTACCCATCTTTTTCCAGTTAGCTGGATATACTCATATCCAATCATGTTCATCAACTCCCTTTAGTCTGTACCCCAAACTACTTAAAATTTTCAATTTCCTTACAAAGTGACCTATGATAGTCTTTCACATATCCATTAGCTCTTCCGGTCCAAATCAACTTATGATCTATACACATCATCAAAAGGACAGTTGTCTCAGTTAGTCTATCAACTGCCATCCAAACCCATGCTACAACTTTATATTTGGATAACTCATTAGTAGCACCTATACACTTCTTTCTCACTTTTCTTCATGATTTTTTTATACTCAACAATTCCTTTATACCTACACAATGTCTTACCTTCAAGGTCATATTGCTCCTCATCTTGTCTAAGTTAGACTAAGCCCTTCGTCCCTATGGCACATTACACCTATAACACCTCATCCATTCGATTATCGATACTAAGCCTCCCAAACAATCAGTATAGGTCAGTGCCATTTCCTTTTCCACACTACGACAGTATTAGCCTGTGTTGTGCTTTATTCTACTCATTAAGCTCTACCAAAGTTTTACCTTCGGTTCGTATCTCGACCTATTTCATTCATGCTTCGCTTTTATACACACTTCCTTCTTCTTCCTCAACTCCTACCATACATCACGATGTGATGCTTCCCATCGTTTCTTCCCTTGCCATAATCCTTTATAAGGCATTCCATACATATTAGGCTAACTTTTACGCAAAACCCTCTATTCCATCACATCCGTACGCACTCCTTTCAACTTCTCAACTACGTGACTACTTATTCCTCTTGAAATATGAGATGAACTAGTTAGTCTATCGACTATCACCCAACTCTCGTCACTTTCACCAATTTCGTCCTTACATTGCCCTTTCTAAGCTACTCCTATCTATGTAGGAAGTATAGTCTACGTCCCTTTTCTCCATATGATTGTCCAAGCCACGCAACATACATGTTGACGCGTTCTCTGCTTTAGACAACTCAACTCGTGCAACCTACATCCTTCATCCAAACCACCCTAATACGTCATCCATATAGTTCAAGTTCGTCTCAGCTTCACTTCTTTCTTCTTATTCCATGTCTCATCAACTATGCTTGCCTTTCCTAGATGGTACTTGGCCTTGAAATTTTCTTTCATCACTTAACTCCACCCATCACCTTTTCCAAATGTTCAATCAAGATGATTAAATATGTGTTGGAGACGTTCATGATCTGTATAGATCATTCTCTACGTCTCGTACCCCAAATGCCTCTAGCATTCTAGGCATATATAATAATCCAGCTCCACTAACTAAGTCTATCTAGTCATCTATACGCCAAAATTTTTCCAAGTAGCTTCACTTGTTTTTCTCACAACCAGTTCTCCTACTTCCTCCTAATAGGGACAGACTAGAGTTTCATGTGATTCCATGCGGATCACACTCTCATCTTATACCCAGATTAGTTTCCATTTGTCTACTAAGCCATATTTTGAATTCGTATTCACATCTCATACTTCTACTTTGATCTTGCACCCAACATGAGGTATTTTCAATCATCATCTTCTAGGAATACTTGGTTCTCTCCTTCCATGGTTCTCCCTTATTCCTACACTATCCCGTCCAACAAAAATTCCATACTTCATTCATCAAATCAATCACTAGTGCATTGGATAATGCATAGCTGTCTCTTCCAAAGATCTTTCATAACACCTTCACAAAACCGACTCTCTAATCACTTCTCCACGAAACTTATTCAGCTCAGCTTCACTTCTCATCCCGCGAACCCCTTGTTAGTTCCACGAGTTCTTAATCTCCCATGTCATGTATTCATTTCATCACGATCCACCGGTTCATCTCTTTGTAGCTCCACTCCGATACTCGATCTGCCTTTCTTCGTCACGAACCATGCGTAAATTTCCCATCATAGTGCTTGTCACCTTTCCAGTCCTCGCAACTTTTGTGACTCCTTCGAAATCTCTTGCATCCTTCTTGAAGCCGACACGTAGTCCTTTCAGCTCCTTGCTTCGCGATGTAGCTCTTTACGCACTCCTTCTCGTCTCTATGATGTTACCTAGGAACTTCACACTACGTAGTAGCTTCTAACTTCAACTCATCAACCACAATATTTCTAAAATTACTTCAACCAACTTCTCATAGCATGACATCTCGTTCCCATGACCACTCAACTAACTTTAATTACTCCCTTATTCCCGTAACTAATCTAAGTTTCAAAACTCCACAACTCTTAATCATTCCTTCAACACAACTTTTAAACCCAAAACACATCTCTCCATTAAAGTATCTAACCATAAGTAATACCGCCCAACTCTATCCCCTCATCCTAACGTTCCCACAACCGTATAAATAAATCAACCATGACGTGTAACCAAATAATCCCAAACAATCGTGTCCCAAAATAAAATATAGGGTAAAACGAACCCTAGCCAAAACAACTGAAAACAAAAAAATGTAATCCGAAAGATCAATGGAGTGTTCCAACAACGAAAAATTAGACTCGTCACGATTAGTATTACCAAATTTCGATACGTTAGAAATTTTAAAACTTTCATCCCAAATTAGTTACTTCTCATAAGAACTAAACTCCCATACTACTAAAACCAATCATACTCATTTTAACCAATAACTCATCCTTTATCTTCAT
The DNA here is from genome assembly GCA_025667525.1 of Glebionis coronaria. NCBI lineage: Eukaryota > Viridiplantae > Streptophyta > Magnoliopsida > Asterales > Asteraceae > Glebionis > Glebionis coronaria. The sequence continues at coordinate 1,179,428 of JANFOE010000201.1, read as the reverse complement.
CATTCTATAAAGATATCAACTAGTTAGTATACTCCAGTCTTAACCATTATCTTGTTTACCCATTTTAAACTTATTTCGCTTGTTATTATGAAACCAATACATGTTTATAAAATACACTGTTTTTTTATTCTATCTTATTATTATTTTATAAAATCCATTTAGGCTGGTTATAACTAAACTACTACTCGTTTAAAAGGTGTGGTGTTATTATTATTGTAACACCCCATTTTGGAAATGGAAATATCACAGTAATTATGGCGTGTCATCAAAGCATACAAGGTAAAATGTCTAAACATTACTTGACCATAAAAAGGAAAATACCAGAATCAAACATCGGTAGTCCAAAAGTAAAGCTCATCACACACAAACATAGTATAATAAAGGAAAGGACTAAACAATGTCCAAAGCATAAGTATCAAAAGAAAGGATATGCATAATGTAAAGAAGGCTAGACAGCTTCCAGTCCATATGCACGTACTCTTAGTGTCTACGAGCGCCCCTGAGTACCTGCCGTTTTGGGAACATAGAAAAGGAAAACGGCTGAGCAAATACGCTTAGTGCACGGATGTACAATAAAGCATGAATAAGATAAGCATATAACATAATGACAACGGAAGAAAACTAAGTCCCGAGTAACCTGGTTAAGTCTTGATAAAACTGGTTTTATAGTTTGAAAGTCTTATGTTTATCTTATAAAAACCGTTTGTCATATTTTACCATTAGCCAATATAGGTCATGAAAATCCACCGTGCATGAATAATTGGAGGGGTGACCTCATCATGCAAATTAGAGGGGCTGCCTCTAATTTAATATACTGGTTTTTGGGTAGGAGGGATCAGCTCCTTGTGAAGGATGCAAGGCACACACCACATTCACCATGTAATCCTGAATAAAACATGTAACTAGGATGCACCCATACGTCCCACATGATAAATATAAATAAATGGCCAAAAGCTGAAGGGACGCCACGAGCAATCACTCCGCCGTGGTGAAGTCATAACATCAGTGCCTCTATGTTATGGTTATGGTACCTCCATAACTAGGTGAAACTGGTCATGCATGTATATGGCTATAGGTAATCTTAATTAAACATAAGCAATCAAACACGTAACTTATACTACGGGAAAACAGTTGACTGCATACGGGGAATCCTAATAAGGAAAGAATGTCCATACTGAAAGGACGGGAATCCGTACCTTATGTCCAGTGAACGAGAAAGACGAACTGCGCGAATCCTACTTCCGAATCACTAGTGCTACATAAATACGTACATGAATAAGTATCTGCTTACTAAATACATAGCTGGTTTTATGTCATGTCTTAGCTTATTTTATGTGTTCTTACCATGTTTTACTGTTTCTAAGCCTTAAACAGTGTTTTAACTTATATTTTGTTTAATCTGATTAAGTATTTCTGGTATTTCATGTGTTATTATACTTACTGTGTAATAATAAGTAACTTTCCAAAAATAGCAGGTTTCCCAAAATAGAAAGTTTCCAAAAATAGAAATTTTCCAAAAATAGAAAGTTTCTAAAAATAGAAAGTTTCCAAAAATAGAAAGTTACCAAAAATAGAAAGTTTTCAAAAATAGAAAGTTTCCAAAAATAGAAAGTTTCCAAAAATAGAAAGTTTCCAAAAATAGAAAGTTTCCAAAAATAGATTTACTGCTTAAAATAGATAAGTTTCTAAAAATAGAAAGTTTCCATAAATAGATTAGCTGCCTTAATTAAATAAGTTTCCATAATTAGATTAGCTACCTGAAATAAATAAGTTTCTAAAAATAGCTGGTTTCCATAAATAGATTAGCTGCCTTATTTAATTAAGTTTCTAAAAATAGAAAGTTTCTATAATTAGAAATAAGCTGGTTAAATAAGCTAAGTATATAAGCCTAAGTGTTTTTCATGATTATTTCTAAGTCATAGGGTATAGTGTATAGTTTAATAATTATTTCATGTAATTTAATTAAACTATAGGTTATAATATTTAATTAAAGTATAACATGTTTTTAATTAAATAAGTTAAATACTTAGGTTAAAATATATATTATATACTAATAATATAACCTAAGTCATGTTATTTAATTAATTATATCCATGGTTTTAAAATAATTAATTAATTATAAGTCTTAAATATATAAATACTTAGGTTAAAATAATTTCATGATCATTAATAATTAAATAACCTAAGTCATGTTATTAAATTAATCACATCTTTTATTAATTTAATTTTTAACCTAAGATCATAAAAATAAAAAACTAACATAAACCATGAACCGGATCTAGACTAAAAAACATGAACCGGACATGAAATCAACACCGTACCCCGAACCAACTCGGGGTACCCCGTGTTTCCCTTGCTGCCGTGGGACCCACACGCACCAACCAAGACCATATGGTCCTGGTGGTGGTCGGCTTGGCAAAACGAAACCCCTTCGGGTTCGGTTGCAGCCTGCGGCCAAAACAAACACCCCTTAAAAACAACCTTTTGATTTTATTTAACACCAAAACATGTTAGATCTATGCTTAATTATTATGTTTTTGTAAAAACATTACATGTTCATAATTTATAAAAAGATTAAATCAAAAGAAAAGGTTTAAAAAGGTTTTACCGAATTCGTGGATCAAGAGGACGAAGAACAAACACGATCAATCACCAAATCTTCAAGATCAAAGATCAAAAATCACCTTGTATGGTGTTTGTAGGGTGGCGGCACAAAGAGACAAAGGGAAGGAGGTTTTAGGTTTTTCTTAAAATCTTCTGTAAAGTTAATTTGTGTAGTGTAAAAATAATAAAACCCCTTTTAGTAAATTTGACAAATGGGCTTGGCCCATTTGTCCTTGTTGGCCGCGGGTAGGGACCCCACTTGGGGTACCCGTACCTTTTTCTGTGTCTCGTTATTTAGTTACTCGTTTGTGATTATTTATGTTCGTGTTTTAAATGTTCTCGTTACGTAATTACCATGATCTAATATATTTAATTACGCTCGTAATAAATATATATACGTCATTAATAATAGTTCGTGTTTTAATTACGTTCATGATGTCATGATCGCATGTTCGTGATTAATTATCGTTAAATAATTATTACGAGATCGTGCATGGTAAATACTTATCGTGTTCTAACACGTACGTAATACGTAATCTCCTAACACGTAATCGTAATCATGCTATATTAGGAAAGTTTTAATCTAGTACGTACGATCCTAAGGGTACTATGCATGGTAAAAGCATGTGGGTTTTACAATTATCATTACTATAATAAAATCTCCCTTTTACTCTTTTCGTCTAGTTAAATACTTCTAAAATTTTAACTCCACTTAAGAAAATTATTGTAAAATTTCTTTACCCCTTTAAAATATATTATCACATGTTACATAGAAGACTAATCCAATTATTTTCAAGACAACCTTTTTATAACTTACTACTACAACTAAAAAAATGTAAGTTACGATATCATACCATACACCTACAAATTATTTTCAAAACCGTTTCCTATAATTAGCCAGACTTATTTGCAAGAAAATTTAGTGGTTCGCATTAATAAAAATACATACCCGAATGTAGACACACATCCAAAAGACTCAAAACGTCGTTGGAACTCCATCAAACTCCAGCACCATAAAACACGAAAAAACACAAGGTACGTTCAAGTTATAATAACTAGTGAACGACCATACACCATAACTTAACACATAGTAGCATATATACATCCGCATATATATACCTATTAAATCACCCAAAACATACTCGTTACCATACATGTCAGAGCAATCAATCGCGTCATACACTCGTTTTTCCATACGAGAAATCACCATCTTACCACAAGTCATAAAAACCATATACTATACATATACCAATGATCCACATCTCATCATATACAAGCATGTACTAACCCTCTTTCATGCAATCATACTTAGGAACCCATTGAAGTTGTGGTACTTGTATAACTATGTTGGCCACCATACTTATACAATTACCCTTTCCCCAATGCACTCCCTCCTATGATGACACTTATAAGAATCAATACAACACATAACACATAAATCCATCAACTTACCTAAGCACATAACCACCTAGACAATAAGGTCAAAAACTCCAACTAATGAAATTACATAGTCAAACTTTTGGAATACAGAAATCCATAGTCTAGCTAAAATAGCATAGACAAAATCCAAAACGAAAAAATAATCAATTATAAGTCATGTCGCCCATCCGAATGGAAACACCTTAAAATCGCTCCTACCCATGTACTCCTAGTAACTCGAACCACCACACGATTCTTAGGGAACATGACTTAAACATCAAAAGAAAAATAACATACCTCAGGTACATAAAATAACTCAACAAAAGATAGAAACTACCTTGTACCAAATTATGTACTATAATGTACAATTTAAGCAAAATACAACAATGACTAGAGTGGACGATTATGGTTCAACCCGCACTAGTCACAACCCGAAAAGAAAATAACATGTGGCTAAGTATGAACCATGGTAGTTCATAACTTAACAAACATCACAAAAATAACATCCAAACACATCAATTAATATAAAATGCACACATACCCCTATGACGCCTATATGCAAGGACCCTTAAGCTATAGACTAGGCTACGCGACTAGGCAACCTAATTCTCTATAACCATTGTCTCTGATACCATTCTGTCACACCCCACCATGGCGGAATATGGGGCGCGACGTATGGATATCATCACAAAATGGCGTGTCTATAGAGATAACTATATGAAATAAGAAATGTCATAAAACGGTGACACATAAGTCATGACAATATCTCAACAATGCAGAAGTCTAGGTAAGTAGGTAACAGTCCTACCTCTTACCCAAGACAAACAAATAACATAACCAAAACAAACATATAGGTGCCAACAGTATCACTTATTCAAAACACATAAAAATAAGCTAAGAAGGAATGGGGATCTCCTTCTAAATGCAATCCTAATGCATCCAAATCTAGCCACTTCTATCCTCAAGTTTAACCACATTCTCACCTGAAAGAGACACTAAAACACATCAACATAAAGTTGGTGAGAGTCATAGGTTTAGACTCAAACGCCAAAATCATAACATAAGCTGTGAATAATTACCAAATTTAAGAACATATGGACTATGTGATACAAACATGCATTAACAACTAATATTCAAGATATAACAAACCAAACCATAATCCAAGGCTCCCAGCCTTACCAAACACCATGGTACCATAGGCGCCCATACACCTATGAACCAACCCCAAGGCCCCGCCTTGTCATCATCCCCTTGGTACCAAGTCAAAATATAAAACAATCAAGAATCATCTAGCAGTTAATCACGTAAGTAAGCACAAGTCCATCACCAAACACAAAACATTCACAACATAATTTATAAAACAAGACAGTGTCTCTTCCATCCCATCTGGAAGTCAATATCATTAGTAATCATGGGACTATGAAACTCACCTGATTGAGCTTCTCCAAAAATCCGTGCACTAGCAAAAAGCTAACAAACCAAAAACACATAATCAAAACATGAACCAATCACTAAGACGGCTCATCAACCTATGATGGACATCTAGCCTTCTCCCATATATGACCCTCATTAATATGCTCCAAACACCCCATTACCCTTCCCTAACAAGTCCTTAACTTGGTTAAGTTTGATAACTATCCCGCTCATATTTTACACAAAACAGTCCCAACTTTTAGGTCTCCAAACTATATGTCAAACGCCCACCTAAACATACCCATGATCTCTGTAAAGGGAATATTTATGCCCTTACAAATGTTAGCTAACACCTCCCATTTGCCCCAACCTTAAAGCTACTGTTAAGGCCCCGATATATATATATATATATATATATATATATATATATATATATATATATATATATATATATATATATATATATATATATATATATATATATATATATATATATATATATATATATATATATATATATATATATATATATATATATATATATATATATATATATATATATATATATATATATATATATATATATATATATATATATATATATATATATATATATATATATATATATATATATATATATATATATATATATATATATATATATATATATACTTTTGTCTATCTAGATTTTACCAATTTCAAACATACAAAAAGTTTGTTATGATTAGGGGGTCTTACCCTAACCCACCATCTAAGCTCCAATGCAGATACTTACTATAATATATAAACCATCTCTCATGTTTGTTTTAATGTCCCAATGCAACCCTAAGTACCCCAAACAACCCAAAACTTAAAAAGAAAACAGGCTGATTTCAAAACTGTTTTGACCTCCGACTGTTGTAACCTGTTTTTGACCCACTTCCCTACCTCCAATTTAGTTCTCGTTTCTTGCATTGGAAATCCAGTTCAATTAACTTTTCAGGGATACTTAGATCGCAAAATAAGAGTTTGTAGAACTCCCGATATGATCAAAACAACTGACCCTAAATTATGCCCAGTTTTTAAAAACGGGTTTAATTAAATTAACCTAATTAATTACCCATAACCCCACTAATTACAAGCCCTAAACCATCTAATCATTATGATCTCATTAAAATAGGATTTTTATTTAATCCCTAACCTAAATCCATCATAATATGATTATATAAACATTAAAAACAATTAAATTAAAAGGGATTATGAAGGTTTTTACCTTAAGATTAATGGAAGATGAAAAAAACCCATGAAACCCTAAAACTCCTCTACAAACCGTCGACTTTTTTTTATAATCTCCAGGGATTTATGATTTTTGGTTTAATATAAAACATTATATAGTGTACACAAGAATCCTAGTCCAAATATAAAACTTGTTTCCCTTTTTTCTTTTTTTCCTTTTTCTCTTCCTTTTCTTGCGTCCAAAACCGACCAACACCCCCCTTAATTTCGTTTTTTTATTTTATTATTAATTAATATCTTGTTAATATTACCTTAATTTTCCTTAATTTATTTCAGCTCCTAAAGCCTCCAAAACCTCAAAACCGTAAAACTAGTCAGTTTTTACGCGTTTACCGTAAAAGACGTAAAATATACACTTTTATAAAAAATCTCAAATTTTGAAATAAACTTTATAACTAAGTCCTAAATGACTTAAAATCATTCCGAAAAATACTCACATGACTAAACACCTCATCCGAGACCTCTAAATGCTAAACCGTAAATCGTAAAAATACGATTTTCTATAATACATATACGTATACGTAAAACCACTAAATAACACCATCTCACTTCATAGTCACTACCATGTGAACTCATGAACATGAAATCGTCTCACATCGTTTCACCTCACAAGGTACCCCGTACCGGAAACGATATCCAAACCATAATCTATACACACCAATTAGCACATAAACACGTAAAGACACGCAACTAGCACAAAATAAAACTAAGTGACGAACCTCAAAACCGCGGTTGTCACATTGTAAGTCAATAACTATTTGTAAAAACCTAGGTTATGCAAGAGTCATCTTGTTAACCTTATTATGACACATGCCATTAAAAATCATTTTTGAAAAGTTATACTTTTGCCCAGTTGCAAGACACACAATGGCACTCCCAATTGATCGATTGATTTCATTGTGTGAGGAGCATTTGGGACTCAAACATTGAAGAATGACATGTATAAGGTACTTCCAAGCCGGGGGAATTGTTGTTTTATATATTTGTTTAAATGTCCTTCTTCAAACAAAGGATAACCCAAGGCTTGGAGTCCTCGCTCTAGCTCTGCAATGGGTAGGGTGGTTATACCATCTGCATCATAAAGATGCAAAGCTTGACGAACCAAAGCTTCAGTAACCACCCATGGAACCCCATGGACAATAGCAGTCAATGTAGTCACTTCATTAAGTGTTGAGGAACTCACTGTGTTCCAAAACTGTTTAATATGTGTGACATGGATAAGAGGAGTATGTGAAAGTACATACCTTAATGGGGACGCATTCAAATACTCAACCACCTGAGTATATTGGGGAAACAGAGTATTATCAGCGTGTAAATAATCCACCATGTTGTGTTGACTCCTGAACCCCAATTCCAATTGTGTAGGTTTAGACTTTGGTGCCATTGATGCAAGAAAACTGTGATAAAAGTTATTGAGAGATGAAGTTTTGAGAGATTATAGTTAGACAAGAATAAGTAGTTACCATGTTTAAAATAAATAAGACAAATATATAGGAGAGGTGAAAATATGTGATTGGTCAAAATGTGAGGCAGATATATTCAAAAAGTAATAATGAAGATCTTGAAAATATATAACTTATCTTAAACATTAATAAAAAGTTACCAACTCCTAAAATTACGGCCCATATTTTCGTCAAAAATAAAAACTGGGTAGGACCTAATGTTTGTCAATGGTCGAAAACAACGTATCAGCGTCCAACGGCTATATTCTTGTCAGTGTTGGAAATTTTCCATGTCAGTGTTAAAATTGATCTTATCAGCTTTTGGAAAGAAAAATGTCAGCGTCCAAAAATAAAAATAATTAAAAAGAAAAAGGACCTTAACAAAGTAACTTACCCTAGTGAAGATAAATCATAGACTGAAAATCACTATAGGGCGGCAAGCACTGTCCAATCATGCACACTTGCTTAAGCAAGATTGACATAATTGCCCTCAAGTGTCCCTTGCTAACCAAAGTTCTTAACAATGAAGTTATCTCTTATAAATCCTTTGTAACTTCCCAGGTAAGCCCAATAAAAACGTTTCCAATTCTCTCAACCGACCAAATCCAATTCTAGGCCAAAAAGTCTTGGCAGCGTGCATAGAATACCAACTTTGCATGCTACAGTGCCTCACGATTTAGAAAACTAACTCTTACTCACCAGTTGACACAATCTAGATTTATGATGAAAGTATTATAAGAATACCCAATTGTTATATAAAATCATCATATGTATACATAATTGTTATTTTTATAAAGTCATTGGACAAGAGTCTAAGACAAGTATTGTTTGTCTAGGTTTCCGTGATTGAAGCACGTACCGTACATCCAAATCGCCGATAACCGCTTTCCCACACCAACGTGAGTTCATAGCCTCGCACTCTTTTAAATGTTTTTATGAATTTTTTTATAAACCCGCGAGGGAGATAACATGTTAGTTTTAATAAAAATAGGACACCGGTTGTCCCGATTGTTTGCTTATTGATTCGGACCCGAATGATTATATGACCCGATGAATGATTTATGACCCGATAAATGAAATGAAATGGATTATTAAAGTTAGGTTATGTCACTAAAAGTCCCATTAGCATGAATTACGAACTACTAGGATTTGGTAGACGCTTATGCATATAATAGTACTATTTGGGGATGATCACCAAGTTCGCGCCTTGACGGTTGATCCCCGTCGTGCCATATTGATTGGTAAGCGAATTTATGTATGAGAAGATTTACACAAGCGTGATTATTGTGACGACACGCTAATTTAGATAGGCAAATGAGTTTCGGGTTAGCTACCTGTTGTTTGTTGTAGTAAGGTAACAATGTCATGCGGCATATAATAGTCCAAATAACGAAAATACTGCTTTATGCCTTGAATTATGATATATTGGCTGACTAGCAATACAGGGTCTTATTATTGATATTATGTTCATGTTTTGGTTTTACATAACCATATTCATATAACGATTTTTATTCAACTCTATACAACATTATAAAACGTATTGTATGATGTTTTTAACGACAATGGTTCGTATAATGATTTTGAAGGCGAAAGCCTATATTATGATTTTTGATAAAGATTTGTATAAAATGACTTTGGCTATTTTATGGCCTATTACAAAGATTTGTACAAAATGATTTTCGGTAATAATTTTATACCGATGTTATATTGATGGATTTCATTAAACTCTATGAATTCACTCGGCGTTATCGCTGACCCTTTTCTTTTAACATGTTTTATCTCAGGTACTTGAAGGTAATTCTCGGGAAGACAACAGGAATTCATGGCCCGTACTTAAATAATAATTTCCATTCAAATGCTTTGTAAAACCTGTATAAAATACAATGACTTGGGACCTATGTAAATTTGATATTTATGAATGGAAATGCTTTATTATTAAACGACGCGATTTTTAAGCGTTGTCTATGATGTGAGTGATGTGCTATCCCGTAACACCAACGAGTCTTCCGCTGTATTGAATTGTGTAAATTTGATATTTATGAATGGAGAATTTATCATAGATAATTATCGTATTAGGATCTAGATCGAATCTTGTTAGGATCTAGATATGAATGCATCTGTAATCAGAAGTTGGGATGAAGACACCTGACATACACCCATTGTGAGTTGGACATGTCTTTTAGGTTTAAGGTTTTATATGACGACAAACCTAACCTTACAAAATACCCGACCCGCGAGACCTAAAATGGTTGTTGAAATTAGGATCTATATATTGACTACCGGTAGTAGGCAGGAGGTTATGTGAATATGAAATGTAGATCTTGAAGTGCAGGATGGGTAGCGAAGTTATGCCAAAAATTTTCACCGTGGAAAAATGAATAGATGATCTGAAAGATCATGGGAATTAAGTCCCCGTTATATGGAACCATTGAAATGATGTAAAAATTTGTTAGAAAGGCATATAAGCTGGATCTACCCCATGACTTCAAGGGCTGCGTGAATTATGTTTCGTATATCTAACTTGATGAAATGTCTATCAAGTGAAAATCTGATTATTCCTTAATGAAGTTTAGATCGGCGAAAAGCTGCATTCATCAAAAACCCGTGAACATCATGGATAGAGAAAGTAAGTCAACATTAAGCCTGATCTTATTCCCGTAGTTATGTTTGATGAAACTCGCGTATTGTAATGAATTACACTTGTGAGAATAGACCGAATGTGAAGGAAATACCCACATGGCTCTAACTCTATAGGAAGCGAGTAGTAAGAAAAATTGATCTTTGAGGACAAAGATCATGTTTAGGGGTAAATGCTGTGACAACCCATCAATTTATGGTTGATATTTTATTCTCAAGTGTTATTTAAAAACATTATTTTAATGTTATATTATGAACTCACTTATTTCTGGGAAGAAATTTGGATTTACATCTTGAAGTAGCATCGACTACGTCTAAACCGGAGGATTCTACGTTACATGCTTACGTTTACATACACCATTTTGGTGACAGCCCGACACTTCAGGAAATAAATTTATCCGTGAATATTATTTTGGGATTTTAAATTTGAGTTAGTTCATAAACTCACAAATTTACGAGAAGAGATTAGGACTTACTTGAATAATTTAACGTCCTTTACGACTAAACCGGAAACCTTAGGATTACGTATTTACGTTTTTGAACTTCGTTTTTGATGAGACAATTTTTATTAAATTCGTTTTGTGCCGTTGGTTCATAATTTATAAAAACGTTTTTCGTAAAACGACCCGAGGACACGCAAATCGAGGAAACTAGAATCGAGGAATACTCGTAAATTAGCGGGATGAGACAAAACAAGTTTTGTCCCACCCCACTCAAAAGGGACGGCCAAAACAAGGATACCACACATTGTGATGTGTCAAACTTGTAACTAACAAGTGTAAACTTGTTAGCTAATGCTTAACATGTAAGCTAAACTTACAACTACACCACCAAAACCAATCAAGCTAAAACCATTTCTCCATTTTCATCCATGCAATACCACACACAACTCTCTCCTTCCTCTCTCCTTGTGTCGTCCAAAAACCACCATCAAACACCACTCTTGATCAATTTTTACCATAAAATCATATGTTATCTACACACATGATGATGCTCCTTTAAAGCCTTGAAGATTGGAGGTGATTCTAACATCCAAGGAGGTGATTTAGTGATGTCCAAAGGCTGATTTCTACAAGAAGTTTACAAGTATTGATGGTCTTGAAGATTGGTGTTGATCTATCACAAGTTTTGCCATCAAAAATCCAAGCCTTGATCATAAACTACTTAATCTTGGTGGTATAAAGATTGTTCTTCCTATCCTCTTGTTATTTTGATTATGTAATCTTGTATTTTATTTATTTATGTATATGTATATGATGATGAATGATGATAAAAATATTATGTGGGGATTTGGTGTTGATAGACATGGGTAAAAAGATGGAAAACCACATGTAAAATGGTTAAAATCTTGCTAACTATGATGACTGTATAAAAGCAGTAAGTAACCAAATTATAAACTGATAAAATGGCATAGTGGGATCAATTTACAGTAAGTATTAGATGTCATACACATGCGAGAGTTGGCCATGCAATGGAATCATCAAAATGAGTGAGATATGATCAAAACAAAATTAGTATACCAATCTGAATAGTCTGTTTTGAAGGGACTGTTAAGGATACTTAGACATGGATTGAGCAGTAGCTATGACTAACTTTTTTGTAGCACATAATATGAAGTTTACGTCATCTAAAAATGAGCTTCTATCTCCTTATAGAACTCAAGATATCATAAAAATGGTGAAAGTGAAACTAAAAATCAGATTTTGTGAAATTAAAGTTTAATAGTATTATATAAGCACTCAAAATAATATAGTATAAAATGTGAAATTAAAACCCACTAACTTATATATTTCATTTATATAAATATGTATAATGATAAATAAATAGACATTATATAAAAATGGTAGTTTGGTAAGTTTTATAAGTTATAAAAACTATAAACATGATTTTTACGTCTTTTCGGCTAATACCATAAAATTAACGTTTTTCGTCAATTAAAACTTAGACGATCGGACCCGTCTAATGTAAACTTTTTAAAAGTCATATATTGATATATAAGTACTTAATACAAGTAAAAAAACCGATAAAACCCGAACTAAATAACATATGGACATTAACGGGCTAAGTTAGCATTATTGGACTAATAATCCAACTAAATGGGCTAAAAACTTATAAATTTACTTATTGGGCTTAACCCACTTAGGCCCAACATTTAAAGTATAATACTGATAATCAAAGTATAAAATATTCTAATTTAAGGTAATGGACTTATAATAGGCTTATTGGACCTAAAACATGTAAATAGGTAAAACTAGTAAACTAGTATAAAAGTTACCAATACATAACACTAAAATGAGTAAATGAGAATGTATAAACCCACATGATCATCATCATATATATAAAATCATCATATGTATACAAAATTGTTATTTTTATAAAGTCATTGGACAAGAGTCTAAGACAAGTATTATTTGTCTAGGTTTTCGTGATTGAAGCACGTACCGTACATCCAAATCGCTGATAACCGCTTTTCCACATCAACGTGAGTTCATAGCCTCGCACTCTTTTAAATGTTTTTATGAAATGTTTTATAAACCCGCGAGGGAGATAACATGTTAGTTTTAATAAAATAGGACACCGGTTGTCCCGATTGTTTGCTTATTAATTCGGACCCGAATGATTATATGACCCGATGAATGACTTATGACCCGATAAATGAAATGAAATGGATTATTAAAGTTAGGTTATGTCACTAAAAGTCCCATTAGCATGAATTGTGAACTACCGGGATTTGGTAGACGCTTATGCATATAATAGTACTATTTGGGGACGATCACCCCCGTTCGCGCCTTGACGGTCGACCCATGTCGTGCCACATTGATTGGCAAGCGAATTTATGTATGAGAAGATTTACACAAGCGTGATTATTGTGACGACACGCTAATTTAGATGGGCAAATGAGTTTCGGGTTAGCTACCCGTTGTTTGTTGTAGTAAGGTAACAATGTCATGCGGCTTATAATAATCCAAATAACGAAAATACTGCTTTATGCATTGAATTACGATATATTGCTTGACTAGCAATACAGGGTCTTATTATTGATATTATGTTCATGTTTTGGTTTTACATAACCATATTCATATAACGATTTTTATTCAACTCTATACAACGTTATAAAACGTATTGTATGATGTTTTTAACGACAATGGTTCGTATAATGATTTTGAAGGCGAAAGCCTATATTATGATTTTTGATAAAGATTTGTATAAAATGACTTTGGCTATTTTATGGCCTATTACAAAGATTTTTACAAAATAATTTTCGGTAATAATTTTAAACCGATGTTATATTGATGGATTTCATTAAACTCTATGAATTCACTCGGCGTTATCACTGACCCTTTTCTTTTAACATGTTTTATCTCAGGTACTTGAAGGTAATTCTCGGGAAGACAACAAGAAATCATGGCCCGCACTTAAATAATAATTTCCATTCAAATGCTTTGTAAAACCTGTATAAAATACAATGACTTGGGACCTATGTAAATTTGATATTTATGAATGGAAGTGCTTTATTATTAAACGACGCAATTTTTAAGCGTTGTCTATGATGTGAGTGATGTGCTATCCCGTAACACCAACGAGTCTTCCGCTGTATTGAATTGTGTAAATTTGAGGGTGTTACACATTTACCACCATACAGGTGGACAATGTTCCATACCATGCTCTTGGGGCTTGATGAATTCCATACATTGCTTTCTTCACCCTATACACTTTGTCTGATGTTCTGAATCTTCAAAACCAGGAGGCTACATCACATAAACCTCCTCTGCAATTGTGCCATAAAGAAAAGTACTCTTCACATCCATTTGATAAGCTGTAAAGCCCATGCAAGAAGCATAGGCTAGGAAAATCCTTATTGCTTCAATCCTTGCAACAGGTGAAAAAACCTCTTCATAGTCTATTCCCTATTCTTGTGTATAGCCTTGAGCAACTAAACGTGCCTTGTTTCTGACCATAATTCCTCTTTTATCTTTCTTGTTTCTAAGAACCCAACGTGTCCTAATAGGTCTCACATACCTTGGACAATCCACTAACTCCCAAACATCCTGAATAGCAAACTGGTGAAGCTCATCTTGCATTGTTTCCACCCAAATTGGTTCTTTGAGAGCATCAAAAAATTTCTTGGGTTCCTATTGTGACAGAAAACAAGCAAACAAACATGCATGTACAAGATGGGTACCAACCTTCTTGTGGATATTGGCAATGAAACCTCCTTGAGTCTGATGAGACCTTCTTGTTTGAACAGGAGACAAAACATCACCAATGGTTAGAGAAGGAGGGTGATTTTTGATAGTAGTTGTAAGTGTTCCTCCTTCAATAAGTGTGTTGTCTTCAATCTGAGTCTCCATGTTGCCAATATCATCTTCATATCCTCCTCCATCATCACTAGAATGAACCTCTTCATGAACTATGGAAGGTTCACCTTGTTCAAAAGTATTGGGAGAGAATAAATGGTCAAATGGGTTGTCAGCGTTTGAGCTATCAACGCCTGAATTTGGCCTGTCAACGTCGGATTTGCCTTTATCATCGCTTGATGATTCATGCATGTTTTCATCAACTGGCTTTTCTTGTGGACCAACTTTCTCCTTATCAGCAGCAACAGCTTGTGCAAATCCATCATTCCATATAGGAATGGTAACATACTCAAGTATGTGATCTGATTTGACTACATGTGATCCTTCTTTCTTGTCAACCTGTTTACCTGCAATCTCAACAATGGGTTCTTCCACAACATGTGAATCATTTTTCACAATGTTTGGATTAGTAACAGACATATAATTCAAGATCCTAGATAAAGGCTCTAGATCAAAAAACCAATTTGGTCCACTCTTAGGATCACTAGGTTTACTCTCTAAAAACTTAACATGTACCTTTTCAAGTATACGCTTTTCTTTCTTATTGTAAACCTTATATCCTTTGCTCTGCACTGAATAGCCCATAAAGTAGCCTTCATCACCTTTGGCACTAAACTTTCCTAAGGCATCACTAGTATCCAGAATCACTACATGACATCCAAAGGGTTTAAGAAAACCTATATTAAGTTTCCTATTCCAAAATAGCTCATAAGGTGTCTTATTGTGGATTTTGTTGACCAATGCTCTATTCTGAACATAGCAGGCTGTATTCACAGCCTCAGCCTAAAAGGCAATAGGAAAATGAGAATCAGCCAACATTGTCCTAGCTGCTTCTATGAGTGTTCTATTCTTCCTTTCAGCCACCCTATTCTGTTGTGGGGTTCTAGCTATGCTAAACTCCCTAGTAATCCCTTTATTAACATAGAAGGCATCTAACAATTGGTTTCTAAACTCACCACCATTATCACTTCTAATTATTTTAACCTCATTCCCTATCTTCTTTTCAATTTGAGTAATAAAGTTAATCAAAACTATGGCAGTTTCACTTTTTAAGGCCAAGAAGAAAGTCCAAGTAAATCTAGAAAAATCATCAGTTATGACAAAACAATAAGATTTACCATTCAAACTTTCTATATTAGTTGGACCAAATAAGTTCATATGTAGCAAGTGAAGTGGTTTAGAACTAGAGTGAACAAGTTTAGACTTAAATGAGACTTTGTGTTGTTTGCCTTTAAGACATGCAACATAAGAATGATCATTGTGGAAAGCCTTTTCAGGCAAACCATCAACTAAACCATGTCTCACAAGTCTATTGATGTTCTTAAAGTTTATGTGCTCTAACCTTCTGTGCCATAGATTACTTTCATCAACTAAAGCTTTAGCATATAGACATGACAAATTGTTGTTCATCCTAATTCCATTAAGATTAACATTATAAATGTCCTTATGCCTAGGTGTTCTGTAGTCAATAAACTTCTCATCAGGCATCTTAAAGTCTTTGCTTAACACCAAGCATTCAGTATCAATGAAAAGAACCTTATTTTTGTTATCACAAACTTGTGATACACTAAATAAATTATAATCAAGTTCTTTTACCAGAAATACGTTTTCAAAACACAAATTATTGGTGATAAGAGTGCCTTTGCCAGAAATTGTACCGTATCCTCCTCCAAAGTACACTTTGTTGGAAATACGTTTTACGTATTAGAAAGGATCGGTCACTCCAACAATAGTATAAGTAGTAGCTCGTAGTTTAGTTAACTTAATATTCAACAAACAAGGCCAAGCCAAGCCTACAACATGTGTAGGCCGGCGGCCCAATGTAAGCCCAAGCCCATCTCATGGGCTTGGGTATATAAACCCTCTCCTTAGATGGAGAGGGTGTGGTTTTCTCATAATTTACATATAGTTAAGTGTGTATTTCTACACTTTCTCTCTCTAAAGTGTGTGTGAAATCTACCATCTTTCTATCTCTTTCTCCCTCTAAACATAAGCAAGATTTACAATATCTTACAAATGGTATCAAGAGCCATGGGATGATTGTTTGGCGAAAAACGAACTTGTTCGTGGTCTTCCTAAACTTACATTTCACAAGGACCATTTATGTTCCGCGTGTACAATGGGGAAAAGCACTAAGAAATCATACAAACCCAAGACTAAATACACCAACCAAGAGAAACTTTATTTGTTGCATATGGATCTGTGTGGGTCAATGCGTGTTGAAAGTCTTAGTGGTAAAAAGTACATCCTCGTCATTGTCCATGATTACTCTCGGTTTACATGGGTGACATTATTTACAACAAAAAATGAGGCACCTAAATTCATCATCGGATTTCTAAAGATGATTCAAGTGCGTCTCAACACTAATGTCTGACGCATTCGTACAGATAATGGAACCGAATTTGTGAATCAAATATTGCGTGATTATTATGAAGAAGTTGGCATATCTCATGAAACATCCGTTGCTCGCACTCCACAACAAAACGGTATCGTTGAAAGGCGAAATTGCACACTTATGGAAGCTGCTGGAACAATGTTAGTTTACGCAATGGCTCCATTGTTTTTATGGGCAGAAGCAGTATCTACAGCAGTGTACACCCAAAACCGGTCACTAATTCGTAAACGCCATGGTAAAACACCTTATGAGCTTCTCCATGGAAAAGTACCAGATTTATCATATCTTCATGTATTTGGTTCTCTTTGCTATCCAAATAATGATGGTGACAATTTGGGAACACTTCAACCAAAAGCTGATATTGGTATTTTCATTGGTTACGCACCCGCAAAGAAGGCATACCGAATCTACAACCATATTTCTCGTAAGATCCTCGAAACTATGAATGTTGATTTTGATGAGCTGACGGCAATGGCTTCTAAGCAAAGCAGCTCTGAATCCGCACTTCATGAAATGGGACCCAGCAACATTAGCTCTGGTCTTGTCCCAAACAACCCTACTTCATCATCATTTATACCACCTTCTAGGAATGAATGGGATACGTTGTTTCAACCGTTCTTTGATGAATTCTTTACTCCTCCAAGTATTGTTGCTCCAGAACCTGAGGTAATAGCTCCGGTAACTGAAGTTGTCGCTCCAGCAACCGAAGCACAATCAGATACGTCTGCACCTACAATTGGTCAAGATATACCTTCAACAAGTAATTCTCAACCAACACCCGAATCAACTACCCATGTATGCCTATTGGTGATGAAGAGGATGATGACGATCACGATTTGGAATTCGCTCAAATGCGTGCACTTCCATTCTTTGGTGTACCAATTCCCGACCATAATCAAGTCGGGTCGTCCACCTCAGAGGAAGCTCCTACTACGGTCTACTCCAATCCACGAATTCGTGAACATGATGGCAAGTGGACAAAGGATCATCCTATAGATTCTATTATCGGTGACCCTAATCGTCCGGTATCCACACGAAGTCAGTTACAAGAAAATGCAATGTTTTGTCATTTTGATGCTTTTCTCACTGAATTTGAACCTAAGACATGGCAAGAAGCTTTTACTCAATCCTGTTGGATAGAATCTATGCTAGAAGAACTTAATGAATTTATACGTCTTGAAGTATGGGAACTTGTCCCATGCCCGGATCAAGTGCAGTTACTCACTTTGAAATGGGTTTACAAGGTGAAACTCGACGAGTTAGGCGGAATATTGAAGAACAAAGCTCGACTAGTAGCTCGTGGATACAAGCAATTATTAGGCGTCGACTTTATGGAATCCTTTGCACCTGTTGCCCGTTTGGAAGCTATTAGACTTTCCCTTGCTTATGCATCCCACATGAATATGATCGTCTATCAAATGGATGTGAAGACGGCATTTCTTAATGGTGAAATCAAGGAAGAGGTCTATGTTCAACAGCCAGATGGTTTTGTGAATCCTAAATATCCTAATCATGTTTACAAGCTTAAGAAGGCTCTCTATGGGTTGAAGCAAGCTCCTCGCGCATGGTATGATCTATTGTCACGATTCCTCATTACGCAAGGCTTCGCTAAAGGCAAGGTGGATCCCACGTTGTTCATTCTGAAACGAGGTAAAGATATGATTATGGTACAAATATATATTGATGATATTATATTTGTTGCCTTGACCCAAACCTTATCCGATGAGTTTGGGACACTCATGTCTTCCAAGTTTAAGATGTCAATGATGGGAAAGGTATTATTTTTCTTAGGACTTCAGATATCTTAGAGTCCCAGAGGCATC
Organism: Glebionis coronaria; assembly: GCA_025667525.1. NCBI lineage: Eukaryota > Viridiplantae > Streptophyta > Magnoliopsida > Asterales > Asteraceae > Glebionis > Glebionis coronaria. The sequence goes on along the minus strand of JANFOE010000201.1, from coordinate 1,160,062 downwards.
TTTATCAATCAATCCAAGTATGCCCTTGAATCTCTTAAGAAATATAAGATGGAATCTTGCGACCCCGTGGATACTCCAATGGTGGAACGAACTAAGCTTGATGCAGATCCACATGGAGTTGTCGTAGATCCGACACTTTATCATGAAATGATCGGTACTTTTCTGTATATCAGAGCTAGTCGACCTGATCTTCAGTTTGCTATATGTATGTGTGCTCGGTATCAAACTCGGTCTACTGAGTTACACTTGGCTACTGTGAAACGGATCTTTCGGTTTTTTAAAGGAACCATCAATCGTGGACTTTGGTATTCGAAGGACTCTTCGATTGCACTTATGGCATATGCAGATGCGGATCACGCGGGTTGTCAAGATACAAGGCGTAGCACGAGTGGAACTTTGCAACTACTAGGAGATTGACTAATCAGTTGGGCATCGAAAAGGCAGAAAAACGCTGCAATTTCAAGTACGGAAGCAGAATACATAGCTATGTCCGATTTTTGTGCTCAAATTCTTTGGATGAGATCGCAATTAACCGACTATGGTCTAGGTTTCAACAAAATTCCGATGTACTGCGACAACAAGAGTGCAATTGCCTTATGCTGCAACAATGTTCAATTCTCCCGGTCGAAGCATATTGACATTCGCTACCACTTCATCAAGGAGCAAGTGGAAAATGGAGTAATCGAGCTTTACTTTGTCCGATCTGAGTATCAATTGGCGGATTCTTTCACGAAGGCATTCGATCGCGCTCGAATGGAATTTTTGGTCGACAAGCTAGGTTTGAGAACATTCTCGCCCGAGACTTTAAAGGAACTAGCAGATGAAGCGAAAGAATAGTGGTGGTAAACTATTCTCCGTATCCTTGGTGATCATTCGTATATATTGTTTATATTTTTATCCACAAAAGCAAAATACAAAAAAATTAAACCATATAAAAACCATAAAAATTGAAAAATTCAGAAAAATCCAAAAATATTTTTACTTTTTTTTCAAAGGCATGTCTTTTGGTACGATAATATTTACAGCCTTAGAAATGTTGATTAATATCGACACAGCGCCATAAATAGAGTTCGTACAAAAGTTGTAAATACTTCATAAAACATGCCCATATGGTTTGTAGTTATTTCTGACTGCAATCCGGTTTTCACATTAAAGTCAAGTATTTCTTATGAAAGCTTTAGCTCTCAACGGGAATTAATTTTATCGGGCAAGGTTTACTTAAAAACCTTGTAAGGGATCAAGTATACTTTATAACTTGGTCTAACACAAATCTATGTACGCATCAGTGCATTTATTTGTTAAAACAAGAGAAATCTTGTTTTTATGAAGCTATCATCTCTACAACCATTGCAATCTACAATTGGTATCTACATAATCGACGATGCGACTACTCAAATGACGACTACAGCTCTTTCAATAGAACACGGGTCAACAATTGAGGGGGAGGAAATTGTCAAGCATTCAGAATCTTTGATGCCGAACGTGCCAAGTTCACAAATTGGTGTCAAGACAACAATACCAATCGTATATGTAGTGTCAAAAGATGATTTCAGACGTGACGAGGCGACCAACCTTTACCGACAAGAACCATTTGATCTTATCATATGATGTTCTCATCAATCACGTACAACCTTGTCAATTCATTCTTACTTGGTGAATATGTGATCATGTTACAAATCGGTATCATTTCTCACAAATTGGTCTCATGAAGATTAAATGGACTTGCATTTTTCTTCCCAAAACCTTTCTTAAAACTTTATTAAATCAATTGACATTAAAAACATCGATTGGGTTAATATTTTTAATATGGGGGAGAAAATGTGATTTAATATGGGAAATTATCACAAATGGTTTGACATAATGTGATAGCTCATCCCGACATGTGCGAAATGTTTTCGAATATCGTGGCATATGTTAAGGGGGAGCAAAACGGATTTGCACATCAAAATTGGAATTCATGGTGATTTTTACTTACCCACAACCCACTTATTTCACGACGATGAAGATTGTGGTGACATAAGGATGGTAGGATAGGTTAAGTCCAATGATTCTTCCAAAACCGGAGGAATCTTCCCAAGGACATTCCATAGCTAGAAATAGTAGTCCTTAGGAAAGATGGAGAAAGATTGTGAACGTAACTAAATGCTGACCAAGTACTTAAGTTAGCACTGGAACAATCACAACAAGGTTCTAGTTATGACGTACTGGTAAGCATTGAAGGGGTTGAAGAATGAAAAAGAATTGTAAAGATAAAGGGTGTAAAGAAAGAAGCCCTCCTTACAACCATAGGCAGAAACCGGGTCAACACATATGCTATTGAGATCATTTTAATGATGCTCGATATTGAAGATAGACATCATGGACCCAGTGATGCAATGCACAACCCATCCCAGCTAACTCAGATATCTCTCAAAAGATATTTATTTTAATCACACGGAGATAACGCATTATCTATCGATTTATTTATTCCGAGTAAATTGGTATTGAAATGGTGGTACTCCTCTCCAGCCTCCGATCACTAAAAATCCAAAATGCACGATCGTGTCTAGAGCCATTTGAGATCATCAAATATCTCATTAGGACAAATTTCCATATTTCCTTGCTTCTTCACACACTGTGAAAAGTAAGAAAGATATTAAGATTCCTACGCAAAATCTTCATGATCTTGCCTGAACATCTGAGTAATACGAAAGTATTTACAATGAAGATGGAAATCCTTCTTGAGCGAACATTCAAAAGCTCATGGTAGGTGACTTGTGTGATTCTTTATGAATCAAGCTTGTGATAACTAGAAAGCAACAGTGGTTTAATTCTTAACTGAACTTAAACACGTTCCAGGCCTCTATGCAATATCTCAGTGATCTTGCCAAAACACTTAGAGTGACACTCCACAGTGTTCACAGTGATGAGTGGAAATCCTTTTAGTGTTAACATCAAACAGCACTTGGTAGGTAACGTGCGAGATTCAATATGAATCAAGCTCGTGACAACTAGAAAGCAACGATGGTGCGATTCTTTAATGAATCAAAATTGTTCCAGGAATCATAATTGACGGCTTCAATCATGCAGATAATTTTATCCAAATGATTACTCTTTACGCTCGCAGTCAGCTTTGGACGGTCGAGTAAAGAGAAAGGGTTTACCCGCGAAATCTTGTCAAGGAGATTTTTAATTAAATCTACCTGCCACAAGTACGATATTTTATATCATCCAACGGTCTTCACCGACCGGAGGTAAAATGCTACCGAATTAGAATAAAATGTTCAAAGCCATTTCGTTCGTGTCTACTTATGTTGCGGCATTTGAAGACGGTGGCGTTGCGGAATCCGATAAGAAGTCGTCCCCGCATGCTTATACGTTATGCACTTAATACTTAATTTACTTCTAGAAAGCCTAAAAGTCAAGTCTTCCGCTATATCAAACTTTGAAGCTTTCAAAAATTACGAAGGTATAAGTATGTGGGACATGAAGTCACGAGGAGGCGGATATCACAAGTGATGGATGCACAAGATCAAGGCAAGATATTTATGCTAAAGATTGATATCAAAGATCACATCAGCATGTTCACAATAAAAGAAAAAGAAAAGAAAGACGAAGACTACGAGCTCAAGACAAGCTTAGTATGCTAGGTTTATTTTATTATTGTAACTTGGGTAACGCCCTTGTTTGGAGTGACCTCCCTTAGGGGGAGATTGTTAGAAATACGTTTTACGTATTAGAAAGGATCGGTCACTCCAATAATAATATAAGTAGTAGCTCGTAGTTTAGTTAACTTAATATTCAACAAACAAGGCCAAGCCAAGCCTACAACATGTGTAGTTCGGCGGCCCAATGTAAGCCCAAGCCCATCTCATGGGCTTGGGTATATAAACCCTCTCCTTAGATGGAGAGGGTGTGGTTTTCTCATAATTTACACATAGTTAAGTGTGTATTTCTACACTTTCTCTCTCTAAAGTGTGTGTGAAATCTACCATCTTTCTATCTCTTTCTCTCTCTAAACATAAGCAAGATTTACAATATCTTACAAATGGTATCAAGAGCCATGGGATGATTGTTTCGCGAAAAACGAACTTGTTCGTGGTCTTCCTAAACTTACATTTCACAAGGACCATTTATGTTCCGCGTGTACAATGGGGAAAAGCACTAAGAAATCATACAAACCCAAGACTAAAGACACCAACCAAGAGAAACTTTATTTGTTGCATATGGATCTGTGTGGGCCAATGCGTGTTGAAAATCTTAGTGGTAAAAAGTACATCCTCGTCATTGTCGATGATTACTCTCAGTTTACATGGGTGACATTATTTACAACAAAAAATGAGGCACCTAAATTCATCATCGGATTTCTCAAGATGATTCAAGTGCGTCTCAACACTAATGTCTGACGCATTCGTACAGATACTGGAACCGAATTTGTGAATCAAATCTTGCGTGATTATTATGAAGAAGTTGGCATATCTCATGAAACATCCGTTGCTCGCACTCCACAACAAAACGGTGTCGTTGAAAGGAGAAATCGCACGCTTATGGAAGCTGCTCGAACAATGTTAATTTACGCAATGGCTCCATTGTTTTTATGGGCAGAAGCAGTATCTACAGCAGTGTACACCCAAAACCGGTCACTAATTCGTAAACGCCATGGTAAAACACCTTATGAGCTTCTCCATGGAAAAGTACCAGAGTTATCATATCTTCATGTATTTGGTTCTCTTTGCTATCCAAATAATGATGGTGACAATTTGGGAACACTTCAACCAAAGGCTGATATTGGTATTTTCATTGGTTACGCACCCGCAAAGAAGGCATACCGAATCTACAACCGTAATTCTCGTAAGATCCTCGAAACTATGAATGTTGATTTTGATGAGCTGACGGCAATGGCTTCGAGCAAAGCAGCTCTGAATCCGCACTTCATTAAATGGGACCCAGCAACATTAGCTCTGGTCTTGTCAAACAACCCTACTTCATTATCATTTACACCACCTTCTAGGAATGAATGGGATACGTTTTTTCAACCGTTCTTTGATGAATTCTTTACTCCTCCAAGTATTGTTGCTCCAGAACCTGAGGTAATAGCTCCGGTAACTGAAGTTGTCACTCCAGCAACCGAAGCACAATCAGATACGTCTGCACCTACAATTGGTCAAGATATACCCTCAACAAGTAATTCTCAACCAACACCCGAATCAACTACCCATGTATGCCTATTGATGATGAAGCGGATGATGACGATCACGATTTAGAATTCGCTCAAATGCATGCACTTCCATTCTTTGGTGTACCAATTCCCGACCATAATCAAGTCGGGTCGTCCACCTCAGAGGAAGCTCCTACTACGGTCTACTCCAATCCACGAATTCGTGAACATGATAGAAAGTGGACAAAGGATCATCCTATAGATTCTATTATTGGTGACCCTAATCGTCCGGTATCCACACGAAGTCAGTTACAAGAAAATGTAATGTTTTGTCATTTTGATGCTTTTCTCACTGAAGTTGAACCTAAGACATGGCAAGAAGCTTTTACTCAATCCCGTTGGATTGAATCTATGCTAGAAGAACTTAATGAATTTATACATCTTGAAGTATGGGAACTTGTCCCATGCCCGGATCAAGTGCAGTTACTCACTTTGAAATGGGTTTACAAGGTGAAACTCGACGAGTTAGGCGGAATATTGAAGAACAAAGCTCGACTAGTAGCTCGTAGATACAAGCAATTATTAGGCTTTGACTTTATGGAATCCTTTGCACCCGTTGCCCGTTTGGAAGCTATTAGACTATTCCTTGCTTATGCATCCCACATGAATATGATCGTCTATCAAATGGAAGTGAAGACGGCATTTCTTAATGGTGAAATCAAGGAAGATGTCTATGTTCAACAGCCAGATGGTTTTGTGAATCCTAAATATACTAATCATGTTTACAAGCTTAAGAAGGCTCTCTATGGGTTGAAGCAAGCTCCTCGTGCATGGTATGATCTATTGTCACAATTCCTCATTACGCAAGGCTTCGCTAAAGGCAAGGTGGATCCCACGTTGTTCATTCTGAAACGAGGTAAAGATATGATTATGGTACAAATATATGTTGATGATATTATATTTGTTGCCTCGACCCAAACCTTATCCGATGAGTTTGGGACACTCATGTCTTCCAAGTTTAAGATGTCAATGATGGGAAATGTATCATTTTTCTTAGGACTTCAGATATCTCAGAGTCCTAGACGCATCTTTATCAATCAATCCAAGTATGCCCTTGAATCTCTTAAGAAATATAAGATCGAATCTTGCGACCCCATGGATACTCCAATGGTGGAACGAACTAAGCTTGATGCAGATCCACATGGAGTTGTCGTAGATCCGACACTTTATCATGAAATGATCGGTACCCTTCTGTATATCAGAGCTAGTCGACCTGATCTTCAGTTTGCTATATGTATGTGTGCTCGGTATCAAACTCGGTCTACTGAGTTACACTTGGCTACTGTGAAACGGATCTTTCGGTATCTTAAAGGAACCATCAATCGTGGACTTTGGTATTTGAAGGACTCTTCGATTGCACTTATGGCATATGCAGATGCGGATCACGCGGGTTGTCAAGATACAAGGCGTAGCACGAGTGGAACTTTGCAACTACTAGAAGATTGACTAATCAGTTGGGCATCGAAAAGGCGGAAAAGCGCTGCAATTTCAAGTATGGAAGCAGAATACATAGCTATGTCCGATTGTTGTGCTCAAATTCTTTGGATGAGATCGCAATTAACCGACTATGGTCTAGGTTTCAACAAAATTCCGATGTACTGCGACAACAAGAGTGCAATTGCCTTATGCTGCAACAATGTTCAATTCTCCCGGTCGAAGCATATTGACATTCGCTACCACTTCATCAAGGAGCAAGTGGAAAATGGAGTAATCGAGCTTTACTTTGTCCGATCTGAGTATCAATTGGCGGATTCTTTCACGAAGGCATTCGATCGCGCTCGAATGGAATTTTTGGCCGACAAGTTAGGTTTGAGAACATTCTCGCTCGAGACTTTAAAGGAACTAGCAGATGAAGCGAAAGAATAGTGGTGGTAAACTATTCTCCGTATCCTTGGTGATCATTCGTATATATTGTTTATATTTTTATCCACAAAAGCAAAATACAAAAAAATTAAACCATATAAAAACCATAAAAATTGAAAAATTCAGAAAAATCCAAAAATATTTTTACTTTTTTTTCAAAGGCATGTCTTTTGGTACGATAATATTTACGGCCTTAGAAATGTTGATTAATATCGACACAGCGCCATAAATAGAGTTCGTACAAAAGTTGTAAATACTTCATAAAACATGCCCATATGGTTTGTAGTTATTTCTGACTGCAATCCGGTTTTCACATTAAAGTCAAGTATTTCTTATGAAAGCTTAAGCTCTCAACGGGAATTAATTTTATCGGGCAAGGTTTACTTAAAAACCTTGTAAGGGATCAAGTTTACTTTATAACTTGGTCTAACACAAATCTATGTACGCATCAGTGCATTTATTTGTTAAAACAAGAGAAATCTTGTTTTTATGAAGCTATCATCTCTACAACCATTGCAATCTACAATTGGTATCTACATAATCGACGATGCGACTACTCAAACGACGAATACAGCTCTTTCAATAGAACACGGGTCAACAATTGAGGGGGATAAATTGTCAAGCATTCAGAATCTTTGTTGCCGAACGTGCCAAGTTCACAAATTGGTGTCAAGACAACAATACCAATCGTATATGTGGTGTCAAGAGATGATTTCAGACGTGACGAGGTGACCAACCTTTACCGACAAGAACCATTTGATCTTATCATATGATGTTCTCATCAATCACGTACAACCTTGTCAATTCATTCTTATTTGGTGAATATGTGATCATGTTACAAATCGGTATCATTTCTCACAAATTGGTCTCATGAAGATTAAATGGACTTGCATTTTTCTTCCCAAAACCTTTCTTAAAACTTTATTAAATCAGTTGATATTAAAAACATCGATTGGGTTAATATTTTTAATATGGGGGAGAAAATGTGATTTAATATGGGAAATTATCACAAATGGTTTGACATAATGTGATAGCTCATCCCAACATGTGCGAAATGTTTTCGAATATCGTGGCATATGTTAAGGAGGAGCAAAACGGATTTCCACATCAAAAATGGAATTCATGGTAATTTTTACTTACCCACAACCCACTTATTTCACGACGATGAAGATTGTGGTGACATAAGGATGGTAGGATAGGTTAAGTCCAATGATTCTTCCAAAACCGGAGGAATCTTCCCAAGGACATTCCATAGCTAGAAATAGTAGTCCTTAGGAAAGATGGAGAAAGATTGTGAACGTAACTGAATGCTAACCAAGTACTTAAGTTAGCACTGGAACAATCACAACAAGGTGCTAGTTATGACGTACTGGTAAGCATTGAAGGGGTTGAAGAATGAAAAAGAATTGTAAAGATAAAGGGTGTAAAGAAAGAAGCCCTCCTTACAACCTTAGGCAGAAACCGGGTCAACACATATGCTATTGAGATCATTTTAATGATGCTCGATATTGAAGATAGACATCATGGACCCAGTGATGCAATGCACAACCCATCACAGCTAACTCAGATATCTCTCAAAAGATATTTATTTTAATCAAACGGAGATAACGCATTATCTATCGATTTATTCATTCCGAGTAAATTGGTATTGAAATGGTGGTACTCCTCTCCAGCCTCCGATCACTAAAAATCCAAAATGCACGATCGAGTCTAGAGCCATTTGAGATCATCAAATATCTAATTAGGACAAATTTCCATATTTCCTTGCTTCTTCACACACTGTGAAAAGTAAGAAAGATATTAAGATTCCTACGCAAAATCTTCATGATCTTGCCTGAACATCTGAGTAATACGAAAGTATTTACAATGAAGATGGAAATCCTTCTTGAGCGAACATTCAAAAGCTCATGGTAGGTGACTTGTGCGATTCTTTATGAATCAAGCTTGTGATAACTGGAAAGCAACAGTGGTTTAATTCTTAACTGGACTTAAACACGTTCCAGGCCTCTATGCAATATCTCAGTGATCTTGCCAAAACACTTAGAGTGACACTCCACAGTGTTCACAGTGATGAGTGGAAATCCTTCTAGTGTTAACATCAAACAGCACTTGGTAGGTAACGTGCGAGATTCAATATGAATCAAGCTCGTGACAACTGGAAAGCAACGATGGTGCGATTCTTTAATGAATCAAAATTGTTCCAGGAATCATAATTGACGGCTTCAATCATGCAGATAATTTTATCCAAATGATTGACTCTTTACGCTCGCAGTCAGCTTTGGACGGTCGAGTAAAGAGAACGGGTTTACCCGCGAAATCTTGTCAAGGAGATTTTTAATTAAATCTACCTGCCACAAGTATGATATTTTATATCGTCCAACGGTCTTCACCGACCGGAGGTAAAATGCTACCGAATTAGAATAACATGTTCAAAGCCATTTCGTTCGTGTCTACTTATGTTGCGGCATTTGAAGACGGTGGCGTTGCGGAATCCGATAAGAAGTCGTCCCCGCATGCTTATACTTTATGCACTTAATACTTAATTTATTTCTAGAAAGCCTAAAAGTCAAGTCTTCCGCTGTATCAAACTCTGAAGCTTTCAAGAATTACGAAGGTATAAGTATGTGGGACATGAAGTCACGAGGAGGCAGATATCACAAGTGATGGATGCACAAGATCAAGGCAAGATATTAATGCTAAAGATTGATATCAAAGATCACATCAGCATGTTCACCATAAAAGAAAAAGAAAAGAAAGACGAAGACTACGAGATCAAGACAAGCTTAGTATGCTAGGTTTATTTTATTATTGTAACTTGGGTAACGCCCTTGTTTGGAGTGACCTCCCTTAGGGGAAGATTGTTGGAAATACGTTTTACGTATTAGAAATGATCGGTCACTCCAATAATAGTATAAGTAGTAGCTCGTAGTTTAGTTAACTTAATATTCAACAAACAAGGCCAAGCCACGCCTACAACATGTGTAGGTCGGCGGCCCAATGTAAGCCCAAGTCTATCTCATGGGCTTGGGTATATAAACCCTTTCCTTAGATGGAGAGGGTGTGGTTTTCTCATAATTTACACATAGTTAAGTGTGTATTTCTACACTTTCTCTCTCTAAAGTGTGTGAGAAATCTACCATCTTTCTATCTCTTTCTCTCTCTAAACATAAGCAAGATTTACAATATCTTACACACTTTGTCACCATCTTTAATGGGGGTAAAGTTAATCAAGTAATCATCCTTCCCCGTCATGTACCTAGAGCATCCACTGTCCCGATATCCATAATCATTGACCTGTTTTTGAATGCCCTACACATAAAGAAAACAAATTAGTTTTCTTGGGAACCCAAGCCTGAGCAGACATGGATTCATTTGGTTGTTCAACAAGAACCGATTTAGTCCTTATAACAACCCCTTGTTCATCCCTTTGAGGATTGAACATCCAGTTGACCCCAATTGGTTTAGTTATGACCTTTAAAATATAATGAAATCTGTTACAGGTCATAGAAATCCCATTTGAATTAGGGTTTTGGTCTTGTTTGGGTCTCCATGTCAAACTAGATGAAGCTTTAGACCCCCTTTCTCTTAGGTTGTAAATACCTATTATTACTTGGTCTAACAGCGTTGGAAACGTTCCTTTCAGCGTTAAATTTGTTCTTGTCAGCGCTGAATTTATACGTATCAGCGCCCAAATTAGGGTTTGCTACAGGAACCTATTGTCTGTTAGACCATGTATTGGTGTTTTGAAAAGGGCTTTGTCCATGTGTATTTGTCCCTTTAGTAAAGAATAGAGCTTGTCTAGTAACTTGTGGATTTGATTGGACATAAGGTCTGGGTTTGACCATGGTTGACTTATTGTTAGCGTTGACTTTTGAAGCACTGACACGTTAATAAGCCAAATGAGAAGAACTCCCACATATATAACAAGCTTTTCTAGACATAACCTTAGGTCTAGATTGAAAGAACCCTGTCCCATTAACACTATCTTGGCTTTGTGGTGACCTAGGTTTTCTATACATTTCTGCATACATAACACTAGGTTTTCTATTAACATATGAGCCAAGGTCAACAGGTTTTCTAGTAGAAGGGTTGGTCACAGTTATGGGTGTAGACTCAAGTGGACTATTACTAAGCATTCCACCTTTAACAAACAATGTAGGATTGGCTTTCTTCCATTGTTCCAAGTCAGTCACTTTCTGCTTATACTCCTCTACTGGAGTAAGAACTCTTGGTAGAGGAATGAATTCCTTTTCTTGGAGTTCTGGTATACCAGTCCAGGACAAATCCTTTCTCAGGACACCATGAAAGTTTCCAACAGGTGGTGGAGCAGCAACATACACTTTTAGCCTAATCCCAGACATATCCCTAGAATCTCTTTGCTCACTTACACATTTTTCTAGGGTTTGAGAGGCTTTATCAAACTTTTTAATCTTAAGCCCTACATTCTCTTTATCTTTAATGGCCTCATCTAACTTAAGTTGTATTTCTCCTTTGGATCTCATCAGTATGTCCCTAAGTTCAACACTAACTGATAGGTGTGAAAACACCCATCCTTTTACCACATAATCATAATAATAACTAAGCCAAAACGTATATTTAATGTCGTAAAAGTCGGAATTATGTGTGGTTTGTGTTTTGTTGTGATTTAGGACCAAAATGCGAAAAGGGAAGAAAACACCGGATTTCACGGGCTTTTATCGAAGAAAAAGACAAAAGACGAAATCAAAAGATCAAGAGTGCAAAAAGAACGGAAGTCAAAGGCCTATTCTGAAGATTTATCGAAGAAAAAATCTAAAGACGGAAGTCTAATAAAAGTCGAAGAACCACATCTTATAAAAGAAGAAATTAGAAGACGAGTTCATTTCATATCGACAAATCCCGAGACAACGTCGAGAAAGACGAAGAATATTAAAGACGAAAAGACAAAGAAAGAAAGAGAGAAGAATCAACACCACAACCTCCACTCCTCCTATAAATACCCTCCTAATGTGTCATTAGGAGGGGGTTAGATAATTTTTAGTTAGTTTATTTAAAGTTTTAGGAGTAGATTAAAATTACTTTCTCTCTCTAGATTTACTTTCATGTTTTTCAAGCTTTTCTTTTACAATAATCTTGTATTGAATCTCTTAATCATTATCTTTAATTCAAGCTTTTTAGATAATCATTCTCATTCTTCCTTTCTTATTATTAATCTATTGTCTTGATTTGGTAAATCATGTAGATTGCTTAATCTTTATGTTCTTGTTTGATTGATGTGTTTATTGATTATGCTTATTGGTTTTGATGTGTTTGATTTTTATAGCTTATTGTGTTTGGTGCTTATTGTGTGATTTTTCTTAGTTTTGATTAAGTGTTTTAATAGTTTATTTTATTAAAAGTTAATTCTTAATTTTTAGATTAATTAGTGTTTTTCAAGTTTTTAATTTGCGGCTTAATTAGCTTTTCTTAAAATCGGTTTAGATTAAGTTTTGGTTAAGTGCTTAATTGGTTTTTGCTTATTATTGGCTTATTTCCTTGTTTTTAGATATTACTGTTTCTATTTATCTGATTGTTGAAGATCTTCGGATAAGGGTTTTAGTATTCCAAAAAACACTCCTTTATCGGAATTAACATTCCGAAGATTTTCTTTTCTTTTCATTTTATCCAAAATTTTCTATTTTATCCGAAAATAGCTTTGTTTAGTTTTTTTATTCCGAAAATCTAGAATTTATCCGAAGAACCACCTTTATTCCGAATTAGGATTTATCTGAAAATCAGTGTTATTCCGAAAAGCAGCATTTTTCCGAATATAATTGTTTTTCCGAAATTATTGTTTTTCCGAAAACCTTTGTTTATTCCGAGAATTTTGTTATTCCGAAAATCTTTAGTTTTTCCGAAGAATGGTTTATTCCGAAATAATTCCATTTATTCCGAGCTTTGCCTGTTTTTCCGAAATAGTGTTTTATTCCGAAGATTATTTTTTCTTCTGAATTAGTAGGTTTTTCCGAAATTTGACCTTTTATCCGAAAATTATTGCCTTTTCCGAACTTAGTTAGTTATTCCGAAGATTATTTTTATTCCGAAAATATTAGTTTTATCCGAATAGTTAGTTTTGAGTTTTATTTAATTTTATTTTATTTCATTTTCAGTTTTATTTTTATCAAAGTTTTTAGTTTTTGTCCTTTAATTTTCAAAGTCTTTAATTTTTAGTTTAATATTTACAAGTTTTTATTTTTTTTATGTTATTTTATTTAAGTACTCAATGACATTTCTCTCTTTTCACCATAAACGACTGAGTCACACATTCAACCGTGATCAATTCGATTAGACCGTGAACAACGAACTTATTTTGATACTAGGCAAAAGACCCAGTTATTAAATGGCGCCGCTGCCGGCTCTTTCGTGAAGATTAACGGTTTTTTGTGAGAGACGCGTTGGATTTTGGGATCCGTTCACCTTTGAACGTTATTTTTCTTGCTCAAAAATTTTTAAAAATCCATAAAAATTAAAATTTTCAAATATCCAAAAACATTTAAAAAAGCATTTCTTTTTCAAGATTTTGCACCAAAAATATTTTCTTTTCACGTTAACTTTATTTCTTCTATTTCTTTGCTATTCTTTTCTTTTGTAGGTGTATGCGTACTCGTTCACGCAAAAGGAAGTCCATTCAAGCTGCTACTATTGATCCTCCTGTTGTAGAGCCTCCCGTTGTCAACACAATGGAGAACCGTCCAATGATCGAGCTCTTACAATCACACGTCGAAGGCAATGATGATGCGATTGTGGTGCCGGCTATTGACGCCAACAACTTCGAGCTCAAGTCCGGTTTCATTCAAATGGTTTCCGTTACACCGTTCCTAGGCCGCACCCATGATGATCCGCACGATCACATCAAAAGGTTTGTTCACTTAACCAATACCGTAAAATACAATGGGGTCTCACAAGAGGCAATCCGTTTGCTCCCCTTTCCTTTCTCCTTCGAAGGACAAGCCCGGACTTGGCTTGATAAGGAACCACCCCAAAGTATTACAACATGGGCGGACCTAGAGACCAAGTTTATCAATTACTTTTTCCCACCCTCACGTACTACCGCTTTGCGGAATGACATAATTAATTTGGAACAAAAGTACGGTGAGACGTTTAGTGAATCTTGGGATCGTTTTAAGGAACTTTTAAAAGAGTGTCCACAACACGGTTTTACAAAGGTACATCAAATTAATACTTTTTATAACGGATTAACTTTGAGTGACCAAGATTCACTAAATAGTGGCTCGGGGGTAATATTCTTGTCAAAACTATGAATGAGGCTTAGGCAATTATTGAGAACAAAGCTAAAGTCCAAACCAAGAGCGTTAGGGCTACTATGGCTAGTGCCAGTGAGAATGAGACGACTAATCAACTTAAGGAACTTACCTCTGCAATAAAACAACTTGTTTTAAAAGATAACCCTCCTAATCAACATGCCCATGCTCTCACTATTACTTGTGAAACTTGTGGTGGGCCACACTCTTATGATAATTGTGATAAAGCTTATGATCAATCTCACGGGGAAGTGTATGCTTACAACAACACCAAGAGAGTTCATTTCAAGCCTAATGTCGATGTTAATCACTTGTCTTACAACTCGACAAATTACTTGGCTCCACCCGGTTTTCAACAAAGACCTCACCCACCCACCCACAACAACCAAGGGCCACCAAGAGAAAATGTTCAACATAATGCAAATGTGAGGGGTTACAATGCAAACCAAGGCAATTATCAAATGCCAAATCAAGGCTTTCAAAACCAAGGTTTCAATCCTCAAGGTTTCAACCATATAATCAATACCCAAACCAAGGTTTTCAACAACAAGGGTTCAATTTACCTCATCCGCACATGGACTTGATTCTACAAAAATCAACCGATCATGAGAAAACCATGAAGGAAATGCAAGAGTCCACGGATAGGAAAGTCGTTCAAATGTTTCAAACCCTTCGTCCCCAAGGTGCTCATTCTTCTACAACCGAAACAAACCCTAGATCTAATGTGAGTGCTATTACTACACGCAGTGGAGCAACTCTAGTAGGACCATCTATCCCTCCCCAAGTTACTCCATCTACACCTCCTCCACCCCCATATATTCCACCTACTTCCACACCTAGTACTAGTTCTCCATTACCGTCTCCACCTCTCACGGAAGAAGTATCCAAGAAAAACCCTTCACCAACCCTACCTTCCACTTCTAAACCTTCTACTTCTCAACCATCAACATCTAAACCTTCACCTTCTATTCCTACACCACCTAAGCCCAATATCCCTTATCCTTATCGGTTAGACAAGTGCAAATTGCTTACTAAAGAGGATGCTCAAGTTACTTCTTTTTTGAAGATGATCTCCCAAATGAATTTCAACATTAGCCTTGTTGAAGCACTTGTCCAAATGCCGAAATTTTTCAAAGCATTCAAGGAATTGCTTAGTAAGAAGGAAAAGATGGCTGAGTTTGTCAATACACGCTTAAATTAAAATTGTTTTGTTGTCCTTCTTAAAGAACTTCCAGAAAAACTTAGAGATCCCGGTCGTTTTGTGCTACCTTGCAATTGTAACAAAGTTGAAGAATTTACTACCTTATCCGATCTCGGGGCAAGTATTAATTTGATTCCATTAAGTGTTTGGAAAAATTTATCATTACCCGACCTTACACCAACAAAGATGACTCTTGATCTAGCAAATCGAACTCTCGCTTACCTCGTTGGTATTGCCGAAGATGTTTACGTTAAAGTTGGTACCTTCACTTTTCCGATCAATTTTGTTGTTGTTGATTATGAAATGGACCCTCGTATTCCGTTAATACTTGGACGGCCATTTTTGAGAACCGGAAAAACGTTAGTCGATGTTGCCGAAGGTGAACTTATTCTAAGGGTAGGGAATGATCAACAAGTTTTTAAGATGGGGAAAATTACAAGTAAATCAAATGAAAAAGAATCAGTGAAAATGATTGATGTGATACAAGACGAGCTTACAACTCCTTTGGAAAGTATAAAGCTTGATACTTTTGTTGTATATGACAATCCTCTTTTCGAGACTTGCTATGATAATCCAATTTTTCAAGACCATGTGGATGATTCTGATGATTCTCTCTCCAATTTGGATCCCCCACCAATTTATGATTCTCCACCGATCTATGATGATTATGATGATGATTCTAGTTCCGATGTGGATGATTATGATGATTTTTCTTCAGAGTATAAAGACATGCCAACTTATGATGACTTTGATGATGTTGATACTCTTTCGAGTGATTCTTCAAATGATGACCTTGCTCCTACTTTTGATGAAGATCCTCCACCAATAATGCTTGATCCTACTTTGGATGATTACTCATTTGAGAAAGATTTTGCTACTTTTCTCAATACTTACTTCCCCAATGAGCATGATTCTCCTCCTTTGGACTTTGATTATGGTCTTTATCCTCCTTCGGATATTAAGAAACCCATTTAAAAGGAGAAGAAACCGGACGACACCAATATCCGTAGTACATATGCCTTAACACCTCTATTTCCACCTTCTTCGGATGAGATTGTGCGTTTTATGGGCGAATCTTCAAGGTCTACTAAGGCTAAGTCTTATTTTCCCCTAAAGGAAAAGGTGTTTGATCCGGGTATCGAAAATTTTAAGCCATCTCAGTATCCATCTGATGAAATAAAAGGAAAGATTTTTGGAACTTATGGAGCTATTCTTTCACTTCATCATACCTTCTACCACCGTGCTCAACAATTGCTTACGGGAACCTCACCTACTCTTCTTTGGCTTGTCTTATTCACCTTAATCTTATGCTATTTGTTGGACGAAAACCATGTATTTGAGCCCGGTGGATGTTTTTTAAGGTTCTTACCATTTTAATCAAGGTCGAGTCAGGCTCACGACTCGGTGAACAAAAACAAGCGCTTCTCGGGAGGCAACCCAAGTATCTATCCTTTTTATCCGTTTTTATAATAAGTGTAGGGGGAGACCCTCGTATGTGTTTGTTGTTTTCTTTCTTATGATGCGTAGGGATTCGAGCTTTGAAAGTTTCACTTTTAATGAATTTTGATGACCCTTGATTCCGTGTTCCCGTCTTCCCGGTTCTATCCTAAACTCTTTTGATTCTCTATTTTATATTTTTCAATATTAAAATAGGAATCACTTTAGTTGTCTCTTCCTTAGAAAGATTTAAACAACGTGCACAATATCCTAAGTGTTGGGAATAAATATAAGTGTAAAACCCGCATGCTTTTACCATGAATAGTACCTTAAGATCGTACGTACTAGATTAAAACTTTTCTTTTATAGTATGATTACGTTTACATGTTAGGATTTTACGTATTACGTACGTGTTAGAACGCGATAGGTATTTATTACGCACGAACACGCAATAATTATTTAACAATAATTAATCACGAGCATGCGAACATGAAATCATGAACATAATTAAATCACGAACTAAATTAATTACGTATATATATTTATTACGAGCGTGAATGAATATATGAGGTCACGGTAATTATTTAACGAGAACACACAAAACGCGAACACAAATAAACACGAATGAACAATTAAACAACGAAACACGAAAAACGGTACGGGTACCCCATGTGGGGCCCCCTACCCGCGGAAACATTAAGGAGATGGGCCAAGCCCATCTCAAAATTTACTAAAGAGGGGTTATGGTAAATTTTGCTAGTCACTTTTCACTTTACAGAAGAAAAATAAAAAACCTAAAAAGTTTTCTCCTTCTCCTATTTTTCTTTTTTGGCCGCCACATATAAACACACCAAAGGGGGTGTTTAGTTGATTTTGATCTTGAATCTTGTACGTGTGTTCGTGTGTGTTCATCCTCGTTAAATCCACGCATTCGGTAAATTCTTTTAATCCTTTTTCTTTCTTTTTGATTTGATCTAATAAAATTAATTAAGAACATGATGTTTTTAAAAACCTAATTAAAAACATAAATCAATCATGAAAATGGTTATTGGGTAAATCAAAAAGGTTGTTTTTAGGGGTGTTTGTTTGGCCGGCGCCTAAAACGAACCCCAAGGGGGTCTCGGTTTGGCTACTAAACCACCACCGAGACCATATGGTCCCGGTTGGGTGGTGTGGGTCCCACGGCAGCAGCAAAACAAAGGGAACCCCGAAGTGGTTCGGGGTATAGTGTTGATTTCATGTCCGGTTCATGGTTTCTAGTCAAGATCCGGTTCACGGTTTATGTTAAGATTATTTTTCTATAATCATATGTTTAGATTAAATTAATAAATATGACATGATTAATTTAATAAACATGACTTAGGTTATAATTTAATTATTTGAATCATGGAGTTATTAACCTAAGTATTTTATATTTTCTAAACTTATAATTAATTAATTATTTAAAAACCATGGTTATAATTAATTAATTAACATGACTTAGGTTATATTATTAATAAATAATAATACATGTTTTAACCTAAGTATTTAACTTTATTTAATTAAAAACATGATATATTTTAATTAAATACTTTTAACCTATAGTTTATTTAAATTACATGTAATAATTAATAAACTATACATTATATCATTATGACTTAGAAAATAATCAGAAAAACACTTAGGCTTATATACTTAGCCTATTTAACCAGATTATATCTAATTATAGAAACTTTCTATTTTTAGAAACTTATTTAATTAAGGCAGCTAATCTATTTATGGAAACTTATTTAATTAAGGCAGTTGATCTATTTATGGAAACTTTCTATTTTTAGAAACTTATCTATTTTAAGCAGTAATTCTATTTTTTGAAACTTTCTATTTTTGGAAACTTTCTATTTTTGGAAACTTTCTATTTTTGGTAACTTTCTATTTTTAAAAACTTTCTATTTTCGGAAACTTTCTATTTTTGGAAACCTGCTTGTTTTGGAAAGTTACTTATTATTACACAGTAAGTATAATAATACATGAAATACCAGAAATACTTAATCAGAATAGACAGAATATAAAACAGTTTAAGGCTTTAAACAGTAAAACATGATATGAACATACAAAATAAGCTAAGACATGAGATAAAACCAGTTATGTATTTAGTAAGCAGATACTTATTCATGTATGTATTTATGTAGCATTAGTGATACCGAAGTAGGATTCTCCTCAGTTCATCTTCTTCGTTCACTGGACATAAGGTACGGATTCTCGTCCTTTCAGTATGGACATTCTTTCCTTATTAGGATTCCCCGTATGCAGCCAAATGTTTTCCGGTAGTATAAGTTATATGTTTGACTTGCTTATGTTTAATTTAGAATACCTATAGCCATATACATGCATGACCAGTTTCACTTAGTTATGGAGGTACCATAACCATAACATTAGAGGCACTGATGTTATGACTTCACCAGGGCGGAGTGATTGCTCGTGGCGTCCCTTCAGCTTTTGGCCATATTATTATTATTATTATCATGTGGGGCGTATGGGTGCATCCTAGTTACATGTTTTTCAGCAGATTACTCAGTGTAAATGTGGTGTGTGCCTTGCATCCTTCACAAGGAGTTGAGCCCTCCTACCCAAACCAGTATATTAAATTAGAGGCAGCCTCTCTAATGTGCATGATAAGGTCACCCCTCCAAGTATTCATGCACGGTGGATTTTCATGACCTATATTGGCTAATGGTAGAACATGTTAAACAGTTTTTATAAGATAAACATAAGGCTTTTCCAACTATAAAACCAGTTTTACCCAGACTTAACCAGGTTACTCGGGACTTAGTTTCTTTCGCTGTTATATGTTATATGCTTATCCTATTCATGCTTTATTGTACATCCGTGCACTGAGCGTATTGCTCAGCCGTTTTCCTTTTCTATGTTCCCAAAACGGCAGGTACTCAGGGACGCTCGTAGACTTTAAGCGTACGTGCATATGGACTGGAAGCTTTCTAGCCTTTCTTTACTCTATGCATTATCTTTCCTTTGATACACTTGTTATGGACATTGTTTAGTCCTTTCTTTTACAGTACTTATGTTTTTGTGTGATGAGCTTTAATTTTGGACTACCGATGTTTGATTCCGGTATTTTCCTTTTATGGTCATGTAATGTTTAGACATTTTTCCTTTTATGCTTTGATGACACGCCATAATTACGCGTGACATTCCATTATCAAAATGGGGTGTTACAATTATGGTATCAGAGCCAAGGCTTCAACCTGTAGGCTCTCAAAATATGACCTGTGATTAGTGGGTAGTCACTACGGTCTTCCTAGAACTGACAGTCGTTTTCATGCATTCATCATTTTTTTATGCATACATATACATGTCATTGTCGCAGGTTTATAACTAAGTAATGGTTGGTACAGGACTGGCCCTAGTTAGTCGCATGTGTTTTATCGAAACTTTTAAATTTGTGACCGACCCATAGGCGTCCCCTCGCCATGTCTTTTGTTTTGGGTGAACTGACCATAGGCGTTCACTCTCGAGCATATAAAAGTTTTCATAAAACTGCATCATGCATTCATACACAAAATTTTCTTGCATAAAATTTTTCTCTTGAAATTTTGGTATAAATTTTTTTCATGTATATATAGTTTATGTTTTGATCTGTTTAATCATATGTTTTATGTTATACTATCAGATGGTTCTCACATGCGAACAGGAACAACTCAATGCTGCAATCCAAGCTGCAATGCAAGCTTTGCTTCCTCAACTGAGGAACGACATCAAGGCTGAAGTTCAAGTTGCCAACAATCAGCAGCATAATCAGACACCTCCTCCTCCTCCAGTGAGATTAGCAGTATGGCTGGAGAGATTCAACAAGCTCCGTCCTCGAGATTTTGAGAAAACAGATAGCCCCAGTGATGCTGAAAGCTGGTTGGCTCACATCGAGAAGATTTTCAATGCTATGGGTTGTGACCCCGCATACAAGGCGAGGTTGGCATGCTATCGGTTCGAAGGCGATGTGCTAAATTGGTGGTTAGCGTTGATGCATTCTGAGGGTGGTGACGAGTGGGTTGCTGGTTTGACTTGGGCTCAGTTCAAGGACAGGGTGATGGAGCAGTTCTTTCCCAAGGCTGAGCAAGACAAGCTCAAGAGGGAGTACCATGGGATCCGACAGAGAGCTGGGGAGAATAGCAACGAGTTTATGCAGCGCTTTCTTCGCCTAGCTGGTTTCCTTGGTGCGGCAGCAGGTACTCCTGAAGAGCAGGCACACCACTTTAGGTGGGCTCTTCGCACATCGGTCGCAAACAATCTGGTGTGTGCTACGTTCAACACTGTAGCACAAGTGGCCGATGCAACGCGTAAGCTGGAGATGCTACAGGAGAGAGATGAGTTCGGGGAAGCTGAGAGACCCGACAAGAGGTAAACATTCATATTCAAGCGGTGATCTATCCGTATTCTTTCCATATATGTCAATTATTCATCTCTTTAAATGTACCTTCCAGGCAGAAAACTGGGGACCGGTCTCAGCCGGCTACTCAGCAGCAGCCTCATCAGCCCAAGGGAAACGGTCAGACTAACGACCGTTCTGCTACGGATAGGTGTGGCGGTAATGATAATTACCGTAACAACGCTGGACACTCCAACAGCAGCAGGTCCTAATACATACGCAATTTTCTTATGATTTCATGTTATAACTCATATTCTGACACTTTAGCAAAACTTCTACCAGGAACCATGGAAACGGTAGGGACCAGAACCAGAGAGGTTCACAGCCTAGCCGTCCAGCTATCACTGGTATTCAATCTTACGATTATCCGCATTGTCCTTTGTACCCTATTATCATGTCTTATGTAAAATGTTTTATCAGGTTCCCAGCCAGCCAGAGCACCTGCTGGAGGATTTACTCATCCTCTTTGCTCTACTTTCCACCGTAGGCACCCAGGGCCATGTCGTCGTAACACTGACGCATGCTTCAAGTGTGGTCTTCCTGGCCATATCATGAAGGATTGCCGTAAGGGCGAGATGGAGGGTACATCGGGACATGCTGATTCCAAGCCGCCTCCTACCACTGGGCGTGTCTACACGACATCTCGAGACCAGGCCAACAAGTCTACAGGTACCATCACTAGAATCTTGTATATGTATGGTCAAGCTGCATGTGTTCTTTTCGATACGGGTGCTACTCACTCGGTTATTTCTACTGCTTATGCTAAGAACATTAGGATGCTCCCCATGCCACTAGAGAATAGGCTTACTATTTCCACGCCTTTGAGGGACTCTGTATTAATCACCCATGTATACAAGAGTCTTCCCCTAGAATTTGACGATAAGGTTCGACCTGTTGACGCACTTCCGCTGGACATGAATGACTTCGACATGATTTTGGGCATGGACTGGCTATCCAAGCATCATGCTACCATAGACTGCCATTCATATCGAGTTATCTTCGATGATGTTAATGCAACAGAGTACATTCATAACGGGTTCGTACCCGGACGGTCTGTACAAATCATATCTACCCTGCAAGCGCGTGCACTACTATCACATGGCTGCGAGGGTTATCTAGCTACGGTTCACGACATGGATGCTGAATCTCCATTAATTCAGGATCAACCAATAGTGTCGGAATTCCAAGATGTATTTCCAGCAGAACTTCCGGGCATACCACCTGCACGAGAAGTGGAATTCAGTATCGAGCTTATTCCAGGAGCTGAACCAATCTACAAGGCTCCTTATCGCATGGCTCCCATAGAGCTGAAGGATCAACTGCAAGAACTTCTTGAACTAGGTTTCATTCGACCGAGCGCATCTCCATGGGGCGCACCGGTCTTATTTGTTAAGAAGAAGGACGGCAGTATGCGTCTTTGCATAGACTATCGCGAGCTCAACAAGATTACTATTCGGAATAGGTATCCACTGCCACGTATAGACGATCTGTTTGACCAACTCCAAGGGGCCAAACACTTCTCCAAGATTGATCTTAGGTCGGGCTACCATCAGCTACGGGTTAAGGAGCAGGACATCGCCAAGACTACTTTTCGTACCCGTTATGGCCACTACGAGTTTGTAGTTATGCCATTTGGCTTGACAAATGCTCCAGTAGTGTTCATGGACTTGATGAACAGAATCTTCCATGAATTTCTGGACAAGTTCGTCATTGTCTTCATCGATGACATCCTGATTTTCTCAAAGTCCAAGGAGGAACACGAAGACCATCTTCGTACAGTACTACAGATTCTTCGCCAGAAACAGCTGTATGCTAAATTTTCCAAGTGTGAGTTCTGGTTAGACAAGGTGGCATTCTTAGGTCACATTGTATCGGCAGAAGGAATCACTATGGATCCAGCGAAGGTTGAGGCCATTACGAAGTGGCCAAGGCCGACATCAGCGACGGAAGTGCGTAGTTTCTTAGGCTTAGCTGGCTATTACCGTAGGTTCGTGGAGAACTTTTCCCGCTTAGCACTACCATTGACCAAACTGATGCGGAAAGGGGAGAAATTCGTCTGGACTGAAGAACGAGAGAAGAGCTTTGAAGACCTGAAGCAGAAGCTAGTATATGCACATATTCTTACTCTCCCATCTGGTACGGGTGGATTTCAAATCTACAATGATGCATCGGGGAAGGGACTTGGCTGTGTTCTCATGCAACAGGGAAAGTGATCGTGTACGCTTCATGGCAGCTTAAGCCTTATGAAGAAAATTACCCCACGCATGACTTGGAACTTGCTGCAGTCGTGGTTGCATTAAAGATATGGAGGCACTACTTATATGGAGAATCATGTGACATTTTCACGGACCACAAAGAGCTTGAAGTATATCTTCACTCAACGTGAATTGAACATGAGGCAGAGGAGATGGTTAGAGCTGTTGAAGGATTATGACATTAATCTACAGTATCATCCCGGAAAGGCAAATGTAGTAGCAGATGCTCTTAGCAGGAAGTCCTGAATGATCAACGGCATTAAAATCGAGGAGGAAATCATAAGAGACTTGAAGCGACTTGACATCGAGATCATGGTACGTGGACAGCACGGTTACTGGGCTAATCTTATAGTAGAACCCGAGTTACTCTCTAAGATCCAGGAAGCTCAGAAAGATGATGGAGAAATCTGGGCGATAGTACAGAATTTGGAGAAACAGACGGAATTCAGAGTAGATGCAGATGGTATCGTATGGCAGGGCACGAGACTTTGTGTTCCTGATGACCAAGAACTCCAGGAAGCCTTGTTAGCTGAAGCTCATAGCTCCCCATTCTCTATACATCCTGGTTCGACTAAGATGTACCATGACATCAAGCAATACTTTTGGTGGAGTGGTATGAAACAGGATGTGGCCACTTATGTCTCCAAATGTCTTACCTGCCAGCAGGTTAAGATCGAGCACCAGCGATCTGGCGGTCTCCTTCAACTGTTAGATATTCTAGAGTGGAAGTGAGACAAAATCACCATGGATTTTGTTACCGGTCTTCCGCCTACTGTTGATCCCAAACTTAGATCGATTAGCTTTGTGTATACGAGATTAGATCAAGTATAACACGTAGAGAAACCTTTGCTTATGAATAAAGTAACAAAGTGTTATGCGGAATTAACACTTGATTCTAAAACACAATGATGTTAAACAAACTTTCACTTGTATTAGAATGATTCTTGTTGATTACAATGAAAGGTTTAACTTGCGAATACTATGAAAACTGATATTAAACATTAACCTAAAAGATCTTCTTTTATAGAACAAGAAGTCTTGTACAATAAGCTACGAATCAACTATTCTAGGTAAAGATAAACATAGAAAATACATTGTCGTTTCTATCCTTACTAGAAGTAATCTAGAATATAATATACGTGTAGCTCACATCTTCCATCAGTGCTTGTCTTCAATCTGTCAACGCTTGACTTTAACTTGTCAACGCTTATGCTGTCAGCGCTTACTTTGCTCTTGTCAACGCTTAAGTTGTTCTTGTCAGCGTTCAAGTGTTCTGGCCTAAATTTATTCCCAACAATCCTCCCCTAAACTTGATATCCACTCTTATGATCAAGTTTCTAAATAAACATTAAGAACTTGGAGGAGTCTGACAAACCTTATCATATTGGTAATAAATAAATCTGATCAAATTCTTTGCCACATCACTTGTATAGTCTATCTCCAACTGGGTGTCCTTCATCTTCTCCAAAACAGCCTTGGATATGAAATACTGAGCATCTACAAGTAAATACTCAGCAAACTTTGTAGAACTCAAATGGTATACACCTGCAGCTGAATATAACCTCCATTGAAGACCACTGAGATCATCTTCAAGATCCTTCCATATTTCAGGATCTTCTTCTTTTGTCCCACACATTCTCTTGAATGTGGTCCAAAGTTTTATTCCATTGGCTGAAATTGGTGCTTCAGCCTCATACTTGGTCTCTAGCAACCTCCAAAGGTCTACCAAGTCTTCTCTGTCACAACTTGCAAATAAAGATATGAGAGTGGTAAAAGTGTGTACCTCCTTGCCAAATCTTCCAATTTTCCAGAATCCACATTCATCTTCCTCATAACTTACAATTGGATTCCTGGAATCTAATGGTAACACATGAACCATATCTGAAGCTTCTAATGGGGAGAGCTTAAGGCTCTTTCTAATGATTGCTTCACTTGGATACAGTTGAGACATATCTTTTGGAAACTTAAGAATAAATCCCTTCTTTACTGGTCTAGGGACTATCATAGCTTTCTTGATTGCCATCTCTTCTGCAAGTTGCTCCTTTCTTTCATCTGAAAGAAGTCTGAAAGTATTTTCTTCCTGCACTTTCACCCAAATAGGATAAGCCCTATGTTCCAATTCATCAAATGTCAAAGCCTTCAGCTTCTGATGTGTCCATCCAACTCCATGACATTTGAGCAACATAAAGTAGAGCTTCCTTCTATCCCTTTTCAATTCAGAGAGAATGTTGCTTGCCTTGTACTTCAGCATCACCTTACAATCCTGCTGAACTCTAAGAAGAATTTCCAAACCCCATATTTGATCTGAAATGGTCAAGTCTGGATTATCCATACAGCTTTCTTCCCAATAATTGTACATCTGAACTACCTCTGGCATATCAAAATCAATTTGCAACTTCAAATCTCTCAGCCTTTCCTTAGCAAGCTCATCACCATACTCAAGTCTTTCTGGTTCAACAATCATCACACTTGAATCTGAGCTAGCTTCATCACTTTCTTCTTCAGAAGTCACAACAAATGGTGACTTTTCTTTTTCACTTTGTTCCATCATTTGCTCAGCCAATCTTCTATCAAATTCAACCTGAGCTGCATTCTTTGGAACAATTTCTTCTACCAACTTACCCTTACCCTTATCTGTTGGTTCAATTGTTGGTAGGGTAGATGATAATACCTGAGTAGGAACATCTTTGATGATAGATGATGACTGGAATACATCACCTCCATATGCAGATCTGTCAACGCCCAAATTTCCTCTATCAGCGCCCAAAATATTTCTGTCAGCGTCCAAACTTGCCTTGTCAACGCTCAAATATTTTTCCTCAGCGCCTTGTGTAACCTCTCTCAGCATATCTGTAAATGATAAATTTAAATTGGTTGGAGAGATTAAGGACGTATCAAAACCTTTTTGTTCCTTCAATGTAGTAAGAGCTTCAGCAATATCCAATGATTGACCATCTTGACTGCTCTTATCACTCAGATTTCTTGCTTCCTCCCCTTTGGAAGACTCCTCCATACCTCCCCTTGAATGAGCACTCTCCAAAACAACAATCCTCTCCCTCAATTCATTGAGTTCAAGGCCTTGGTTACTGACAATTTGTACTAAGTCTGCATTTTGCTTTTGCAAGCTAATGCAGACAGCCGTCAATTCTAAAAGCATCATTGGTTCCAGTCTGCCCTCTTCCAAAATGGGGATTTGACCTCCCAAGTCAGGTTCATTGGGCATGGATGAGGACTTAATTATGTTGGGACTGTCTTGACCAGCATCTAAGCCTGAATCAATAGCCCCAGCCTCATCCAGGTCACCAGCCACACTTGTGGTGGTGGTTCTCTCTGCTACATGGCTAGGACCACCAGAGGAGAACACTCCAGCAGTCCTTTGGCGTTTAAGCAACCTATATTCTGGTGGTGTGGAAGATGGTGTAGAAGAAGGTGTAGATGTGGGTTGGTTAAGGGGTGTTTGGGATTGTGATGGTTGGGTGTCAACGTTGGAAATAGGCATATCAACGCCCACATTAGATGTGTCAGCGTCAAAGGGATTTTGGTCTATTTGCATTTGGTCAGGTGAGGGTAAAGGTTCAGGGATAGGTTCAAGTTGTGGTTGAGGGTCAATATGAGGTTGGGGGTCTGGTTGGGGTTGTGCTGCTGCAATAACAGCAAGCATGGCTGGGGTTAATGGTAGGTCTCTATGAGGTGGTGAATTCATCTTGGTAAAAATAGCCTTCTTTTGTTCAGGAATCTTATAAAAGTCATTGTGATCCCTTGAACAATATCTTTGAGCATCAAAAACCATTTGCAGAAAACGGGGATAAGCTAAAGTCATTTTTGTCCCCTTGTTTTTACACATTCCTTCAAAAATCATTTTAGACCAGTTATAATTTTTCCCTGTTGCAATACACACAATAGCAGTAGCAATGGATCTATTGATCTCATTGTGTGCAGTACATTTGGGACTCAAACATTGAAGGAGAATGTGAATTAGGTACTTCCAGGCTGGGGGAAATTCCTGCTTATGGTACTTATTAAGAGTACCTTCATCAGGAATAGGGTATCCCAAAGCCCTAAGCCCTTGTTCTATTTCAGATATGGGAAGCATGGTTATACCATCAGCATCATTAAGATGCAAGGCCTGGCGTACCAAGGCCTCAGTAACCACCCAAGGTCTCCCATGTACAATAGAATTCAATGTTGTCACTCCATTAACTGTTGAGGAACTGACAGTGTTCCAAAACTGTTTAATGTGTGTGACTGGAATGAGTGGTGCATGAGAAAGAGCATACCTTAATGGGGATGCATTCAAATACTCCACCATCTGAGTGTATTGAGGGAACAAAGTATTATCAGCAACAAGATAAGCAATCATGTTGTGTTGAGACTTGAACCCCAAATCCAATTCTGCTGAGTTAAATCTTGGTGCCATTGATGAAAGCTGTTAATTTGATGTATAAAATATGAAGGTTGATAAGAGAAAAGTGTTAGACAAGAATTATAGATACCCTGTTTAAAATAGGAGCCAAATTTATAGGAGTGGATGAATGCACGTGATTGGCCCAAAAATAGGCAAAGATTTTCAAAAATCAATCATGAAAATATTGAAAAAGTTTATAAGTTATCTCATGCATTTAATGAAAGTAACAACTCCTAAAATTACGGCTTGAAAATATGTCAAAAAGTTACAACTGGGTAGGTCCCATTGTTTGTCAACGGTCAAATATAACCCATCAACGCCCAACGGCTATAATCTTGTCAACGTTCGCCTAAAGCCATGTCAGCGTCCATTTTGGTCACAACAACGCTTGGAAAAATCTTGTCAGCGTCCAAAAATAAAATTGTTTTAAAAAGTGAAAAATGACCTTAACAAGTAATTTATCCTAGAGAAGATAACCAAAAGCTGATAATTATCATAGGGCGGCAAGCACTGTCCAGTTATGCACACTTGCATAAGCAAGATAGACATAACAGTCCTCTAGTGTCCCTTGCTAACCAAAATTCTTAACAACCAAGTTACCTCATAAAATCCTTATTACTCCCAGGTAAAACCCATATCAAAAGGATTCCCAAGCCTCCCAACAGACCACAACCAATTCTAGGCCAAAAATGTCTTGGCAGCATGCAAAGTTGATATACTATGCATGCTACAGTGCCTCATGGTTTAGTAAAACTAACCCATACTCACCAGTGGACACAATCTAGAATTGTGATGAGAGTATTCTAAGAATACCCAAGAGTCCTAAAGGTTCCTTAAACCTCCCCTTAAACTATGATACATGAGTTCTCAATAATATATATGAACATTAAAAATTTATGTCAAGATAGGAATATAAATATTCCAACCATCATCCATAAACAAAACATGTCCAAATAACTCTTCAAAGATCCATAAGCAACTCTGTATCCAATGGCATAAAGCTACCATTACCTGCACATTTAGATGAAAACCACAAAACTAACATTTGTTGCTGACAGCGTCCCGACAACACTTATCAGCGTTGAAGGAACTCTTGTCAGCGTTAGACCATAATATCTCTAACAACGGCAAAATAACACTTGACAGCGTTACATTTACCTTTGTCAGTGTTAGAAAAATAATGTGGAAAATCTAAATCATCACAAAGACCAATAACAATGCATTATCCTGTACA
Source organism: Glebionis coronaria (assembly GCA_025667525.1). Classification (NCBI taxonomy): domain Eukaryota; kingdom Viridiplantae; phylum Streptophyta; class Magnoliopsida; order Asterales; family Asteraceae; genus Glebionis; species Glebionis coronaria. The sequence goes on along the minus strand of JANFOE010000201.1, from coordinate 1,130,770 downwards.
TACTTTTACAAAAAGATTCCAAAACACATATTAAGTGAGATTAACCATTCCAATATTTGTTACCAAATATTGAAATCTTCCAGCATCAAAAGGTTTAGTTAATAAATCAGCCACATTGTCCTCTGTGTCTACCCTATCTGGTTGTATTAAACCTTTCTCAAAGCAATCTCTTATAAAATGATGTCTAATTTCTATGTGTTTGGTTTTAGAATGATGTACAGGATTTTTAATAATGCATAAAGTACTGTTATTGTCTACAAAAATCTTGGTATGCATAAAATTATACCCATAATCCAACAGCTGGTTCTGAATCCATAAGACTTGTCCACAACAAGCAGCTGCTGCAACATATTCTGCTTCAGTTGTAGAGTTTGCCACCACTGTTTGTTTCTTGCATTGCCAAGATATCAATCTGCTCCCAAGAAATTGGCATCCACCAGTTGTGGATTTCCTATCAAACTTGTCACCACCATAATCACTGTCTGAATATGCAATAAGATCCAAGGGAGAATCTTTTGGGTACCACAATCCAAGATCTGGGTAACATCTTAGGTACCTAAAAATTCTCTTCACAGCAAAAAGGTGACATTCTTTGGGAGTCACTTGATGGCGTGCACATGCACACACAGCAAACATGATGTCAGGTCTTGAGGCTGTAAGATACATCAATGAACCAATCATTGATCTATAGTGCCTAACATCCACATCCTTTCCAGCTCCAATTTTTCCCCAAGGGTATTGCCTATCCATAGGAGTGGAAGCCTCCTTCTCATGTGGAGAAAAACCATATTTCTTCAAGATTTCAGCTACATACTTGTCTTGGGAGATGAAGATACCATCTTCTTTCTGCTGAACTTGTAAACCTAGAAAGAAGTTCATCTCACCCATTGCACTCATCTTGAATTTATCTGTCATGAGCTTGGAAAAGTCCTCACTCATTTTTGGATCAGTAGACCCAAAAATGATGTCATCAACATAGACCTGCACAAGTAACACATGTTTTCCTTTCTTCTTTGTAAACAGTGTCTGATCTATGGTGCCCCTCTTGAAACCATTTTCCACCAAGTAGGTGGACAATGTACCATACCATGCTCTTGGGGCTTGATGAAGTCCATACATTGCCTTCTTCACTCTATAAACCTTGTCTGGATTCTCAGGATCTTCAAAACCAGGAGGTTGCATTACATATACTTCCTCAACAATTGTCCCATAGAGGAAAGCACTCTTCACATCCATTTGGTAAACAGTAAAATTCATACAAGAGGCATAAGCTAGAAAAATTCTTATAGCTTCAATTCTTGCAACTGGTGCAAAAACTTCTTCATAATCAATTCCTTCCTCTTGTGTATAACCCTGAGCTACCAAACGTGCCTTGTTTCTGACCACAATGCCTCTTTCATCTTTCTTGTTCCTTAGAACCCATCTTGTCCCAATTGGTCTCACATATCTAGGACAATCAACCAGCTCCCAAACATCCTGTATAGCAAATTGGTGAAGCTCATCCTGCATTGCTTCCACCCAACTTGGTTCCTTGAGAGCATCAAAAATTTTCTTGGGTTCTTCCTGTGACAGAAAACAGGCAAACAAACATGCTTGTACAAGAGGGGTATCAACCTTCTTGTGTATATTGGCAATAAATCCACCAAGACCTTGATGGGATCTTCTTGTCTGAACTGGAGCCATAACATCACCAATGATTTGAGATGTGGGGTGATCCTTAGCTGTGGAAGTGAGAACTCCTCCTTCAAAAAGTCTGGTGTCCTCAACTTCACGCTCCATGTTGCCAATATCTTCTTCCTCAGATTCTTCTTGATCAACAGAGATCTCTTCATGGACATTAGAAGGTCCACCTTGTTCAAAATGAGAAGAGAAAAGCTGTGTAAAGGTGTCTCCAAAGTCTGATCCTTGTTTATCAGCGTTTGGGCTAACAACACTTGAACTGGTGTTGTCAGCGTTGGAGCCATCAGCGTCTGAATTGGTCGTGTCAGCGCTTGATTTTCCTTTGTCAGCGCCTGAAGAATCATGCATGTTTGTAGTTGGTGGTATCTGAACACCACCATTATCTTTCCTTGCAGCAGTAGCAGCAGCATAATACTCATCTGTCCATATAGGAAGTGTAACAAATTCTTGTGTGGGAGATGATTTAACTGCTGGTGGTCCATCCTCCTTAGCAACCTGTATACCTGAAACATTACCAATTCTCTTTTCCAAAACACTTGAAGTTACCTTCACAATGTCTGGATCAGTAACAGGCATATAATTTAAAGCTCTAGACAAAGGTTCTAAGTCAAACAACCAATTTGGACCACTCTCAGGATCACTAGGTTTACTTTCTAAAAACCTAACATGTACCTTTTCAAGTATACGTTTTTCCTTTTTAATGTAAACCCTATATCCTTTACTCTGCACTGAATATCCCATGAAGTAGCCTTCATCACCTTTTGAATCAAATTTACCTAGGGCCTCACTAGTTTCTAAAACAACTACATGACAACCAAATGGCTTGAGAAAGCCAATATTGGGCTTCCTTCCCCAAAGTAATTCATAAGGTGTCTTATTATGTATCTTGTTGACCAATGCCCTATTTTGAACATAACAAGCTGTGTTAACAGCTTCAGCCCAAAAGGCTATAGGAAAGTGGGCATCAGCCAACATGGTTCTGGCTGCTTCAATAAGGGTCCTATTCTTCCTTTCAGCAACCCCATTTTGCTGTGGGGTTCTAGCTATGCTAAACTGCCTAGTAATCCCTTTCTTGGCACAAAAATCATCTGACAACTGATTTCTAAACTCACCCCCATTGTCACTTCTAATAATTTTGACCTCATTACCATTCTTCTTTTCTATTTGGGTAATGAAATTAATCAGACTTAGGGCAGTTTCACTTTTCTTGGCTAAAAAGAAAGTCCATGTAAACCTGGAGTAATCATCAGTAATGACAAAACAATATGATTTACCCTTCAAACTTTCTATATTAGTTGGACCAAAGAGGTCCATATGCAATAAGTGAAGTGGTTTAGAACTAGAGTGCACCTGTTTAGACCTGAATGAGACCTTGTGCTGCTTGCCCTTAAGGCATGCAACACAAGAGTGGTCATTGTGGAAAGCCTTTTCAGGCAAACCATCAACTAAACCAAGCCTTATAAGTCTATTGATATTCTTAAAGTTTATGTGCCCTAATCTCCTGTGCCAAAGATTACTTTCATCTACTGAGGCTTTAGCATACAGACATGACATTTTATTATTTATCTTAATTCCATTAAGATTCACATTATATATGTCTTTATGCCTTGGTGTTCTAAAATCTATGTATTTCTCCTCAGGGAGCTTATAATCTTTGCTTAACACCAAGCACTCAGTATCTGTGAAAAGAACCTTATTTTTGTTATCACACACTTGTGATACACTAAACAAATTATAATCCAGATCTTTTACCAAGAAGACATTCTCAAACCGTAGATTGTTGGTGACAAGGGTTCCTTTTCCTGTGATTGTTCCATAACCCCCTCCAAAGTATACCTTATCACCATCTTGAATAGGAGAGAAATTGGTCAGATAGTCTTCCTTTCCTGTCATGTGCCTTGAGCATCCACTATCCCAATATCCATAATCATTGATCTTCTTCTGAATGCCCTGCACATAAAGAAAACACATTAGTTTTCTTTGGGAACCCAAGCCTTGGAAGACTTGGATTCATTTGGTTGCTCAACAAGAACAGACTTGGTTCTCATAACAACCCCATTTTCATCCCTGTTTGAATGAAATTCCCAGTTAACCCCAATTGGTGTTGACAATGCCTTAGAAATATAATGAAACCTGTTGCATGTCATAGAAATACCAGTATTATTAGGGTTCTGGTCTTGTTTTGGTCTCCATGTTAAGCTAGTAGAAGCTTTAGACCTATTTCCTTGTGGCTGCAAATACCTAGGTTTGGCAGTGTATCTATCAGCGCTGAAATTACTCTTGTCAGCGCCCCGATTGCTCTTATCAGCGTTGAACCTAGGGTTTGCTACAGGAACCCATTGCCTATTGGACCAAGTGTTTGACTTTTGAAAAGGTCTTAGGCCTTGTGTGTTAGACCCTCTAGAAAAGAATGGGGCTGGTCTAACAACTTGTGAACTTTTGTTCACAAAGGTATTGGGTCTGACAGTGTTTGACCTATGTTGACTTTTGTCAGCGCTGAAATGGTTCCTATCAGCGTTGACATTGGAAGCGTTGACACATCTGTATGCCAGATGTGAGAAGCTCCCACATGTGTAACAAGCTTTTCTAGACATAGTCTTAGGTCTAGAAGCAAAGAAGCCTGTTCCATGATCACTAACTTGGCTTTTTGGAGACCTAGTATTCCTATACATCTCTGCATACTTAACACTAGGTTTTCTAACAGCTTGTGGGCCAAGGTCAACAGCTTTGCCAGTGGTAGGGTGTGTGATCTTAATAGGTTTAGGATCATCAATTGGTTTTGTGATTGGTGTGGGCTCATTTGGACTTTCACACAACAACCCTCCCTTAACAAACAAAGTGTGGTTAGCTTTCTTCCACTCTTCTAGGTCAGTCAGCTTTTGCTGATATTCCTCAACTGGGGAAGTCACTCTAGGTGGAGGAATGAATTCCTCCTCTTGGCATTCTGGCAAGCCAGTCCAAGATAAGTCCTTTGATTGGACACCATAGAAATCCCCAGCTGGTGGTGGAACAACAGTATAGTTATTCATCCCAATCCCACTCATATCCTTAGAGTCTCTTTGTTTACTAACACACTCTCCTAGGGATTGTGTGGCCTTATCAAATCTCTGGATTTTAAGACTCACATTATCTTTATTTTTGTTAGCCTCCTCTAACTGAGCTATCAAATCAAGATTAACCCTATTTACTATATCTTGAACATCCTTACTCTGATGTAACTCATGTTTTAAGATATTTATTTGATCCTTTAAATCAAACTCCATTTTCTTATACTCAGATACTGTCTTTTCTGTTTGGGTAAGAGCAACTTGATAGTTAGATACTTTGCATCTTTCAGTACTTGCCTCATCTAATAATTTAACTATCTCTTGTTTTAATTTTTCAGTATTTAAACGACAACCCTTAGAACAGAAAGCATCATCATATACCTCATTATCTGATGAGGAGGAGGAGTGTGCCATAAGAGCATATTCAGCATGCTCTTCTTTAACCTCAGCAACCAAAGCTCTGTCCTCTTCCTCATTCTTAGCCATCCAGCTCCAATCCCATTCTCCAACACCATCAATTTGTTGAACAGCAACCATGGCCTTGGGATCTGGGTTCTTAATCATTTGGCTAGAAGGCTTCCCAGCATCAGATCTCCTTGGAGATCTACATTCCCTCATAAAGTGCCCCATCCTATGACAGTTGTAGCACTCCACCTTGGACTTGTCAAAGCCAGCAACATCCTTAGCATTAAAGGTCATCTTCTTCTTGAACCTTTTATTGAACCTGTTTGCTCTTAAACTTACAAGAGCCATAGTCCACTTGATATCCATCTCTTCCAATTGTTCATCACTTATCTGCTCAAGATCTTCATAAGTAATCCTTGAATCACTAGGCAAAGAAGCAATGAATGCACACACAGTATCAAGATCAAAACCAGCAGGTTTAATTCTATCAGCGCCATGATTGTGTGTGTCAGCGCTTGAGTACAAAGCGTTGACAGGATATGATCCAGTGCTGACAGACTGACATCCAGCGCTGACACCTTGAGACCCAGAGGCTGAATGTCCATAGAAGTTCATGGAATCAAATTGGCCTTCACTTTGTGAAAAGAAGGCCATGTTGCTGCTGGAAGATTTATTATCACTTTCCAATTGCCATTCATTCTCCAACAGTCTTAACTTGTTGAAGATGTCATCAAACCTGGAAGTCTTGTGGGTATTATTGACAAGAATAGACCTTGTCTCAATCTTCCATACATCACCAAGGCTTTTGAGAAAAGTAGCATTCAATTCAGGGTCATCAATCTGTTTCCCCATGAAGGAAAGTTGACTTATGATGTCAAGAAGTCTACTTCTCACACTGCTGAGATTCTCATTAGGTTGAGCTTTAAAGACAGCATACTCATGCAAGAGTTGCTTCTTCTTTTCTTCTTTTGTGTCAGCATTGCCACCATGTGCTACTTCAAGAGCTTCCCAAAGCTCTTTTGCTGACTCAAATCGTTTGTACTTGTGCTGATTCTCATGACCTAGGGCATGTTTCAAGATAATCAAGATTTTCATGTCCACCCTCTTCTTGGCTATATCTTCAACAGCTCTCCCATCTTCAGGTTTTTCCACCTTATCAGATTCAGGACAATTAGGAACAGCTGTCCTTGTGGCAATAGCAGCAGTAATCTTTGCTGCTTTATCGAATGTGTTCCCATATTCGATAATTTCCCAAAGAGTGTAGTCATGAATAGCTATGTATTGCTCAAAATTGGACTTCCAAAGCTCAAAGTTCCTGGCATCAAACATGGGAATTTTGATACTAGGGTTTGAGAAGTTGTTTTGTAGCAAAGCAGGAGGTTGATTTGTGCCAGACATGATGTTTTTAGGGTTTTGAGAATTTAGGGTTTTTAGGGTTTGGTGTTTTAGGGTTCTGCGTTACTTAAAGATCAAAAGTTTCTCAACAAGCTCTGATACCACTTGTTGATCCCAAACTTAGATCGATTAGCTTTGTGTATACGAGATTAGATCAAGTATAACACGTAGAGAAACCTTTGCTTATGAATAAAGTAACAAAGTGTTATGCGGAATTAACACTTGATTCTAAAACACAATGATGTTAAACAAACTTTCACTTGTATTAGAATGATTCTTGTTGATTACAATGAAAGGTTTAACTTGCGAATACTATGAAAACTGATATTAAACATTAACCTAAAAGATCTTCTTTTATAGAACAAGAAGTCTTGTACAATAAGCTACGAATCAACTATTCTAGGTAAAGATAAACATAGAAAATACATTGTCGTTTCTATCCTTACTAGAAGTAATCTAGAATATAATATACGTGTAGCTCACATCTTCCATCAGTGCTTGTCTTCAATCTGTCAACGCTTGACTTTAACTTGTCAACGCTTATGCTGTCAGCGCTTACTTTGCTCTTGTCAACGCTTAAGTTGTTCTTGTCAGCGTTCAAGTGTTCTGGCCTAAATTTATTCCCAACACCTACCAAGAGGAAGCACGATGCAATTTAGGTTATCGTAGATCGACTTACCAAATCAGCTCATTTCTTACCGATCCGCAAGGAAGATCCGGTAAGTAAACTCGCCGATACGTATAGAAGAGAGATCATGAGAGTCCACGGTGCTCCATCCAGCATCGTCTAAGACAGAGATCCTCGATTCACTTCGCGCTTTTGGAAGAGTCTGCAGAAAGCTTGGGGTACACAACTTAAGCTTAGCACGGATTTTCATCCTCAAACGGACGGACAGTCAGAACGAACAATTCAGACATTGGAAGACATGTTAAGGTCATGTGCGTTGCAATGGACGGGTGATTGGGACGATTACATCTGTTTGGTGGAGTTTGCATACAACAACAGTTGGCACGCAAGTATCAAGTGTGCTTCTTTCGAGATGTTGTATGGCAGAAAGTGTCGCGCCCCAATCTGCTGGGATCAGGTTGGTGAGCGAACACTTGAAGGACCAGAAATCATAGAGATGACCAATGAAAAGATCGCAGTAGCTAAGCAGAAACTTCAGGAAGCACGGTCACGTCAGAAGAGTTACGCCGATAAGCATCGTAGGGACATACATATTAACATAGGAGATCACATCTTCCTTAAGGTTTCGCCGCCACGTGGTGTTAGACGCTTCAGGATTAAAGGGAAGCTCAGTCCTCGTTTCATCGGACCGTTTGATATCATTGAACGAGTCGGTGAAGTATCTTACCGGTTGGCGTTACCTCCACAGCTTTCGCATGTGCACAATGTGTTTAATGTGTCCTTACTCAGAGGGTACCAGTATCATCCCCTTCACATGGTTCAGTATCCACTGGAACAGATACGTGAAGATCTCACTTTTATAGAAGAACCCGAACGAGTTCTTGACAGACAAGAACGAGTCATGAGAAGGAAGACGATTCCATTCGTCAAAATCCTATGGAGGGATCATACCGAGCGAGAAGCCACTTGGGAAATAGAGGAGTCTATCCGGGCTTCTTACCCTCATTTCATATTTTGAATTCGGGTATGTTCTTCTTTTTCAGTTTACTTTATCTATAATTCGGGGACGAATTATTCTTTTTAGGGGGGTGATAGGTGTGTAAACACCCATCCTTTTTACCACTTAACTACAATAATAACCAAGCCAAAACGTGTATTTTATGTCATAAATGTCGGAATTATGCGTGGTTTGTGTTTTTGTTGTGATTTAAGACGAAAATGTGAAAAGGGGAGAAAACACGGGCATTCACGGGCTTTTATCAAAGAAAAAGACAAAATACGAATTCAAGAAATCAAGAGTGCAAAAAGAACGGAAGTCCAAGACCAATTCTGAAGATTTATCGAAGAAAAAGTCAAAAGACGGAAGTTTACTAAAAGCCGAAGAACTCAAGTCTTATTTATGAAGAAATGTCAAGACGAGTTTAAAGAAATCCCGAGACAAAGTCATTAAAGTCGAAGAACTAAGAAGATTAAGGACTTAATGATGCAATTAAAGAAAAGAAGAAAGAGGGGAGGAAGCTTCCTAAGCACCTCCCTAATCCTCCTATAAATAGATGATTAGGATTTCATTTTCATTTTGTTGGTTAGAGTCACACTAGTTCTTCCACCATTTTAATTACCTTGCACTTTAATTACATGTCATTTAATTAATTGTCTTGCACCTTAAATTCATTTTAATTCCAAGTAAGTGTTCTTAATTTTGTTGCTTTAATCTTTATTTACCTCAGATCAAGTTTACTTTTATCATTCTCCTTCTACTTTTCTTGTTTTTAGTTTGTTTTAAATTCGGATTAAGAAAGTTTTGCTTAATCTCTTTGCTTATTTGATTAAAGGTTTTGTCTTTTCTTTTCCCTTTAAGTTTTCATACGAAATAAGCCACAAGTTTGACAATCTTATGTGCTTATTTGATATTTAGCTTAAATGTTTTCAAGTTTTTCTTAAAAAGTTTTACTTTTTAAATTCCATTTCATTAAGTTTCGTCTTTTAAAGTTTTACCTTTTAAAGTTTCTTAAAAAGTTTTACCTTTTAAGTTTTTTTGAATTCAGCTTATTAGTTCTAGCTTATTTGGACTTGTGCTTATTGTGAATTTGTAACTCCATCGGAAAGAAGGGAACCTACACATTACGACGGCTCTTCTTCTCAACATTCCGATTGTGACAGAATTTGGACAAGGGTTTTGCATTCCGATCCGGGATTGCGATCTAGAGTAACAACACCCTCATTATTTACTTTAAAGTTTTGCTTTTTAAATATACTACAACGACAAACCTTTGTTTCCCACCAAAAGACAGCTGAGTCGCACTTTAATCCATTTTTCAATTTGAAGAGACCGTGACAATAAATTTTTACATACAAAATCTCTATTATCAATGGCGCCGCTGTCGGCTCTTTTCGTAAAGAACGGTTTTCTGTGAGAGACGCGTTGCTTTTTGAGATCCGTTCACTCGTGAACGTTATTTTTCGTGTCAAAATTTTTCAAAAAAATCCCAATAACATTTGAAAAATCATAAAAAACATTTCTTTTTCAAAGTTTTGCACCAAAAATATTCCTCTTTATCCTCTATTATGTTTAACTCTTTTCTTTACCCCTCTTATTTATAATTCTTCATGGATTCGTCTTGCGTACGGTGTGGGAGACCATGGCATGGTTTTCAAACATGTCAATGGTGTACTTGTGAGCGGTGTGGTTTTAATATAGACGATACACAATTTGGATTTTGTCCATTTTGTAATTCAACAAATTCATATTTCTCCTCTTACAATACTTTCTCACCCTCTCCCGTCTATGATAATCCTTATCCTCAAGATGCACCGGGTTTTTCTCCATACCTGTGGTGCTATATTTGTGGGGGCCCTCACGATGCTTCTTCTTGTGATCCGTCGAAGGTCTTTGAGAAAATTCCGTGCTATCATCCCAGTGTGTATAATTTTGAGCCCCCACGTCACACCGTCAATCATCAACCCTTTTGTGCACTTCCTCCTGAGCAAATTGCCACACTTTTTGACAACTTTCAAAAAGTTCAAGAAGCTTGCAACAAGATCATCGAAAAATGTCAAGCGGATGAGCAACAAGAGCAAGTATCTAACCTTAGTGCTTATACTCCTCCTCTGGTGCCTCCATATTATTATGATGATGATGACGATGAGAGTCCTATTTCTTGGAACGATGAGAATTCTATTCCTTCTCCCGACTTGTCGGCTCTGGAGCCTAAGGATTCACCCATCCTAGGGGATGAGGATCTTAGCACAATTCCTGCAAAGGAACCCGACGAATTCATAAAGTCTAGTGCTGATAACCTTGTCCCAATTTCAAGTGAATCTGAGTTGACATCCGACAGTGACGATGAGTATGATGCACTTTCTTCTGATGATGTTCCTTCCACCAACACTTTGGGAGAGGATTCTTTGGCTTTCTCTAATCCTCTTTTTACTCAAGATGATGATTTTACTTCTAGTGATGACGAGTCACTATCTAATGAAGACGTTCCAAAGGAAACTTTCAAGATTTATTCGAACCCTTTATTTGATTTTGATGACGCTTACATATCTAGTGAGGTGAATCCTCTCTTTGAAGAAGGGATTGAGGACATTGATAGCTCTGATTCTCTTGCTATTGATGAGCATACTTTGTTAGCCATGCCCCCTTCTATCGCAGAGGTGGAGAGATTTGACTCTACTGGAAAGGTGACACGGATGGAAGGTAATTGTTCTCATACTTCTCATATTATATTACCACCTCCTCCTACCGTGCGCACACCCAAGCGGGTGATGTATCGCTTTTACTCTCCTTGTTTCGTACTGGGAAATGAGGATGAGTGCTTTGACCCGGGAGGTGACAATGACCATTCTATGATTGATAACCTTACGGCTTTGCCAATTGGTTAGCATCCATTGTCTTTGGAGGATGACAATGTGATTCCTTTACCCACCCCACCCCCCGTGGATTAGGATTTCACATACTTCTCGTATGTTGAAAGGACCTTTCTACCATTCAAGACTTATCCTCTTGCCTCTCCTTTATTATATTCCTCCAGGAACGAGGACAAGGTCTTTGATCCCGGTATTACATTTGAGGCTTCCCCATGGACCATTTAATTTGGGGACGAGTCAGGCTCGTGACTCGGTTAACAAAAACAAGCGCTCTTCGGGAGGCAACCCGATTATCTATCTATCTTTACCTGTTTTCACCATAAGTGTAGGGGGAGCCCCGTGGTGTTTCTTGTTCTCTTTCTTATCATGTGCAGGGATTAGAGCTTCAAAGACACACTCTTGATGACTTTTAACGAACCGTGATTTTGTCTTCCCTTCTTCCCGGTTCTATCCTAAACTCTTTTTGATTCTCTATTTTATATTTTCCAATATTAAAATAGGAATCACTTTAGTTGTCCTTTCCTTAGCAAGATTTAAACAAAGTGCCCAATGTCCTAAGTGTAGGGGAGTTTGCTCCCACATGCTTAAACATTGAGGATAATGTTTATATTAAGTGTAGGGGGACTTCTATCGAAGTTAAGTGGTCTTTTCCATGTATTTGTCCTCATTTTTACCGGAAAATCAATTTTTCGACATTTTTCAAAATTTTTGATCTATTTTGGCCTATTAGTTTTTACCTTTATATAGTTATTTTCTTTCTTTGCTAGAATAAATGTTAATAAAGTGGTTTTAATTTTCAAACGTTGTGAATCTTTTGACTAAACCCGAGTTTACTTATCTAAGTTTACTCTAGCTAGTATCATTGACGTGTTTAAGTCAAGTTTTGCTAGGCTTTTATATAGGGAGCTATAAAACGCGAAAGTCTTAACCCTCACGGGTTAAGAACAAGAACTTTTCGCAAGTTCCTATAATTGATCCTAGAGAGTCGTTGATCAAGGGAACTTTAAAATGCGATTTCTAAACTTGAAAAAGTCTAAGAGTTTGCAAGATCCTATAGACGACTCGAAAACCCAAAACTTTGATTTAATAGGCTAAGCATCCACGAGTCTCATTCCTTGAGATTTTAAATTGTGGAGAACGAGAGATGATAGAGTCAATTATAAGTTTGGTATTCTTTTGTGAATTTATGTGAGTTAATTATAAGCCTATTCTCCCATCGCCTGCTAATAAATTTATCTGCAATAAATAAGGTTGTATGATTTGAAAAGTTACTTAGCTTCTAGCCCAAGATCGTTTAAAAGTTGCTCGGTATTAATTAGAGTTCATAGCCAAGACATAACTTATTGAAGCGGGATGCGAAGATTGGCGAGTCCGAAAAGGCCCTAACAAGGCATGAGGGCTACATTTTGTTGCTAAAGATCCAAAAGTGATGTGAAGAATCATTTATCGAAAATCAATATGAAGGATCGAGACACACAAGCAAATACTCCCGTAAAGATCATGGAGAAGTCTATCCAAAAAGGCCCTAACAAGGTATGAGGATAAATATATTCAAGTCCAAAAAGGAGGCGGATCGTTGTATATCAAAATCCCAAATAAAGATTGGAGAAAAATGAAGAAGTCGTGGTCCAAATATGAAGAATCTCTCAAAACTTCAAGTGAAGAAATTCCTATTATGAAGAGAAGACCATTATTTCATGAACGTCTCTCAAGATTTGAAGTATGAAGTCGCTGCCAAATATCGGTCCGAGAAAGGTCTCAAATCGCGAAGCGAGTTATGCCAAGATATGAACTTTATGAGGTCCCGAGAAGCAGTTTTAAAAGATTTTGTCCTTTAGCTAACTATTGATTAAATCGTCCCACTTTATTTTCAGCCTAATAAACTATCGAAATAAGTCAACAATGCATCCTCGTGATCATTCAAGACAACAATAAAATATAAGAGATACACCTAGGAATAAGGGAGTCTAAGTAAATAATTGGCCCACATGAGTTCTTGTTAGTTTGCTAACTTATAATAACAATGATCTCGTTTTTAAGCTTGGTTTGGAGAATGTGAAAACTTGAGGATGATGATCATTCATGACATTTCCAAAACCCTAAGGTATGTTTTTTATTTCTTTACTTACTTTGAATGTTTATAATTTTATATCTCTTTAATAAAGGCCAACGTGGATTGATTATGATGAAAAGTGTAAACGTGCTTTGTAACTAATGCATTGCATGAGGACATTGCAATGGTCAAGTGTAGGGGATTTGATAGGTGTGTAAACACCCATCCTTTTTACCACTTAATTACAATAATAACCGAGCCAAAACGTGTATTTTATGTCATTTATGTCGGAATTATGCTTGGTTTGTGTTTTTGTTGTGATTTAGGACGAAAATGTGAAAAGGGGAGAAAACACGGGCATTCACGGGCTTTTATCGAAGAAAAAGACAAAAGACGAAGTCAAGAAATCAATAGTGCAAAAAGAACGGAAGTCCAAGACCAATTCTGAAGATTTATCAAAGAAAAAGTCAAAAGACGGAAGTTTACTAAAAGCGGAAGAACTCAAGTCTTATTTATGAAGAAATGTCAAGATTGCACTTTAATTACATGTCATTTAATTAATTGTCTTGCACCTTAAATTCATTTTAATTCCAAGTAAGTGTTCTTAATTTTGTTGCTTTAATCTTTATTTACCTTTGATCAAGTTTACTTTTATCATTCTCCTTCTACTTTTCTTGTTTTTAGTTTGTTTTAAATTCGGATTAAGTAAGTTTTGCTTAATCTCTTTGCTTATTTGATTAAAGGTTTTGTCTTTTCTTTTCCCTTTAAGTTTTCATACGAAATAAGCCACAAGTTTGACAATCTTATGTGCTTATTTGGTATTTAGCTTAAATGTTTTCAAGTTTTTCTTAAAAAGTTTTACTTTTTAAATTCCATTTCATTAAGTTTCGTCTTTTAAAGTTTTACCTTTTAAAGTTTCTTAAAAAGTTTTACCTTTTAAGTTTTTTTTTAATTCAGCTTATTTGGACTTGTGCTTATTGTGAATTTGTAACTCCATCGGAAAGAAGGGAACCTACACATTGCGACGGCTCTTCTTCTCAACATTCCGATTGTGACAGAATGGGACAAGGGTTTTGCATTCCGATCCGGGATTGCGATCTAGAGTAACAACACCCTCATTCCGATCTGGGATTGCGATCGCACATTGCGATCGCATATTCCGACGGGTCTTGAGGTTTTCTAAGTCGAAGTGCTGCCCAATTTTATTGAGCAATATTCCGATCTGGACCACATTCCGATGGGTATATTCCGATGGAAGTGACATTCCGATAGATTCTCTTTTCAACATTCCGATAGACTAGCTTTAATACATTCCGATAACTACTTTGCGATATGGATTCCGATGGTATGGTGACAGCATTCCGATCAGACATTCCGATGGTTGTGGGTTTGGAATTATAATTTGCTTTGTTTGAATTTTTACATTTTTATACTTCGTCAAGTTTAATTTTCGTCACACTTTAGTTTTAAGTCATTTAATTAATTTACTTTTCAAAGTTTTAATATTGCACATTTAAGGTTTAACTAGTTTAGATTTAATTAACCGTCACTTACTTTAAAATCTCTTGCATTTAAATTACACTACAACGACAAATCTTTGTTTCCACCAAAAGACGGTTGAGTCGCACTTTAAACCAGTAATCAATTCGAAGAGACCACTTCAACGAACTTTAATTTCTTACTAGGTAAAAACCAGTTATCAGGGGGAAGAGTTGTAAAGCCCGCATGCTTTTACCATGAATAGTACCCTTAAGATCGTACGTACTAGATTAAAACTTTCCTTTAATAGTATGATTACGTTTACATATTAGGATTTTACGTATTACGTACGTGTTAGAACGCGATAAGTATTTATTACGCACGAACACGCAATAATTATTTAACAATAATTAATCACAAACATGCGAACATGAAATCATGAACGTAATTAAATCACGAACTATATTAATTACGTATATATATTTATTACGAGCGTGAATAAATATATGAGGTCCGGTAATTATTTAACGAGAACACACAAAACGCAAACACAAATAAACACGAACAAACAATTAAACAACAAAACACGGAAAACGGTACGGGTACCCCATGTGGGGCCCCCTACCCGCGTCAACATTAAGGAGATGGGCCAAGCCCATCTCAAAATTTACTAAAGAGTGGTTATGGTAAATTTTGCTAGTCACTTTTCACTTTACAGAAGAAAAATCAAAAACCTAAAAAGTTTTTTCCTTCTCCTCTTTTTCTTTTTTGGCCGCCGCATATAAACACACCAAAGGGGGTGTTTAGTTGATTTTGATCTTGAATCTTGTACGTGTGTTCGTGTGTGTTCATCCTCGTTAGATCCACGCATTCGGTAAATTCTTTTAATCCTTTTTCTTTTTGATTTGATCTAATAAAATTAATTAAGAACATGATGTTTTTAAAAACCTAATTAAAAACATAAATCAATCATGAAAATGGATATTGGGTAAATCAAAAAGGTTGTTTTTAGGGGTGTTTGTTTGGCCGGCGCCTAAACCGAACCCCAAGGGGGTCTCGGTTTGGCTACTAAACCACCACCGAGACCATATGGTCCCGGTTGGGTGGTGTGGGTCCCACGGCAGCAGCAAAACAAAGGGAACCCCGAAGTGGTTCGGGGTATAGTGTTGATTTCATGTCCGGATCATGGTTTCTAGTCAAGATCCGGTTCACGGTTTATGTTAAGATTATTTTTCTATAATCATATGTTTAGATTAAATTAATAAATATGACATGATTAATTTAATAAACATGACTTAGATTATAATTTAATTATTTGAATCATGGAGTTATTAACCTAAGTATTTTATATTTTCTAAACTTATAATTAATTAATTATTTAAAAACCATGGTTATAATTAATTAATTAACATGACTTAGGTTATATTATTAATAAATAATAATACATGTCTTAACCTAAGTATTTAACTTTATTTAATTAAAAACATGATATATTTTAATTAAATACTTTTAACCAATAGTTTATTTAAATTACATGTAATAATTAATAAACTATACATTATATCATTATGACTTAGAAAATAATCAGAAAAACACTTAGGCTTATATACTTAGCCTATTTAACCAGATTATATCTAATTATGGAAACTTTCTATTTTTAGAAACTTATTTAATTAAGGCAGCTAATCTATTTATAGAAACTTTCTATTTTTAGAAACTTATTTAATTAAGGCAGCTAATCTATTTATGGAAACTTATTTAATTAAGGCAGTTGATCTATTTATGGAAACTTATTTAATTAAGGCAGCTGATCTATTTATGGAAACTTTCTATTTTTAGAAACTTATCTATTTTAAGCAGTAATTCTATTTTTGGAAACTTTCTATTTTTGGAAACTTTCTATTTTTGGAAACTTTCTATTTTTGGAAACTTTCTATTTTTGGTAACTTTCTATTTTTGGAAACTTTCTATTTTTGAAAACTTTCTATTTTTGGAAACCTGTTATTTTTGGAAAGTTACTTATTATTACACAGTAAGTATAATAATACATGAAATACCAGAAATACTTAATCAGAATAGACAGAATATAAGATTAACACAGTTTAAGGCTTTAAACAGTAAAACATGATATGAACATACAAAATAAGCTAAGACATGACATAAAACCAGTTACGTATTTAGTAAGCAGATACTTATTCATGTATGTATTTATGTAGCATTAGTGATACCGAAGTAGGATTCTCCTCAGTTCATCTTCTTCGTTCACTGGACATAAGGTGCGAATTCCCGTCCTTCCAGTATGGACATTCTTTCCTTATTAGGATTCCCCGTATGCAGCCAAATGTTTTCCCGTAGTATAAGTTATATGTTTGACTTGCTTATGTTTAATTAAGAATACCTATAGCCATATACATGCATGACCAATTTCACCTAGTTATGGAGGTACCATAACCATAACATTAGAAGCACTGATGTTATGACTTCACCGCGGTGGAGTGATTGCCCGTGGCGTCCCTTCAGCTTTTGGCCATATTATTATTATTATTATCATGTGGGGCGTATGGGTGCATCCTAGTTACATGTTTTTCAGCAGATTACTCAGTGTGAATGTGGTGTGTGCCTTGCATCCTCCACAAGGAGTTGATCCCTCCTACCCAAACCATTATATTAAATTAGAGGCAGCCCCTCTAATTTGCATGATGAGGTCACCCCTCCAAGTATTCATGCACGGTGGATTTTCATGACCTATATTGGCTAATGGTAGAACATGTTATATAGTTTTTATAAGATAAACATAAGGCTTTTCAAACTATAAAACCAGTTTTACCCAGACTTAACCAGGTTACTCGGGACTTAGTTTCTTCCACTGTTATATGTTATATGCTTATCCTGTTCATGATTTATTGTACATCCGTGCACTGAGCGTATTGCTCAGCCGTTTTCCTTTTCTATGTTTGCAAAACAGCAGGTACTCAGGGACGCTCGTAGACTTTAAGCGTACGTGCATATGGACTGTAAGCTTTCTAGCCTTTCTTTACTCTATGCATTATCTTTCCTTTGATACACTTGCTATGGACATTGTTTAGTCCTTTCCTTTACAGTACTTATGTTTGTGTGTGATGAGCTTTACTTTTGGACTACCCGATGTTTGATTCCGGTATTTTCCTTTTATGGTCATGTAATGTTTAGACATTTTTCCTTGTATGCTTTGATGACACGCCATAATTACGCGTGACATTCCATTATCAAAATGGGGTGTTACAATAAGTGTATTAGTTACCCCTGCTAGTTGGTCAAAGGTTCCCCTGCTAGAGTAAGTTCCCGCTTCTAATTAACAAAGGCAGGGGATTGGTTCCCCTGCTGAAGTCAAAGGCCCTGCTGCTAGAGATAAACTTGGAATAGATTATAACGCGTTTCAGTTACTACTCCGAGATACTTTCCAAGTTTGTTAGTAGTAATCTTGTACGTGAGTCCTTGTACTATAAAAGGACCCACTAGGTTATCATGCAAAGTGTGTCTTTCTCTGTTGTCTTTCATTTCATACTTTAAGGTTTTTGTAACCCTAATACCATTATTGGGTATTCGGATATCTTTGATATATTAAAGTTTAACGTTTGCTTTAATCATTTTTTCTTGTGCTAAACACTACATTCCGCATCTTGTTTGTTACTTTGTATTGCAAAGTTTCTCTAGTGTTAGATTGAATCTATTATCTCTATCAAGATCTGAGTTTAGGATCAACAAGTGGTATCAGAGCTTGTTGAGAAACTTTGATTAAACCAAGAACAAAACATCTCACACAATCAACATCAACCATGTCTTCAGATTCCAATTCATCCTCAACCAACAACAATGCTCTCAAACTACCCATTCTGGATCTTGAAAACTTTGAACTATGGGAATTCAAAATTCAACAATACCTCAAAATAGAACACTATGTTCTATGGGAAATCATAGAATTTGGTGATCAATTTCCAAAGACTGTACAGGTTGAAGAAAAGGATAAGGGAGAAGAAAAAGGTGAAGGCTCCAAAAGTGAAGCCAAGAAGAAGTCTGTTACCCTTGCTAACAAGGAGATACTGGCAAGAAGGCATGATTTGAGGGATCACAGCTCCTTGTTGTTGGCTCTACTTGATAGACATCAGCTAAGATTCAGAAAGTACAAAACAGCTAAGGAACTCTGGGAAGCAATAGGCAAAACTTTTGGAGGAAATGAAGCCACAAAGAAGAAGAAGAATAATCAAATGCTTGATCAATTTGCTTCTTTCAAAGCAATTGGTGATGAAGCAATTGGTGCTATCTACAATAGGCTTCAAGATCTGGTGGCTCCGTTGGAGTTCTTTGAAATAGAAGTGACAAGAGAACAGGTGAATACCAGGTTTCTTAACAGTCTTCAGAAAGAATGGTTCGTCTACAAAGCAATTTGGCAAAATAGGGTAGACATAGATGACAAGAACATTGATGACATATACAATAACTACTGATTCCCCTGCTAACATGGCTTTCATATCTCACATCAGTGGAATCTCCAAAAGGCAGTGGAATCGAAGTTGGCCCTGCCACCCATTCCCCTGCTACTAGATCTGGATCATCTTATGATGAAGAAAGGCCTGCAACATCCAGCCTTGACACTGTTTGTGCTTTCATAGCATCCCAAGGGCCACAAGGATCTACTGTGTTACATGAAGATCTGAGTCAAATTAGTAAGCAAGGACTAGAGGAGATGGACATCAAGTGGAACATGGCTCTACTTAGTATGAGAGCCAACAGGTTTTACAAGAAGTATGGGAAGAAGATCTCCATCAATCCTTCTGATGTAGCTGGATTTGAAAAAACAAAGGTTGAATGCTACAACTGTGGCAAGAAAGGTCATTTTGCTAGGGAATGTAGAGGACCTAAGACTGGGAACAGCTATAGGAAGGAAAGCAGGGATGATGATTCTGGTGCTAAGGCTATGGTAGCCATGCAGGGGATAGATGGAGCAGGTGGATGGGACTGGAGTGCCATGACAGAGAGTGTTGAAAGAAATCAAGCCTTGGTTGCTGAGGAAAAAGAGGAAAATTTTGCTCTTATGGCCATGTCAAGCTCTAGCTCAAACAATGAGGTATATGACGATTCATATTGTACTAAAGCTTGTAGGAAAAATACTGAGTCATTGAATGATAAAATAAGAAAGATAAAAGTTGATTACATTAATTGTGACAATGACCTTGATAACTACAAACATGCTTTAGAACAGCTAGAGTCCACCATAAGAGAGTATAAACAAAGAGAATGTGATTATAGAGATCACATTGTGATTTTAGAGAGAGATGCTAAAGAAAATAATGATTCCATTAAGGAATTGATTGCTGAACTAGAAGTTTTTAGATCTAATAAAAGGATAGATGAAGAAACTGTTGAAAATTTTGGAAAAGCTTCTAAAGATTTAACTAAAGCCGTTGAAATTGAACAATCTCCTAGGGACAAAGGTTTTGGTGTCAAAAATGAGCATGCACCTTTTCCTAGAAAAGATTTGTCTTGGACTGGTCTCTCTTGTTTCAAGAAGCAGGAAGATATTGAATTTGACTTAAGTGCATACATATCTAATAATCTAGAAACAGATGAACCACTAGTGAAAACCAGTGCTGTTAGGGACTTTGAAAAGGAACAAATTGCTTTAAAACAGTGGAAAATTGATAACCCTGTTCTCTTTTCAAGAGAAGGACTTTTTGGTAGTGAAGTTGCTTCTGCCCTGATTTGCTTAGCAACAGGGAGGAAGTACTGTTTTTCTCAAATGATTTTCAAAGGAATGGTTAAAAATGTTACAAGCAATACTAAATTTTGTATGTACCCAAGGTTTACACAACTTTTGCTAAATATGAATGAACATGGTCCTATCAAACACAAAAACTACTTTTCAGCCACCAAACACTCTACCAAACTGTTTACCACACTTCTTGCACCATCTCCACAATTTTCTGGCAGGGTTGTTCCACTCACTTCCATCATGATGAAACAAATCAGATAAGAAGCAGCTAAAACAAAAGTAGCCACACACAAACCATCTGATTCTCCTGTCAAGACTCTACCCCTTGCCAGTACTCTACCCCCTGCTGATCCAAAACATGAAAGGAGAACCAAATCCAGGTTTTCCAGGTCTCCCTTGCCTGGTGGATCTTCACAAGTAGTAGAGAGGAGAGCCTCCAAAAGGTTGGAGCACACTGAGGGTTTGGCTGCCACTACTGTCTCATCCACAAGGGGTGAGCAGGATAGTGACACCATCAGTAAGTCCTCTCCCTCACTCAGTGATACCCAAAGAGGGGAGCAATCCCCTTCTAGGGTTGAGAGCAGAATGCAACCTATGTCCATCTTGTAATTGACGAATATGTGCATTAGCTTGAAAAAGCAAATGCACAACTTGTACAAACTGTCAAAAAGCAAGGTCTGGTTATCAGTAATTTGGAAACCAGACTTGCTACACTTGAGGGGAGGAGAATGCCCAAGCTTATCATATCTATAGATGAGGATGCTTCCAAATGGGAGGAAGTTCCTAAGACAAATGAATCTACTCAGTGGTATGCATATCCTTGTGAACAGGATCTTAAACAAGGAAAGGTAGCAAGTGCTGAGAAAGGGACTAAGAAAGGAAGTGCTGATAAAGGAAGTGATAAGGGGAGTTCCACAAAAGATATTGCTCAAACATTGTTGACTATGGGCAATCAAGAAGAAGCCCCTACTTCAAAAATTCCCCCTGCTATAACTGATCCCCTTGCTGTAAGTTTTTACCCTGCTAAGTCTATCACTCAAACATTTGTTAGGAAGAATAGAAGGCAACCAGATCAGAAGGGAATTAAAATTAGAGAACCTGCACCTAAAGCCAAACCAGCACCAGCAATGGATCCTAAAGACAAGGGAAAAGGGATTATGGTTGAACAGCCCAAGAGAAAATACAAGCACAGAACTCCTGAACCGCAAAGGGCTCAAGAAGAATATGATGAACAGGTGGCTCTCAGACATCAACAAGAAGAGATTGATATGCAGGATCAAAGAATGCAAAAGATGAGGCCCAAAGAGATGCTTAAGCAGATTGAAATCATGCATAGAGAGTTGGATGACAGGGTGCCTCATGTTCAAGAATATCTAGATCAATGGGAAAAGGAGTTAGTAAATGCTCCTTTGGAAGACATGTATGAATTGACTTGTTTAGTTTACAAGTATCAAAATGAGTATCTAGAAAGAAGGGCAAATCAGATTCAGAAGGAAAAGTATTTGAGATCTGAGAAGGGGAGGCTGGCACACTACAAAGTTTTGCTCAAAAGACACAAGAAGTGCACTGATGGTCATTTCAGAGACATGACTTTTGGCGATATAGAGAAGGCAGTCAGACCAGTTCTAAGAGAATTAAATGTGGAAGACTTCATAGCTATCAACACTCCTGAGGAAGCTGAGTATCTCAGGAGGCAAAATGAAGTGTTACAGAGAGCTGGGGAATCCAGAAAAAGAAAGGCTGAAGGAACAACAGTGGAAACAACACGAGCAGGTGCATCAACTCAAGCAGGTGCATCATCTCAAGCAGGTGCATCATCACAAGCAGGTGCATCATCTCAAGCAGGTGCAAGTTTTCTAGCAATTGAGAGATCTGTACTCAATGCACAAAGAGCAGCCAAAAGACTCAAGAGGATGGAAAAAGTTGGTATAGTTACTAAGGATACTCAGCGTCCCTCAAATGAAGAATTACACAAGCATCTAATTGTGCAAGAAAATGATGAAATCTCACCTAGTGAGTTTGGGAAGAAGTTTACCATAGTGGAGTATGTTGTTTATGAACACAAGGGGATGACTTGGTGGAAGCTTATAAGAGCTGACAATACAGCACAGACATTTCTAAGCCTAGATATCATGTTGCAAACTTTAGATAGTGAGGACTTAGATGGTCTGCGGAAGATTTTGAAGAAGACCTTTGTTGCAAAACCTCCCACTGTGGATGGTGTAGAGAAGGATTGGGTGATCTGGGAATGCATGCATAGGATGTATGAGCATGAACAGTTTGATCCCATATTTGATGCAGTAAATGGGTGAAATTTGTTGTATTGGAAGCTATTTACCAATTCTGGGGTGTATGAGATAGTCATGGAAGGGGTAAGTGTTTACTTGGTTAATCATCGTTATTATCCTTTCAATCAAGAGACCTTGAAGAAATTGGCACATGTTGATTGATTGTAGATGCTAAAGAACCTATTTCTTATGATCTGGTAAGGATGATGTACAGTCATCTTTGGCCAGGAACTTTATAAGCACCCTCATCAACTAGTATTTATTCAGAAACTTGTCTTTAGGTGAAAGCACAAGTTTAGGGGAGGATTTTTGGGAATCAATATAAGTGTATTAGTTACCCCTGCTAGTTGGTCAAAGGTTCCCCTGCTAGAGTAAGTTCCCCCTGCTAAATAACAAAAGCAGGGGGATTGGTTCCCCTGCTGAAGTCAAAGGCCCTGGTGCTAGAGATAAACTTGGAATAGATTATAACGTGTTTCAGTTACTACTCCGAGATCCTTTCTAAGTTTGTTAGTAGTAATCTTGTACTATAAAAGGACCCACTAGGTTATCATGCAAAGTGTGTCTTTCTCCGTTGTCTTTCATTTCATACTTTAAGGTTTTTGTAACCCTAATACCATTATTGGGTATTCGTATATCTTTGATATATAAAAGTTTAACGTTTGCTTTAATCATTTGTTCTTGTGCTAAACACTACATTCCGCATCTTGTTTAGTTACTGTGTATTGCAAAGTTTCTCTAGTGTTAGATTGAATCTATTCTCTCTATCACAGCCCTTAAACAAGCTAAGGTTTAAGATCTGAGTTTGGGAGCAACACTAAGTGTACGGGAGTTTACTCCCACATGCTTAAACATTGAGGACAATGTTTATCTTAAGTGTAGGGGGACTTCTATCGAAGTTAAGTGGGCTTTTCCATGAATTTGTCCTCATTTTAACCAGAAAATTGATTTTTTGACATTTTTCAAAATTTTTGATCTATTTTGGCCTAGTTGTATTTCCCTTTGTTATCTTTATTTTCTTTCATTGCTAGAATAAATTTTAATAAAATGGTTTTGATAAGTTTAGATATCTTTGATATATTAGGCCCGTTATGAATCTTTTGACTCAACCCGAGTTTACTTATCCAAGTTCGCTCTAGCTAGTATCCTTAACGTGTTTAAGTCGAGTTTTGCTAGGCTTTTATATAGGGAACTTTAAAACGCGAAAGTCTTAACTCTTACGGGTTAAGAACAAGAACTTTTCGCAAGTTCCTATAATTGATCCTAGAAAGTCGTTAATTAAGGGAACTTTAAAATGCAAATTCTAAACTTGAGAAAGTCTAAGAAGATGCAAGATCCTATAGATGACTTGAAAACCCAAAACTTTGATTTAATAGGCTAAGCATCCACGAGTCTCATTCCTTGAGATTTAAATTATGGATAACGAGAGATGATAGAGTCAATTATAAGTTTGGTATTCTTTCATGAATTTATGTGAGTTGATTATGAGCTTTTTCTCCCATCGCTTGTTGATAAATATAATTGCAGTAAATAAGGTCGTACGATTTGAAAAGTTACTTAGCTTCTAGCACAAGATCGTTTAAAAGTTGCTCGGTATTAATTAGAGTTCATAGCCAAGGCATAACTTATTGAAGCAGGATGCGAAGATTGGCGAGTCCGAAAAGGCCCTAACAAGGCATGAGGGCTACATTTTGTTGCTAAAGATCCAAAGTGATGTGAAGAATCATTTATCAAAAATCAATATAAAGGATCGAGACACACGACGAAAAGAAAATACTCCCCTAAAGATCATGGAGAAGTCTATCGAAAAGAACCTAGCAAGGTATGAGGATAAATAGATCCAAGTCCTAAAAGGAGGCGGACCGTTGTATATCAAAATCCCAAATAAAGATTGGAGAAAAATGAAGAAGTCGTGGTCCAAGTATGAAGAATCTCTCAAAAACTTCAAGTGAAGAAATTCCTATTATGAAGAGAAGACCATTATTTCAATATCATCTCTCAAGATTCGAAGTATGAAGTCAATGCCAAATATCGATCCGAGAAAGGTCTCAAATCGTGAAGCGAGTTATGCCAAGATATGAACTTTATGAGGTCTCGAGAAGCAGTTTTAAAAGATTTTGTCCTTTAGCTAACTATTGATTAAATCGTCCTACTTTATTTTTAGCCTAAATAACTATCAAAATAAGTCAACAATGCATCCTCGTGATCATTTAAGACAACAATAAAATATAAGAGATACACCTAGGAATAAGGGAGTCTAAGTGAATAATTGAGCCAAATGAATTTGTGTTAGTTGTTAACTTATAATAACAATGATCTCGTATTTAAGCTTGGTGTGGGGAACGTGAAACTTGAGGGTGATAAACATTCATGACAACCAAAGCCCTAATGTAAGTCTTTGATCTCTTTACTTGTTTTCTTCTTTTAGATATTTTGTAATTATCTAAGTTCCCTTAAATGTCTTGTGTTTAATAAAGGCCAAGGTGGGTTAATTATGATGGAAAATGTAAATCTTGTTTTGTAACTAATGCATTGCATGAGGGCATTGCAATGCTCAAGTGTAGGGGATCTGATAGGTGTGAAAACACTCATCCTTTTACCACTTAATCATAATAATAACCAAGCCAAAATGTATATTTAATGTCGTAAAAGTCGGAATTATGCGTGGTTTGTGTTTTTGTTGTGATTTAGGACAAAAATGCGAAAAGGGAAGAAAACACGGGCTTTCACGGGCTTTTATCGAAGTCAAAAGATCAAGAGTGCAAAAAGAACGGAAGTCAAAGGCCTATTCTGTAGATTTATCGAAGAAAAAATCTAAAGACAAAATTTTAATAAAAGTCGAAGAACCAAATCTTATAAAAGAAGAAATTACAAGACGAGTTCATTTCATATCGACAAATCCCGAGACAACGTCGAGAAAGACGAAGAATTTTAAAGGCGAAAAGACAAAGAAAAAAAGAGAGAAGAATCAACACCACAACCTCCACTCCTCCTATAAATACCCTCCTAATGTGTCATTAGGAGGGGGTTAGGTAATTTTTAGTTAGTTTATTTTAAGTTTTAGGAGTAGATTAAAACTACTTTCTCTCTCTAGATTTACTTTCATGTTTTTCAAGCTTTTCTTTTACATTAATCTTGTATTGAATCTCTTAATCATTATATTTAATTCAAGCTTTTTAGATAATCAGTCTCATTCTTCCTTTCTTATTAATCTATTGTCTTGATTTGGTAAATCATGTAGTTTGCTTAATCTTTATGTTCTTGTTTGATTGATGTGTTTATTGATTATGCTTATTGGTTTTGATGTGTTTGATTTTTATAGCTTATTTGTGTTTGGTGCTTATTGTGTGATTTTTCTTAGTTTTGATTAAGTGTGTGATAGTTTATTTTATTAAAAGTTAATTCTTAATTTTTAGATTAATTAGTGTTTTTTAAGTTTTTAATTTGTGGCTTAATTAGTTTTTCTTAAAATTGGTTTAGATTAAGTTTTGGTTACGTGCTTAATTGGTTTTTGCTTATTATTGGCTTATTTCCTTGTTTTTAGATACTACTGTTTCTGTTTATCTGATTGTTGAAGATCTTCGGATAAGGGTTTTAGTATTCCAAAAAACACTCCTTTATCCGAATTAACATTCCGAAGATTTTCTTTTCTTTGCATTTTATCCGAAGTTTTCTATTTTTATCCGAAAATAGCTTTGTTTAGTTTTTTTATTCCGAAAATCTAGAATTTATCCGAAGAACCACCTTTATTCCGAATTAGGATTTATCTGAAAATTAGTGTTATTCCGAAAAGCAGCATTTTTCCGAATATAATTGTTTTTCCAAAATTATTGTTTTTTCCGAAAACCTTTGTTTATTCCGAAAATTTTGTTATTCCGAAAATCTTTAGTTTTTCCGAAGAATGGTTTATTCCGAAATAATTCCATTTATTCCGAGCTTTGCCTATTTTTCCGAAATAGTGTTTTATTCCGAAGATTATTATTTCTTCTGAATTAGTAGGTTTTTCCGAAATTTGACCTTTTATCCGAAAGTTATTGCCTTTTCCGAACTTAGTCAGTTATTCCGAAGATTATTTTTATTCCGAAAATATTAGTTTTATCCGAAATAGTTAGTTTTGAGTTTTATTTAATTTTATATTATTTCATTTTCAGTTTTATTTATATCAAAGTTTTTAGTTTTTGTCCTTTAATTTTCAAAGTCTTTAGTTTTTAGTTTAATATTTACAAGTTTTTATTTTTTATGTTATTTTATTTAAGTAATCAACGACATTTCTTTCTTTTCACCAAAAACGACTGAGTCACACATTCAACCGTGATCAATTCGATTAGACCGATTCCACGAACTTAATTTTATACTAGGTAAAACCGTGTATTACTAACTTTTAGGTCATGAGACAAAACATTAATTTGATCTTTTAGGTCAAATTCCTTTTTCTTATATTCCTCTATATTCTTTTCAGTTTGAACAAGTGCCATTTGATAATTAGTTAGCTTGCATTTTTCATCAAAAACATCTGATTTTAACTTTAAAATTTCTTTGTTAAGTTTTTCAGTGTTTAAACGACAGCCTTTACTACAGTAAGCATCATCATATACCTCATTATCTGATGAAGACGAGGAATGTGTCATAAGAGCAAAGTGAACATGCTCTTCTTTTTCCTTCTCTGCAATCAAGGCTTTATTCTCTTTTACATCCTTTGCCAAAAAACTCCAGTCCTATCCAACACCATCAATGTCTTGCATGGCAACCATAGCCTTTGTGTCTTCAACCTTGATGACTTAGCTTGAAAGCTTTCCAGCATCAGATCTTCTTGTAGATCTGCATTCCCTCATAAAGTGACCCATCCTATGGCAGTTGTAACACTCAACCTTGGATTTATCAAACCCAACAGTGTCTTTAGCATTGAAGGTCATCTTCTTTCTAAATCTCCTATTCCATTTGTTGGCCCTTTTGCTTTCAAGTGCCATATTCCATTTAATATTCATCTCTTCCAAATTCTCCTCACTGATTTGCTCAAGGTCCTCATATGTAATCACTGAACCATCGGGCAATGCAGCAATGTATGCACACACTGTGTCTAGATCAATACCAGCAGGTTTAATCCTTGGTAAGTCGACATTGTATGTATCAGCGTCTGAATGTGAAGTGCTAACAAAGGTTGATCCACTGCTGACACAAAGTGATCCAGTAACAGGACGCACATATGATTCTATCTTATCAACTTGAGCTTCACTATGTGAGATGAAAGCCATTTTTCCAGAGGTAGATTTGCTTCCATGATCCAACAGGATTTCATTCTCGAAAATCTTTAGCTTATTGTAGACGTCATCAAAAGTAGAACTCTTCTGGGCATTGGTAGCAATGATAGACCTAGCTTCAATTTTCCATGCATCACCAAGACTTTTAAGGAAAGTAGTAATGATATCATCATCATTATACTATGTTCCATAAAGGACAATTTGCTAGTGATGTATAGAAGCCTGCTTCTTACCTCACTTAGCTTCTCATTGGGAAGAGCCTTAAACACATCATACTCATGCAAAAGTAGCTTCTTCTTTTCTAGGGCGGTATCATCATTGCCACCATAGTTTACTGGACACAAAGTGATCCAGTAACAGGACGCACATATGATTCTCTCTTATCAACTTGAGCTTCACTATGTGAGATGAAAGCCATTTTTCCAGAGGTAGATTTGCTTCCATGATCCAACAGGATTTCATTCTCGAAAATCTTTAGCTTATTGTAGACGTCATCAAAAGTAGAACTCTTTTGGGCATTGGTAGCAATGATAGACCTAGCTTCAATTTTCCATGCATCACCGAGACTTTTAAGGAAAGTAGTAATGATATCATCATCATTATACTAGGTTCCCATAAAGGACAATTTGCTAGTGATGTATAGAAGCCTGCTTCTTACCTCACTTAGCTTCTCATTGCGAAGAGCCTTGAACACATCATACTCATGCAAAAGTAGCTTCTTCTTTTCTAGGGCAGTATCATCATTGCCACCATAGTTGACTTGAAGAGCTTCCCAAAGTTCTTTGGCAGACTCAAAACCTCTATACCTGTGTTCATTGTTTGGACCCAAAGAGAGTTTGAGAATGCTTAAAGTTTTTCATGTCATTCCTTCTCTTTGTAATATCCTCAGTTGAGACAGCTCTCCCATCCGTAGGTCTTTCTTTTCGATCTTCAGCAGTTGAACCAGCAACTGGTCTTGCAGTAGTAGCAACAGCAATCCTAGCAGCTTTATCGAATGTGTTTCTATATTCAATAATTTCCCAGAGAGTGTGATCATGAATTTGAAGGTATTGTTCAAAATTGAACTTCCATAGCTCAAAGTTGTCAGGGTCTAGGATGGGGATTTTTAGGTTGTGACTTGATGAGGAAGAAGATTATGTAACAGACATCTTTTCTGGTTTTAGGGTTTTGGTGTTTTTAGGGTTTTATTGTTCTTCGAGATCAAAGTTCCTCAACAAGCTCTGATACCACTTGTTGATCCCAAACTTAGATCGATTAGCTTTGTGTTAACGAGATTAAATCAAGTTAAACACTTAGAGAAACTTTGTTGTTGTATGAACAATCCAAGTGTTATGCGGAACATGTAAAACAAACTTTCAATTTTGATTGATAAAACAAACTTGATTACAATGAAAGTTGAATACTGAATAATGTGTCTATACTATAAACCCTACGACCTCCTTTTATAACATAAAGAGTCGTGTACAATGGATAACCTATCAACTATTTTAGGAAAAGATAAATATAGAAAATAAAATATTTGAGTATATCTTTTCTTTAAATAACAAACGTGTTGACTAAGTTTTCCTATCAGTGCTTGGACTTCTTCTTGTCAGCGCTTGGATACTTCTTGTCAATGCTTAATCTGTCAGCGCTTGATTTCTTCTTATCAGCGTCCAATTAATCCTGTCAGCGTCTAAGTGTCTTGCCTCATTTTATTCCCAACATCATGATAAATGGAGGGCTAATAGAATCCGGAAACGAAAACTTTCTTAGCGGTATAGTTAGGACCAAAGTGACCACCGGTAGGTCCTTTGTGGCAAGCTTCTAGTAAAGCCGCCGGCCCATCAACACACCTACGAATGACAAGATCCGCACATTGCTTGAAAAGATAAGGGTCGTCCCAATAATAGTGCTTAACATCCTTAAAGAAATTTTTCTTTTGTTGGGACGTTAACCCTTCCATAAGAACACCACCCGCCAAATAGTTTTCAATGTCCGCAAACCATGGGGTATCGTCAAGATTGGAGTTAATAGACATTAAGGCCTCATGGGGAAATTATTCATTAATATCTTGATTTGGAAGTTACCCTTGATAAGGATCCTCAAGTCTACTAAGATGATCCGCGGCTAGGTTTTCCGCTCCCTTTTTATCACGAATTTCGATTTTAAATTCTTGTAGGAGCAAAACCCAACGAAGGAGTCGTGGTTTAGCATCTTGCTTGGTCAACAAGTATTTCAAGGCGGAATGGTCGGTGTAAACGATGGTGGTGCAAAGCACAAGATAGGGGCAGAATTTCTCAAAAGCATACACTACGGCTAAAAGCTCTTTTTCGGTAGTGGTATAATGCAATTGAGCCCCCTTCATTGTCTTGCTAACATAATGGATTGGTTGGAAGTTTTTGTTCACTCGTTGACCTAAACCGCTCCTAACGCGAAATCACTAGCATCGCACATGAGCTCGAAAGGTAACTCCAAATTTGGAGAGAGTAAGACTGGTGACTTAGTTAATTTACCTTTAAGAAGTTCGAAAGAGTCGAGACATTCTTGAGAAAAGATGAAAGGAGCATACTTTTCTAAGAGATGAGTCATTGGTCGAGCTATCTTAGAGAAATCTTGAATGAAACGTCGATAAAATCCCGCATGACCTAGAAAACTCCTAACTCCTTTGACGGTGGTAGGTGGAGGCAACTTAGCAATGACGTCAACTTTAGCATGGTAGACTTCGATACCGGCTTTTGAAATTTTGTGAGCGAGGACGATGCCTTCTTTTACCATGAAATGACATTTTTCCCAATTAAGAACGAGACTAGTGTCTTCACACCGTTTAAGCATACGTTCTAAATTGGCAAGGCAATAAGAGAAAGAATCACCATAGACCAAGAAATCGTCCATAAAGACTTCCATAGTTTCTTCAACCATGTCATGGAATATAGCCATCATACACCTTTGGAAAGTCCCAGGAGCATTTCATAAGACGAAAGGCATTCTTTTGTAAGCAAATGTTCCATAAGGACAAGTGAATGTGGTTTTCTCTTGGTCTTTTGGATCGATAGGAATTTGAAAATATCCGGAGAAACCATCCAAGAAGCAATAGTATTCATTACCCGCTAAACGCTCGAGCATTTAGTCCATGAAAGGAAGAGGAAAATGATCCCTACGAGTGGCATCATTGAGCTTACGATAGTCTATGCAAACTCGCCAACCCGTGACAAGTCGAGTAGGAATCAACTCGTTGTTTTCATTGGGAAAAACGCTTATTCCGCCTTTCTTAATCCGAGATAGGGTAAATCATGCCGGCATCTAGAAGTTTGATAACTTCTTTCTTAATAACGTCATGAATTTTTGGATTAACCCTTCTTTGACTTTGGATTGCAGGTTTAAAGTCATCTTCCATGAGAATTTTATGAGTGCAAAAGTTAGGATCAATTCCGCGAATGTCGGAGATTTTCCAAGCAATTGCTTTCTTATGAGTTTTAAGCACTTCGATAAGTCGAGATTTTGCATACTCTTTTAAGTCCTTTGCAATGATGACGGGAAATTTCTTATTGTCTTCTAGGAAAACGTATTCTAAATGAGACGGTAAATCCTTAAGATCTAAATCCAGAGGATTGTCGGTGGAAGGCTTAGTCAAATGTGGATCATCGTTTGTAACTTCCTTAGGAGTAGGTGGAGAAATATGGTCCTCATTGAGAAGTTTCTCAATGGTACGAGTGTCTTCTTTCCAATTGGAGGGAGAATCGTCATATTTTAAGTCCACATCCCCTAAACTTGCTTCAAATTCTTTTAAAAGAAAGTCACTTTCTCCAAATAGAGGCAATGATGGAGAAATAGAAGCTATGTTCTCAACTTGAGGTAAATGAGAAATCTCGCGCTTACAAGCCTCGTGAAAATGTTCTTCGCATGCTTCGTCGAGCACATCGATGAAATTCACGGATTCGGGCTCATCGGGATGTTTGGAAAGTTTACCCATGTTAAAGACGATTTTATCATCCCCGACCCTCATGATAAGCTCACCCGCGGCTACATCAATCAATGTACGTCTGGTTCTCAAGAAGGGTCGTCCCACATTTAAGGGAACACGGGGATCCATCTCATAGTCAACAACGAAGAAATCGGCGGGGAAAGTAAATTTGCCGACTCCAACGAAAACATCCTCGGCTATCCCCACTGGATAAGCAACCGAACGGTTAGCTAACTCCAAAGTCATACGAGTGGGGACTAGCTCGGGTAGAGATAATTGCTTCCATACAGACAATGGCATAAGATTGATACTCGCACCGAGATCCACCAAAGCCATACAATTCTTAACACCCGGGAAATTGCAAGGAATAAGGAATCGACCGGGATCTCCTAACTTAACCAGAAGTTTTCTCAAAAGAACGGCGGAACAATACTCAATCAATTGGGTATTGGCAATATCGAGCAATTTTTCCTTATCACTTAAAAGATCCTTCAACATCTTAGCATACTTAGGCATGTGAGCGAGAGCCTCGACAAAGGTGATATTAAAATTCAATTGTTTGAACATTTTTAGGAAGTTCGAAACTTGAATATCATCCTTATTCTTCAATTTCTCTTTCCTCAACCTTGAGGGATAAGGTATATTGGGTTGAGATGAAGGCTTTGGAGTGGATTGCTCACTCACATCCTTTTGTGGAGGGGGGGTAGAAGTAGAAGGTGAAGGAACCGGTTTTGGAACCGAAGGTGTGGTATAAAATTGAGGTATAGGAGGAACATAAGGTGTAGACGAAGGCATTACGGGTGGTATCTCACAAGTAGAAGGTGAAGGACGGTGGGTAGAAGTAGAAGGATTCGCGGGTCCTTGGTTAGGTGAGGAATAAGAAGGTTCTTCGATGGTCTTACCGCTCCTAGTAGTGATGGCATTAACGTTGGCCCTAGGATTGGTCACGGTGTTAGAAGGGAGGGCACCTTGGGGACGAAGGGTTTGAAGCATTTGCATAAATTTCCTATCGGTCTATTCTTGCATCTCTCTAGTCGATTCTTGCATCGCTTTCATAGTTCTCTCATGGTCGGTCAATTTTTGTAGAACCAAGTCCATTTGAGGATTATGCATGTTCATTTGATTATATCCTTGATTATTAAACCCTTGATTAGGAAAACCTTGGTTTGGATTATAATTTTGAAAACCTTGATTAAAACCTTGGTTTTGAAAACCTTGGTTATTAAAGCCTTGATTTTGATTATTAAATACTTGGTTTTGCCCTTGAAAAGCCCCTTAATTTGGATTAAAACCCCTTTGATTAACATTCCCTTAAAAATTACCCCGTTGAGGACCTTGGTTCCTATTTTGTGCGGGTTGGGGTGGTCTTTGTGGAACTACAAAACTTGGGAGAGCCAAAAAGTTAGTCGATTTATAAGATAAATTGTTCACATCAACATTCGGTTTAAAATGCACCCTCTCATTAGTTTTATAAGCATACACTTCTTGTTGATACGGGTCATAAACCTTGTCACAGTTATAAAATGAATGTAGTCCACCACAAGTCTCACAAGTTTCTTTTAAAGCATGAACGTGTGTAGTGGGAGGGTTATCTCTTAAAGCAAGTTGTTTTACTACTGAAGTAAGTTCCTTAATTTGATTAGTCAACTCACTCTCACTAGCACTAGCCATAGTAGCCCTAACACTTTTGATTTGGACTTTGGCTTTGTTCTTAATGATTGCCCAAACCTCGTTCATAGTTTTCACAAGAATATTACCTCCAGGAGCACTATTTAGTGAATCGTGCTCATTCAAACTTAATCCATTATAAAAAAAGTATTAATTTGATGCACCTTTGTAAAACCGTGTTGTGGACACTTTTTCAAAAGTTCCTTAAAACGATCCCAAGATTCACTAAATGTCTCACCGTACTTTTGTTCAAAGTTAATGATTTCATTCCGCAAAGCGGTAGTACGTGAGGGTGGAAAGAAATAATTTATGAACTTTGTCTCTAGGTCCGCCCATGTGGCAATATTTTGGGGTGGTTCCTTATCAAGCCAAGTCCGGGCTTGTCCCTCGAGAAAGAAAGAAAGAGTAGCAAACGAATTGCCTCTTGTGAAACCCCATTGTATTTTACAGTATTGGATAAATGTACGAACCTCTTGATGTGATTGTGAGGATCATCATGTATGCGGCCTAAGAAATGTGTTGCTGAAACCATTTGAATAAACCCGGTTTTGAGCTCGAAGTTGTTGGCGTCAACAGCCGGCACCACAATCGCATCATCGTTGCCTTCGACATGTGATTGCAAGAGCTCGATCATTGGACGGTTCTCCATGGTGTTGACAACAGGAGGCTCTACAACAGGAGGCTCAATAGTAACGGCTTGATTGGATTTTCTTTTGCCTGAACGGGTATGCATACACCTACAAAAGGAAAATATAACAAAGAAATAGAAGAAATAAAGTTAACGTGAAAAGAAAATATTTTTGGTGCAAAACTTTTTGAAAAAGAAATGATTTTTATGATTTTTTAAATGTTTTTGGATTTTTGAAATTTTTTATTTTTTAGATTTTTGAAAATTTTTAGAAAAATAACGTTTAAAGGTGAACGGATCCCAAAATCCAACGCGTCTCTCACAAAAAACCGTTAATCTTTACGAAAAGAGCTGGCAGCGGCGCCATTCTAATATACTAAATTTTTAGTTCTTTTGAATTGGTCTAATCGAATTGACCACGGTTTAATCGTGTGACTCGGTTGTTCTTGGTAAAAAGAAGGAAAGGTGGTTGATTATCTATTTTAAAATTAAAATAAAAACTTTAAAGTGTAAAACAAATGACAAAAGAAAAACGAAATTAAACAAACTTAAAATTTGAGTAAAAGTAAATTTGAAAATAAACTAAGACAAAACAATTTTAAAATTAAGTTTGAGAAAAATGGTGGGAAAAATTAAAAGTTTAAAATTAATTCGGAATGAAAGTTAAAATATAAGTCGGAAAACAAATACTAAACACAATTCGGAATCAAAATAAAAACACAATTCGGGAAACAAATTTAAAAACCTAATTCGGAATGTGAGAATGAAACATAATTCGGAATCCCCAACTTGTACCTAATCCGGAATGCGTATTCTGAACCTAGTTCGGAATCTGTTGCTATACGTAATCCGGAATGTGTAACTTGTATCTAATTCGGAATGAAGGAAGTAAAATCTAATCCGGAATAGGGACCTAAATCTTATTCGGAATATCATGTATTCGGAATACCCTACAATCTACAATCCGGAATCCAAGTTTAATATGTAGTTCGGAATATTAGTGTATGACTTAATTCGGAATATCTTGCAAATTGAAATCCGGAATATAACTTTGTAAACTAATTTGGAATTAACAACATACTTATAATTAGGAATAACCGTCATGTACTAATAATTCGGAATCAATGAAAGGAAACAGTTCGCAATACTAGGGCTTTGAAAATCCGGATTATATAAAAAAGCTAAAACCAAATAAGCAATTAACCAAAACTTAATCCTAACAAATTTTAAGAAAAGCTAAATAAGCCACAAATTAAAAACTATAAAAACACCAAATAATCAAACTATTTAAAATCAACTTTTTAACAGATTAAACTATTAAAACCACTTAATTATAAATAAGCTAAACACTAATTAATCAATAAGCACAATAAACTAAAACATCAAACACATCAAATCAATAAGAACAATCAAATAAGCACTTCAATAATCAAACAATCAACAAGATTAAACAAACTACATGATTAACAAAATCAACCACAAGATTAAGACTAAGAAAGGAAGAATGAGAAATACTTAATAAGCTTGAATTAATGATGAAGATTAAGATCCAAATATGAGATTAAAGATGAAAGATGAAGCAAACTTGAAAGAGAAAACTAGAGAGAAAAAATAAAACACCTACTCCTAATTACCTTACTTAAAAACTAAAAATGAACTACTAAAAATTAACTCCTACAAATGAAGGCTTAAGGGTCTATTTATAGTGGAAGGGGAGTTGGTGTTGTTGCTTCCTCTTTCTCTTTGTCTTCTCGTCTTTTTAAATAACTCGTCTTTCTAGACTTTGTCTCGGATTTGTCGAATGATAAAATGAACTTGTCTTCTAATTTTCTTCTTTTATTAGACTTGTTCTTCGACTTCGTTAAACTTCCGTCTTTGGTCTTTTTCTTCGATGAATCTTTAGAATAGGACTTTGACTTCCGTTCTTTTTGCTTTTTTGATCTTTTTACTTCGTCTTTTGTCTTTTTCTTCGATTAAAGCCCGTGAAAGCCCGTGTTTTCTTCCTTTTTCATATTGTTGTCCTAAAACACAATAAAAACACAAACCACGCATAATTCCGACTTTTACGACATTAAATACACGTTTTGGTCTTGCTTTTATTTGTTTTAAGTGGTGAAAGGATAAGTGTTTTCACACTTATTAGGCATCTGCTCCAGCCTCTGACCACTAAAAGTGCACAAATCGAGTCTAGAGCCTAGAGACCAATCAAATCTCGTTAGGACACATGGAATGACGAAGAAGAGAGTCCTACGCTATATCCTTGCGATATTGCTAGAACACTCAGAGTGATTGATATGAGTGAAATCTCATATCAATTAAGTGATATTAAACCCTAAACACAAAGAAAATACCAAGTTTTAATGTTAAATATCAGAATTGTGTGTATTCTTGTGTTTGTGTATTTTCAGGCAAAATAGGTACAAAAGAAACAAACACGAGCATTTATGGGATTTTCTTGAAGAATTATTGAAGAAAAGGACGAAAGAGAGCTCAAGATGACCAAAAGTGACCAAGCTTTTAAGTCAAAGGGCCAATGTTGTTGTTTTCCAAAGATAAAGGGCTTTATGATATCAAGATTTCAAAGTTATAACATGATTATTACAAGCTTCCAAAGAAATGCAAATACAAAGGCTCTTTTGCCAATAATGGAAAGTGGTGTTAGTGCATTCCACATAGACCAATGGGAGCTGAGTTTTGGTTTCACATGGATTTCCAAATAGGCCAGCATCAGCCATTGATAATGGATAAATATGGATGGCTGAGATCTTGATCCTCTCATATACACTCCAACAAATGAAAGGATGCCACGTCATGTCTTCTTCTTCAACAAACTAAGAACAGAGGAGTCGATTTCAGAAGGTGCAATAAAAACGAAAGATGATCAACTTCACCTCCATATTACTCCTACACACTTGAATTAAGATTGGTCCAGCCACGTCATTAGACTTCCCCTGTATCCTTCATCTCCTATAAATACTTCATCTTGTTTAGTTGTTACACACAGTTCATTCTTTAGATAGAATTTAGTCAATTAGCTAATTTTCCCTTTCCACATTCTAGTGTGTGTTTGACACACACACACACACTAGTTTGTTAGATATCCAACATCTTTTGTAACTGTTTACCCGATTCAGTTTAATACCATTTTCAGTTCACTTTAATAAAAAGTCAATTCAACTATATAGCTCTTCATCAATTTCTTCATATTCTCTGCTAATACTCGTTCTAATTGTTCTGGTTATCGGATGAGGATGATAATAAGTTGATAGAGTTAGCGAGATGGTTGATTGATGTTCTTGATTCAGTTCTGTAGATTGATCCAGTTCTACAAATAGAATACGAAGTAGCAGGTATCGATTTTGATGCAATAGTAATGTTCTCGTTTGTCGATGGTGTTTGTTGAACTTCCATTAAAGTGGTTACATTTCTGCCTTGATTCACCAACGAATACCATTCGTACAGTTTATGCAAGCAACATAGTAGCAGTAGGTTATTAGTTTTGATGCAGCAAAGTTAATGATGGTTTTGGTTCACAAGTTGTTGAGTTGCTGATTTCTATGGCGATTTTATTCGTGTAGCTGTGATCGTGCTTTGATGATGAGTGTTGGTGAACAGTAGTTGCACATTGATTTTTAGTCTCGTAGTGGATTCAATTTCATAGGATAAGTATTGGACGAGAGCTCAGAGTTTCTAAATCTTCCTGTATGGTGAAAGTTGCTAGTAAGGTAGGTGGTATATCGTTATATCAGTTCTAGAGCTGCAGTAGTTTAGTATCTCCACCAAAGGAAAGGCTGGAGATCCGTTCTTGTTTCATTTAAGTGTGTTTGGATCAGCTTGATACATAAGCTGATTTAGCTTATCGAGAGAAGTTGTTGGAATGTTAGTTTTAGGTGGTCTGATTAGTGCAAGAGCTTTGTTTGATCATTAACGGCGTCTTTCGTTTGATGGACTTCTGTTCAAGTGAGCTTTAGTATAATTTGATCAAGTCAGTAGCAGATAGCGTATCGACCTCAATAGGAAAGCATCGAATGTGCAGACCGGTGTTCAAACAGCAAGTCTTAATCTCAGTCAGTAGTTTGTTTTTGTTAACAAAGTTTCAGCATAGCTTCGACCACAACGGACTAGGCATGGATGGAGAGGTCACATTCATTTTACTTTCTGCTAGTTTTAGAGTAATCTTGCTTGTTATCGCTTTAGTGTAATCATGCTTGTTATCTGATTTTGCGTATGGCTGTCTCATTAGTACTTAATATCAGAAATTTCTTACTAGTTGATGTAGA
The DNA here is from genome assembly GCA_025667525.1 of Glebionis coronaria. Classification (NCBI taxonomy): domain Eukaryota; kingdom Viridiplantae; phylum Streptophyta; class Magnoliopsida; order Asterales; family Asteraceae; genus Glebionis; species Glebionis coronaria. The sequence continues at coordinate 1,092,402 of JANFOE010000201.1, read as the reverse complement.
GTGTTTGGATTTACAACTTATTGAACCTCTTGGATTTGATTAGTGCATTATTTCATTTGTATACACTTAGGAACTGGTAGAAATCTTACATCACTTTTAGTAATAAGTCAATTCATTTGGTTAAAAAAAGCAATCTACCAAGAAAAAGTTTGGGTGAAATAGATAACAGAAATAGCAATTCGAATTGGAATCTGTATTTTTTTAGTAAGTTGTATAAAGTTTGCGTATCTTGCCAGTTTAGTCCTTTATATTGTATAACTCCGCTGTCAGTCACGGTCCTTATTAGGTTAGTTAGTTGCACAGTTATCTTTAGGTCGTTAATTTTGTTACATTTTAAATCCTATTTGCTATCCGTAGTTTCTTAGATAGTCTGTTGGGCTAAGGCATAATTGGGCCTGGTTTAATCTGTTTTATTATTCATCGGGCTTGACTAGTTTAATTGGTTTACCACTTTTCAAATTTCAATTTTGATAGCATTTGATTTTTATAAATTTTTTAGATTTTATTAAATGTGTATTTCCAATTTTATAAAATTAGATTTAGTTTGATAATTTTGTATTTTGTAATTTTACATTTGTAGAATGAAATTGTATTTTATATTTTATATTTTGTGCATTTGAATGTTGTAAGTGCAATATGTTTTCAGATTAGTATGTATACGTAGGTAGATATTATTTTTATAATTTTTACGTGCTTTATTTTCCAAGTAGATAATAATACAATAACAATTACTTCTAACCATAAACAATTGAGTCACACTTGTAAAACCGACTTTCAATTCGATAAGACACCGAGAGTAAAACGAACTTAAAAGACGAAATATTAAATGGCGCCGCTACTGGGCTTTGCGTGGAGATTGACGGTTGATTGAGAGTTACATATTGGATTTTGGGATCCGTTCACTTGTGAACGTTCCTTTTTGGTTAAATCAAAAACATAAAAAATCAAAAAGATAAAAGATAAAAATATAAAAAAATAAAAAATCATAAAAATTAATTCTTTCCTACGAATTGAACCAAAAAAATAAAAAAATAAATAAAAAAGTAATCTTTTTCCTAAAAGATTACACCAAAAATATATATTGTATATATTGTTTTCAATCGTTTTTACGTATATATTTTATTTTCTTAAAAAATAATAAAATACAAGAATATGTTCCTTTATAGTATTATATGTAAATAAGTATACGTAAATACAAACTTTAATACACACTATTCCAAAGTATTGCCTTGGCAATACACCGTATTTGGGGGTGTTCCGGTCCCATATCCGTGTATCCATCAAAGAAAATAAAGGAAAAAATAGATAAATACTTTCAATAATCAAGAATTCGATAAATACGAACTATGCGATGAATAGAAATGCGGATTTGCTATAAAATGCAAGCCTAAGGGAAGCTAAGTACTTAAGTGCTTCGTACCACCCCATTCCCCCCGTTCACTTGTGAGTATTTTGAGAAGGAAGGCTTGTTGAGGGTTTTGTCACCCAAGTAGTATTACATATCTATATATTTTATTGTGGATTTTCATATTGAACCTCGAAGGAGATAATCTCTTCTCTTTCAAAGTCGACCGAGAGCTCCTCTCTCATTCCTCGTGTTTTGTTGTATGCGCACTCGAGCGCGTGCACACATACCGAGTGGTGTACCTCATCCTCCCAAGAGGAAGAATAATAACACACCATCAAGATTCCCTTAACTCGGTCGCGGGTGGTAACATTCTTGCTAAGTCTATCCAAGAGGCATGGGACATCATTGAGACAAAATTCATGGTCCAAAATAATAGGGATAGGGAAGAAGTGGTACATGTTGTGCAAGGGTGTGCTACTCAATCAATTGATGATCAATTACTTCAAAAGATTCACCAATCTCATGATATGTTTCAAAAGTTTATGGAAATTTAATTGAGCAACTCTTCTACCAACAATGTTAATGCCATCACTCTTCAATGTGAGACATGTGGAGGCCCTAATTCATACTTGAATTGTGACAAAGTGCAAAACTATCAAGGAGAATGTTATGCCTACAATGATGATGGAAGGGAACATTTCAAACCAAACATCAATCCCAATCATCTTTCTTACAAATCCAACAATTACCTTGCTCTACCGGGTTTCCCTCCCCATCCACCCACCCAAACCCAAGGAAACAATCCACAAATGCTTAATAGAAACCAAGCACCAAGGGAGAATTATCAAGGGCATAATAACAATAGGGGTCCAAACAACTTTCAAGGGCAAAACCAAGGGAATCACTTTCATGTTAATAACCAAGGTTTTCATAATCCAACTCAATTTCAAAACCAAGGTTTTAATCAAGGAAATATGCCAACACCTCCCATGGATTTGATTCTTCAAAAGCTTAATGATCATGAGAGGCAAATGAGGGAAATGCAAGAGGAGAAAAATAAGAAGTTTATGTTGCTCTTAAACCAAAGACCTCAAGGTGCTTTACCCTCAAACACCCAAACCAACCCTCGAGCTAATGTTAATGCCATTACTACAAGGAGTCGTAAAACCACCGTGGGACCTTCCATTCCTCCGCCATCAAAGGGGGAACAAGGCCGAAGGTAACAATGAGTAATCCTACTCCCCCTTCGGTGACTCCTCCCACGGCCCCTCTTTGTGACATTCCACCATTAACCGACTATAATAACCCGAACTTTAAAATCAACAATTAGACCGAGATCTAATCTTATTTCTAGTATTTAAACCAATATTTATTACTCGACTTTTATTTGTCATGTTCGTTTGACGAATAATATTGATTTCTCGGCTAACCAGCGAGGGTAGGGCTTTAACATATCGAATACGTGTCAATTATTATTTATTGTCAAGTTTATGTCACTAATCGATCGTAAATATCCTCGTTATGACATAGAATTATTTTCTATTGTCGTCATTTTAATTTTTGGAAGCATTCTTCGTAACTGACGCTAAACCTTTAGCCGTCGTTCGTTTATATAAAGTGTTAATATATTGTATTAACATATTTTAAATAATAAGCCACATTTATTTATCGAAATATCAAAGTTCTCTAAATGTCGGCGTTTTTATTTTATATTGAACGTTTATTTTTGGTATTTAACGCGTAACTTTCAAATCGCGTAACTTTTTAACTATCGGTCCTCGATAATACCCGTTTTAACAATTTGTGGGAATAGTTTATACTAATATTACCCATGTGTCTTATCTTAGAAGAAAAAGAGAAAGATGATGACACTTATCTAAGAGATACGTGTCTCTTGTATTGCATATCTTCAACTAATACTAGTCTATCTATTGATACATCTACATCTCCTATCTATAACTTCTTTATTGCCGTATATCAATCTAAGAGACAAAAGTTATCACAAATTTTCACCTAATGTTGGACTTTCACGAGCTGATTATTTAGGGTTTTTACTAGTGTTTCTATGTGTTGAATTTGGATTGTTATCATCCTTTGATTTAACGATAAAGGATTGATCAATTTATATTGTGAATTTCTATCATATCTTTGTAAATATTACTAATCATCTTAATATTTTATTTATGTTATTAAATAAGTAATTCTTACTGATATGATTTGTATATTAATGATGTATTTACCATTTTATATGTTTTGGGCATTGTATAAAGAGGTTAGACATTTTTTTAAACACTAGTATAATCGATTTTGTAACAAATAGGTGGGACTTGTTTTAGAACAGTAGAAAATGTAAGTTAAGAGTCTCATCAGCAGGTTATGATCCTTAGGTGAATATATTATGTTGTACTTTATTGTTTTGTGGTGATTTGGCCGGGTCGCTCGTCTCGTGACGATACCCGATGAATTATATATGACCGAAACGATAAAAAGTGTAAAATCTGAACGTGCTGTGTAAACTAACTGAAAAATCCTATTAGAACTCACCAGTAGAAAAGGTAAAACTATGGGTTGTAGATAAAATCATAAACAACTAGAATCAGTTGGATAGTTTATCAATTCATTACGGTTTGGAAATGGCGACCCAAATGGTAAAAACGAGATTGGCAGCCAAAAACAGCCAACTCATCTAAGTGAGAAAATGAGTAAATAAGCTATGATAAGTATAAATTAGGGGTAATTGGACTTATAATAAGTAAACTAAGCAAGTTAAGAATGATTTTGGTAAAAATAACTCATCTAGGTTATTTATGGTTTAGGATAAATGATCTAATCTACGAGACATGTTTGTAATATTGTAAAAATTAAACCATATTAATATAACGTAAAACTTGGCCATTTTTATATAACATGAGGCGCTAGAACACACTTGTAGAGAAATGTAGACTCATCTATACACTGAGATTTATGAAACCCGAGACTCGACCAACGTGAAATATTAAGTGAACATCGTTTGGAGGCGTTTTAGAATCGAAATACAATATAAAGTGGATTTTGACCACAAAAGCCCAACTGACACTTGTAATAGCTATTGGGCCATTATTAGGTGTGAGATTTATAACCAAATGGGAGTCAAATGATGATTTTAAAATGGACCTAAGTCATATGAATGTTTAATGGGCCACTAATGGGCTTTAATGGGCTTAACGGTCATAATGAGACTTTATATGGTAGATTGTCACCAAAAGTCTTATGAAAAGTTTTACAAAACTTATGCAATGTCCAAACCTACTAAAATGAACTATTTACATATATGTATGATTTATTTCTCGTCTCGAGCCTAAGACGCGTCTCGTCATTTTAGGTCTCATTCGGTCATATATTGACCGTTGGACATCTTGCTCTCGATCAACGAGTGATTGGTATCTCGTGAAGTCGTGTATCGACTATTGGACATTTGTTCCTTGATCTACGTGTGATAGCTATATCAGGTGAGTTTATAGCCTCGCTTTTACTGCTTTATATGTGTTTATAAACCCGCGAGGGAGAATACATGCTCTTGCTAAATAAGCATACGTGTTGTATCCTTTTGAAAGGATACATGATTGTGAATAAACATTCGTTGTTGGAATATATGATTTGAACGAATACAAGCTGCTTTTAATAAACGTAAAGACGTTTGATTGAATACTTTTGGAAATGAACACAAGCGTTGATTGTATAGGTAATGAGCCACTATTAGTAAGGCTAAGTTGCTTATTGCCAGTGAAAAGTCCCTATAAATCGTGAACCGTTAACTACCTATGATGGGTAGGCGCTCGTACAGACGAATGGATCCATTGGGAATGATGACCCCCACCCAGGCAGGTCGCACCTGTGAGTTGGAGGCTCAGCTGGGTGTGTTGTACGTGAGGTATGGGGTATTTGGCAAGATACCTGACTAGGGAAAATTTATTGATTAAGGCATCGGTGTCATGAGCTTAGCGTAATAGTGTGGAGTATTGATATTGTATGTGTTACAATATCGCCAGTGGATGAGATTCTTGTGTTCAAAAGCTTTATGGTTTATTTAAAAACCCATTATTGTTTGTTAAAAACCTATGAATTCACTCAACCGTTGTGTTGACATGTTAGCATGTATTCTCAGGTGTGTAGGTTTAAGATAAGCTGGAGCATGGAGCCGCGCAGGATAAAGTAAAGTCAAAACAAACAATTTCCATGCGATACATTTGACAAATCTTTATTTTTTCTTAAGGTTTGTATAAATTGGTGGGACCTCTTTTTTAGTTAACTCTGATTTAATAAAATTATCGAATGGTTTATTTTACAAAACGTCTCTTTTGAGGTCGTTTTCTATGACTGTGTGCGATGTGCTATGAAGTAATGCCCAATGTTGATATTTCGCTGCCTTGTGAAATTGGGGGTGTTACAGATTGGTATCAGAGCACTAGTTATAGCGAACTAGGTCATTTTTAAAACCTAGACTATAACTGCTCTTTCGTAAAATTGTTTGATTGCCTTTCAAAGTATCCGCGCGCTCATGGCTCCTAGAAACCAATTCTTGGTTGTGATAATGTGATCCTGTGGGTATGTAGAAATGGTTGTATGTATATGAATGTATATACTATGGTATTTAAGGGCATTGCGCATGAAGCAAAGGTCCTTGTGTGATTATCGTACATTTTATGATACGGTTTTTAGAGTGTTTGGCCTCCCTGCCAATCACTTTTCTCGATAACTAATTTATTATCCGAATACGAGTATGGAACACGTTTGATATTTTGGGTACATATATATTGTTTCATAATCTATCGCATGTCGACTAATTTAAGCTCGATTATGTCATCGCATCGTGACGTGCCATTTTAGACATCTTATTTCGAAACGTAATTGATAAGCGTATTATTATATTTCTGCACTCCTTATGATTTTGAAGAATCATTTCTTCAAGGAGACATCTTCTACGTAGTATAATGTTTAATTTAATTGTGTTTGATTACGTTTTGTGGCGAAAAGGAGGATGCCAATGTTGGACCTAAAATATATATATACCCAAATCAATTATATATAATTTTGGTACAACAAAGATATGCTCATAGTAGTCACTAGTTGAGAAATTTAATACTTTGTATTTAAATGGAATGGGACATTTAAATATAATGATTTTAAATCACCCAATTATGTGTCGTTTAAGGTTCTCTTATTGAAATGGATTGGGACATTTGAATAAGAAAGTTTTAAACCACTGGACCTTAGATTGTTTATGGTTTCTTTATTCAGATGGAATGGGACGTTTGAATACATAAATCATGGAGTAAGTTTGACACCCTGTACTTTTCCTGGCATTTAATTTGGTTATGATATCGTGTTTTGTGACGGTATTACTGAGTAGGATGATTTATAATCGTCTTGTTGAAATAAACTGGGACGCCTTTATATTTCAACAAGAAAGTTATAAGTTCCCAAACCATAAATTTATAAATTCTTGTTTACATAGATTGGGACGCCTTTTAATGTAAACAAGAAACTATAAACAAGTGGGCTCAAGTCTGCCAGACTTGGTTTATGTTTATTTTGTATACGGATGTATTTCTTCGACTCGTGTTTTGTTGGTATGAATCGTTCATTACCGTCGTCATTATGGTTATTATTGATTATCGTCTATGTACGAGTAATACGTTAGAATTCTCTCGAGTTATGATTTATTTATATGGACTATTTCTAATAAGTCCCTACTATCGCGAGCTTAATAAGATAACTGTTAAGGACCATTACTCGTTCCAAAAATAGAAAACTTGTCTAATCGACACCAGGATTTAAATGTGTATTTGTGGTTTGACCGACGATTAAGTCATCAACGACTACTTAGCTTGGATGTAAATATTTTGAATTTTTTTTTATTAACAAGTGTTCACTAAAGGATTTCTTGGTGATCAACGGTGGCTAGCCATATTTGAGATTTATGTGCAAAGCCTTTTCTTGTAATGTATTTATATGATATCTGATTTAGTCAATTGGCCATACATTGTGTGAGATCGAGGCGGCATTCGAAAATGACGTATGATCTTGGGTAACGTGTACCTCATAATATCTTTTGGGTATGGAACCGTGTGTGAGCACCTTGTATTATATTTTAGGTATGGATCCATTTATGAGCACCATGTAATATCATTTGGGTATGAATCCGTGTGTGAGCACCCTCTGATAAAAAAATAAATAAATAAATAATATTTTAGGATATGCATCCATGGCTATTAGGCCCGTGAACATCATTAACTTGCAAAATTTTCTTTGACCGGATTATCCGAAAATCTTGTCAAGTATTCTTATTTATCATGGCTTGGCTATTTAGCAAGTATGAGTTAACTTGATTGAACTTATTGATTTGGTATGGCTTGGCTATTTTGCAAGCATGTCGTAATCTGATTATATGAGCTTGGTGATGGCTTTTGTGTTCGATTTGGATCGTAGTTCTTTTGATAGAATAATGTATACTCCGAACGATTTCCGTATCGATGAATTCGCTGTTGACGAAATAGGTTTGCATGTTTAAGATCATGCAATTGGGTGGTTTTGTACGACTAGCAATAGTTATCTCGTTTTGAATATTTTGTAAAGTTTTCGATGGAGTTATGTACTATCCATGTGAATTTCATTTTATAACGTGATCTCTTCTATTTAGACTCTTGGACTATATGTTTCAAACTGATCGATTTGATCACCGATAGTTTTGAATTGATTGTCGCATTGGAGATTTTTCAAACTCATATCACTTGTCTTATGTACTTTTTCGAACTCATACCAACTGCCGTAAGTTTAATAAGCTAGTATTAATGTACCTTGAAGCACTTCCAAATATTTAAAATATGTTAATTTTTAAGCTTTCAATGGCTTCTCCTTTGAGTTATGTATTCATCTCTCTTTATAAGGATTGGAGCATCATTCAAACCGTACATTTTTACCTATTATGTATACTCGTTGCTTTTATTTATGTTCATTCAACCTTCATTGGAAACCCCAACGATGACTCGTCTATTCCTCATATCTTCATCATTTAACCGAAGGCAATTAAGACAAATTAAGCGCCGGGATGTTGCTTCCTAAAGGGGTAGCTACTATAATAACCCGAACTTTAAAATCAACATTTAGACCGAGATCTAATCTTATTTCTAGTATTTAAACCAATATTTATTACTCGACTTTTATTTGCTATGTTCATTTGACGAATAATATTGATTTCTCGGCTAACCAGCGAGGGTAGGGCTTTAACATATCGAATACGTGTCAATTATTATTTATTGGCAAGTTTATGTCACTAATCGATCGTAAATATCCTCGTTATGACTTAGAAATATTTTCTATTGTCGTCATTTTAATTTTTGGAAGCATTCTTCGTAACTGACGCTAAACCTTTAGCCGTCGTTCGTTTATATATAGTGTTAATATATTTTATTAACTTATTTTAAATAATAAGCCACATTTATTTATCGAAATATCAAAGTTCTCTAAATGTCGACGTTTTTATTTTATATTGAACGTTTATTTTTCGTGTTTAACGCGTAACTTTCAAATCGCGTAAATTTTTAACTATCGGTCCTCGATAATACCCGTTTAAACAATTTTTGAGACAAGTTTATACTAATATTACCCATGTGTCTTATCTTATAAGAAAAAGAGAAAGATGATGACACTTATCTAAGAGATACGTGTCTCTTGTATTGCATATCTTCAACTAATACTAGTCTATCTATTGCTACATCTACATCTCCTATCTATAACTTCTTTATTGCCGTATATCAATCTAAGACACAAAAGTTATCACAAACTTTCACCTAATGTTGGAATTTCACGAGTTGATTATTTAGGGTTTTTACTAGTGTTTCTATGTGTTGGATTTGGATTGTTATCATCCTTCGATTTAACGATAAAGGATTGATCAATTTATCTTGTGAATTTCTATCATATCTTTGTAAGTATTACTAATCATCTTATTATTTTATTTATGTTATTCAATAAGTAATTCTTACTGATATGATTTGTATATTAATGATGTATTTACCATTTTATATGTTTTGGGCATTGTATAAAGAGGTTAGACATTTTTTTAAACACTAGTATAATTGATTTTGTAACAAATAGGTGGGACTTGTTTTAAAACAATAGAAAACGTGAGTTAAGAGTCTCATCAGCAAGTTAAATCCTTAGGTGAATATATTATGTTGTACTTTATTGTTTTGTGGTGATTTGGCCGGGTCGCTCGTCTCGTGACGATACCTGATGAATTATATATGATCGAAACGATAAAAAGTGTAAAATCTGAACGTGTTGTGTAAACTAACTGAAAAATCCTATAAGAACTCACCAGTAGAAAAGGTAAAACTATGGGTTGTAGATAAAATCATAAACAACTAGAATCAGTTGGATAGTTTATCAATTCATTACGGTTTGGAAATAGCGACCCAAAGGGTAAAAACGAGATTGGCAGCCAAAAACAGCCAACTCATCTAAGTGAGAAAATGAGTAAATGAGCTATGATAAGTATAAATTAGGGGCAATTGGACTTATAATAAGTAAACTAAGCAAGTTAAGAATGACATGGTAAAAATAACTCATCTAGGTTATTTATGGTTTAGGATAAATGATCTAATCTACGAGACATGTTAGTAAAATTGTAAAAGTTGAACCATATTAATATAACGTAAAACTTGACCATTTTTATATAACATGAGGTGGTAGAACCCACTTGTAGAGAAATATAGACTCATCTATACAGTGAGATTTATGAAACCCCCCGAGACTCGACCAACGTGAAATATTAAGTGAACATCGTTTGGAGGCGTTTTAGAATCGAAATACCATATAAAGTGGATTTTGACCACAAAAGCCCAACTTACACTTCTAATAGCTATTGGGTCATTATTAGGCGTGAGATTTATAACCATATGGGAGTCAAATGCTGATTTTAAAATGGACCTAAGTCATATGAATGTGTAATAGGCCACTAATGGGCTTTAATGAGCTTAACGGTCATAATGAGACTTTATATGGTAGATTGTCACCAAAAGTCTTATGAGAAGTTTTACAAAACTTATGCAATGTCCAAACCTACTAAAATGAACTATTTACATATATGTATGATTTATTTCTCGTCTCGAGCCTAAGACGCGTCTCGTCATTTTAGGTCTCATTCGGTCATATGTTGACCGTTGGGCATCTTGCTCTCGATCAACGAGCGATTGGTATCTCGTGAAGTCGTGTATCGACTAGTGGACATTTGTTCCTTGATCTACGTGTGATAGCTATATCAAGTGAGTTCATAGCCTCGCTTTTACTGCTTTATATGTGTTTATAAACCCGCGAGGGGGAATACATGCTCTTACTAAATAAGCATACGTGTTGTATCCTTTTGAAAGGATACATGATTGTGAATAAACATTCGTTGTTGGAATATATGATTTGAACGAATACAAGCTGCTGTTAATAAACGTAAAGACGTTTGATTGAATGCTTTTGGAAAATGAGCACAAGCGTTGATTGTATAGGTAATGAGCCACTATTAGTAAGGCTAAGTTGCTTATTGCCAGTGAAAAGTCCCTATAAATCGTGAACCGTTAACTACCTATGATGGGTAGGCGCTCGTACAGACTAATGGATCCATTGGGAATGATGACCCCCACCCAGGCAGGTCGCACCTGTGAGTTGGAGGCTCAGCTGGGTGTGTTGTACGTGAGGTATGGGGTATTTGGCAAGATACTTGACTAGGGAAAATTTATTGATTAAGGCATCGGTGTCATGAGCTTAGCGTAATAGTGTGGAGTATTGATATTGTATGTGTTACAATATCGCCAGTGGATGAGATTCTTGTGTTCAAAAGCTTTATGGTTTATTTAAAAACTCATTATTGTTTATTAAAAACCTATGAATTCACTCAACCGTTGTGTTGACATGTTAGCATGTATTCTCAGGTGTGTAGGTTTAAGAGCAGCTGGAGCATGGAGCCGCGCAGGATAAAGTAAAGGCAAAACAAACAATTTCTATTCGATACATTTGACAAATCTTTATTTTTTCTTAAGGTTTGTATAAATTGGTGGGACCTCTTTTTTGTTAACTCTGATTTAATAAAATTATCGAATGGTTTATTTTATAAAACGTCTCTTTTGAGGTCGTTTTCTATGACTGTGTGTGATGTGCTATGATGTAACGCCCAATGTTGATATTCCGCTGCCTTGTGAAATTGGTGGTGTTACAGAAGCTGGGTGTGTTGTACGTGAGGTATGGGGTATTTGGCAAGATACCTGACTAGGGAAAATTTATTGATTAAGGCATCGGTGTCATGAGCTTAGCGTAATAGTGTGGAGTATTGATATTGTATGTGTTACAATGTCGCCAGTAGATGAGATTCTTGTGTTCAAAAGCTTTATGGTTTATTTAAAAACCCATTATTGTTTATTAAAAACCTATGAATTCACTCAACCGTTGTGTTGACATGTTAGCATGTATTCTCAGGTGTGTAGGTTTAAGAGCAGCTGGAGCATGGAGTCGCGCAGGATATAGTAAAGACAAAACAAACAATTTCCATTCGATACATTTGACAAATCTTTGTTTTTTCTTAAGGTTTGTATAAATTGATGGGACCTCTTTTTTAGTTAACTCTGATTTAATAAAATTATCGAATGGTTTATTTTATAAAACGCCTCTTTTGAGGTCGTTTTCTATGAATGTGTGTGATGTGCTATGAAGTAACGCCCAATGTTGATATTCCGCTGCCTTGTGAAATTGGGGGTGTTACACTGACCCTATACTTTCCAAGCCTACCCTTGAGGAAACCCAAAAGAAGAGTCCTTCAACACCCTCTACTCAACCTTCACCCAAACCTAGTCTACCATACCTTTCTAGATTGAGGAAAGAGAAGTTAAAGAATAAAGATGATAAACAAGTGTCCAATTTCTTGAGGATGTTTAAGCAATTGTATATCAACATATCTTTTGCGGAGGCTTTAGCTTACATGCCTAAGTTTGCAAAGATGTTTAAGGACCTTCTCTCGAACAAAGAAAAATTGGTTGATATACCTAATACTTCATTGAATGAGAATTGTTCCGTGGTGTTGTTAAAGACTTTACCTACTAAACTTGGTGATCCAGGCCGGTTCTTAATTCCATGTAATTTCTTGGGGGTAGAGAATTGTATGGCTTTAGCGGATCTTGGCGCTAGCATAAATTTAATGCCTTTATCGGTTTGGAAACAACTCTCCATTCCCGAGCTTACCCCTACTAGAATGACACTCGAATTAGCAAATCGTTTAATTGCTTATCCGGTGAGGATATCGGAAGATGTTTTTGTAGGAGTTGACAAGTTCACATTCCCCGCGGACTTCGTCGTTGTGGATTATGATATGGATCCTAGATTTCCCCTTATTGTAGGAAGACCATTCTTAAGAACCGGTCGCACTCTTATTGATGTTGCGGAAGGGGAACTCGTTATGAGGGTTGAAGATGAGAAAGTTGTGTTTAAGATGGGAAAAGTAACTAAGAAATCTCAAGTGTGTGAAGCCGTTAACATTGTGGATGTTCTTTATAAAGTTTGTGATGAACACTTTCATGATGCTTGCAACAGTAGTAATGAGGAAAATCCACATCTGAGACCGTAGCTTCTATTGCTCCTTCCTTGACTCCTTTTGGAGCAAGTGATTTTCTTCTACAAGAATTCGAAGAAATTTTAGGAGATGTGGATTTAAAATATGACGATTCTCCCACCAATTGGGAAAAAGACATTCGTACCATTGAGAAACTTTTCAGTGAGGACCATATTTCTCCACCTACTCCTAAAGAAGTTACTAATGATGATCCATCATTAGTTAAACCTTCTATTGAGAGTCCACCCTCCTTAGAGCTTAAGGATTTACCATCACACCTTGAATATGCTTTCTTACAAGGAGAAGATAAGTTACCGGTCATAATTGCTAAGGATTTGAAAGAAGATGGGAAGAAGAGGCTTATTGAAGTTCTTCAAAAGCACAAAAAGGCTATTGCTTGGAAAATATCTGACATAAAGGGGATTGATCCTAACTTTTGCACCCATAAGATCCTTATGGAGGATGATTATAAACCCGCCATTTAAAACCAAAGAAGGGTTAACCCAAAAATCCATGAAGTAATCAAAAAGGAAGTTATCAAACTCCTTGATGCGGGTATGATTTACCCAATTTCCGACTCACCATGGGTTAGCCCGGTGCATTGTGTGCCTAAAAAGGTGGAATCACCGTTGTTCCAAATGAATACAACGAGTTGATTCCTACTAGACTTGTCACGGGTTGGAGAGTTTGTATAGACTATCGAAAGCTTAATGATGCCACTAGGAAATACCATTTTCCCTTACCTTTCCGGACCAAATGCTAGAGCGTTTAGCGGGAAATGAATACTATTGCTTTCTTGATGGATTCTCGGGTTATTTTTAAATACCCATTAATCCAAAAGATCAAGAAAAGACCACATTCACTTGTCCCTATGGCACATTTGCCTACAAACGAATGCCTTTTGGCTTATGCAATGCTCCTGGGACATTTCAAAGGTGTATGATGGCAATATTTCATGATATGATCAAGCACACCATGGAAGTGTTTATGGATGATTTCTCGGTGTTTGGAGATTCATTCACTTCTTGCCTCTCCCATTTAGAATGTATCCATAAAAGGTGCGAGGAAACCCGCCTTGTTCTAAATTGGGAGAAGTGCCATTTCATGGTTAAAGAAAGGATAGTTTTAGGCCATAATATTTCTAAGAAAGGACTAGAAGTGGATCGTGCTAAAGTCGATGTTATTGCTAAACTTCCCCCACCAACTACTGTAAAAGGAGTTAGGAGCTTTTTGGGACATGTGGGTTTTATAGACGTTTTATACAAGACTTTTCTAAGATAGCTAGACCCATTACCCACCTCTTGGAAAAATAGGCTCCTTCATATTCACATCAGAGTGTTTAGAATCTTTTGAGATCCTTAAGGAAAAAATGACCAAGGCTCCAGTTTTGGTTTCACCAAATTGGGATTTGCCTTTTGAGCTCATGTGTGATGCTAGTGACTATGCGGTGGGAGCCATTTTGGGATGAAGGATTAATAAACACTTCCAACCTATACACTATGCTAGTAAGACAATGACGGGTTCTCAATTGCATTACACTACCACATGAAAGAATTGTTAGCCATTGTGTATGCTTTTGAGAAATTTCGCCCTTATCTTGTTCTTTCGAAGACCATAGTGTATACGGACCATTCCGCTCTCAAATACCTTATGGCAAACCAAGATGCCAAGCCTATATTGTTAAGATGGGTTTTGCTGCTCTAAGAGTTTTCTATAGAGATTTGTGATAAAAAGGGAGCCGAGAATTTAGCCGCGGATCATTTGAGTAGACTTGAGCATCCTTTTCAAGTAGATTTTCCTCATAAGGAAATAAATGAATCCTTTCCACTTGAGGAACTCATGTCTATATCTTCACAAGAGGATGCCACCCCCTGGTTTGCGGATATTGCCAACTATCTTGTGGGGGATGTGCTAATTGAGGGTCTTACTTCCCAACAAAAGAAGAAGTTTCTAAAAGAGGCTAAATATTACTTTTGGGACGACCCTTACCTCTTTAGGCAATGTGCGGATCAAATCATAAGACGATGTGTAGACGGGCCCGAAGCTTTGAAGATCTTAGAAGCTTGCCATAAAGGACCCACGGGGGGCATTTTAGGCCCAACTACACGGCTAAGAAAGTCTTTGATTCGGGTTACTATTGACCTTCAATCTACAAAGATGCCCAAGAGATGGTGAAATATTGTGATGTATGCCAAAGACAAGGAAAAATTAATCAACGTGATGAGATGCCACAAAATTTCATACAAGAGTGTGAGATATTTGATGTGTGTGGCATAGACTTTATGGGACCTTTTCCATATTCCAAGGGAAATAAGTACATACTCGTAGCGGTGGATTATGTTTCAAAGTGGGTTGAGGCTAAGGCCTTGCCTACTAATAATGCTCGAGTTTTAGTAAAATTCTTGAAGCAATTGTTTGCTAGATTTGGTGTACCTCGTGCCATCATTAGTGAGCGCGGGACACATTTTTGTAATGATCAATTTACTTGAGTCTTGAAGAAATATGGCGTTAACCATAGACTTTCTACCGCGTATCACCCACAAACCAATGGGCAAACCAAGGTCACTAATCGAGGTTGAAAAGAATTTTGGAACGTACGGTGGGAGAGCATCGCGCTTCTTGGGCGTATAAACTTGATGATGCATTGTGGGCTTTTCGAACCGCGTTTAAGACACCTATAGGTTGCACACCTTATCGTCTTGTATATGGAAAAGCATGCCACCTCCCTTTTGAGTTAGATCACAAGGCTTCATGGGCTTTAAAATGGGCTAACTTTGACCTTAATTAAGCCGGTTCACATAGGAAGAACCAACTCAATGAGATGAATGAGCTTAGAACAGATGCCTATGAAACCCATTGCTTTACAAGGAGAAAACTAAGCAACTTCATGATTCCAAAATTAAGAACCATGAGTTTAAAGTTGGAGAGTCGGTTTTACTCTATAACTCACGGTTGAAACTTTTTGTGGGCAAGCTTAAGTCACGATGGACCGGTCCATTCACTATAGCTCAAGTGTTTCCATATGGGACTATTGAGTTGTCTCAACCAAATGGTCCAAATTTTAAAGTGAGTGGCCATCGTGTGAAGCATTATTTTGGGGAGGACATTTTTGTTGAAATGGTCTAAGAGACCCCCATTTTCCCTATGAATTAATTTATTGTGGGAAGAGTCGAGCTAGAGACTCCTTAAATCAAGCTTGAACAACTAGGTTAGATAATCTAGAGTAGACTTTGGTAGGTTAGGAATAATAAGAGGGTCATATAGTTGAGATGAAGTGTAGGGGGTGCCTTTCTTTTGTCTTTTTGGTGTTTGTAGGGTTGCTCTCTCTCATTTCATGCATTGAGCTTATGGAGGAGACCCTCGTATCGGGTTCACTTTGATACTTTTGTGATTCAAACTTGGATATTAATAATATCTAAAATGAATTCACTTTAGTAGACCTTTCCTTAGCTCGAGTTAAACAAAGTACGCAATGTCCTAAGTGTAGGGGAGTTTACTCCAATGCTCTTAAACATTGAGGACAGTGTTTATCTTAAGTGTAGGGGGTCTTCTATCGAAGTGACCTTGCCTAGACCATTGCCTTTGCCTTCATGATAATTGGGAAAATTAATTTTCAACATTTTTCAAATTTCTGATCTACTTTGGCCACAAAAATATTGCATTCATCATTTTTGCATAACATTTTCATTTTCATACACCTTGCATTGTCTTTTATTCTTATATAAAAATGAAAAAGAAAAAAATATATATAAATAAGGATATGGTTTTAACAAGTTTAGAAGTCTTTGACATATTAGGCCCGCCATGAATATTTTGACTTAACCCGAGTTTACTTATTAAATCATACTCTAGCTAGTATCCTTAACCATGTAAACCTTCATTTGGTTTATTAGGCTAAGAATCCACGAGTCTCATTATTTGAGATTTTAAACTGTGGAGAACGAGAAATGATAGAGTTTGAAGTAAGTGTAAAGGGCTAGATAAACCTCATATTAATTACTTGTGCCTATTATATCCCTTTTCGTAACATTTACTTTCTTGTCAACGCATGTATATATTGTTAATAAATAATCAAGAACAGTTTTAATCGGTTTTTAGTCTCTTATGCATTTTTGACTAATCATTCGTGGTTGGTATAAGTACGTCTTGAGATTCTAAGTTAGAACGTTTTATGTGTACTAGCAGTGTTGTAAATATCGGTCATGGCGGCCGATATATCGGTGATATATCGCTTGGCGGTGGTCCACCGCCACGCCATGGAGCATATCGGCCAACTTGGCGTTTTGGTTAAATATCGGTCCATATCGGTCAAATATCGGTCATATCGGTAAAAAATGGGTTGACTTTTGGTATTTTGATTGTTTTTTATTGTGTTTTTATTTTTTAATGTAAATTTTACAAGATATATAATTAAAACTAATGAATACATTAATAAAATTATAAAAATATATAATAATTTCAAATTTATATTAAATAAATTTTAAAAATATATAAAACAAGGATAAAAATATATAAAATAATGATAAAATATATAAAATAATGATAATTTATATTACCCGCCGAGAAACCAATATATCGCCGCCAAGACGATATATCGCTTGACGGTGGTCGACCACCAAGACCCCGCCGAGCGATATTTACAACCTTGTGTACTAGACTTATGTCATGCTTAATACTTAGCGGGTGTTTTTCTTTTAATTATTTTTCTATTCTTTGTGAGGAATCAAGAAAAATAAGAGCGGCTTATAAAAAATGAGTGGCCAGAAAAAAGAAGTAAAAAAAGAAGAAGAAAAAAAGAAGAAAAAGAAAAAGAAAAAAAATAATTATACAAGACTCCCAAGAGGGGCAGTGTGGTGTTAATTATATTAGCTATTAAATTCTAATATTACTCTCACAAGCGTTGCGGGGATTTAATAGTTGCTCCAATCCAATATTACTCTCACAAGGGTTGTAGGATTTGTTGATCCCAAACTTAGATCGATTTAGCTTTATGTATACGAGATTAGATAAAGTAATACACTTAGAGAAACCTTTGTATATGTATATGACAATCTAAGTGTTATGCGGAATTAACACTTAAACAAGAACACACAAGATGTAAACAAACTTTCACTTTGATTAATGATATCAAACTTGCTTACAATGAAAGTGTTTAACGTATGAAAACTTATATTGAACAATAACCTAAAGGTCTTCTTTTGTAGACATAAGAAGCCTTGTACAATAATCTACGTATCAACTATTCTAGGTAAAGATAAATATAGAAAATACCTTGTTGTTCCTATCTTTACTAGAAGTAATCTAGAAAATAATAAACGTGTAGATCATATCCTTTCATCAGTGCTTGTCTTCAATGTATCAACGCTTGACTTCTTCTTGTCAACGCTTGATCTGTCAGCGCTTGTTTTACTCCTTTCAACGCTTGTTTTACTCTTATCAGCGCTCAAGTAGACTGGCTATAATTTATTCCCAACAATCCTCCCCTAAACTTGATATCTACCCTAGTAATCAAGTTTCTGAATAAACATTAAGGACTAGGAGGAATCTTACAAAACTTCTCATATTGGTAATAAATAAATCTGATCAAGTCTTTGGCCACGTCACTTGAATAATCAATTTCCAGCTGTGTGTTCTTCATCTTCTCCAAGACTTCCTTGGACATGAAATACTGACCATCTACAAGTAGATACTCAGCAAACTTTATAGAACTCAAATAATAAACACCAGCAGCTGAATACCATCTCCATTGAAGACCACTGAGGTCATCTTCAAGATCCTTCCAAACAGCAGGATCTTCATCTCTTGGTCCACACATTCTTTGGAATGTAGACCATAGTTTTATTGCATTGACTGAAGTGGGAGCTTCAGTCTCATACTTGGCCTCTAACAACCTCCATAGGTCTACGAAGTCTTCTCTATCACAACTTGTAAACAAAGATATAAGAGTGGTAAAAGTGTGAACCTCTTTTCCATACCTGCCAATCTTCCAAAACCCACATTCATCTTCTTCATAGCTTACAATAGGGTTTCTGGAATCAAGTGGTAACACTTGCACCATATCTGAAGCTTCTAATGGTGAGAGCTTGAGGCTCTTTCTTATAACAGCTTTACTTGGATGTAATGGATCCATATCTTTGGGAAACTCAAGAGGAACTCCCTTTTTCACTGGTCTGGGAACAAACATTGCCTTCTTAAGCTGCATTTCCTCTGCAAGTTCTTCTTTTCTTTCATCAGAAAGAAGTCTTAGAGTGTTTTCTTCCTGCACTCTAACCCAAATGGGATAAGCTCTGCACTCCAACTCTTCAAATGTCAAACCAATCAATTTCTTATGAGTCCAACCTGTTCCATGACATCTGAGTAGCATGTAGTACAACTCCCTTCTATCCCTTTTCAAATTTGAGAGAACATTGCTTGCTTTGTGTTTCAGAATGACCTTGCAATCCTTTTGTACTCTGAGAAGAATCTCCAAACCCCATATCTGATCTGAAATGGTCAAATCTGGATTCTCCATACACCTATCTTCCCAAGCATGGTACATCTGAACAACTTCAGGCATGTCAAAATCAACCTGCAATTTCAGCTCATTCAACTTCTCTTTTGCCAATTCATCACCATACTCAAGCCTTTCTGGCTGTTCTATGATCATAACACTTGAGCATGAACTGGCTTCATCACTTCCTTCTTGCTCTTCTAAAGTGACAACAAAAGGTGATTCACCCACCTGCTTTCTTTCTTGTTCCACAATTTGTGCAGCCAACCTTCTATCAAACTCAATTTGTGATGCATTCTTTGGAACAACTTCTTCTACCATAATACCCTTACCCTTATCTAATGGATCAACTGTTGGTAAGGTAGATGGTAATACCTGTGAAGAAACCTCTTTGATGATAGATGGTGACTGGAATACATCAACCTCATTTGCAGGTCTGTCAACGCCCAATTTTGCTTTGTCAGCGTCCAAGATACTCATGTCGACATTCAAATCTGTCTTGTCAACGCCCAAAGTACCTGTCTCAGCGCCTCTTGTAATTTCCTCCAACATGGTTGTAAAAGACAAATTTAAGTTTGTAGGAGAGACCAGAGACGTATCAAAACCTGTCTGTTTCTTCAAACTTGTGAGGGCCTCAGCAACATCCAAAAATTGACCATCATGAGAGCCCTTATCACTCACATTTATTTGTTCATCCTCCCCTTTGGAAGATTCCTCCATCCCTCTCCTTGTGCTAGCATTCTCCAAGATAACAATCCTCTCCCTCAATTGCTTGAGTTCAAGGCCTTGTGTGCTGACAACTTGTACCAAGTCTGCATTTTGCTTTTGCAAGCTGATGCAGACTGCCGTTAATTCCATCAAAGTCATTGGTTCCAATCTGCCCTCTTCTAAAATGGGTATTTGACCCCCCAAGTTAGATTCATTGGGCATGGATGAGGTCTTAAGTATGGTAGGACTGTCTTGGCCAGCTTCTAAGCCAGAACCAATAGTCCCAGCCTCATCCATAGCACCAACCACACTTGTGGTGGTGGTCCTCTCTGCTACATGGCTAGGACCACTAGAGGAGAACACTCTAGTAGTCCTTTGGCGTTTTTGTAACCTATATTGTGTTGGGGTAGAAGAATATGTGGATTGGGTGGATGTTGGTTGGTTAAGGGGTGTTTGGGTCTGTGAAGGATTGGTGTCAACGTTTGAAATAGGCACATCAACGCCAACATTTAACGTGTCAGCGTC
Organism: Glebionis coronaria; assembly: GCA_025667525.1. Taxonomy (NCBI): domain Eukaryota; kingdom Viridiplantae; phylum Streptophyta; class Magnoliopsida; order Asterales; family Asteraceae; genus Glebionis; species Glebionis coronaria. Next base: position 1,071,702 of record JANFOE010000201.1, on the reverse strand, counting down.
GAAGGATTCTTGGTCAATTTGCATATGATGTTGTGAAGGTAAAGGTTCAGGTATTGGGTCAATTTGGGGTTGGGGGTCTGGTTGTGCTGCTTCAATAACAACAATCATAGCTGGGGTTAGTGGTAGGTCACGATGCGGGGGTGTGTTCATCTTCATAAAAATTGCTTTCTTTTGCACAGGGATCTCATAAAAATCATCATGATCCCTTGTGTAGTAATTTTGCACCTCAAAAACCATTTGTAAAAATCTGGGATAAGCTAAAGTCATTTTTTTCCCTTTATTTTTACACATGCCCTCAAAAATCATTTTGGAATAATTAAATTTTTGCCCAGTAGCAATACACACAATAGCACTAGCAATAGATCTATTGATCTCATTGTGTGCAATACACTTGGGACTCAAACATTGTAAGAGGACATGTATTAGGTACTTCTAGGCTGGGGGAAACTCCTGTTTATGATATTTATTTAAAGTTCCTTCAGCGGGAAAAGGATAACCCAAAGCCCTTAGTTCTTGTTCTATTTCACTAATGGGAAGGGTGGTTATAACATCATCATCATTAAGATGCAAAGCTTGGCGTACCAAAGCTTCAGTAACCACCCATGTTCTCCCATGAACAATAGAAGATAATGTAGTCACTCTATTAACTGTTGAGGAACTGACATTGTTCCAAAACTGTTTAATATGTGTGACATGAACGAGTGGAGCATAAGAAAGAGCATACCTAATGGGGAATGCATTCAGATACGCCACCATTTGTGAATACTGGGGAAACAGAGTATCATCAGCTTCAAGATATGCTACCATGTTGTGTTGACTTCTGAACCCCAATTCCAAATCAGTTGGTTTAAATTTTGGTGCCATTGTTGAAAGCTATTTAGAATGATTGATAAAGATGAAGGTATAGGAGAAAATTTGTGTTAGACAAGAAGAATAGGTACCCTGTTTAAAATAGGAGCCAAATATATAGGAGAAGAAAATGCATGTGATTGGCCCAAAAATAGGCAAGTATTTTCAAAATGCAATCATGAAAATATTGAAAAGAAATAAGTTTATCTCATGCATTAATTGAAAGTTATCTGCTCCCAAAATTACGGCCCAAAAATATGTCAAAAAGTAACAACTGGGTAGGTCCCATTGAGTGTCAACGGTCAAAAATTACCCATCAACGCCCAACGGCTATATTCTTGTCAACGTTTGCCAAAGCCATGTCAGCGTCTAAATTGGTCACAACAACGCTTGGTAAAATACTTGTCAGCGTCCAAAAATAAAAATTCATAAAAATGAAAAATAACCTTAACAAAGTAATTTATCCTAGAGAAGATAACCAAAAAGTTGATAATTATTATAGGGCGGCAAGCACTGTCCAGTTATGCACACTTGCTTATGCAAGATAGACATAACAGTCCTCTAGTGTCCCTTGCTAACCAAAACTCTTAACAACTAAGTTACCTTATAAAATTCCTTGTTACTCCCAGGTAAAACCTATGATAAAATTATTCCCAAGTCATCCAACAGACCACAACCAATTCTAGGCCAAAAATGTCTTGGCAGCATGCATAGTATATCAACTTTGCATGCTATAGTGCCTCATGATTTAGTAAAACTAACTCATACTCACCTGTGGACACAATCTAGAATTGTGATAAGAGTATCATAAGGATACCCAAAAGTCCTAAAGGTTCCTAAAACCTCCCCTTAAACTGTGATACATATGTTGCTAAAAATATGCATGAACATAAAAAAATTTATGTCAAGATAGGAATTAAAAATTCCAACCATCATCCATAAATAAAAACATGTCCAAATGCTTCTCCAATGATCCATAAGCAACTCTGTATCCAATGGTATAATGCTAACACCACCTGCACATTTAGATTGAAAACCACAAAACTAACATTGTTGCTGACAACGCCCCGATAACACTTGTCAGCGTTAAAGAAACACTTGTCAGCGTTAGACAAATATATTGCTGACAACGTCACAATAACACTTATCAGCGTTAAAGCAACCTTTGTCAGTGTTAGAAAAATATAGTGGAAAATCTAAATCCTCAAAAAGACCAATAACAATGCATTATCCTGTACATACTTTTACAAAAAGACTCCAAAACACATATTATGTGAGATTGATCATTCCAATACTTGTTACCAAGTATTGAAACCTTCCAGCATCAAAAGATTTAGTTAGTAAATCTGGCACATTTTCTTCTGTGTCAACCCTATCTGGTTGTATTAAACCCTTTTCAAAACAATCTCTTATAAAATGGTGTCTAATTTCTATGTGTTTAGTTTTAGAATGATGTACAGGATTCTTAATAATGCATAAGGTGCTGTTATTGTCAACAAATATCTTGGTATGCATGAAATTATACCCATAATCCAACAGCTAGTTCTGAATCTACAAAACTTGTCCACAACAAGCAGCTGCAGCCACATACTCTACTTCAGTTGTAGAATTAGCCACCACTGTTTGTTTCTTGCATTGCCAAGATATCAACCTGCTCCCAAGAAATTGACATCCACCAGTTGTGGATTTTCTATCAAACTTATCACCTCCATAGTCACTGTCTGAATATGCAATCAGCTCCAATGGTGAATCCTTTGGGTACCACAAGCCAAGACTAGGATAACATCTTAGGTACCTAAAGATTCTCTTGACAGCATAAAGGTGACATTCTTTGGGAGTCACTTGATGGCGTGCACAAGCACACACAGCAAACATGATGTCAGGTCTAGAGGCTGTAAGATACATCAATGATCCAATCATTGATCTATAGTGTCTGACATCAACATCTTTCCTATCTCCAATCTTTCCCCAAGGGTGTTCTCTATCCATAGGAGTAGTAGCCCTCTTTTCATGTGGAGAAAAGCCAAACTTCTTCAAGATCTCTGCCACATACTTATCCTGGGAGATGAAGATACCATCTTCTTTCTGCTGAACTTGTAACCCTAGAAAGAAGTTTATCTCCCCCATAGCACTCATCTTGAATTTGTTTGACATAAGCTTGGAGAAATCCACACTCATCTTTGGATCTGTGGATCCAAAGATGATATCATCAACATAGACCTGAACAAGTAGAACATCCTTACCCTTCTTCTTTGTAAACAGTGTCTGATCTATGGTGTCCCTTTTGAATCCATTGTCCACCAAATAAGTAGACAAAGTACCATACCATGCTCTTGGGTCTTGATGAAGTCCATACATAGCCTTCTTGACTCTATACACCTTGTCTGGATTCTCTGGATCCTCAAAACCAGGAGGCTGCATCACATATACCTCCTCAATAATTGTTCCATAAAGGAAGGCACTCTTGACATCCATTTGATAGACAGTGAAGCCCATGTAGGATGCATAGGCTAGAAAGATCTTTATAGCTTCAATCCTTGCAACTGGTGCAAAGACCTCCTCATAGTCTATCCCCTCCTCTTGTGTATATCCCTGAGCCACTAATCTTGCCTTGTTTCTGACCACAATACCTCTTTCATCTCTCTTGTTTCTTAGAACCCATCTTGTCTCTATAGGTCTGACATATCTGGGACAATCAACCAGCTCCAAAACATCCTGAATTGCAAATTGGTGAAGCTCATCCTGCATTGCTTCCACCCAACTTGGTTCTTTGAGAGCATCAAATATCTTCTTGGGTTCCTGTTGTGACAGAAAACAGGCAATCAAACATGCTTGCACAAGAGGGGTATCGACCTTCTTGTGAATATTGGCAATAAATCCACCAAGACCTTGATGAGATCTTCTAGTCCGAACAGGAGTCATAATATCACCAATGATTTGAGAAGTAGGGTGATTCTTCATGGTAGAAGTGAGAACTCCTCCTTCAAAAAGTCTGGTGTCTTCAATCTCATTTTCCATGTTGCCAATATCTTCTTCTTCAGACTCTCTTTCATCAATATGAGGATGAACCTCTTCATATAAATTAGAAGGTTCACCATGTTCAAATGTAGAAGAGAAAAGATGTGCAAAAGTGTTGTCAACGCCTGAACCTTGGTTGTCAGCGTTTGGGCTAACAACGCTTGAACTGTTGTTGTCAACGTTTGAGCCATCAACGTCTGAATTTGTCCTGTCAGCGTTAGATCTGCCTTTGTTAGCGCCTGAAGGACCATGCATGTTGTTATCTGGTGGTACTTGGGGACCACCATTATCTTTTCCAGCAGCAGCAGCAGCAGCAAAAGCATCTGTCCATATGGGAATTGTGACATAGTCTAGTATAGGAGATGACTAGTCTGCTTGTGATCCAACCTTTTCATTAACCTGTGTACCTGAAACATCAACAACTTGTTCTTCCACAACATTTGAAGTTACCTTCACAATGTCTGGATTAGTGATAGGCATATAATTTAAAGTCCTAGATAAAGGTTCCAAGTCAAACAACCAATTTGGACCACTTTCAGGATCACTAGGTTTATTCTCTAAAAACCTAACATGTACTCTTTCAAGTATACGTTTTTCCTTTTTAAGATAAACCCTATAACCCTTGCTCTGCACTGAATACCCCATGAAATAGCCTTCATCACCTTTTGCACTAAATTTACCTAAGGCATCACTAGTATCAAGAACAACTATATGACAACCAAAAGGTCTAAGAAAACCAATATTAGATTTTCTTCCCCAAAGTAACTCATAAGGTGTTTTATTATGTATCTTGTTGACCAATGCTCTATTTTGAACATAGCAAGTTGTATTAACAGCCTCAGCCCAAAAGGCAATGGGGAAATGAGCATCAGCCAACATGGTTCTGGCTGCTTCAATTAGGGTTCTATTCTTTCTTTCTGCAACCCCATTTTGCTGTGGGGTTCTGGCAACACTAAACTGCCTAGTAATCCCTTTCCTGACACAAAAATTATCTAACACTTTATTCCTAAATTCACCACCATTATCACTCCTAAGCATTTTAACTTAATTACCAGTCTTCTTCTTAATATGAGTGATAAAGTCAATTAAAGTGTCAGTTGTATCACTCTTCATAGCTAAAAAGAAAGTCCAAGTAAACCTAGAAAAGTCATCTGTGATGACAAAGCAGTATGATTTACCATTCAACTTTCTATATTTGTTGGACCAAATAGGTCCATATGAAGCAAGTGAAGTGGTCTAGAACTAGAATGCACCTGTTTAGACTTGAATGAGACCTTGTGCTGCTTGCCTTTAAGACATGCAACACAAGAGTGGTCATTGTGGAAAGCCTTTTCAGGCAAACCATCAACCAATCCAAGTCTCACCAGTTTGTTTATATTCTTAAAGTTTATGTGCCCTAGTCTCCTGTGCCATAGATTACTTTCATCTACTGAAGCTTTAGCATAAAAACATGACATATTGTTATTCATTCTAATCCCATTCAGATTCACATTATATATGTCTTTATGTCTAGGTGTTCTATAATCAATATATTTCTCATCAGGGATCTTATAATCCTTGCTTAACACCAAGCATTCAGTGTCAGTAAACAGCACTTTATTTTTGTTATCACAAACTTGTGATACACTAAAAAGATTGTAATCAAGTTCCTTTACCAAAAATACGTTTTCAAAACGCAAGTTCTTGGTGAGAAGAGTTCCTTTGCCTGTGATAGTACCATATCCGCCCCCAAAGTAAACCTTATCACCATCCTTAATGGGAGTGAAGTTAGTTAAGTAATCTTCCTTCCCTGTCATGTGCCTTGAGCATCCACTGTCCCAATATCCATAATCATTGACCTGTTTTTGAATGCCCTGCACATAAAGAAAACAAGTTAGTTTTCTTTGGGAACCCAAGCCTTAGCAGACTTGGATTCATCTGGTTGTTCAACAAGAACAGACTTAGTTCTCATAACAACCCCTTGTTCATCCCTCTTTGGATGAAATACCCAGTTAACCCCAATAGGTTTTGTAATGACCTTTGAAATGTAATTAAATCTGTTGCAGGTCATTGAAATCCCATTATCATTAGGGTTTTGATCTTTCTTGGGTCTCCATGTCAAGCTTGAAAAAGCTTTAGACCCCTTACCCTGTGGTTGCAAATATTTAGGTCTGGTCACGTTTCTATCAGCGTTGGATTTGGTCTTGTCAACGCTGAAATCACCCTTGTCAGCGTTGAACCTAGGGTTTGCTACAGAAATCCATTGCCTGTTAGACCAAGTATTTGTCTTTTGAAATGGTCTTTGTCCATGAGTGTTAGACCCTCTAGTAAAGAATGGGGCAGGTCTAACAACTTGTGGACTTTGCTGCACACAAGGTTTGGGTCTGACAACGTTTGACTTTCTAACAGCGTTGACTTTGGAAGCGTTGACACACTTATATGCTAAATGTGAAAAGCTACCACAAGTGTAACAGGCTTTTCTAGACACAACCCTAGGTCTAGAAGAGAAGAAGCCTGTTCATCATTACTAACTTGGCTTTTAGGTGACCTAGTATTCCTATACATTTCTGTATACTTGACACTAGGTTTTCTAACAGTGTTTGAGCTAAGGTCAACAACCTTACCAGTGATTGGGTTTGTTACCTTAATGGGGGTTGACTCATTAGGACTTTCACATAACAAGCCACCCTTAACAAATAAGGTAGGGTTAGCTTTCTTCCATTCAGTTAAGTCAGTCAACTTCTGTTGATACTCTTCAACTAGGGTAATGACTCTTGGTGGAGGAATGAATTCCTCCTCTTGGAGTTCTAGTAAGCCAGTCCAAGATAGGTCCTTTTGTTGGACACCATAGAAGTCACCAGCTGGTGGTGGAACCACAGAGTAGTCTTTCATCCCAATCCCAGTCATGTCCCTAGGATCCCTTTGTTTATTAACACATTCTCCTAGGGTTTGTGTGGCCTTATCAAACCTTTGAATTTTAAGGCCCACATTATCCTTATTCTTAATGGCCTCATCTAGCCTAGCCTGTAATTCACGATTACCCCTTTCCATGATGTTCCTAACATCATTATTAGCATCTAACTCATGTTTTAAGATATTTTTTTATCCTTTAAATCAAATTCCATTTTCTTGTATTCAGAAACTGTCTTCTCAGTTTGAGTGAGAGCTAATTGATAGTTAGACAGTTTGCATCTCTCAGTACTCATATCATCTAATAATCTTAACACCTCTTTGTTAAGTTTCTCAGTATTTAGCCTACAACCTTTACTACAAAAAGCATCATTGTATACCTCATTATCTGATGAAGAGGAGGAGTGTGCCATGAGAGCATATTGAACATGCTCTTCTTCTTCTATCTCAGCAACCAAAGCTTTATCCTCTTCCACATCTTTAGCCAAATAGCTCCAATCCCATCCCATACCATCAATTTCTTGCACTACAACCATGGCCTTAGGATCTTGAGCCTTAACAATTTGACTTGAAGGTTTGCCAGCATCAGATCTTCTAGGAGATCTGCATTCCCTCATGAAGTGACCCATACGACGACAATTGTAGCATTCAACCTTGGATTTATCAAATCCAGCAGTGTCCTTTGCATTGAAGGTCATCTTCTTCTTAAACCTTCTATTCCACCTGTTTGCTCTTATACTAGCAAGAGCCATGTTCCACTTAATATCCATCTACTCCAAGTGCTCATCACTTATTTGCTCAAGGTCCTCATATGTAATCACTGAACCATTGGGCAAAGAAGCAATATAAGCACATACAGTATCCAGATCCAAACCAGCAGGTTTAACTCTTGGTGAGTCACTTTTGTATGTGTCAGCGTCTGAATAGGAGGCGTTGACAGGACATGTTCCAGCGTCGACACATGATGATCCAGTAACCGGATGCATGTAAGAGTCCTTCTGATCAAATTGACCTTCACTATGTGAGAATAAGGTCATATTATTGTTGGTAGACTTGCTTCCATGCTCCAAAAGAGTTTCATCTTCCAACAGCCTTAGTTTGTTGTAGATATCATCAAAAGTAGAACTTTTTTTAGTGTTGTTGGCAAGTATAGATCTTGCCTCAATCTTCCATGCTTCACCAAGACTTTTAAGAAAAGTGGCATTAATGTCAACATCACCAAGTTGTGTCCCCATGAAGGACAACTTGCTTGTAATGTCAAGCAGTCTGCTTCTCACACTGCTAAGCTTCTCATTGGGTTGAGCCTTGAAAACAGCATAATCATGCATGAGTTGCTTCTTCTTCTCTTCCTTAGTGTCATCATTACCACCATATGCAACTTCAAGAGCTTCCCAAAGGTCCTTAGCAGATTCATAACCTCTGTATTTATGTTGGTTCTCTTGTCCCAAAGAGACTTTTAGAATGTTTAGGGTTTTCATGTCAACCCTTTTCTTTGTTATGTCTTCAGCAGACACAGCTCTACCATCACCAGGTTTTTCTTTCTTATCTGCTTCTGGACATCCAGCAACAGCAGTTCTTGTAGCAATGGCAACAGCAACCTTTTCAGCTTTATTGAATGTGTTTCCATATTCAATAATCTCCTAGAGTGTGTAGTCATAGATCCCTAGATATTGCTCAAAGTTGAATTTCCACAATTCAAAGTTGGTTGCATCAAGCATGGGAATCTTGATGTTTGGCAAAGGTGAGGAGGAGGAGGTTATTTCTGGATTTGACATGATGTTGTTAGGGTTTTGAGAAAATTAGGGTTTTGGTGATTTTAGGGTTCTTGTGTTCTTTAAGATCAAAAGTTCCTCAACAAGCTCTGATACCACTTGTTGATCCCAAACTTAGATCGATTTAGCTTTATGTATACGAGATTAGATCAAGTAATACATTTAGAGAAACCTTTGTATATGTATATGACAATCTAAGTGTTATGCGGAATTAACACTTAAACAAGAACACACAAGATGTAAACAAACTTTCACTTTGATTAATGATATCAAACTTGCTTACAATGAAAGTGTTTAACGTATGAAAACTTATATTGAACGATAACCTAAAGGTCTTCTTTTATAGACATAAGAAGCCTTGTACAATAATCTACGTATTAACTATTCTAGGTAAAGATAAATATAGAAAATACATTGTTGTTCCTATCTTTACTAGAAGTAATCTAGAAAATAATAAACGTGTAGATCATATCCTTCCATCAGTGCTTGTCTTCAATGTATCAACGCTTGACTTCTTCTTATCAACGCTTGATCTGTCAGCGCTTGTTTTACTCCTGTCAACGCTTGTTTTACTCTTGTCAGCACTCAAGTAGACTGGCTATAATTTATTCCCAACAGGATTGAAGATCCAAGGTCTCAAAAAGGCGGCGGATATAAATTATTGCGTGAGTTTTATTTTTCTTTTCTTAGCGAGTGAGTAGCTACTTATTAATGCATGACATAAGTTTCTTACACATAAGGTTAATGACTTTTTATTTTAGGTTGGACTTATATCAATTGTGGGCGGTTTTTCGAGTAATGGAAAAGATGGTTACTTAGTGATAGGTGTGTAAACACCCATCCTTTTACCACTTAATTCTGACTAAAACAAGACCTAAACACGTATTTAATATCATTTGTTTGGAATTATGCGTGGTTTTTGTGTTTACTGTGTTTTCAGAGCCAACCGGATGAATATTGAAGAAAACATGGGATTGCACGGGTTTTACTGAAGAAAAAGACTCAAGATAAAGTCTATTGTCCAAGAGATGCAAAAGATTTGAAGTCACTGGGCCTATTCGAAGATTTATCGAAGAAAAGGACCAAAGATGGAAGATTTATATAAGTCGAAGAAACTCAAGTCTATTAAACGAAGAAATTAAAAGACGAGTTGAATTTAATCGACGACAAATCCCGAATCAGAATCGAAAACGGAAACTTTTCTGAAAAGACGAAAAGACAAAAAGAACGGGAGAAAGCCCACTCACCAACCAAAGGACAAGCCTATAAAAGGAGCCCTTCACATATTTTAGAAAAGCGAGCCTGGAGTTTTCTCTCCTCCCCTTTTTTCTCCTTTCTTGTTCGTTCCGTCACAATCACCACTAGGGTGATTAATGATTTTAATCTTTGTTCTTCCAATCTTGTTGTTTTAATCTTTGTTTTATCTTGTCAAAACATCAATCATTCAATACAAAGTCCTTGTTTAATCTTTCTATTTTATCTTGTTCATCATCATCTTTATCTTCGAGTTTTTAAGTTTTTATTTTTCTTGATTTGATCTTCAAAAGTTGTTGGGATTTGTGTTTTTGTTGATGGGATTTGTAGTTTATGGTTAGTAGAAGTTTTGTGATTGATTTATTTAAATTATTGGTGAAAAACTTGGTGATTTTTGGATTAAAAATAGTTTCCTTGTTCTTCGGGTATTCTACTGTATCTGGGTTTCCAGAACTTCCGAATCAAGCAACAGTTCCGAATGAAGCTTAAACTTCCGAACGAAGCAAATGTTCCGAATGAGTTTGTCTAGCAAATGTTCCGAATGAGTTCACTTTGAAAAAGTTCCGAACCAACTCCAAAACTTCCGAACCAACCCTTCATCCGGAAGTCTCAAAACTTCTGAATCAACCCTTCATCCGGAAACTTCCGAACCAACCCTTCATCCGGAAGTATAAAAACTTCCGAACCAAGCCTTCATCCGGAAACTTCCGAACCAAAGCAGAAAGTTCCGAACCGACTTATTTTCCAAAACTTCCGGATCAGTAAGTTCCGGATGAGTGTAAACTTCCGAACCAAGGTTAAAGTTCCGAATCAATTTTCCTGTTAGGTTACTGTTTGTCTGCTTTACTGTTTCTTTATGTTTATTGAACTTTAATTTCAATTTTAATTTTAATCTTAATTTTAATCTTAAGTTTAATACAAGTCTTTGTTAATCATAATTAAAGTAATTCTTTTGATTTAAATTTTCATTTCCACTTTTTATTAGACTAGAAAACCAAACCCTTTTATTTAGTAACCAAGAACAATCATTCCACTTAAGACCGAGATCAATTCGAGAGGATATCGAGAGTAAAATTGAACCCACATAAAATCGAAATATCAAATGGCGCCGCTGCCGGCTCTTCTCGTTAAGATCAAAAGTTTTTTGTGAGAACTTGGATTTTGGGATCCGTTCCCCGTGAACGTTACTTTTTCATAAAAAATTTCAAAAAATCCTAAAAAATATAAAATTTTCAAAAATACAAAAAAAAAAAATTAAAAAACATAAAAACCAAAAATATTTTTGCTTTGTTTCTCTTTGTTCGTTCTTTTGCAGGTGTATGCGCACCCGATCCACGTCATATCAAGAGCCCGAGCCTCTCGATCACTTAGACATGGCCGGTGTACCACCTCCAAACAATAATAACAACAACAACATGAATAATAACAACAACAATGAGCACCTTCCGGATAATCGCCCGATGATTGAATTGCTGCAAGCTCATGTCGATGGCAACACGGATCCAATTGTTATACCACCAATTGCCGCCAACAATTTCGAGCTAAAATCAGGCTTTATCCAGATGGTCTCCGCTCAACCATTCTTGGGACGTACCATTGATGATCCACACGACCACATCAAGAGATTTCTACAACTCACTAACACGGTCAAGTTCAATGGAGTTCCACAAGAGGTTATAAGGTTACAACTTTTTCCCTTTTCTTTATAGGGACAAGCCCGGCATTGGCTTGCTAAGGAACCGCCACAGAGTATTCTCTCGTGGACGGATTTGGAAACAAAGTTTATAAACTACTTTTTTCCACCCTCTCGTACTACCGCTTTGCGGAATGAGATCATAAATTTTGAACAAAAGTACGATGAGTCATTCAGTGAATCTTGGGATCGCTTTAAAGATCTTTTAAGAAAATGCCCACAACATGGTTTTACCAAAGTACATCAAATCAATACTTTTTACAATGGTTTAAGCATGAGTGACCAAGATTCACTGAACAGTGCCTCAGGGGGTAATCTATTGGCTAAGACTTCCAATGCTGCTTGGGACATCATTGAGAATAAATCTCGTGTGCAAACCAAGAGTGTTAGGACCAATGTTGCTAGTGCTAGCACTAATGACAGCGACAAGCGATTAGACAAAATCACTACGCTTCTTGAATCGCTTGTCACCCACACCGTCAGCAACAACAACAGTAACAACGCCAAAAACGCTCAAGTGAACGCTGTCAGCCAACCTTGTGAGATATGCGGTGGTCCTCACTCTTACACAACTTGTACCGCCACCCAAGATTACCCTGCTGAGAATGTGAATGCGGCATATGGAACCTATCCTCAACCTGCTTATCAAGCTAGACCTCAAGGTGACCGTAACTTGCTTAGCTACCGCAACAACAACTATCTTTCACCACCTGGCTTTCCTCCTACCAACCCAAACCAACAACAAAACCTTAACCGTCCTCCTCAACAACAACAACAACCTCGACAACCATACATCCCACCTCACAAGCAGCAACAACCGCCTCAACGTAACAATCAAGTCTACCAACAACCAGCTTACCAACCACCTGCATACAATGCTCCTCCCAACCAAGCCACCACTGCATTACACCAAGAGGTTGCAACCTACATGAGGACCAATGATGTGATTGTGGGAGATCTCCAAGAGGAAGTGCGCAATTTGAAGGCAGACTTGGTCAAGCAAGGAAACGATTTGAGAGCTGACATGAGAAACACGTTGGATAGCCAGACTAATGATCTGAGGAACATGATGGCTAGTTTCTTCCAAAGTAGTCAACCCTCTTCTTAGGGTACTCTTCCGAGTAACACCGTTGCGAACCCAAGAGGGGAGATGAAAGCAATCACTACTCGAAGTGGTAAAGGTACCAAGGAACCCGAGCTTCCTATACCTCCACCGGTGATTGTGACTAAGGAGAACGAGTCGCCTGCTCCTATTCCTCCTCCTTCTCCTTCCCCAATCTCTCCACCTCTTCTTTCTACCCCTCCTCCACCCGTGGTTGTGAGTGATCCTATTCCCCTAAAGCCTTCCTCTTCTTCCAATATACCTTATCCTTCAAGGTTGAGGAAAGAGAAGCAAAAGAGCAAGGATGATATTCAGGTTTCGAATTTCCTTAAAATGTTCAAACAACTGAATTTCAATATCTCCTTCGCTGAGGCTCTCGTTCACATGCCCAAATACGCCAAAATGTTTAAAGATCTTCTGAGCGACAAGGAAAAGCTCCTCGATCTCGCCAACACCCAACTTAATGAGAACTGCTCTGCAGTGCTCTTAAGGAAATTGCCAATCAAGCTTGGTGATCCGGGTCATTTTCTTATCCCTTGCAATTTCCCGGGAGTAGAGAATTGCATGGCCCTAGCCGATCTAGGTGCCAGTATTAATCTCATGCCTCTAAGTGTTTGGAAGCAATTATCTCTCCCAGAGCTAGTCCCCACCAAAATGACTTTGGAATTAGCTAACCGTACGGTTGCTTATCCAGTGGGGATAGCCGAAGACGTCATTGTAGGAGTCGACAAATTCACCTTCCCTGCCGATTTTGTTGTCGTCGACTACGAGATGGACCCCCGTGTGCCACTCATTGTTGGTCGTCCATTCTTGAGGACCGGTCGCACTCTTATTGATGTTGAAGCCGGTGAGCTTATCATGAGAGTGGGTGACGATAAAGTAGTCTTCAACATGGGAAAGCTTTCTAAACAGCCTTATTCTTACGAGAGTGTTAATTGTATTGACGTTCTTGATGAGGCTTGTGAAGAACACTTCAAGGATGCTTGTAAAAATATTCCTACCTCTCTTCCCAATGTTGAGACCGTTTCCTCTATCGACTCATCACTATCTCTATTTGGAGAAAGTGATTTCCTTTGGAAAGATTTGGAAGCCACCTTGGAAGATGTGAAGCAAGACAATGACGATTCTACTTCCAATTGGGATGACGATCTCAGTTTCATTGCAAACCTCCTCAGAGAAGACAATCCTTCCCCTCCATCCCCCACTGTTATTGCTATCGAGACTCCGACTTCGAATACGCCTCCCGTCGACAATCCTCCGGATTTGGAACTTAAGGAGTTGCCACCCCATCTTGAGTATGTATTCCTCGAAGAAGAGAAGAAGTCGCCAGTCATCATTGCTAAGGATTTGAAGGATGAAGAGAAAGCCCTACTTGTCGCTGTGTTGAAAGATCATAAGAAGGCTATCGCTTGGAAGATTTCCGATATTCGTGGAATTGATCCTCACTTCTGCACACACAAAATTCTCATGGAGGACGACTTTAAGCCCACAATTCAAAGCCAACGAAGGGTGAATCCAAAAATACATGAAGTCATCAAAACAGAGGTTCTCAAACTTCTTGATGCGGGTATGATTTACCCTATTTCGGATTCACCATGGGTTAGTCCAATCCATTGTGTGCCCAAGAAGAGCGGAATAACCGTTGTTCCCAATGAACACAACGAGTTGATTCCCACTCGTCTCGTTACTGGGTGGAGAGTTTGTATAGACTACCGCAAACTCAATGATGCCACGAGAAAGGATCATTTCCCTCTACCTTTTATGGACCAAATGCTTGAACGATTAGCGGGTAATGAATATTACTGCTTTCTTGATGGTTTCTCGGGTTATTTCCAAATACCCATCGACCCCCAAGATCAAGAGAAGACGACATTCACCTGTCCCTATGGCACTTTCGCTTACAAAAGAATGCCTTTTGGCTTATGTAATGCGCTCGGGACTTTCCAAAGGTGCATGTTAGCTATCTTCCATGACATGGTTGAACAAACCATGGAAGTCTTCATGGATGATTTCTCGGTCTTTGGGGATTCCTTCTCTTCATGCCTTGCCAATTTGGAACGTATGCTAAAGCGGTGCGAAGACACTCGCCTAGTTCTAAATTGGGAAAATGTCATTTTATGGTAAAAGAAGGCGTCGTGCTTGGACATAAGATCTCGAAAGCCGGTCTTGAAGTAGACCGTGCTAAAGTCGATGTTATCGCAAAGTTGCTTCCACCTTCAACCGTGAAGGGTGTGAGAAGTTTCTTGGGTCATGCGGGCTTCTACCGTCGATTTATCAAAGATTTTTCTCAAATCGCTCGCCCGATGACCCACCTCTTGGAAAAAGATACTCCTTTTATCTTTTCCAAAGAGTGCCTTGAAGCCTTCAACTCGCTTAAGGATAAGCTAACTAAGGCACCCGTCTTGGTTACCCCTAATTGGGAGCTTCCTTTTGAGTTGATGTGCGATGCTAGTGATTTTGCTATTGGAGCGGTTCTTGGACAACGAGTGAACAAACACTTCCAACCGATCCATTACGCTAGCAAGACAATGACAGGGGTACAATTGCATTATACGACAACCGAAAAAGAGCTTTTAGCTGTTGTCTATGCTTTTGAAAAATTCCGCCCCTATCTTGTCCTTTCTACCACCATTGTGTATACCGATCATTCCGCGCTGAAGTACTTGTTCACAAAGCAAGATTCCAAACCACGACTTCTTCGCTGGGTTTTGCTGCTCCAGGAATATAAAATCGAAATCCGCGATAAAAAAGGAGCAGAAAACCTAGCCGCGGACCATCTTAGCAGACTTGAGGATCCTTACCAAGGGGATCATCCGACCAAAGAAATCAATGATTCTTTTCCCTTGGAGACCTTAATGTCTATAAACTCGAAGCCGAATGAAACCCCGTGGTTTGCGGACTTTGCAAACTACTTGGCGGGTGGAATTCTCAAGGAAGGGTTGACGTCCCAACAAAAGAAGAAGTTCTTCACCGACATCAAGACTTACTTTTGGGACGACCCTTACCTATTCAAACAATGTGCTGACCTGATTATTCGCCGATGTGTTGATGGACCGGCAGCGTCTGAAATCCTTAATGCTTGCCACAAAGGACCCACTGGTGGTCACTTTGGTCCCAACTACACCGCTAAAAAAGTGTTTGATTCGGGATTTTATTGGCCCTCCATATACCGTGACGCTCACGATATGGTCAAACGATGTGATGTTTGCCAAAAGCAAGGCAAAATCACACATAAAGACGAGATGCCTCAGAATTTCATTCAAGAGTGTGAAATTTTTGATGTTTGGGGTATCGACTTTATGGGGCCATTCCCTTCGTCTAAAGGAAACAAATACATCCTTGTAGCCGTTGACTACGTTTCAAAGTGGGTTGAAGCCAAAGCTTTGCCTACTAATGACGCAAGGGTGGTTTGTAACTTTTTGAAAGCTCTATTCGCTAGATTCGGTGTGCCTCGCGCCATTATTAGTGATCGTGGGACTCATTTCTGCAATGACCAATTTGCTCGAGTCATGGCTAAGTACGGTGTAAACCATCGTCTTTCCACAGCCTACCACCCACAAACTAATGGCCAGGCTGAAATATCCAACCGAGGGCTGAAGCGAATTCTTGAAAGGACTGTGGGAGAGCATCGGGCCTCATGGGCTGATAAACTTGATGATGCTTTGTGGGCTTTCCGTACTGCTTACAAGACCCCGATCGGCTGTACGCCTTATCGTCTTGTGTATGGGAAAGCGTGCCACCTCCCCATTGAGTTGGAGCACAAGGCTTATTGGGCCTTGAAGTGGGCTAATTTTGATATTAACAAAGCCGGTGACCTACGCAAGATCCAACTCAATGAGCTGAATGAACTCCGTAATGAGGCTTATGAAAATTCTTTGATCTATAAGGAAAGAACTAAGCTCATTCACGACTCCAAGATCAAAAACCGAGAGTTCCATGTTGGAGACAAAGTCTTACTTTTTAACTCTCGGTTGAAAATCTTCTCGGGAAAGCTCAAATCTCGTTGGTCCGGCCCATTCACCATTGCCCAAATTTTTCCATATGGTACTCTCGAGCTCGCTCAACCTGATGGACCCAATTTTAAGGTGAATGGCCAACGAGTGAAGTTGTACTTTGGTGAGGACACCTCTCAGGAGGTGATTCCATCCCTCACCACGTTCCCCATGAACTAATTTTGGGTCGAGTCAGGCTCATGACTCGGTTATCAAAAACAAGCGCTCCTCGGGAGGCAGCCCGAGTATCTATCCTTTTATGTTTTAGTCCCCTAAGTGTAGGGGGGACTTCTACGTGTTTGTCTTTGTGTGGTGTGATTACAGGGATAAGTGCGCTCTTGGGATTTTTGAAGAACCGTGCTCCCGTGTTATCCGAAATCCGGTTCTATCTCTCAACTATCGTGATTCAATTTTATTCATACTCACATTTGAAATTGATCACGTTAGTCGTCTCTTCCTTAGCTTGAGTTAACCAACGTGCACAATGTCATAAGTGTAGGGGAAACATTTCCCACATGCTTAAACATTGAGGACAATGTTTATCTTAAGTGTAGGGGGACTTCTATCGAAGTTTTAAGTGGACTTTTCCATGAAAATGCCTTCAATTAACCGGAAAATCCTATTTTTCAACATTTTTCAAATTTTTTATTAACTTTGGCCAATTAGTTGTAATTTTTAAATTTTTATCGTTGCTTTCATATGTATATATCCCGCAAATAAAGTCAAAAATATTAATAAAGTGGGTAGCTAGTTTAGAAGTCTTTGACATATTAGGCCCGTTGCGTTTATTTTGACTCAACCCGAATAGACTTATCCAAGTTTATTCTAGCTAGTATCCTTAACCATGTAGACCTTAATTGGTTTATTAGGCTAAGTATCCACGAGTCTCATTACTTGAGATTTTAAATTGTGGAGGACGAGAAATGATAGAGTCAATTATAAGTCGGTATTCTTGCGCAAGCTCACTTGGTGTAATTATTTGCCTTTTCTCCCATCACTTGCTAATAATTTATCTGCAATAAGTAAGGTCATACGATTTGAAAAGTTACTTAGCTTCTAGCCCAAGATCGTTTAAAAGTTGCTCGGTAATGATAAGAGTTCATAGCCAAGGCATAACTTATGAAGCGGGGCGCGAAGATTGGCGAGTCCGAAAAGGCCCTAACAAGGCATGAGGATTCAATTTTATTTCTGAAGATCCAAAGTGATGTGAAAAGCATTATTCCTAAAGTCAATATGAAGGATCAAGACTCACGACGAAAAGCAATCAACTCCCATAAAGATCATGGAGAAGTCTATCCGAAAAGACCCTAACAAGGTATGAGGATAAATAGATCCAAGTCCGAAAATGAGGCGGATCGTTGTATCTCAAAATCCCAATTAGAGATTGAAGAAATAATCATGAAGTCGTGGTCAACAAAGTTGGAGAACCCCTCAAAAGTCTCCAAGTGAAGAAACTCTATTATGATGAGAAGACCATTATCTCAAGAACGTCTCTCGAAGATATGAAGTATGAAGTACATGCCAAATATCGGCCCGAGAAAGGTCTCAAATCGTGAACCAAGTTATGCCAAGATATGAACTTTTTGATATCCCGAGAAGCAGTTTTAAGAGATTTTGTCCTTTAGCTAACTATTGATCAAATCGTCCTACTTTGCTTTCAGCCCTAATAAACTATCGAAATAAGTCCAAAAATGCATCTTCATGATCATTCTAAGACAAAAATAAAATATAAGAGATACACCTAGGAATAAGGGAGTTTAAGCATTTAATTAAGCCATGTGTGTAAGTGTTTGAATTGCTAACTTATAATAACAATGATCTCGTTTTTAAGCTTAGTTTGGGGAACGTGAAACTTGAGGGTGATAAATCTTCGCAGCGCCAAAGCCCTAATGTAAGTCATCGATTTCTTTGCAAGTTATTTCCATATAGCTATTTTCAAGTGAAAATGGTTTTCTATCCTTTTGTTTCCTTCAAAGTCTTAATTCCCTTTAGTACTTTAATTTTTGTTTAGTAGAATTTAAATAAGGCCAAGGTTAATTAATTATGAGAAAAGTGTAAACTTGCTTTATCACTAAGCATTGCATGAGGGCATGGCAATGGTTAAGTGTAGGGGATTTGATAGGTGTGTAAACACCCATCCTTTTACCACTTAATTCTGACTAAAACAAGACCTAAACACGTATTTAATATCATTTGTTTGGAATTATGCGTGGTTTTTGTGTTTACTGTGTTTTCAGAGCCAACCGGATGAATATTGAAGAAAACATGGGATTGCACGGGTTTTACTGAAGAAAAAGACTCAAGATAAAGTCTATTGTCCAAGAGATGCAAAAGATTTGAAGTCACTGGGCCTATTCGAAGATTTATCGAAGAAAAGGACCAAAGATGGAAGATTTATATAAGTCGAAGAAACTCAAGTCTATTAAACGAAGAAATTAAAAGACGAGTTGAATTTAATCGACGACAAATCCCGAATCAGAATCGAAAACGGAAACTTTTCTGAAAAGACGAAAAGACAAGAAGAACGGGAGAAAGCCCACTCACCAACCAAAGGACAAGCCTATAAAAGGAGCCCTTCACACATTTTAGAAAAGCGAGCCTGGAGTTTTCTCTCCTCCCCTTTTTTCTCCTTTCTTGTTCGTTCCATCACAATCACCACTAGGGTGATTAATGATTTTAATCTTTGTTCTTCCAATCTTGTTGTTTTAATCTTTGTTTTATCTTGTCAAAACATCAATCATTCAATACAAAGTCCTTGTTTAATCTTTCTATTTTATCTTGTTCATCATCATCTTTATCTTCGAGTTTTTAAGTTTTTATTTTTCTTGATTTGATCTTCAAAAGTTGTTGGGATTTGTGTTTTTGTTGATGGGATTTGTAGTTTATGGTTAGTAGAAGTTTTGTGATTGATTTATTTAAATTATTGGTGAAAAACTTGGTGATTTTTGGATTAAAAATAGTTTCCTTGTTCTTCGGGTATTCTACTGTATCTGGGTTTCCAGAACTTCCGAATCAAGCAATAGTTCCGAATGAAGCTTAAACTTCCGAACGAAGCAAATGTTCCGAATGAGTTTGTCTAGCAAATGTTCCGAATGAGTTTACTTTGAAAAAGTTCCGAACCAACTCCAAAACTTCCGAACCAACCCTTCATCCGGAAGTCTCAAAACTTCCGAATCAACCCTTCATCCGGAAACTTCCGAACCAACCCTTCATCCGGAAGTATAAAAACTTCTGAACCAAGCCTTCATCCGGAAACTTCCGAACCAAAGCAGAAAGTTCCGAACCGACTTATTTTCCAAAACTTCCGGATCAGTAAGTTCCGGATGAGTGTAAACTTCCGAACCAAGGTTAAAGTTCCGAATCAATTTTCCTGTTAGGTTACTGTTTGTCTGCTTTACTGTTTCTTTATGTTTATTGAACTTTAATTTCAATTTTAATTTTAATCTTAATTTTAATCTTAAGTTTAATACAAGTCTTTGTTAATCATAATTAAAGTAATTCTTTTGATTTAAATTTTCATTTTCACTTTTTATTAGACTAGAAAACCAAACCCTTTTATTTAGTAACCAAGAACAATCATTCCACTTAAGACCGAGATCAATTCGAGAGGATATCGAGAGTAAAATTGAACCCACATAAAATCGAAATATCACTTAGATTAAAACCGTGCTTCCTTATTTTCAAAATTTACACTTCTTATATTTCACGCTTTAAATAATGACAAATTTGCTCTCAAGCAATTTGCTCAAATAATAACCGGTCGTAGAGGCACAATAAGTGGGGGTATAATGGTAACACAATTAATTTTTATGAACAAGTCGATTCACTTTTACTTATGAATGGTAATTATCTCATTTTTTTAAGCTTGGTATGGGGAACGTGAAACTTGAGGGTGATAAATATTCATGGTACAAAGCCCTAATCAAAGTCACAGATTTCTTTATGAGTTATTTCCATCAAATCATTTTAAGAAAATCCAAAAATATATAAAGAGAGTTTATATTTTGCATTGCATTCCTAAAAAACTAAAAAGCATGCATCATGTAGCATAGTATAGTATATTAAATCATAAAATGGCCAAGGTGGATTAATTATGCGAAAAATGTAATTTAGAGCTTTAAAATACTGCTTTGCATGAGGCCATGGCAATGGTCAAATGTAGGGGATTTGATATGAGTGAAATCTCATATCAATTAAGTGATATTAAACCCTAAAACACAAAGAAAATACCAAGTTTTAATGTTAAATATCAGAATTATGTGTGTATTCTTGTGTTTGTGTATTTTCAGACAAAATAGGTACAAAAGAAACAAACACGAGCTTTTATGGGATTTTCTTGAAGAATTATTGAAGAAAAGGACGAAAGAGAGCTCAAGATGACCAAAAGTGACCAAGCTTTAAAGTCAAAGGGCTAATGTTTCTGTTTTTCCAAATATAAAGGGCTTATGATATCAAGATTTCAAAGTTATAACATGATTATTACAAGATGCTAAAGAAATACAAATACAAGGGCTTTTTCTGCCAATAATGGAAAGTGGTGTTAGTGAATTCCACAATGGGAGCTGAGTTTTGGTTTCACATGGATTTCCAAATAGGCCAGCATCAGCCATTGATAATGGATAAATATGGATGGTTGAGATCTTGATCCTCTCATATACACTCCAACAAATGAAAGGATGCCACGTCATGTCTTCTTCTTCAACAAACTAAGAACAGAGGACTCGATTTCAGAAGGTGCTATAAAAACGAAAGATGATCAACTTCACCTCCTTATTACTCCTACACACTAGAATTAAACACAAATCTATTTAATCAAAAAACCTCAAATCTGGGAGTGAGATGATGAATTTGAGATGCCACGTGGATCAATCTGATTGGTCCAGCCACGTCATTGGACTTCCCCCTGCATCCTTCATCTCTTATAAATACTTCATCTTGTTTAGTTGTTACATACAATTCATTTAGAATTTAGTCAATTAGCCAATTTTCCCTTTCCACATTCTAGTGTGTGTTTGACACACACACACACACACACTAGTTTGTTAGATATCCAACAGCTTTTGTAACTGTTTACCCGATTCAGTTTAATACCATTTTCAATTCACTTCAATAAAAACTCAATTTAACTATACAGTTCTTCATCAATTTCTTCATATTCTCTGCTGATACTCGTTCTAATTGTTCTGGTTATCGGATGAGGATGATAATAAGTTGATAGAGTTAGCGAGATGGTTGATTGATGTTCTTGATTCAGTTCCGTAGATTGATTCAGTTCTACGAATAGAATACGAAGTAGCAGGTATCGATTTTGATGCAACAGCGACGTTCTCGTTTATCGATGGTGTTTGTTGAACTTCCATTAAAGTGGTTACGTTTCTGCCTTGAGTCACCAAAGAATACCATTCGTACATTTTATGCAAGCAACATAGTAGCAGCAGGTTATTAGTTTTGATGCAGCAAAGTTAATGATGGGTTTGGTTCACAAGTTGTTGAGTTGCTGATTTCTATGGCGATTTTGTTCGTGTAGCGGTGATCATGCTTTGATGATGAGTGTTGGTGAACAGTAGTTGCACATCGAGTTTTAGTCTCGTAGTGGATTCAATTTCATAGGATAAGTATTGGACGAGAGCTCAGAGTTTCTAAATCTTCCTGTATGGTGAAAGTTGCTAGTAAGGTGGGTGGTATATCGTTATATCAGTTCTAGAGCTGCAGTAGTTTAGTATCACCATCAAAGGAAAGGCTGGAGATCCGTTCTTGTTTCAGTTAATTGTGTTTGGATCAGCTTGATACATAAGCTGATTTAGCTTATCGAGAGAAGTTGTTGGAATGTTAGTTTTAGGTGGTCCGATTAGTGCAAGAACTTTGTTTGATCATTAATGGAGTCTTTCGTTTGATGGAGTTCTGTTCAAGTGAGCTTTAACATTATTTGATCAAGTCAGTAGTAGATAGTGTATCGACCTCAACGGGAAAGCATCGAATGTGTAGAACTGTGTTCAAACAGCAAGTCTTAATCTCAGCCAATAGTTTGTTTTTGTTAGAAAAGTTTCAGCATAGCTTCGACCACAACGTGAAAGTTTATGGACTTAAAAATTGATAGTCGTGTGATAGGATCGAACTCGAGATCACGGGATTGCACACATTACGTAAAGGGTTAATTTATTTATTTAATATATTTATTATATTTATTATATTTATTAAATCAAACTGTAGCTTAAACTAACGATCGTTAGTAATTAAAAGTTAAGTATTAAACGATCGTTATGGAAATTAAATAGAAGCTAAAAGAATGAGTCGGAAAGTTCCGGAAAACCCCTCTTGGGCTTGAAAACCGCCGGCTATAGGAGAACCAAAGGGAAGGGAAAAGATTTTGTTACCTTAAATTTGTTTAACCTTGGAGGAAAAGTTTTTCCAAGGGCTATATAAACAAACCCAAGGTTTCATAATTTTTACCCCATCCCTCTTTCTCTTGCTCCTAAACCGCCGGCCAAACACCCCTTAATTAGGGTTCTTGGTTTTTCAATTTTCTATTTTATTAGATCTAGTCCTAGCCCCTCTCTAGGGTTGTTGGGTAGATCCTCCATAGGCTTGGAAGCTCGGTTTGTTCGTGCTAGACTCACGATTAACTCGCCGTATTACGTGTGTACAAGATCGTGATATAGTCTTGCTTTAGACTATATCTTGGTGGTGTTCGTGATCTATCTTTACCGGTGACCGTTACGTTGTCTTGTGAATCTTGCTAGGATAAAGGTATGTAACCCTAATCTTGATTAATTATAATTTTGTTAAATTATGATCTTGTTTAATTTGCTTCCGCTGTATGTGCTTTGATCCTTATTAGGGTTTTAAATAATTGTTATGAACTGTATAAACCTTCAGTGGTATCAGAGCCGTTTTAACATGATTATAATTATCAAGATCTAAAGTTTTTTTAACTAATACTGATTTGTGTTAAAAATTACATGTTGTTTTTTAGGTTTTATAAAAATTAGGGTTTTGTTTTTTTATTGTTTTTTAAAAATTGGCTATTGCCGAATTTTTTATAAATAAAAAAAAATTGTAAACCCTAAAAATACATGGTAATTAACTTTAGATGTTTTGCATGAATTAATTGTTATGTCATGTGTGGTTACGATCCGTAGTTTTTTAATTGTTAAGAGAATGTGGGAGATCCGTAATAAACATGCTTGTTTTTTACGGATCATATAATTTTGAATACTATTTGCTTTATTTGATTCAAAGTTTTAAAATTAGGGAAGACTTTTTATGTTTAATAAAAACCCTAGATTTGATGTTCTTTGAATAATTTTATGCACGTGGCTATTTGATTTAGTTTTTTTTTACTACTTGTTTTCATGCGTTTTTTAATTGTATGTTGTAAACAAGGGTAGTTTTTTTTTAAGAAAAATAATATGGACTAAATCTTATCAAATTAATGAATTGTTTTGAGATCTAAATTACATATGATTTGCGTTGATTAGAATTGCAATAGCAACTTAACGGCCTACTCAATTTTGGCAAACTATAAAGTGGGTATAACGCACCGCTGGTCAAGTACCCGGTTAAGGAAGGAGGTGCTATGCTTCAGCGCTGACCAAATTCTCGGCTCGCCTGTGCGTCAAAATTGGAATTACCTACGGTTATTATTTGTATAATTCTTTAAGGTTGATTTAACTACATTAATTCACATCCGAAACACAATGAATAAGGTTATTGCTTTGTGCTTTAGCTAAGTTCTAGAAAAAGTACGGTGTGAATTTAGTTGTGTGTAAAATCTTTAATTGGTTTAACCAATACCTCAACTTGCAAATATATGATTAAATTTTAGTCTCACCAAAAAGTTTACTAAACGTTTTTATTAAACTTATGTTATGGAGATGTATGCATGCTTCTCCATACATGATTTTGACACCAAAATCTATACCCTAAAAATTTAAGTCATATGCCATCTAATTGACGAACACTTGAAGTTACAATTGTCGTCATATGAGATTTTGGACGATGTTGTAATGGAGAGAAAACTTCATGACTGAATAAGATTTGCACATGAAGGTTTTACGTTCATTAGATTAGTCGAATTAATTAAGTTACTCAGTAAGAACTGGAAACTTAAGGCGTAAAGTAGGGATGAAACATGTTTACAATGCAAATGATTTTGGCAATTTAAATCCCTAACATATCTAGAAATTGCAAATTTGTTTGTCAATTATTGTTCGACAAGTTACTATGTTGAATACATTTGTCACTAGCAGATCAACTGATGTGATAAATCTATGTCAATATGGATTCTAGTTTCAAGGAAAATACTATGGTTTTATTACCGGGGTAATTTTATTTTCTTGAATTGTATTATCAAAAATACTAATGTTTGAACTTATTTCTATAGAAATGGCTCAACCCGAAAACAATCTGACAATAAGCTCGGCGTTCAAAGCTTTCTTTGAACGGCCTAAACTTACTGGCCCTAATTTCAATGACTAGTATCGCTCACTAAGAATTGTTCTGAGAGCACCCGGTACTATTGATATCTTGACTACTCCTTTTTCGGAGGATCTTGCTGAAGGAGCATCTGATGCAGAAAGGCTTCAACACGTTGCTAACGTTAAGAAGCACCATGAGGTGGCTGTTGTAATGTTAGGGAGAATGGCTTCATCACTTCAAAGGAAGTATGAGCCATTTTCACCTCAGCGAATGCTTGATGAACTCAAGGTTGTGTATGAAACGCCGCAAGCTGTAGAGATCTATGATTTGGTTGATGCTCTCCATAGTTGCAAGCAAGCTCCTGGAAAGTCCCTAAGTGCCCATTATATGGAGATGAGGGGTTATATGGAACAACTCATCGCACTAGGAAAATCCTATGATCATAATATGGCTATCAACTTGATCAGTAAGTCCCTTAATAAGGACTTCAATGATTTCGTTCGTAACTATAATATGCATTGCACGGGGAAGACGGTTAATGATCTGCATGCAATGCTCATTGACTTTGAAAAGGGGTTAAAAGATAAGGCATCCACTCCTACTCCTCAAGTACTTTATGTGCAAAAGGTTAGATTGAATAAGCCAAAACCGCATGTGAACAAGAAGCAGAAAGGAAAAGGCAAGGTTGATAAGAGCAAACAAGTTGCGACTCCATCAAAACCGAATCATAACTTTGTCAAGAAGAATCAATCTCAGAAAGATGAGACTTGTCACCATTGCGAAATGACTGGACACTGGAAGAGGAATTGCTCTCTCTACCTCTATGAGTTGCAAGAACATAAGAAGAAGGTTGAGCTAGCTGCTACAGCATCTTCATGTAACTTATTTATGATAGAGTTATTTAATCTTACATACAAATCAAACTCCTGGGTATATGATACGGGATGTGGTATTAACATTTGTAATACCCTGCAGGGATTTGAGTTGAAGAGGAAGCTTACCTATGGGGAACAATTTCTGCAAGTGGGCAATGGCGCACAAGCAATGGTTGAAGCTATAGGAATATTTAAACTAGTTTTACCTTTGGTTTTAGTATTGTTTTTAAATAATTGTCATTATGCACCTACAATTATTAGGGGTGTTATTTCCTTTTCTTGTATATTGGATCTTGGATTTAATCACACGATTGATAATTAACATAATTTCTGTTTTCAAAGATGGTTTATTCTATTTTGATGCAATTTCTGTGAATGGTGTTTTTGAAATTAACATGCATGATAATAATTCCAAGAGGAAAAATAATTCTGTTTTTAGCATGAATAAGAAGAGAAAGTTAGACAAGAACTCTTCTTATCTTTGGCGTTGTAGACTTGCCCATATTGGGAAGACTCGCATACAAAAGTTTCAACGTGATGGTCTTTTGGAAAATATTAATGATGAATCATTTGATAAATGTGAGTCTTGTATCTCTGGAAAGATGACCAAGAAACCTTTTAATAGCAATATTGAAAGGGCTATTGAACTACTTGGTTTGATACATACTGATGTGTGTGGACCACTTAGACATGTGTCAAGGAAAGGTGCTAGCTGCTTCTTAACGTTTACGGATGATTATAGTTGTTATGGTTATGTTTATTTACTTAAGCATAAACATGAGGTATTTGAAACATTAAAAACGTTTAAAGCAGAAGTAGAGTTACAACTAGGAAAGAAGATTAAAGCTCTTCGTTCTGATTGGGGTGGTGAATATTTAAGTCAAGAGTTTAAAGATTATTTAAGTGAGAATGGAATTGTTCAGAAACTTACTTCTCCGTATACACCACAACAAAATGGTGTATCTAAAAGGAGAAATCGTACATTATTGGACATGGTGCGATCTATGTTTAATCTTACAACTTTACCATTATCCTTTTGGGATTATGCTCTTGAATCTGCTGTTCGTATTCTGAATATGGTTCCCACAAAGAAGGTTGATAAGATACCATATGAACTATGGCATGGCAAGAAGCCATATTTGTCTTATTTGAAAATCTGGGGTTGTGAGGCGTATGTGAAACGTGACTCTGGAGATAAACTTCAACAACGCTCAGTAAAATGTATCTTTGTAGGTTACACTAAGGAAACTATGGGTTACTACTTTTATTATCCGGTTGAGAACAAAGTAGTTGTGGCTTGGTATGGAGACTTCCTTGAAAGTGATCTTGTAAATCAAGAATTCAGTGGGAGAAATTATGATCTTGAAGAAATTCAAGAAGATACATTGCCTTCTGAAAATACTAGCGAAGAAATTCCTGTAGAACCAGAAAGTCTGGAAGTTCCACCGGAATTAATTCCTCCATGTAGGTCTCAAAGAACCATACGTGCGCCAAACAAACTATGTCTTTACATAGAGGATGATGAGGAGGAAGTAGGGGATCTTGGTGAACCTGCTAACTATCGATCAGCAATGTCTGATCCAGAAAAGTCAAAATGGATAGTTGCGATGAATGAGGAAATGAAATCCATGAAAATCACCGATGTTTGGATTCTTGTAGACGCGCCTAAAAATGCTAAAGTAGTGAAAAACATGTGGATCTATAAGAAGAAAACCGACATGGATGGTGAAATACAATCCTATAAAGCACGTTTATTAGCTAAAGGTTTTACTCAAACTTTTGGCGTAGACTACGAGGAGACATTTTCTCCTGTAGCAGACTTACGAGCTATTAGGATTCTCATAGCTGTAGCAGCATACTGTGACTATGAGATATGGCAAATGGATGTTAAAACTTCCTTCTTGAACGGTCGCTTAGATGAAGACATCTATATGCAACAACCGGAAGGGTACGTTGATCCTAAATATCCAAAGCGCGTGTGCAAACTTCAAAGATCTATTTATGGTTTGAAGCAAGCATCACGTCAATGGAATAAGTGATTTGATGAAGAAATCAAAAAGTTCGGATTTATTCAAAATTGTGATGAGCCATGTGTTTATCGCAAAGCTAGTGGGAGTAATGTAGTGTTCCTAATTTTATATGTCGATGACATATTAATCATGGGAAGTAACATTCCAAGACTTAAGGAAGTTAAGGATTATCTTGGTAAATGTTTTTCTATAAAGGATTTGGGAGATGCTGCATATATTCTGGGAATTAAAATCTATCGAGATAGGAGTAGACGGTTAATTGGTCTTAGTCAAGATGCTTATATTGATAAGATATTGAAGAAGTATAACATGCATAACTCTAAGAAAGGTTTTCTGCCGATGGAGGTTAAGCATGAATTAAGTCATGAGAAAGATGCATCAACACCCGAAGAGGTGGCTTACATGCGAAAGGTGCCTTATGCTTCGGCTGTAGGATCTATTATGTATGTTGTAAGATGCACAAGGCCTGATGTGGCGTTTGCTCAGAACCTGGTCAGTAGATACCAACAGAATCCAGGAAAGTTCCAGTGGACTGCTGTTAAGCATATTCTAAAGTATTTGAGAAGTACGAAAGATATGTTTTTGGTATTCGGGGGTAAACCAGACATAGAATTGAATGTAACAGGGTTCTGTGATGCGTCCTGGCAATGTGATAAAGACGATACGAAGTCTCAGACGGGTTACGTGTTTGTCATCAATGGAGGAGCAGTTGACTGGAAGAGCAGTAAGCAGAAAACCATTGCTATGCATGCAACTCAATCGGAGTACATGGCCGCTTCAGAAGCTGCAATGGAAGCTGTTTGGATTAGGAAGTTTATTGGATATCTTGGAATGATGCCTTCAATTAAAGAACCTATTGATATATATTACGACAATTCAGCTGCAATAATATTCGCCAATGACCCTGGAGTTATGAAAGGCGCCAGACACTTTAAACGTAGATATCACTACGTTCGAGAACATGTGGAAGCTCGAGAAATAAAATTAATAAAAGTTCACACAGATGATAATGTGGCTGATCCTTTTACTAAGGCTTTATCTAGGCCAAAGGTAGTTAAGCATGCCAAGGCTATTGGGTTGCAACTAGCTAGCGAATTCATGTAATAAATCTGTTGATTAGTATTTAGATAAAGGATTTAAGACATTATTGAATTGATGAAATAAAGATTGGATTTCGTTTATTTTTCTGTTATTTGATTTTGTATCCTATTTTACATGTTTTAATCCATGAGCATTATCATGTTTCTGAATGTCCGTTGTCGATTAATAATATGGGAGTATTATTAAACTAAGACAATTCGAAATAGTGACAGAATTGGTCAATTTTGGATGATATTTGATGGATCAAATATTGGACTTATCCCAACATATGATTTTACTTTATGGATCTTTGTCATTAAGTAAATCATAAATAGTTATCCTTAGACCTGAGATACCAGAAAACTGCATTGAATATAGTGCATTTCTGTAAGGTAACCTAACGCTAAACGTAACTGGTAGTTATAAGGGTTATTTTCAGAAGTGTTGCAAAGTTCATGTGTTTTGCTTGTAGTCAAAGTGGGATTTGTTTCCTTCAAATTATTTTGAAGTATAATACAGTTGGGCCCCTCGGGGGAGTAGTAAGATGTTTGTGTGGCCACACCCAAATGTGTTTTGGTAATCTTGATATATCCGTAAACGAGAAACAGAATAGTTAATGAAGGAATGACTGAGATCCATATCCTATTAACGTTGTATTTGAAATAAAAGGGTAATAATAATGATGATATATCATTAAAAGGTTCTTGTCCAGGAGACCTTACTCGAGTTGTACTAGTGACATTGTTAGTGTAACTAGACGCTACTCAATGTGATCACGATATTCGAATTTTGTCCAAGTGGGAGCTGAAAGTTTATGGACTTAAAAATCGATAGTCGTGTGATAGGATCGAACTCGAGATCACGGGATTGCACACATTACATAAAGGGTTAATTTATTTATTAAATATATTTATTATATTTATTAAATCAAACCGTAGCATAAACTAACGATCGTTAGTAATTAAAAGTTAAGTATTAAACGATCGTCATGGAAATTAAATAGAAGCTAAAAGAAGGAGTCGGAAAGTTCCGGAAACCCGAGTGAGATTGTCATGGCGCAAAAGCAGATATGGTCCGGTATTCCCTTGTTCCCTGTATTGGTTATGTTCTTTATTTCTTGTCTAGCAGAAACTAATCGAGCTCCGTTTGATCTCCCAGAAGCGGAAGCTGAATCAGTTGCAGGCTATAATGTAGAATATGCGCGGGATGCGATCCTTAATAGTTCACTGTTGGCGGAAGCCAATGTCCCGGGGTCCCGGGGACTCATTCTGACTGAAACAAGGGGCGGGTCTTTACCAACCTGCTATTTTAGGGCCTTAACCCATGGGGGACCCTGAAAGATGACAAATGCCATGAAACAGCCAGGGAGACATAGAGTACGCCCTAGTAATCCTTTTCATAGTCCCGGCATCGAATTCTTGGGCTTGAAAACCGCCGGCTATAGGAGAACCAAAGGGAAGGGAAAAGATTTTGTTACCTTAAATTTGTTTAACCTTGGAGGCAAAGTTTTTCCAAGGGCTGTATAAACAAACCCAAGGTTTCATAATTTTTACTCCATCCCTCTTTCTCTTGATCTTAAACCGCCGGCCAAACACCCCTTAATTAGGGTTCTTGGTTTTTCAATTTTCTATTTTATTATATCTAGTCCTAGCCCCTCTCTAGGGTTGTTGGGTAGATCCTCCATAGGCTTGGAAGCTCGGTTTGTTCGTGTTAGACTCACGATTAACTCGCTGTATTACGTGTGTACAAGATTGTGATATAGTCTTGCTTTAGACTATATCCTGGTGGTGTTCGTGATCTATCTTTACCGGTGACCGTTCCGTTATCTTGTGGATCTTGCTAGGATAAAGGTATGTAACCCTAATCTTGATTAATTATACTTGTGTTAAATTATGATCTTGTTTAATTTGCTTCCGCTGTATGTGCTTTGATCCATTAGGGTTTTAATAATGGTTATGAACTATATAAACCTTCACAACGGACTAGGCCTGGATGGAGAGGTCACATTCATTTAACATTCTGCTAGTTTTAGAGTAATCTTGCTTGTTATCGCTTTAGTGTAATCATGCTTGTTATCTGGTTTTGCGTATGGCTATGTCTCATTAGTAGTTAATATCATAAATTTCTTACTAGTTGATGTAGAGTGTTTGGATTTGTAACTTATTGAGCCTCTTGGATTTGATTAGTGCATTACACTTAGGAACTGGTAGAAAACTTACATCACTTTTAGTTATAAGTCAATTCATTTGGTTAAAAAAAGCAATCTGTCAAGAAAAAGTTTGGGTGAAATAGATAGCAGAAATAGCAATTCGAGTTGGAATCTGTATTTTTTAGTAAGTTGTGTAAAGTTTGTGTATCTTGCCAGTTTAGTCCTTTATGTCAGTCACAGTCCTTATTAGGTTAGTTAGTTGCACAGTTATCCTTAGGTCGTTAATTCTGTTACATTTTAAATCCTATTTGTAATCCGTAGTTTCTTAGATAGTCTGTTGGGCTAAGGAATAATTGGGCCTGGTTTAATCTGTTTTATTATTCATCGGACTTGACTAGTTTAATTGGTTTACCAGTTTTCAAATTTCAATTTTGATAGCATTTGATTTTTATAAAAGTTTTTAGATTTTATTAAATGTGTATTTCTAGTTTTATAAAATTAGATTTAGTTTGATAATTTTGTATTTTGTAATTTTGCATTTGTAGAATGAAATTGTATTTTATATTTTATATTTTGTGCATTTGAATATTGTAAGTGTAATATGCTTTTAGATTAGTACGTATACGTGGGTAAATATTATTTTTACGAACGTGCTTTATTTGCCAAGTAGATAATAATACTATCAAAATTACTTCTAACCAAAAACAATTGAGTCACTTGTAAAACCGGCTTTCAATTCGATAAGACACCGAGAGTAAAACAAACTTAAAAAGTGAAATAGTAGTGATACTACTTAGTATTCACAATGATGAGTGGAAATCCTTCCAGTAGTAACATCAAACAGCAATGCGATAGGTCTTGTGTAAGATTCTTTATGAATTGAACATGTGTAAAGTTGAAAAGCAACAGTAGTTTGACTCTTAATTGATTCAAACTCGTTTCAGGTACCATGTTAGGATCTGGTTCTTTTAATCTAATATCACCCAACTTCCAACTATTTTTCTCTCTTTACTTTCTCTCTCTAGATTTCATCTATTTTCTTTACTTATTTCATATACCTACTATGATGAAGTGATTATATATGGAACAATAATTTCTTAAAAATAAAGTTTATTAAAATATTTTGTCACATTTATATAAATGTGAGTTTTGAGGTTGATCACTTTTTATGATCACTAAACATGTATAAGATATGTTTATGTAAGACTTAAATGATTATTACCTTGATAATAGTGTTTGTTAAATAATTCGTCTTTCAGTTATCTTTGACGATAAATATTTTTACACTTTATCGTGATCAAAACTAAGAAAAATTAGTTATTACAAATAATGTTTTTAAACATTGGTTGTATTAACATACTATTTTTATATATTTAAATATAAATATATAGCGTTGGATCATCTAATAAATTACCTTACGTTCAATTAAACCTACTAAAAATATTTAATCTTTACTCATAAATTTAAATTTTTAACTTCTATGTTTATAGAATTATAAGAAAGATTTGCGAAAAATACTCTACATAAGATTCTAAGTTATACGTAATAGGTTATTAGTAAAAAATTATTGGATAGTCTTTTAAGTTAGTTTAAACTATATTTTAACTAATATTGGTTATCATCACTTCAGCTTGTCAATTAAACTTCAAAAAGTTTATGGGATTAAAAAGTTTTTGTTAAATTTTTCATAAAAAGTAATGACCTGGTCGAGTTTATCAAACCGAGTCAACGAAAAACCAATTATTCAATTCGGTTCTCAAACAAGTAATAACCCGATCACATATGGTACGGTCTCTTTGTCGGTTTCCGGTTCAACCCGTGTTTTAAAACATTGATTTTAGGGTCTTACGGGGGAAATATGTAGTTGGTCAACAATCGTGAACATGCCACGTGTTGATCATCTGATGGGTAGACAAGGATGCCAGATGCGATTTTTTTTTTTTTGGGTTAATATCGTTCGCACATAACATGTCTGCTCTATATCCTAACCGTTAGGTGAAATTGCCTGTCAGTCGTATAGGCATGTGTGAGCGGTTTGGAAGGTTGTTTAAGTGTGTGTGTGTGTGTGTGTGTGTGAACACGACTGAGAATAAGGCCGGAGCTTAGTAGAGCTTGAGGAGGGTGGCGGCCTCACTAGAAAAAAATTTCAGTAGTATTTTTGCTATTTTCATGCTAAATTTTTATAGTTATGCTTTTTGACTCTCTTAATATATAAAAATTATCTTAACGACAACCCTCTCAAAGTTTATGTTGTAGCTTCGCCGCAAGGGCAGGTCATTGCGACCTGAGAATGTGAGATGGATTAGGCCTGAGAATGTTTGTTAGCTGGATTACACCCCAGGTGTTGATAATGGGCCTTATCTTGGCGTGAATTTATTGTGCGACCACTTGGCCGAAAAAGCAATGCTATGGATACCATGACCGATCACCATCGATAACAAAGAATCCGAAATACCTGTGCTTGTAAATGACATAGCCCTCCTAAGTCCTAAATGACTCCTTCAGAAAAACCAAGTTATTCAAGTTTTTCTCTCAAAGAAGTCCCCCTCCGACACGCTATCACATGTGTTCATATTTTATTTGTACACGACATAGTACT
Organism: Glebionis coronaria; assembly: GCA_025667525.1. Classification (NCBI taxonomy): domain Eukaryota; kingdom Viridiplantae; phylum Streptophyta; class Magnoliopsida; order Asterales; family Asteraceae; genus Glebionis; species Glebionis coronaria. The sequence goes on along the minus strand of JANFOE010000201.1, from coordinate 1,037,982 downwards.
ATAAGATGGGTAGAATGATTGAGAAACCATTTACCACTGTTACTCACTAAATAAGTGCTACATGTTCCGCTTAAAAGCCAACCGAAAAGTCAAAAAAAGAGTTGATGGTTAGACCATTTCCGAAGTACCTTCTTAGTGAGTTAGTTCATTGATTACACATGTATCAAACCATAAAAGTTGTATACACATAAGCACATCGTGAGTCTGTGCATACTAAATGGTTGAGCTGAATAAAATCAAATTGACCACTAAAAGCTACACAACATGTCTTAAGCCAGACAACTGACCTTACCAGCCTTGTACCCGGCTATCATAGCCCAAAAAAGTGGCACAGCATATGATTCTTCAGTGGACTAAACAGTTTGCAGTCTTCAATGGTGCCCAATGATATTCTAAATACCAACTGAACTTGGGTTTCAAAGAATGACAATTTCTTGAAGGTCTGATATTCTATAGAGCATGTACAGAATCTATGGTAATCAGGTACCACAAGGACACACTTAAATCACCCTTGACCTCATGATTCGTGCTAGGCGGTGTTAACATTCCCAAGTTCATAACGAGTCATATCCTCAGAGTACAGGACGCCGTTGGGTGAGATGAGACGTAGTAGTGCAACAGTAAATCGAGACTGCAAATCACAAAACAAAAATTCTATTATAATTATGCATACAAGTGATATGAAATGTGGTTGAGAGTTAAAAGTATACCCATTGGAACAAGGCTAATGTCCACCAGCAGCCAGGCAAACCAAATCCTGAACTGCTTAAAAACTGGCAAGAGAGAAATGTGTTAGTATGCTGGAAATAAAAGGTAGATAAACCATTCAGTTAAATTTTGTGACAATTGAGGGGGCTATTATAGGCTTCCGATAAAATTTAAGATCCAAATATAGACCATATATTAAAATGAAGTAAGATCCTCTCATGTTCAGGTGACCATGACGGGTCATGTTATAAGTACTGTGAGCAGACCATGACGGGTGGTGAGCAGGGGCGGTAAAAATGTAGACAGATCCTACCCCTACCACCAGGATACACCTGTCAATAGAGAGCCTGCTTCCAAAGGACCTCCGGCCATAGAAAAAGCAAAAGAGGGTACAATGAGTAAAAATGTGATTGCCCCCCATAGATTTATATAAAGAGGTGTAGGAGGAAGTGATGGTGAAAAAGATAGACATAGTGCTGTGGTGGCATATGGGGAAATATAGTATTTAACCAAACCCATTTCTACCGGTAATAAATTTATTTCAATAGTTAAGTAAGCATTTTTCTTTGTTAACTTTTGATGGACATTTAACCAACCGAATTAGCTCGTATTTGTTAAGTTTCAATCACTATGGCGTCGACTTAGTGAGGGCTTAAGCTTGATCCTAGTTCGCTACAGTCGAAGTTTATAAGTTATAACTTTCATTACAAACTTTTATTTTCTCATTACAAATTGATGGTTAATTTTTTTTGTACTCACCTATTGTCATTCTTTTTGCCCCCGCTATTCTATATTTCTGGCTCCGCCATTTGTGAGTGTAAGCGAAACTGATACTAGAGAGTTGAGAACCAAAATCTGAATTCCTTACCATAAGGAGAAGTCCACCCAACGAAAAGATTGTGCTCATTGATATACTGATAAATTTCAGATCACGTCCAGCCTACAGAAGAAATGCCATGATGCTTAAAAAATATTTGTATATTTACACAACATTTTTGAGCTTGTCTGAAAAGGTAATGTCATCTAAACAATGTACAACTTTTGTGCTAAAAATAAGCATACCAACAATGATCCTTCGAGGCTATGAGTACTTGCTGTCACAGACAAAGCAATGAAGTATGGAAGTAGAACTGTGTGCATCTGCAATGAAAGTGCAAATAAAACTTTCAGAAACGAATAACTTGTTTATCTCATAAGAAGTTAAATATAAGCTACCGATCACTCTATAGGGTTGCTATTGGCCTTTACAAAGTCTTTGTATTCTTTTCTCTGGGTGGACTGTGAAGGGTGTAATACAAAGACAGAAAAACAAAACAAAAAATAAAGAAAAGAAAAAAGAGCTGACCTGCTTTATGACCTCAGGATCAGGTGTAAAAACTTGGGGTAATAGCCAGGGAACAATTGTTCCAAGAGAACCTAAAATTAATCCGCATGATGCACCAATTATCACTAGTGACTTTAACAACATTCTTGCCTGAAGGAAAATCATACACAAATTATTACTCATAGAAGACGAATAGAAATACTTGTATAAAAAAGCTGAAATGCTGGGAAAAAACCACCAGTAGTAACATCACTAACCTTGGATAGACTTCGTTTAGTCCCATATATAAGCTCTGGCATGAATGATTGTGCGGTTTGGGAGAGAGGCTCGCCCCAAACTGTAAACATACAGTATATTTGCACAAGGACCTAAACAAAAAGTAACTTGTTGGAGACAACCAAATCCTAATTAGCAAGAAACAATCCAAAACGCGCACACTGTTTTGCAAGTAGACCAACCTGATGAGCAGCAGCAGTTTGTGTGCCCATTGATGTAGCAAAATAGACAAGTAGAGAATAGAATGCCACCTAAAACATCAGATAGCATAAGATGAGGGTCTTCTTTTCTGAATGTTATATTCAATGCTACCAATACTTTTTAGGGGAAGGGGAGTGGGAAACTAAAGAATGCAAAGGTAAGTGCAGAATATAAACCTTAGACATCATCATTATAAATACTGGGGCAGCAAGCTTGAATACTTGTAGCAGTTCAGAAGCTGTAGGAACAGCAATCGCATAACCATTATACCCTTTATCCTTTAGAGCTTCGATCATCATAAATCCTGCAACAACCTTACAATATGTGTTCGGAAGTGTGAAAAAATAACCCATAGGATAGCTCAAGCATGCATGCAGAAAATAAACATCATACAGCATACCTGTGACACCATTGTTGCCCATGCTGCTCCAGCAATACCATAACCCAAGAATAAGCACAGAACCACATCGCCAAGGCCATTAATTACACTTGCAACTGCCAAGGCCTTCATAGGTCCCCATGAATCCTTCATTCCAAGACTGTAATAAAGATATATGTCTGTTAAATTTTCAGCCACTTGTTCAGAAAAAAATCTAGAGTCATAAAGCTCATCACATTTACAACAGAAAGAAAAAATGTATTCTAAAATTATGATTTTATTTTAAGTGGGAAGAATTATACATTTATACATTAGCTATAGATTAAATTTGGGTAATGGGATCCTAATTTATTTATATGTCACTAACTTTGCAGAAAATAATCAGATGTAAACATCCATACCAAACAATAATCAATAGGTGGAATCAAAAAACTATTTGGTTCACCTTGCACTCTGAGCAACCCATCCAACAAGAACTGCAGGCCATGCCAAACCTCGAATCTACTAACATAAAAAAATATTGAACTAGTTAGAAAACATATGTGCACTAATACGACATAAATAGATAAAAAAAAAATGAAATGTGTACAAAGTATTTATCCATCTTTTAAACAAAAAGTACTTTTTTTAATTGATACATAAAAAGTACTGAAATCACCCAAGGGCAAAATACTGTCTTATGCAAAAAGCGTTAAAAATCTGAAGAACCTGAACATATGTGTTAGCTGCTGATAACATATGTGTATTCTTAGCTCCAGCAAAAGCTGAAATGTAACATTAAAAGACTTATCAGCTACTTTAATGCATTTTCCGATCAAAAGAATAATAACTCCAGCAAAAAGTTAGAGACAGATTTCATGTTAAAACAACACTATTTGAATTCAAAATTGGGTGCATGGTGAAACTTGTGCTTCATATATTAAAAAAACCTGGTCGTTCTTGTATTATATATAGGAGAAAACAGTACTCTTGTTCTGCTCGGAATCATATCTATATCAACCGTCTTGTTGAGAAAGTTGGTTTGAAATAAAAAAACAAAAAAACTCTATCTTTACTAAGTTATGGACGATGGGATATCATTTGGTTTCTACATAGAGAAGCCTAAAATGTCCCCAAGTTGACGATTATAAAACCTAATCTTGGAAATAGTTATTACCGCTAAGTGCCCATTGTCCCCGGAACCTTGTGAAGAAAAGCATCATTATACCACAAGCCAATCCCACAAAAAGCAAAGTTGATATCTGATGCTGCACCTCAGTTTTATCCTGCACAGCTTAACTAGTCAGAGTATTCAAGAGAAAGGATAAGGGAACGATGTATCAGATATATAAAATCAACGACGCTGGAAAATCACTGACTTCATTGCAGTGGGTGTTTTCATGATAGCATAAGTCATTAAGAGAGCAAGTTAGAATTTAAATCAACAATAAGAATGAGATCTCACACAAAAGGTCTTTCTACCGCTAATTATTAAACATTTTAGCATGTCTGCTTGTACGATAAAAAGGTGAGCTAATATTGTTCAGATTCCATTTCCACACCATGTAATTGTAGTTGGAAAATACACCTAATTATACCATGCTGTAAAGAAGAGTTTAGTGAAATCATAAAGTTATTATCCGGCAACTCCTAGATGTGTAGCTACAAGTGGATCAAAAGACGACTGGCTAATGATCAATCACGACATGCGTATAATGATATAAATATAGAGCACCAAACTCCCCACAACAATTTAATACCAGAAACTTAAACTATCCCAGTCTGCATATATTATCAATATATCATCAGTATTGTAAAACTACTATGAAATGTCTGCAAAGGCCATTCGCCAAAGACCCCACAACTGAAAATTAATACCATATAAGTCCATTTGTGCAATCTGCATTGAATTAAAAACATGCATAGAACGAAGTTATAGACTATCAACCCGTTTCAGAAAACTCACCGATTCACATAATACCTTAAACTTAACCACTTTCATACATACAAGGACAGAACCAGAACTAAAAATCAGCATGTACATTTATGAAAAACTAACCAAATTTGAGACTTTTTACATAAATTAGCAAAAAAAAAAAAAAAAGGGTCACAGCATACATATAACAGGATGAACAATAAAGCGCAACATAAGAAATAAACCTGTTTGGCAAGTGAAGTTGCCACCATATTGGAGGTAGCGACAGAAAGAAACATAAACCCGTAACTCATATAATCGCAAAGCACAGTACCCGGGCCTAGAAAACAAAAACTAATCAACACATGAAACAAATGTAAACGTAACCAAGATTGATTAGGTAGGTACCTAAGGCAGCGAGTTCAACAGAACTAGACTGACCAATAACAGCAGTATCAATCAAACTCATCAAGGGCCCACATAACCACAACCCAGCGGCTGGACCTGAAAACTTAACAATCTCAACTAACTGCTCCCACAAATCATTTCCCGCCAAATTATCACCTTCAACTTCAACTGCCTTTATTTTATTCTCACTAGTTTCGCCGCTTTCGCTAATGGAAGATATGGCGTAAATGAGGTTTTTTTTACGGTTAAGACGAGCGTTTAACCTGAAAGGATAGTGAAATGATTGAATGCGTGAAGTGTAACGGCATTGTGAGGGGTTGAATTTAGGGTTGGTGAGTGTGATTGTGATTGTGTTTGTGTTGTGGTGAATTAGGGTTTTAGGGTTCATCATTATTATTAATATTATTTGATGAAATGAGGGGAAAATGGAATTTTTCTTGCTGATTATATAAAAAAAAAGTGAACTTGTTATGTTGAAAAAGTAAGATGATTTTATTATGTGGATGCTGTTTTAGACACGTTTGTTGATGTGTGTTTTGGGTGAAATGTTTGATTTTGTTCAACGCCTCTTTCCGACCTTTTTCCCTCTTTACCAAAGACCCTGCTCACTCAAATTATTGGTTGCAAATCCAAAAAAGGTGGACCAAAATGGTAGTGGAAAATTTTGCATAACAACAAAACGCAATTTACGCAACTCAAGTGGTCAAGTGGTCGATTATATTATTATTTGAAATTGACGTTTATGTATTTAGTTGCTACTTTAGGGGGTTTTTTTTTTTTTGTTATTTACTTTTTTAAATAGTTTAACATGTTTTTTTGATCAAATATAATAATCAAACTCTGGTAAAAAAAAAATTGAACATCTCTGGTAATTTTATTGAACAACTGAATAAACATTCAGTTGATCTGACTGGGGTTTCTCTTCTAGTGGAGTTGGGTAGCCGTTTTACAGCGGGTCAGGCTGCTTTAAAAGCCGTCTCATGCAAAGTGACAAAACACGAAAAGTCATGCATTGAAAATCAACACGTGTTCATTGTGACACCCCCAAATTGAGTCAAATGCAGCGGAAATAATATTTGGGTGTCACGTAGGTGGATCAACAGCAGACAGAATATAGAGCAACAGATAAAAGATTATCCTTACATTTATTACATGATTGAAAGTGCAAATAGTATTAAAATAGTCTTTAACATTGTTCAATAGTTTGAATTATTCCCCAGTTTATAAAACCCCAGATGAGCTCTATAAATGCAGCCTATCATGATGCTTGACTCCATGCACACCAATACCTGCTTCAGTTTCCTGAGAAAACATGCTTAGAGAGTCAACATAAAGTTGGTGAATTCACATGTTTAATAAAATAAGTTTGAACATTAAACATTCACTGAAGTAGTAATGCACAAAGCATCAATACTTAAAAGTAATTACATTCCCATATTGCCTGAAACTGAGACTTGACAGTTAAGTACTTAACAAATAAGGACCCTTCGCCTTATAAAAAGGCACCCATAAAAATAATAAGTGCTGACATGTGAAACATCTGTTGTCCTGGCCTAGGCACAGTGAGCATGACTCACCCAGATGGGGACGGTCAATCCCAAATAGATCTATTTATAACATTCAGGTAATTCAATAATTCTAACAGTTTCAGATGCACGGGTCATGCGGGTTCATCTACAATAGGCAATGTAATCAAAGGTTTCGCAGTTCAATCCATGTCCATTAAATAAAATATGTTGCATGTTTTCTTCCCCATTAAAAGGTTTAAAAGTTTGTCAATATATAAAGTGAGGCCATGAACTCACCTCAGTAGTACAAGAATAAGTCAGTAGATAAATCTGATAAGGATGCTCACGATACAATCAACGACCTAAATAATTATAAGGTCTCGGTAAATGCATAACATAATGCATAAAAGTTTCAGAATAAATCTGTGCATGCTTATACTGGTTTTAAGCATTTTATTACGATACTTGTATTTTAGTTCATCGTTGTACAAGTTCTAATAGTATTTATTTTAAGTATAAAATAAATAATAAGGTTAGATTAATTAATCCATTTAATTAATATTTTGTACTTATGTTGTTTATAAAACACTTTAAATATTTATAAGATGTAGTTTTATATACATTTAAAGTAATAGGAAATAAATATAATTAATATATTTATTTTATAAGTTAATCGTTTTTAATTTATATTTAATATATAAATAAGGTTTATAAAACGTATAACATTTTAATTAAATTCCACGTTTACGTAGTGTTTATAATTATTAAATTATAAGTTTGGAAAAATAACAATTGTTACGTTTATTTAAGTTTTACGTTTTAAATAACGGGTATAAATATATAAAATTTTAGGGTTCGTTTTACTTTGTATAATTTACGTTTTAGTCCTTTTATTTAAATAATTACTGGCGGTTAAATTACTTTTATACCCCTAGAGTTTCTAAATCTTTCAAGTAATTATAATTTTGGTCCCTCCCTAGTTACACGTGTAACTAGGGTTTGTTTAAGTTTCATTAAATGGCAAAAATGGTCCCTAAAGTATTCGGATTATATTAGGGCTTATTAAAGTTTCACAAGTTGGCATTTTTAGTCCTCCAACCTTCGTCTAATAATTAGGTTTACTATTAAGTTACACAAATGCCCCCTCGGGCTTGTATATCTTTCGGCTTATGTCACAATTAGTCCCTAGGGTTACTTAGGGCTTGAATAAGTTTGTTAACTTGGCATAAATGGTCCCTAGGGCTTATATTAAGTTTCGGTATATAACAAATGAGATCCCTAGGTTTTCTTAAGTTTACACAAATTACCCTAACACCATATTAATTCTATTTAAGTCCTTTTTATCACCTTAAAGTTTCGGATAGTGTTCAAAACACACCCTTAACTCTCGGCAATATACAAAAGTGGTCCAAAAGTTTATATTTTTGGAAAATAAGTTTCTACACTTGTTTATTTAGATCCCTATACTTTGTAAAAATACAAATCCAACCCGAAAGTATTATATTTGCTATTTTTAATCCGAAATTTAGTGGATCTATTATTTTAATCCAAAACTTCTTAGATTTATTATTTTAGTCCAAAACACTTATAGATCTACACTTTCAACATGAAACTTTATAAAGTTATATTTTGACACTAAAAGTTCTATAAAAACATTTTATTTAGTGATAATGAATATTTATTTAGGCAACTTATTATAGTGAGCTTAAAACTAAACCTTATAAAGCATAATAGTGAACTTATCATTTTAAGGCACCTAAAATTATAAATCTAGTGTTTCTAGTTATATCTAAACACTACAAGATTACCCAAAATAGAAATATGGGCTTAAACCCCACGTCCAAATATCATGCATGCTTAGGTTTCCATGGTTTTTCAAGTTTAACTAGATCATGGTGACATGTTCTTCATAGTTGACAAGTTTTACATCATTTTAAGCCATGACATAAATCATGTCGTGACCTAAAATGGATTTTTAGGGTTTCATATACTTGTTTCAACATTAACTTTTACTAAGAATCACCATGTGTATGTTAATATGTATGAAAGTAAATGTATTAGAAAGATAGGTTTTAGCTTGGACTTACTTGTTTAGATAGGTTTAGGAGTGATAGGAGAATGAGTAAGAACAAGTGACAAGCTTTCAACAATGGAGGTCTTGGTGACCTTAAATAAGTCGTGGGCTTCAAGTAGGGCTTCTAGGGCTTCTTTGTTGCTTCAATGATCAAGGTACTTGTAGGATGAGCTAATGATTAACCTTTATGTTGTATGAGACATGATCTAAGTGTAGGAAAGGAGTTTGAAGGTTTGAAAATGGTGGAGAAAGGGGTGATAGCCGTAGGTTGTGAGAGAGAGTGAAGGTGAGATTTGCAAATGTTTTGTGTTGTGGGTTGTGTGTGTTTCGGCTAATAACAAGGAAAGAGAGTGAATCCAATGGGATCTTGGTACCTAGTACCTTGTATCTTTCAAGATATACTTAGATTTTGTTGGATACACTTGCCCAATCATTCCAACACATGCCACAATTAGCAATTGACTTTCCTCCCATTTTTGCATATGTACCGTGTGTTTTGGGGTCAAAAGGGACAAGACATGACCATGTATAGTAATGTGTATGGTGTGTGTAAGCAAGGTGTAAGAAAAGGTAAGGTTAGTATAGAAAAACATGGTTATGCATAGGGTATTAGTGGAGAATACACTTGATTACTTACAAGCTAGCTAACAAATGATGATAGTGTGGACATGCACACATATACACGTCTATATATGCATGTGGGAAGGTCTTTGGTAAATTTTTGCCAAGTGTTGTATGAGAATATTAGCCTTTGTTTAATATTGTATGTATTTGTTGAGTTGTAGGTATTTTTGTTGAAGCTTTTAGGTAATTTAGTGAAAGTGTATATTAAATAAATCACTATAATTATTTTACTTAAATAAAGTAAATAAATGACAATGTAAAATAATGTACATTGTTTTAAAGTGTTAGGTGTTTATTCCTTTTAGGTAATATATGTAAATATGTACATATAAAATAAATCCAAGTACTTAATAAATAAATTAAGTAGAGTTACAGTTTATCTCCAAAATATGTACTGAGGTGATGAGTCTATTATTAAATCAAGTGGCCAGTCAGTTGCCAGTGTAGTCAATAAATGACTAAGAGTTCATATAAATATAAAATAAATATGAAAGGTAGAATGATAAAAGGTATATGATAAATAATAAGTCATATAAAAGTGAAATTATATAAATTCCAAAAAAATAGTACAACAGTTGACAAAGTCAATAAGGTAAAATCAGAGGTTTTACAACACCATCCCGTTATTTTAGCTTTGTCCTCAAAGCTTAAGATGAAGCTATTGGTCAGGTGAACAAGTGTGGGTACTTGGTCTTGAACGAGTCTTCTCGTTCCCAAGTGAACTCAGGGCCTCTCCTAGAGTTCCAACGTACTTTGACCAACGGGAAGCGACTGCGTTTCAATTTCTTAACTGTCCTCTCCATGATTTCCACTGGTTCTTCTATGAACTAGAGTTTGTCGTCAAAATGAACTCCCTCCAATGGCATAGCCAATGGTTCTTCAGCATAGCACTTCTTCAGGTTAGACACATGAAAGGTAGAGTGAACCCGACTCAGTTGCTGGGGCAACTCTAAACGATAGGCTACTTCCCCGATCCTGGCTTGAAAGGGCCAACATAACGTGGATTCAGTTTTCCACGTTTGCCAAAGCGTACAACACCCTTCCAAGGTGATACCTTGAGCATGACACGATCGCCTACTTCAAATTGCGTAGGTTTACGTTTCAGGTCCGCGTAGCTATTTTGTCGATCGCGAGCAGCTTGAATTCTCTGCTTGATGAGGACGATCTTGTCTGTAGTCTCCTGGATTAATTTTGGTCCAGTGAGCTGAAATTCACCTACTTCTGCCCAGCACACCGGTGAACGACATTTGCGACCGTACAGTGCTTCAAAAGGGGCAGCCTTAATACTGGCATGATAACTGTTGTTGTAGGAGAATTCCACTAAAGGAATGTGGTCAACCCATCCATTTCCAAAATCAATCACACATGCTCGTAGCATGTCCTCTAGAGTCTGGATGGTACGTTCACTTTGACCATCAGTCTGCGGATGATAAGCAGTGCTCATATCCAAATTGGTACCTAAGGCTCGTTGGAAAGCCTTCCAAAATTTTGACGTGAACCTACCATCTCGATCACATATTATCGACACTGGTATTCCATGTTTGGTCACAATCTCCTTCAAGTACGTCTTTGCTAGTCTTGCAAGGGAATCGTTCTCCCTAATTGGCAGGAAATGAGCGGACTTGGTGAGTCGATCGACGATTACCCAGATAGTATCGTAACCGTGAGATGACTTTGGGAGTTTGGTGACAAAGTCCATGGTGATGTTGTCCCACTTCCATTTCGGTATCTTGGGTTGTACAAGTAAACCCGATGGTCGCTGGTGTTCAGTTTTGACACGAGCACAGGTCAAACATTTCTGAACGTAGGTGGCAATGTTGGCTTTCATATTCGGCCACCAATATAACTTCTTCATATCCTGATACATCTTTTCAGATCCGGGATGTATAGAATATTTAGACTTATGAGATTCGTGCATGATCACGTTCCTCAAATCTCAATAGCAAGGTAACCAACTTCGTCCGTGAAGGCATAGGGTTCCGTCTGCTCTAGGTTCTAGCTTCTCCTTGCTAAGATCGGTTCTGAGCATTCCCCTGGCATCTTCCTTCACAAGGTTTTCAGGTAATTGGGCTTGAGTCTGAGCTTCCAAAATTTGTTTGGGTAGATCCAAGCTGATTGTCATAACTAATGCCCGAACTCTCATAGGAGGGTCCGTTTCCTTACGACTTAAACCATCAGCAACCACGTTTGCTTTACCAGGGTGGTATTTGATCTCGCAGTCGTAGTCACTCAGCAACTCAATCCAACGGCGTTGTCTCATGTTCAGCTCCTTCTGATCCAATATGTGTTGTAAACTTTTATGGTCAGTATGCACTGTGCACTTTGTTCCGTATAGGTAATGTCTCCAGATTTTGAGAGCAAAAACTACGGATCCAAGTTCTAGATCGTGAGTGGTGTAATTCTTCTCATGCTTCTTCAATTGTCTTGAAGCGTAGGCAATCACTTTCATCCTCTACATCAATACTGCACCTAAGCCCTTGTGTGAGGCATCACAGTATACAACGAAATCATCGTTGCCTTCAGGCAAGGCCAGTATGGGTGCATTGCATAACTTCTGCTTGATCAGTTGGAAAGCTGATTCTTCCTTCTCTCCCCAATCGAACTTTATTCCCTTATGTGTGAGTTTGGTCATCGGTTTGGCTATTTTGGAAAAATCTTCAATGAATCTGCGGTAGTACCCGGCAAGGCCTAGAAATTGGCGGATCTCCGTCGGTGATTTAGGAGATACCCGATCCTTGACAGATTCGACCTTTTCTGGAACCACGTGAATACCGTCACAATCGATGACATGACCAAGGAATTGCACTCTAGGAATCCAGAATTCACATTTGGAGAACTTAGCATAGAGCTGCTCCTCCTTGAGTACCTTTAGTACTTGTGCAAGGTGTTCCCCGTGTTCATGTTCGTTCTTGGAATAAATGAGTATGTCGTCAATGAAGACTATCACGAATTTATCCACGTAGGGTCTGCACACACGGTTCATAAGGTCCATGAAAATAGCTGGTGCATTGGTCAACCCAAATGGCATAACCTGGAATTCGTAATGACCGTAACGGGTTCTAAAAGCTGTTTTTGGAATATCTTCCTCCCTGACTCGTAGCTGATGGTGTCCAGATTTCAATTCAATCTTGGAATACACACTTGACCCTTGCAGTTGGTCAAATAGGTTGTCAATGCGAGGAAGCGGATAACGATTCTTCACAGTTAACTTATTCAGCTCTCTGTAACCGATGCACATTTGAAAAGAACCATCTTTCTTTTTGACAAATAACACAGGAGCTCCCCATGGTGAGGAACTGGGTCGAATGAATCCTTTGTCAGATAGTTCTTGAAGTTGTTCAGCTAGTTCTTTCATCTCTGATGGTGCCAACCGGTATGGAGCTTTAGCTACAGGTTCCGCTCCGGGAACCAAATCAATTTGAAATTCCACTTGTCGGGTCGATGGTAAGCCTGGCAACTCATCAGGAAAGACTTCTGGAAAATCTCGGATGATGGGTACGTCCTTGATTTGCTTCTTCTCGGGCTTGTCTTCTTCATCTGTTTGAGAGATATGGGCCAAGAAGATAGGACATCCTCTCAACAAATATTTCTGAGCTTTTGTACAAGAGATAACACTAAGTCTAGTGTCAGCGATGTCGGTGTTACCGTCGCCTCGAATGATTAGAGTTTCGTTTCCCCATGGAATACGGACTAGCTTTTCGTCACAAACAATGACTGCGCGGTATCTCGCTAACCAGTCCATGTCAATAATAACATCAAAACTACCAAGGTTTACGGGGATAAGGTCAATGTTGAACGGATGTTTGGAAAGATTTAAGGTACAACCTCTAATGATAGTGTCAGCGTCTACAGTTTCACCGTCAGCTAATTCTACGGAGTAACGGTGATCTAAGCTTGTAGGAAAAACTCCTAGTACTTGGCTAAATTCAGTGGATATAAAACTTCGGTCTGCTCCAGTATCAAACAAAACAGATGCATAACGATTGTTCAATAGAAACGTACCAGTAACGACATTCGAATCGCGGTTGGCTTTTGTATTGCTGACCACGTACACTCTGGATGAAGCTCCTCCACTGTTCTTGTTCTGGTTGGCCCGCTTAGGGCAACTTGGTCTCACGTGTCCTGGTGCTCCACACTCATAGCACACAACTCCCTTCTTGGGTCCATTGTTGCTTCCTCCAGTAGCGTTGTGGTTCCCCTGCTATCCATTCCCGTTCCCACGGGCATTGTATCCGCCCCGGTTATTGTAGTTCCCAGTGTTTTGAGTGGGTCGGGCCTGAGTGACAGCATTAACTCGACAGGTTTTAGCAAAATGACCCACGTGTCCACATCTGTAGCAGGTCTGGCATGGGCTATCAACAGTATGATGATAGTTGCACTTTGAGCACAAAGGTTTGGCGCCCACGTACGAGTTAGCTCCTGCAGAGGTAGCACTGTAAACTTGCCCAACATTCTGCTTCTTAGGATGCTGCTGGTGCTGACTGCGAAAATACTCTTCTGCCTTTTGCTTGTTGTCAGTTTGCCTCTCGGATATGGTACGGACTCTTTTGTTTATCAAATCAGTAGCGAACTCAATGGCATTCTCGACGGTAGTAGGTCGAGATGCGAGCACACTGTCGTGAATGGCGTCTGGGATTCCACCCACATACTTCTCAATCTTATCTTCCTCCTCCACAAACATTCTGGTGCACATTAGGGTCAACTCTTGGAACCTTTGGTTATACGTAGTGATGTCATTGTTCCTGCATCTGAGATCCCACAATTCGATCTCCAGTTTCTTCATTTCTCCCCTTGGACAGTATTTCTCTGTCATTTTCTCCTTCAGCTCAGTCTAGTTGAGAGCATAGGCAGCATCGTGTCCAAGAGTAGCAACTACAGAGTTCCACCAAGTAAGAGCACTCTCAAGTAGGGTGCAGGTGGAAAACTTCACTTTGTTCTCTTCTGCACAGTCGCTGATGCAAAATACTGTTTCCAACCTCTCAAACCACTGCATCAGTTCCACCACTCCTTCTTTGCCCTTGTAGTAGGAAGGCTTACATTTCAAGAAGTCGGGGTAAGAGCAACCCCTGGTGGTCTGATTATTCCGGCGGTTGTTGGAGTTTTGACTATCGTCTACGTTTCTACTGGCAGCCATCGCAGATGCGATGCCTTGATTAATCATTTCCCTTAGTTGGGCAGCAGTGACGTTTTGGGTAGTGTCAACATTGTTGGGGTTCGTTCTAGTGATTACCATTTTTCTATAATTATACACAAAAATGAAATCATTAGTTCAAGGTGTTAGCACAGTTTTATATAATTACACGAAAAGAAATTCATGCATAGACTTTACAACAAATTGGATAACCTGTTTAAAGTTCATAATATAATACAGTACAAGATATAACAAAAGCTAATGAGTACATGCCATAAGTCTAGAATAGGAATACAGTACAAAATGCACAACCTGATCCAAGACAGAGCACAACCCGCCTGTCTGGGATGGTGGTACATGAAATCTAAAGTACATCATCTATGAATCCCTAATCTAAATGGTACAGTACAAAGATAAAACTGACTAAAGAAAAGTACAAATACATGAGATCCTATATCATGATAGCCTGGATGCAACCCTAATAGCTTATCATGATGTAAAAAAGATCTAGTACATCTAATCTACTGGTGCCTAACGGACTCCTCGGATACGGCTGGTGCCACGGGCGGTGATGAGACAGCTGATGCCTGCATGGCAACCTGCATCGCGGTCATGGCAGTCCTGGTCTCCTTGAGCAGTCAGAGTGCCTCGAGGAACTGGTCTCTGAGAGTCTGCTGAACTCCCCGGAGATGAGCGGTCTCTGACGTCAATCCCTGATGACGAACCTCCTGGAGGTCGAAGAAAATAGCAAGAGTCTCCTCCATGGTCAAGAGGGCAGTATGGGTGTCCGTCTGCTGGCTCTGGAGCAAGTAGATCTGCTCACGGAGGAACTCATTCTCATCCAGCAACCACTGGAGAGAATGATAAGTAGTCGACCACGCCCCTCGTGTAGCGTGCGCCTCCGCACTCACAGTCCAAGATAGAAGGTCCTGGCACTGCTGTAGAACAGCGCGCTCAGTCTGTCCGGCCGATAGCAGAGCAAGAATATCTGCTACATCCTGGGCCTGGCGTACGACCAGTGCCGTAATCTAGGCCTGAACAGGGTCAGCATGTCTGGCCCGGGAACCCTCACCGATCTCAAAAGTGGAATCGAGAGGTGCCTCGTACCTCCTCTTACGAGGTGGCAGAGACTCGGGTGCATGCTCCTGTAGAGAAGTCACAAGTGGTACAGGTGGTATGGCAGCAGGAGGCTGGACCTCTTCCCCGGCGGGGGAAATAGGTGGAGTAGAGATAAGTGCCTCAATAGATGCGGCGTCGACAGAAGCGTGACTATCGCCATAGTCACTGGCAGATAACCATCCACATAAGACGGTCGTCGGGGATACGGCAGCAGGTGTATCGGTAGGTGATGTCATGGTAAATCTGAAAGTAATATAGTTTTAATTGACATAAGTATAAACTTACTCAAGTTAAAAGTTTTGGGAAATATAATTTAAAATTATATAATAGTTTCGTTTAACACTCGCCATGCTAAAGGTTACGTTAATACTTATAAGATTAATCAATCGGATGTTAATAATTAATGCACAGGCAATCACACAATCGATGTATGCTCTACAGTCTATATGCTTAATTATTCTAGTCCCGAAAATCCCAAAAGATTTTTAAAGCAGTTATAGTCTAGATTATATAAAAAATTTATTTTTATATTTATTTTAATTTTGCTCTGATTCTCTATAACTATCTCTCTAATACCATTCTGTGACACCCCCAAATTGAGTCAAATGCAGCGGAAATAATATTTGGGTGTCACGTAGGTGGATCAACAGCAGACAGAATATAGAGCAACAGATAAAAGATTATCCTTACATTTATTACATGATTGAAAGTGCAAATAGTATTAAAATAGTCTTTAACATTGTTCAATAGTTTGAATTATTCCCCAGTTTATAAAACCCCAGATGAGCTCTATAAATGCAACCTATCATGATGCTTGACTCCATGCACACCAATACATGCTTCAGTTTCTTGAGAAAACATGCTTAGAGAGTCAACATAAAGTTGGTGAATTCACATGTTTAATAAAATAAGTTTGGACATTAAACATTCACTGAAGTAGTAATGCACAAAGCATCAATACTTAAAAGTAATTACAATCCTATATTGCCTGAAACTGAGACTTGACAGTTAAGTCCTTAACAAATAAGGACCCTTCGCCTTATAAAAAGGCACCCATAAAAATAATAAGTGCTGACATGTGAAACATCTGTTGTCCTGGCCTAGGCACAGTGAGCATGACTCACCCAGATGGGGACGATCAATCCCAAATAGATCTATTTATAACATTCAGGTAATTCAATAATTCTAATAGTTTCAGATGCACGGGTCATGCGGGTTCATCTACAATAGGCAATGTAATCAAAGGTTTCGCAGTTCAATCCATGTCCATTAAATAAAATATGTTACATGTTTTCTTTCCCATTAAAAGGTATAAAAGTTTGTCAATATATAAAGTGGGGCCATGAACTCACCTCAGTAGTACAACAATAAGTCAGTAGATAAATCTTATAAGGATGCTCACGATACAATCAACGACCTAAATAATTATAAGGTCTCAGTAAATGCATAACATAATGCATAAAAGTTTCAGAATAAATCTGTGCATGCTTATACTGGTTTTAAGCATTTTATTACGATACTTGTATTTTAGTTCATCGTTGTACAAGTCTAATAGTATTTATTTTAAGTATAAAATAAATAATAAGGTTAGATTAATTAATCCATTTAATTAATATTTTGTACTTATGTTGTTTAAAAAACACTTTAAATATTTATAAGAGGTAGTTTTATATACATTTAAAGTAATAGGAAATAAATATAATTAATATATTTATTTTATAAGTTAATCGTTTTTAATTTATATTTAATATATAAATAAGGTTTATAAAACGTATAACATTTTAATTAAATTCCACGTTTACGTAGTGTTTATAATTATTAAATTATAAGTTTGGAGAAATAACAATTGTTACGTTTATTTAAGTTTTACGTTTTAAATAACGGGTATAAATATATAAAATTTTAGGGTTCGTTATACTTTGTATAATTTACGTTTTAATCCTTTTATTTAAATAATTACTCGCGGTTAAATTACTTTTATACCCCTAGAGTTTCTAAATCTTTCAAGTAATTACAATATTGGTCCCTCCCTAGTTACACGTGTAACTAGGGTTTGTTTAAGTTTCATTAAATGGCAAAAATGGTCCCTAAAGTATTCGGATTATATTAGGGCTTATTAAAGTTTCACAAGTTGGCATTTTTAGTCCTCCAACCTTCGACTAATAATTAGGTTTACTATTAAGTTACACAAATGCCCCCTAGGGCTTGTATATCTTTCGGCTTATGTCACAATTAGTCCCTAGGGTTACTTAGGGCTTGAATAAGTTTGTTAACTTGGCATAAATGGTCCCTAGGGCTTATATTAAGTTTCGGTATATAACAAATGAGATCCCTAGGTTTTCTTAAGTTTACACAAATTACCCTAACACCATATTAATTCTATTTAAGTCCTTTTTATCACCTTAAAGTTTCGGATAGTGTTCAAAACACACCCTTAACTCTCGGCAATTTACAAAAGTGGTCCAAAAGTTTATATTTTTGGAAAATAAGTTTCTACACTTGTTTATTTAGATCCCTATACTTTGTAAAAATACAAATCCAACCCGAAAGTATTATATTTGCTATTTTTAATCCGAAATTTAGTAGATCTATTATTTTAATCCAAAACTTCTTAGATTTATTATTTTAGTCCAAAACACTTATAGATCTACACATTCAACATGAAAACTTTATAAAGTTATATTTTGACACTAAAAGTTTTATAAAAACATTTTATTTAGTGATAATGAATATTTATTTAGGCAACTTATTATAGTGAGCTTAAAACTAAACCTTATAAAGCATAATAGTGAACTTATCATTTTAAGGCACCTAAAAACATAAATCTAGTGTTTCTAGTTATATCTAAACATTACAAGATTACCCAAAATAGAAATATGGGCTTAAACCCCACGTCCAAATATCATGCATGCTTAGGTTTCCATGGTTTTTCAAGTTTAACTAGATCATGGTGACATGTTCTTCATGGTTGACAAGTTTTACCTCATTTTAAGCCATGACATAACATCATGCCGTGACCTAAAATGGATTTTAGGGTTTCATATACTTATTTCAACATTAACTTTTACTAAGAATCACTATGTGTATGTTAATATGTATGAAAGTAAATGTATTAGAAAGATAGGTTTTAGCTTGGACTTACTTGTTTAGATAGGTTTAGGAGTGATAGGAGAATGAGTAAGAACAAGTGACAAGCTTTCAACAATGGAGGTCTTGGTGACCTTAAACAAGCCGTGGACTTTAAGTAGGGCTTCTAGGGCTTCTTTGTTGCTTCAATGATCAAGGTACTTGTAGGATGAGCTAATGATTAACCTTTATGTTGTATGAGACATGATCTAAGTATAGGAAATGAGTTTGAAGGTTTGAAAATGGTGGAGAAAGGGGTGTTAGCCGTAGGTTGTGAGAGAGAGTGAAGGTGAGATTTGCAAATGTTTTGTGTTGTGGGTTGTGTGTGTTTTGGCTAATAACAAGGAAAGAGAGTGAATCCAATGGGATCTTGGTACCTAGTACCTTGTATCTTTCAAGATATACTTAGATTTTGTTGGATACACTTGCCCAATCATTCCAACACATGCCACAATTAACAATTGACTTTCCTCCCATTTTTGCATATGTACCGTGTGTTTTGGGGTCAAAAGGGACAAGACATGACCATGTATAGTAATGTGTATGGTGTGTGTAAGCAAGGTGTAAGAAAAGGTAAGGTTAGTATAGAAAAACATGGTTATGCATAGGGTATTAGTGGAGAATACACTTGATTACTTACAAGCTAGCTAACAAATGATGATAGTGTGGACATGCACACATATACACGTCTATATATGTATGTGGGAAGGTCTTTGGTAAATTTTTGCCAAGTGTTGTATGAGAATATTAGCCTTTGTTTAATATTGTATGTATTTGTTGAGTTGTAGGTATTTTTGTTGAAGCTTTTAGGTAATTTAGTGAAAGTGTATATTAAATAAATCACTATAATTATTTTAGTTAAATAAAGTAAATAAATGACAATGTAAAATAATGTACATTGTTTTAAAGTGTTAGGTGTTTATTCCTTTTAGGTAATATATGTAAATATGTACATATAAAATAAATCCAAGTACTTAATAAATAAATTAAGTAGAGTTACAGTTTATCTCCAAAATATGTACTGAGGTGATGAGTCTATTATTAAATCAAGTGGCCAGTCAGTTGCCAGTGTAGTCAATAAATGACTAAGAGTTCATATAAATGTAAAATAAATATGAAAGGTAGTATGACAAAAGTTATATGCTAAATAATAAGTCATATAAAAAGGAAATTATATGAATTCTAAAAATAAATAGTACAACAGTTGACAAAGTCAATAAGGTAAAATCAGAGGTTTTACATTCATTCCTTTTGCATTTGATACTTTCGGTTTCCTTGCACCTGAAGTGGTGGAGCTTCTGAAAAGAATTCAGCGCGTTATGAATAGCAACGTTATGACACCTAAATCCACATATGTGGTTTTTCATAGAATTAGTTTCGCTATTCAGAAAGGGCTTGCGGCGCAGCTTGTTGCTCGCTTGCCTTCTACAGTTGTGTAATTAAATGTAAGTTTCTTTTGAAGTAAATGGAACCTTTTGTAAAAGTAGTTTTAAGGCAAGAAAAGAAAGTTGCAACAAATAAACATTCTTTTTCTATTTTTTTTTATTTTTTTTCAAAATTTAAAAAGTAGACTATTATATTATACATATTTAAAGACAAAGAAACCATTTTTTTCTTTTGTTTTTTTTCAGTTCATTACGTCACACCTTAGCCCCAAACAAAATGAAAATTATAAGGGTCTGTTTGGTTCGATAGAATTCTAAGAATTCTGATAGAATTGGAATCTGATTCCATTTCATAACGTGTTTGGTTGGCAGATTCAAAGTATTTGGAATCTGAATTCTATTCCTTAATGTGTTTGGTTAACAAGCGGAATAGAATTAAAATCATATAAAATCCCATATATGTGGAATTGAACATTCCATGGCAAAGGGGGAGTAATGTGTAGAAACTAGAAGGGGGGGTTGAATAGTTTCTTATATTTACTTGTTAAAATGTGGTTTCCAAAAATCCTTTTTCAAAAACTTAGGCTTGAGGAAATATGTGAAATCTTCTTATGCACAATATGAACAATGATAGTGTAACTAAACTAATACTAACAAAAATATATCCACAAAGAATAAAGAATGAAAGTGTAACTAATCTAATACTAACACATGTATATGCATAAAGAATAAAGAATATAAAGAGTTAAGGGTAAAGAAAGATCAAACCGAACACCAAGGATTTATAGTGGTTCGACAACGAAGCTCACTCCTCGTTCCTACTCCACTCCTCGAGTACTCCTTACTCGAGAGTTCACTACACAACAAGCTCCTTATGGTGGAGAAAACCGTACACGTCGCTTAACCAATTTCCGACTCTAAGCTAAAAGTCGAGCCCTAATCGTAGCTAGGACCAATCTACACAACTATACTTAGTACATACACAACTTCCAAATAGACACAACTACTTGGATCTTCACAACTATGACACAACTACAAATGTATAAAATTAGATCTTCAATGGATCTTTGGTGGTGGACTCAACACTTCACAATGATAGTGTTCTTCTCTTTGCACTTGGAGAGGAAGGGATGGAAGAACAAGATTCACTTCTTAAACAAGTAATAATCAAACAAATGATCAAAGATTTGAGTGATTAAAGAAGGGGTTTGAATCTGGAAATAAATGTGCAAAAGAGGTGAGATGAAAAGCTGAGAATGGTCCACTATTTATAGGACAAAGGAGCCAACGGCTAGTTCTGCCCGCGGTACCTTATCTTAGCCCGCGGTACCTTATCGATAAGGTACCGCCTAGGTGCTAAGGTACCACCAGACTAGACTCCGCTCCTTTTTTTCCTTTAGTGGTGGAGGTCTTATCTGGATATAAAAAATATCCTGAAAGGATATTCTTAACCAAATAAGAATATGCCATTTTCAAATTTCAAATAATTAATTTAATAAAACATTTTCTTAAAAAGAAAGTTTAATAAAAACTTGTCACACTTAATAAAAAGTGAGTTTTAAGAAAAGATTAAATCACTTGATCACTTGATTAAGGTTAGTACTTGTTTATCCATACCTTAAGTGAAAATGGGTAAAATGAAAAATACTTGAACTCAAGAATTCGTTTTTCGTTGTTTTCGTAAATGCTTGTTTTTACATATTGTCGTAATCAAAACAAGGCGAGACCGAAAAATGCAAGTAACGTTTTTAGGCATTTATTGCATTAACAATCTCCCCCTTTTTGATTCCGACAATACATAAACTCAATCACACAAAAACAAGATTTTCGAAGACGATTTTATTCATTTCTCCCCCTTTGTCGAAGCAAAAAGGTTGCGTAAGCCGGTGTTGAAGAAACAGACTTTGCAAAGACTCCCCCTTGGTGCTTACTCCCCCTAGCTTGGGGCACCGAGGAATCGAGATATGGTGACAAGCTACATAGAAGGGTTAGTTGAACAAAAGAAACAACCAACAATATATAGCAATAGGTCACATAAAAAATAAGAGAAGAAAACACAAAGACAAAGATCCAAGATAGGTTACTAAAAGAACATCATACAAAGAAGTATGGAAAAAGAAACAAGCCAAAAGCATAAATCTAATCCTAGTTATTCTAGAATTCTAAGATTTGCTTGAATTTGGTGTCTTGTGGATAAGCAACCAATGCTTATATGAAAGACAAGGTAATAGCAGAGGGTGGTGGTGGTGGCTTGTTGGAGATCTCATAATCAAAGTGAAGAGAAGGCTTGATTAAGAGACTCTTGATGTAGCTCAACTCCTCATAGATGTGTGCCATAGCAAGGTGTTGATATTAACAACATTGACAATATGTTCCATGATGCATGACATTATCATGAGAAGGAGGAAGAACACTAAAGGGTGGTGGTGGAAGAAAAGAAGTTCCACAATCAACATTCTTGGAAGGAGAGATGTGATTAAGAGTGTTCTTGGGTGAATTTGGGTTGAAAGCAATTGGAGAGAATGGTGGGGATTCAAGGCTCTCATTGGGAGAATAAGACATTTTATGTGTGAAGTAATGCAAAATGCTTATGGTTTAAATAAGGAAGGCTTAGGGTATTTTTGGGGTGGTCAAAGGGTTTGAAACAAAGATTCTCAAAAATGTTGGAGCAAATCTGGAGTTTCAGACAAAAACCCGAAAAAGGAAGGCACTGTAGGCGGTTCCTTATCTAGGGTGGCGGTACCTTATCAATAAGGTACCGCGGTTCACATATGGAACCACCTGCAGAGGCAGGGTTTGGTGTTCGGAGGAAGATTTTTCAGCAAATCTTATTTTTCTAGTCTAACTTATCATAGGGATATGCTTAAAAGCAAAGATAGACAAAGAAAACATATGCAAACTTACCAAATAGAGATTTGACCAAAATACATGGATTAAAAAATCAATGTAGGAGGTGTGTAAGACAAGACCTTAAGTCATGACATAATGATCCTCCATGATTCTATCTTGTTTTTGCTATGTTTGAGAGAATCATACATATGAATTATGTAAGCTCTAGATTAATAGCGAGAATCTATGAAAAATCGTTTTTAGATTGAATTAACAATGTCAAACGAATTTCTCAACCATTTTCAAAAGAGACTTTGAGAATTTTGAAAAGGATAGGAGAAGATTTTTCAAAAGGAGTTTAAAAGACTCAAAGACTCAAAGTGATAAACTATAAAAAGAAGGAAATCAAGGAAGATGTTCCATTAATCCTAGACCTAGACGCAAGTAATTAAAAGGTTCCCTCTTAAGTGGCTTAGTGAAGATATCGGCTAAGTTGTCCTCGGAGGGCACCTTTTCAATAGTAATGTTCCCCTTTTGAACATTATCCCTAAGGAAATGGTGTCTAATTTCTATGTGTTTGGTTCGCGAATGTTGCACGGGATTCTTTCTTAGGTCTATAGCGCCTTTATTATCGCACATGATGGGAACATCATCAAGAGAAATCCCGTAATCAACAAGCGCTTGCTTCATCCATAGAGCTTGTTGGCATGCTTTACCGGCACTCACATACTCGGCTACCGTGGTGGATATTGCAAGAGCGGTTTGTTTCTTGGAGAACCAAGAAGTTAAACAACAACCCATGAAGGTACAAACTCCACTAGTGCTTTTCCGGTCCACATAGTCTCCCGCATGATCCGAGTCCGCGTAGACAATGGTTTCTATGCCGGTCCCTTTAGGATACCATAATCCTAAATGTATAGTGCCTTTAATGTATCGGAAGATACGCTTAACCGCTTCAAGGTGAGAGGTTTTGGGAGCCTCTAGGAAGCGAGCACAAAGGCAAACACTAAACATGATATCCGGTCGACTTGCCGTTAGGTACAACAAACTACCAACCATACCTCTATATTTGGTGTTGTCTACCGACTCACAATCATCATCTACGGTGAGTTTAGTATCCGAGGCCATAGGGGTCTTCATTGGTCTAGATTCTTCTAATCCAAATTTCTTTAGCATTTCTTTAGCGTACTTAGATTGACTAAAGAAAATACCATCGCCCATTTGTTTAATTTGGAGTCCTAAAAAGAAGTTAAGTTCTCCCATCATACTCATTTCAAACTCATCATGCATGATTTTGGCAAAGTCATCACACAATTCTTGACAAGTTGAGCCAAATATAATGTCATCAACATATATTTGTACGATTATGAGGTGAGCACCTTTCTTCTTTGTAAAGAGTGTATTGTCTACCATTCCCATGGTATACTCATGTTTAACAAGAAACGCTTTAAGTCTATCATACCAAGCTTTGGGTGCTTGTTTGAGTCCATAAAGTGCTTTCTTAAGCTTGTAAACATGGTCCGGTTTCTCAAAATCAATGAAGCCGGGAGGTTGAGCCACATATACCTCCTCATTGATCAAACCGTTAAGAAATGCACTCTTTACATCCATTTGTTGAAGCTTAAAATCTAAGGCACAAGCTTAGGCTAAAAGGATTCTAATTGATTCTAATCTAGCTACCGGTGCGTATGTCTCGTCATAATCAATCCCTTCTTGTTGATTATAGCCTTGAGCTACAAGTCTAGCCTTGTTACGAGACACAACACCATTCTCATATAGCTTATTCCTAAATACCCATTTGGTTCCTATAATGGTAGAACTTCTAGGTGGAGGAACAAGTTCCCAAACATCATTGGCAACGAATTGATTCAATTCTTCTTGCATCGCAATAACCCAACTCTCATTCGTCAAAGCTTCTTTAACATTCTCTGGTTCAATCAAGGAGACAAAACAAAAGAAGTTGCTTTGGTTTTGGACTTGAGATCTTAAGGTCCTTTGATTTAAGTCACCAATGACATTATTGAGAGTATGATCCCTAGATTCCTTAATGTTTACTTCCTTTTCAACACTAAGGTCTTCAATTCCTATTTTTCTAACCTCTTTGGCTTTAACTACTTCTAATTCATCCAAGTCATCATCAACCAATGGTGGTGTATTGGGCGAAGGAGGGGTTTCATCAAAGGTTACGTTGAGTGATTCTTCAATAACCCCGAGGTTCTATTTAGGACTATGTAGGCTTTACTAGTTTGGGAATAACCTAAAAGGATACCCTCGTAAGACTTTGGGTCAAACTTGGTAAGGTAGTCTTTGGTGTTGAGGATAAAGCACTTGCTTCCAAACACCCTAAAATATTCCAATGAGGGTTTCTTACCTTTAAGAATCTCATAGGGGGTCTTTCCTAGGAAAGGTCGAATAAGAATTTGGTTGAGAATGTAAGTCGATGTGTCAATGGCATTGCACCAAAACTTTTGAGGCAAAGATTGCTCGTTTAACATCGTCCTACTCATCTCTTGGAGAGTCCTATTCTTCCTTTCAACTACCCCATTTGATTGTGGAGTGCGAGGAGCCGAGAAGTTATGGGTAATACCATGAGCTTCACAAAAGGCACCAAATTGCACTTCATTATCAAATTCCCTACCATGATCCGTCCTAATAGAAACGATTGAACATCCTAGTTGATTTTGAATTCTTCGACTAAAGATTTCGAAGTGATCGAAAGCTTCATTCTTAGATGCCAAAAATCTAGTCCAAGTGAATCTAGAATAGTCATCAACTATAACTAGGGTATAAAGGTTACCTCCATAACTCCGTATGGCGGAAGGTCCAAAAAGATCCATATGTAGGAGCTCTAAGCACCGAGAGGTCGAAACCAAATTCTTGGCTTTGTGACTTGAGTGAACTTGCTTTCCAACTTTGCAAGCATCACAAAAGTGACTATCAAACTTAATCTTAGGGAGGTGTCTTACCAACTCCTTAGAGACTAAAGATTGAATTAAACGCATATTAGCGTGACCTAATCTCCTATGCCAAAGAGTAGAACTATCATCTATAGTCGCAAGACATATGTTGTCTTTTGACTTCTTATTAACCTTCATGACATAAAGCCCATGCTTTCTAACACCTTTTCCAATGACTTTTCCATCTTTTACGATTTCACTGTCATGTTCCGAAAAGATGACCTTACACTTATTATCACAAATTTGACCTATACTTAAAAGGTTAAATCCTAAGTTATCTACGTGCTCAACATTTTCAATGGTCATGGAGTCAAGAGAAACCGTACCTTTGCCAATGATATTACCACGTAGACTACTAGCGAATGTGACGTTACCTCCATCATATGCTTTGTAATACGAGAACAAACTTCGATTACCCGTCATGTGTTTAGAACATCCACTATCCTTAATCCACTCATCGGGCTCCAAATCAATTCCCAAGCATATCTAGGTAACAACACACAAGATCAAACATTTGGTCCCTAATATCTTATGGGTCCAAAATTGTTAGTTCTAAACATCCCTTGCATTTGGTTGGGATGCATGAATGAGGAGGGGATTCCCCATGGAGAACAAAATGGAGGAGGGTAGTAATTCATGTAACCATTTTGTTGTTCATTATTTCTCCTAGGTGTATTTGATCTAGGTTTAGAGTTATTATTATTCCTTCTAGGTGTTGGAGTTTTACTTCTAGGTCGTGAATTGTTTTGATTATCTCTTCTAGGAGATGTTGTTCTACTTCTAGGCTTAGACGTATTTCGTACTCTAGGTGGAGTAGAAGATGGTCTTGATAAACTTCTATTTCCCATGAGAGGTTTACTTAATGGCTTGTAGAACTTATCAACGGTATTGTTGTCAAGTATGGGTAATTTCACCTTGTTAACAATAAGATGCTTTGGTTTTTCATCTAACTTAGATTTATCAGAAAGTTCAGGATTTTCACCAAAATCAACCTCTGGCCGCGGTTCCTTATCTATGACGGCGGTTCCATATTGATAAGGAACCGCCCCATACAATCGGGTACCGGGTACAGCATGAGTTTTTTGAGAAAACCTGACTTGCTTTGGTTCACTAGCTGAGGCTTCATTTGAGTTAAAACATACACCAAGTCTTTCCTTTGAATGAACTTGTTTGTTTAACATGTCGTCAAGAGCACTCGTACCTTTCATGAACTTTTCCAATTTAATGGAGGTGCTCTTGAGATCTTCATTTTCTAATCTAAGTTTCTCGCAACTTAAGCAACCTAAATCAACCTCTTTGTTTTTCTCAAGTTTAGCCAATTTCTCCCTAAGTTCATTGATCTCATTTTCAAGCTTAGTTTTGGTTGATTTTAAGGTTTTGTTCTTTTCTATGAATTTGAGACTAAGTTTGTGTAAACTATCATATTTGCCTTCAAATTCAATATCATCTAAGGTGGAGCTATCATTACTATAATATTCGGTTTTGGAATGTACCTCTTTAGAAGTGTGAGCCATAAGACATTTCTCCTCCTTGGGGTTGTCATCATTTTCTTCACCGCTATCGCTCCAAGCACCACTAACAAACGCCGTGTGGTTCTTATCACGAGCGGGCCTTGGACAATCACCAATGAAGTGATTTGGATCACCACATCTAAAGCAACTCCTATCACTTTTTTCGTTCTTGGCAAACCGATTCTTTGAGAATGGTTTCTTGTCATTGTTGGGTTGCCTAACGTGTTGACCTCGTCTCTTGAAGAACTTCTTGAAATCTCTCACCGCCAATGCATACTCCTCATCATCGCTTTCCGAGGAACTATCATGGTCACTTTGTGCCTTCTTGGCTTTAAGTGCAAGAGATTTCCTTTCACTTTTGGTTTTCACTAATTCCGAGTCCTTCAAAATTAGCATCTCATGAACCTTCAAGTTTCCTATGAGTTCATCGAGTGATAAATTTGAGAGATCTTTCGACTCTTCAATCGCCGTGACTTTTGCTCTCCACTTTGGATGTAAGGCCCTTAGAAACTTCCTAACATTGTTCTTGCTAGAAAAACCTTCATCAAGTGCTTTTAGACTAGTAATAATGGTGTTAAACCTAGCAAATGCACTATCAATAGTTTCATCTTCTAAGATGACAAATTGTTCATATTGTTGGACAAGAAGATCGATTTTGCTTTCTTTGACTTGGCTATTACCTTGGTGGGTTACTAAAAGAGTATTCCAAATATCTTTAGCGGTTTCACACATAAAAAATCTTTCATACTCTTTCTTAGGCAAAGCATTATAAATCACCATTTTAGCCTCATTATTTTTTGAAAGTTTCTTTTTAGTATCGTCATTAGCTTTGTCAAAAGTGACCAATTCTTTTGTTTTAGAAACTTTATTAAATTGAAAGGGTAAAAAATCACCATTGGTAATAACATGCCAAAGATCTAAATCTTTTGATTTCACATAAGTTTCAAATCTATTTTTCCAATAAATAAAACTACCGGTTTCAAAAAGTGGTGGTCTTTGCATAGATTGCCCTTCTAGGTATTTGTTGGAATCCATAGATCGATTCAAGTTTTAAAATACAATATACTTTAAAAATTCTTGAGCAACCCGCTCTGATACCAATTGTAGAAACTAGAAGGGGGGGTTGAATAGTTTCTTATATTTACTTGTTAAAATGTGGTTTCCAAAAATCCTTTTTCAAAAACTTAGGCTTGAGGAAATATGTGAAATCTTCTTATGCACAATATGAACAATGATAGTGTAACTAAACTAATACTAACAAAAATATATCCACAAAGAATAAAGAATGATAGTGTAACTAATCTAATACTAACACATGTATATGCATAAGGAATAAAGAATGTAAAGAGTTAAGGGTAAAGAAAGATCAAACTGAACACCAAGGATTTATAGTGGTTCGGCAACGAAGCTCGCTCCTCGTTCCTACTCCACTCCTCGAGTACTCCTTACTCGAGAGTTCACTACACAACAAGCTCCTTATGGTGGAGAAAACCGTACACATCGCTTAACCAATTTCCGACTCTAAGCTAAAAGTCGAGCCCTAATCGTAGCTAGGACCAATCTACACAACTATACTTAGTACATACACAACTTCCAAATAGACACAACTACTTGGATCTTCACAACTATGACACAACTACAAATGTATAAAATTAGATCTTCAATGGATCTTTGGTGGTGGACTCAACACTTCACAAGGATAGTGTTCTTCTCTTTGCACTTAGAGAGGAAGGGATGAAAGAACAAGATTCACTTCTTAAACAAGTAATAATCAAATAAATGATCAAAGATTTGAGTGATTAAAGAAGGGGTTTGAATCTGGAAATAAATGTGCAAAAGAGGTGAGATGAAAAGCTGAGAATGGTCCACTATTTATAGGACAAAGGAGCCAACGGCTAGTTCTGCCCGCGGTACCTTATCTTAGCCCGCGGTACCTTATCGATAAGGTACCGCCTAGGTGCTAAGGTACCACCGGACTAGACTCCGCTCCTTTTTGTCCTTTAGTGGTGGAGGTCTTATCTGGATATAAAAAATATCCTGAAAGGATATTCTTAACCAAATAAGAATATGCCATTTTCAAATTTCAAATAATTAATTTAATAAAACATTTTCTTAAAAAGAAAGTTTAATAAAAACTTGTCACACTTAATAAAAAGTGAGTTTTAAGAAAAGATTAAATCACTTGATCACTTGATTAAGGTTAGTACTTGTTTATCCATACCTTAAGTGAAAATGGGTAAAATGAAAAATACTTGAACTCAAGAATTCGTTTTTCGTTGTTTTCGTAAATGCTTGTTTTTACATATTGTCGTAATCAAAACAAGGCGAGACTGAAAAATGCAAGTAACGTTTTTAGGCATTAATTGCATTAACATAATGTTTACATTTTTTTACTCTTATTATTTTTAATAATAATAATAATAATAAATTTTAAAAAAAATTAAAAAAAAGAAAGGAAAAAAAAAAAATAGTAATAAGACTGGGGATACTTTGAATGATGGTACTATTATTGGGGATACTTTGGTTGTGGGGAAAGTTTTGGAGTGCATCATGGAGGATGGCCCAGTGTATGGACTGTATCTGAATATTGATAAGACTAAAGTTTTTTGGCCGACCGAGGATCCTCGCAGCAAGTTTATTGGTGTGTTCCCAGATAATATTGCTCGACCTACGCGCGGTGTTAAGTTACTTGGGGGGCATGCGAGTGTAGATCTTGATTTTTGTAGTCAGCTTGTGTTGAAACGTGCAGTTAAGACTATTGAGCTTATGGATGCTGTGGCCAAAATTAATGACCCTCAATGTGAGTTGCTGCTTCTTCGTTCATGTGCCGGTATTTCCATGTTATATTTTGCTATGCGTACTTGTTCACCTTGTGCTTTCAAGTCTGCCCAAAGTTCTTTTGATTTGGCACTCCGTTCTTCTTTGGAGCGTATCGTTGTTGCTTCTGGACCGGAATTTGGTGATTGGCAGTGGAGACTTGCTACGTTGCCCTTTTCCTTTGGAAAGTTGAGTGTTTATTCTGCGGGTGATGTATTGCATTATGCTTTTCTTGCTTCTCGGTTACAGTCAGCTGATTTACAGTCTAAGTTACTTCAACACACTGATATTAGATCTTATGGACTCCAGTTTGATGATGCCTTACGTGTGTTTAAGTCGGTTATGGAGATTGATTTTCTAAGTAATCCGAGTGAGGTCGCTGCCCCCAAACTCATGAAGAAAATGGCAGATATATATTTTGCTCGGGTTATTAAGAATGCATAATCCATTTTCGCTTTATCTGCTCGTCAGTTGGCTTTATGGGCATTTCAGAGGGAGGATCATACGTCTGACTGGCTTAGGACGGTTCCTATCCCCGGATTAGGTCAGAATATGAATGGGAGGTCTTATCGATGTGTTTTGTGTTATCGCTTAGGTATTCCCTTGTTCTCTGTTTCGAAGCCCTGTTCAGCTTGTTCGAGAGTATTTGATGGGGATATATTTGGGGATCATGCGGTATCGTGTGCTGGCATCGTTGGGATTAAGCATCGTCACAATTTGGTATATGACACTCTTGCTGATATATGTTACTGTTCAGGGATATCTGTCGGAAAGGAAGTTAATATTGGATTAGATGGAGGACCTGATAAGGCCTTACGTCCGGCAGATATTTTGTTTTATTCTTGGGAGGGGGATAAAGATGTGTGCGTTGATCTGACTGGTTCTTCTCCTTTGACTCGTACGGGGATGAATGACTTTATTCCTGGCCGAGCTGTGATTGATGCTGCATAACGTAAACGATGCAAGTATTTGGCTAAGTGTGCAGCTATCGGATATGGGTTTCTTCGTTTCTCCTTTTCTTCTTTAGGGGAGTTACAAGAAGATGCAGTTGCGTTGCTGAAGCGGATCCAGAGATTTTCTAAGGCTCAAGTTATTGGAGCACGCGCTGCTGTACATATTTTCCATAGAATAGGTTTTACCATTGCTAAAGGGGTGGGAGCGCAGATAGTATCTCGACTCCCATCCAATTTGTTGTAAATCCCTTTTTGTTTCTAATAAAGTGATGGTTTATATATATATAAAAAATAGTAATAGTAATAATAATAATAATAAAAATATACAATTTATTATTATTATTATTATTATAAAAATAATAGTAAATAATAATAACAAAGATATTAAGAATAAAAGTTATAAAAATAATAAAATATTAAAAATAAAGATAGATAGATAAAAAATAGAAATAAAAAAAATAAAAAACATAAATATTAATTAAATTATTTATAATAATTATTTCTTAACTTTATTATTTTTATTTATTTTTTTAATTTTTTAATTTTTTAATTTATTATTTTCATTATTTTTACTATTTTTATTTTTTTTATTTTTATTTTTATTTTTATTTTTTAATATTATATATTTATTTATTTATTTTAATTTTTAATTTTTAATTTTTATTATTTTATTTTTATTATTTGTTTTTTATTATTAATAATTATTATTTGTTTAAATGAATTAAATTTAATTCTTATAAATTAATTTTTATTTGTATGTTAATAAAATAATGTTTTATTTAAAAATAATGTTTTTAAATAAAATAATATAAAATAGTCCATATAAAAAAGCTGTATATATTAGTTTATATAGTATTTTTTAAAAAATATAATTATATTTTTTTATAAAAATATTGTTTATTTAGTATATTATTTAATATTATATTATTTAAAGTTTAATTATTGCAATATATTTAAATATAATGTTTCTCATTTTATTTTCTTTCAACCAAATACGAACTAGTCTTTTTAAATTCCAATTTCATCGGATTCTAAATCATACGGATTCCATTTTTCAACATTTCATTCCTTCACATTCCAATTATTGAAATAGATTTTAATTCCATCAAAAACATTCTGCGAACCAAACGGGCCCTAAGTAGTTGTTTTCAATGTCCAATAAAAGTTTGGACATGTGCTTAAGCATTTTCGGACTAACTATGACTAGAAAATTAAAGTATGTACTTGTATTTGGAAAGCATTAAGGGTCTGTTTGGTAAGAGTTATTTTGAAATTTTTTTAGAGCTATTAGTTTTTTATTAAAAAAATAATCTAATTTTGTTTGGTACAACAATTTTTTAGAGTTGTTGGCTTTTTATTTTAAACAACTAGATTTTAAATAAAAAAAACTGATTCATACAGCTTTTAAATTGTCAAGAGCTGTTAAAAACTATGAATTACTGATATACCCTATAATTATATTATAATTTTTATTTAAATATGTCCGTTTAAGGCATACATTTTGATTTTACAATCAACAGCTAATCTAGCAAACACTTTTATTAACAGCTAACAGCTTAAAGTTAACAGCTAACAACATACAGTTAACACCTTACAACTTATAGTTTACAGCTAGTTTTGCCAACATAGTCTAAGCGCAATAACAATATGAGTATCCTCCATTTGGCTGAAATCAAGGATAGAAATAACCCCAATGTGCTAGTGGGTTTTTGAAATAAGGGCACGTTTGGTTTATATATTTTGTTAAATTTTATACCGTGACAAAACTTCTCGCATTAATGATGTTTTGTCCTATATATTTTTCATCGCATATTCTGTTTGTATATAATATGATACAATTAAATTATACTAGAATAATCAAATCTTTCATACATTTAATTTATAAACGAAATATCATTTTTGAACTATCAATACTTATTTCTATTCAACCCTTATATCAAACCTATATCCATTGTGATTCCATATAATAAACCTAACGGCTCCTTGTCTTTTGGCTTCTACTTTAGAAATTCATAAATGCATTTCCAGTCACACAATCATTCATATTTATATTCACTCATTTAATTCAAACTAGACGATTACCCGTGTATAGCGGCGGGATTGTCTAGCGACATATAATTAATGATGTGCTAATTGACATGGTGGTCGAACCACCGACCCTTAATCCTTTCTTTTATTATCCCTTTAATCCTGAATTAATGAACTTTATTAAAACACATGATGATTGAATGATTTAAAACATGTATTAAACAAGTCTAAATCGGGTTTGGTTGGTTGTCACATGAACCGAGACCACCAGGGGTCTCGGTGTGGGATTGTTTAGGCCAGTCGCACCCTATAAAGGAGCGGTGGCTACCTCTTTCTATCGGCCGCAGCACCAAAAACCCCATCAGGGGTGCGTTTGGTAAATCAGTGGCAACTGAGAGCTTTATAGCTCTCGGTGGGTCTTTGTAGCACAACAAGGGGAGGCTGCGCAGGGCAGCGGCTAGCCTCGGCTAGCAGTTGGAACCGGTGGGAAGATGGAACCACCAGCAGCAACCGGCTAGACCGGTGGCTGCTGTGTGCAAGCAGCGACAACCACAGCCTTGCGGTTGTGGTGGTGTCGTGTGGTTCGAGGCATGCGACGTGGGTGTCTTGGTGTGGCTCGGTTCGGGCTCAAGTACACGAATAACGCACATGGGTGTGCTTGGTTTAAAGTTTTGCTAATTAATTTCTAGACTTATGTTAATTTAATTAACTATTATGTCATGGCAATTTAACTAAATTAACTTAGGTTATAATAATTACTCCGTATGTTATATAATTTAACATGGTACACTTATAATAATTATTTTAAATAATTATTCATGATACATTATATGACACATGTTGGTTTAATTAAATAAAATATACCTTATAATAATTATGCATATAATTATTCATGATATAAAGTACATGTTACATTTAATTAATTGAGGACTTAGCATAATTATTTTAATTATATGTTAAACATGGTTTAATTAAATTAATATCTTACTTTAATTTAATTTACAATATCAAGTTATGGTAAAGTATTATTAATAAAGATCGGTTATATATTAACTAATAATTATTTATAAACCATGTATTATGATATTAATTAATAATAATCATGTTAACCTAAAGTATTTATGTATGAATAAACTTTACTATATTATGACATTAATCATGACTTATATAATTATTAAGCTTTAGCTTATATCGCATGCTTATTAAACAAGCTTATTACTATTTATGGAAACATGCTATTTATGGAAACATACTATTTATGGAAACATACTATTTATGGAAACTTTCTATTTTTGGAAACTTACTAATTATTAAAACCTTCTATTTTTGGAAACTTGCTATTTTTGGAAAGTTGCTATATATGGAAACCTGTTATTTTTGAAAAGTTACTATATATAAAAACCTGCTATTTTTAGAAAGTTACTCTTTTTGAAACATCAAGTATAATAACACATGAAACAAGAAATACATTAATCAAGAACACCTAAAAACACTAAGAAATACATGATAACACATGAAACAGTAAAACAAGTCAAGAACACGTAACCAAGTCTAGAACATGTAAAACAAGTCAAGAACATGTAAAACAAGTCAAGAACAAGTGAAACAAGTCAAGAACAAATAAAGTAAACTAATAGTCAGTCAGTTATACATGAACACACAACTCATTCACGTCCTTTATTATGTAGCACTCGTGAAGTCAGAGTAGATTACTTTCCGCCTTTCATATTTCATATTTACTAGACATAAGGTACGGATATTCCGTCCTTCAGTAAGGACATTCCTTTTCTATGTATGATTAGGCTTTCTCGTCTGTTGTCATCTGTTTTCCCTAGTAGATTACATGTCATTAAACTTATAAGTAATTACCATGCCATGATATTTAAATTGCCTAAGCTATATACACGCATGTTATGTTTCACCTAGTTATGGAGTTACCATAACCATAACACTTGAGGCACCTGTGTTATGACTCTTCCGCGACGAGAGTGATTGCTCGCGGCGTCCCTTCACGTTTTGGACAGTATTATTATTATTATCATGTGGGGCGAATGGGCGTATCCTAGTACATGTTTATCATATTTACACGGTAACTGTGGTGTGTGCTCTACATATGTTACATGGAGTTGATCCTTCCACTCAAACTAATATAATTAGAGGCAACCCCTCTAATGGCATAACGAGGTCACCCCTCTATGTATTCATGCGCGTTGATACCTTTCATGACCTATATGGGCCTTTGGCGTTTAAAACACGTTTTCATGATTAAACATAAAGACTTTTCAGATATAAACCAGTTATAAAACATAATTCCAGGTTTTCCAGGACTTACACATTATTCCGCTGCATTTCATGTCTTTTGCTTATATCTCAGTTATTCTATTCATGTAATTATGTCCGTTCACTAAACGTATTGCTCAGTCGTATTTTCTTTCCATGTCCCATACGGCGGGTACCTAAGGTCAGACTTGAGCATTTAAAGGACGTGCATAGGATGGGAGATACCTTATACTTATCTCCTTTTTGCACTTCATATATTTATGCTTGCTTGGACACTCATTTGAGTCCTTTTACTTCATTTACTTTATGCATGTTTTTGGCTTATGTTTGGGAACCGATGTTTGATTCCGGTTTTCTTTTTTGGTCATGTATGTTTTAGGACATATTATCTTGCATGCTTTGATAACACGTCATAATTATCATGTAACGGTCTACTTATCAAAGTGGAGGCGTTGCAATTATGGTATCAGAGCCCAAGGTTTCGACCTGTAGCCTCTAAAACTTGACTTGTGACTAATGGGTAGTCACCAGGCTCTTCCTAAAACGACGTTGTCACGTTCCATGTACTAATACTTTCTGAGTATTGCTGATTCTTACTCAGGATATTTTCTTTTATACTTTGACTAGTATGGATTAGACCACTGATTTAAATGGTTTTTTGTGTGTGTTCGTACTCGATTCAATTCGAATTGATCACGGTTTAAGGTGGAACTATCGTATTTGGTCACTAAAAGGGGAAGCTTTTTATTATCTATTTTAAATTAAATGACAAGTTAACAATACTCAGGTTAAATGAAATAACAAGCTAATAGAAGTAATTAAAAACTAAATTAAAAGTGATATGAAAATAAAATGAGAAAAGACAATTTAAAATTAAACTCAACAAAAATTTAAACTCGACAAAAAGTAAAATTTTGAAAACTTAAAAATAAAACTAAGACGAAACAAGTTTAAAATAATGCTAAGTAAAAAAATGGCGGGAAAAATTAAATTCGAATTTAAAATAAAAAATAAAAACGAAAATTGAGATCGAATCGTTGTCAATGCGATCGTGGTCCTTGATCGTATCCTGGATCGCAATTAATGCGATCGTAACCGGTGATCGTACTCCACCACGATCGTACTTTGGATCGTACTCCAGATCGCAATCAATGCGATCGTAACCAGTGATCGTACTCCACCACGATCGTACTTTGGATCGTGTTATGTGATCACAGACAACAGATCGCAACCCACAATCGCACCTTGGGATCGCAGTCTCGATCGTAACAAGATGATCGTGGCCTGGGTCGCAACGGGTGATCGTGACAAACGATCGTGACTAAGTGATCGCAGTAATGGATCGCAAGTAGAAGCCCTAGGCTTATGCGATCACACTTACTCGATTGGAACAAATGAAAACCCTTAAGCAAGCTACGATGGTACGCAAAATGTAAATAAGCACTCACCAAATAAGCACTTTCTCAAATAAGCAATTACCAAAACTTAACCAAATCTAAATAAGCACAAATTTAAAAACTTTTAAAACACTTTAAATAAGCAAGATTTTATAAAACAAACTTTAAAAAGATTAAACTTTTGAAGACACTTAAAAAGAAATAAACTAAACACAAAATAAGCCAAAAAGCATAATAAGCTAAAAGCATAAATCGTATAAGAACTTTGATAGGAACAAAAAGATATTTTTTTGATCAAATAAGTATTAAGATTAAACAAGATGCATACTTAATCCGAATCAAGATCAAAATCAAAAACAAGAAAGGTAGAATAAGATAGATGATAAAAAGCTTGAACTTGAACTTGTAGATTAAGGATTTCAAATACAAGACTAAATGAAAAGCTTAAAACTTGAAAGAAAAATGGAAGAAATCTAGAGAGAGAAAGTAGAATCACCTACTTCTCTCTAAAGATATGAAAACTAAGAAAAAATGAAAAATGACAATCTAACTAACTAACTAACTAACTAACTAACTAACTAACACCCTCCTAATGAAGCATTAGGAGAGTATTTATAGGATAAGGGAGTTGGTAGGATGCTTCCTTCCTTCTTCCTTTTGTCTTCTCGTCTTTTTAAATGACTCGTCTTTCTCGACTTTGTCTCGGGATTAGTCAAATAATAAAATGAACCCGTCTTCTAATTTTCTTCTTTTAGTAGACTTGGTTCTTCGACTTTGTCAAACTTCCGTCTTTAGTCTTTTTCTTCGATAAATCTTCAGAATAGGCCTTTGACTTCCGTTCTTCTTGCACTTTTGATCTTTTGACTACGTCGTTTGTCTTTTTCTTCGATAAAAGCCCGTGAAAGCCCGTGTTTTCTTCCTTTTTCACATTTTGGTCCTAAAACTCAACAAAACACAAACCACGCATAATTCCGAATTTTACAACATAAAACATACGGTTTGGTCTTGTTTTTATTATAATTAAGTGGTAAAAGGATAAGTGTTTTCACACTTATTAAATCCCCTACACTTGACCATTGCAATGCCCTCATGCAATGCATTAATTTCAAAGCACGGTTTACATTTTTCATCATAATTAACCCACATTGGCCTTTATTAAATACTAAACACTAAGGAAACCAAAAAGATTAGAAAGTTACAAAATACAAGAAGGAAGAACAAGTAAAAAGATCGAAGACTTACATTAGGGCTTTGGTTGTCATGAATGTTTATCACCCTCAAGTTTCACGTTCCCCATACCAAGCTTATAAACGAGATCATTGTTATTATAAGTTAGTAAGCTAACCCAAACTCATGTGGCCCAATTATTCACTTAGACTCCCTTATTCCTAGGTGTATCTCTTATATTTTATTATTGTCTTGAATGATCACGAGGATGCATTGTTGACTTATTTCGATAATTTATTAGGCTGAAAATAAAGTAGGACGATTTAATCAATAGTTAGCTAAAGGACAAAATATTTTAAAACTGCTTCTCGGGACCTCTTAAAGTTCATATCTTTGCATAACTTGCTTCACGATTTGAGACCTTTCTCGGACCAATATTTGGTAGTGACTTCATACTTCGAATCTTGAGAGACGTTTTTGAAATAATGGTATTCTCTTCATAATAGGAATTTCTTCACTTGAAGTTTTTGAGAGATTCTTCATATTTGGACCACGACTTCTTCATTTTTCTCCAATCTTTATTTTGGATTTTGATATACAACGATCCGCCTCCTTTTAGGACTTGGATCTATTTATCCTCATACCTTGCTAGGGTCTTTTCAGATAGACTTCTCCATGATCTTTAGGGGAGTATTTGCTTTTCGTCGTGTGTCTCGATCCTTCATATTGATTTTTGATAAATGATTCTTCATATCACTTGGGATCTTTAGCAACAAAATGTAGCCCTCATGCCTTGTTAGGGCCTTTTCGGACTCGCCAATCTTCGCATCCCGCTTCAATAAGTTATGTCTTGGCTATGAACTCTAAATAATACCGAGCAACTTTTAAACGATCTTGTGCTAAAAGCTAAGTAACTTTTCAAATCGTACGACCTTACTTATTGCAATTAAACTTATTAACAAGCGATGGGAGAAAAAGCTCATAACTAACTCTCATAAATTCATGAAAGAATACCAAACTTATAATTGACTCTATCATCTCTCGTTCTCCACAATTTAAAATCTCAAGGAATGAGACTCGTGGATGCTTAGCCAATTAAATCAAAGTTTTGGGTTTTCAAGTCATCTATAGTATCTTGCATCTTCTTAGACTTTTTCAAGTTTAGGATTCGCATTTTAAAGTTCCCTTGATAAACGACTTTCTAGGATCAATTATAAGAACTTGCGAAAAGTTCTTGTTCTTAACCCGTAAGAGTTAAGACTTTCGTGTTTTAAAGTTCCCTATATAAAAGCCTAGTAAAACTTGACTTAAACACGTTAAGGATACTAGCTAGAGTAAACTTAGATAAGTAAACTCGGGTTGTGTCAAAAGATTCATGACGGGCCTAATATATCAAAGACATCTAAACTCATTAAAACCATTTTATTTAACTTTATTTTTCTCTTTTGACTTTATTTTTGAAATGAAATATATACATACGATGCGATAACAAAAGGAAAGATCATAAAAGAAGATAAATGAAAAAATAGATAAAAGTTTTTTGAAAAATGTCAAAAAATTAGATTTTCCGGTTAAAATGAGGACAAATTCATGGAAAAGCCCACTTAACTTCGATAGAAGTCCCCCCTACACTTGATATAAACATTGTCCTCAATATTTTAGCATGTGGGAGTAAACTCCCCTACACTTAGGACATTGTGCACGTCGTTTAAATCTTGCTAAGGAAGAGACAACTAAAGTGATTTCAATGTCAACATATAAGATATGAAATATTGAATCACAAGAGTTTAGGATAGAACCGGGAAGACGGGTACATGGGATCACGGGTCGTCAAATGTCATCAAAAGTGCTCTTTGAAGCTTTAATCCATGCACATCATAAGAAACAAGACAACAAACACCTATGTAGCTCCCCCTACACTTATTATGAAAAACGGGTAAAGGATAGATCATCGGGTTACCTCCCGAGAAGCGCTTGTTTTTGTTAACCGAGTCACGAGCCTGACTCGACCCAGAACTAATTCAAGGGAAACATGGTGAGGGATGGAATCATCTCATGAGAGATGTCCTCACCAAAGTACAACTTAACACGCTGGCTATTCACCTTAAAGTTTGGCCCATTTGGTTGCGATAACTCAATGTTTCCATAAGGGAAGACTTTGGCGACGGTGAATGGACCAGACCAACGGCTCTTAAGCTTGCCCGAAAAGATTTTCAACCGAGAGTTAAAGAGTAAAACTTGATCACCTATGTGAAACTCTCGGTTCTTAATCCTAGAATCATGAATGAGCTTGGTTTTCTCCATGTGGATCAATGAATTCTCATAAGCTTCATTCCTTAGTTCATTAAGTTCATTGAGTTGGATCTTCCTAAGATTAACGGCTTTGTTGATATCAAAATTAGCCCATTTCAAGGCCCAATAAGCCTTATGCTCCAACTCAATGGGGAGGTGGCATACCTTTCCGTACACAAGACGATATGGAGTGCAACCAATAGGTGTCTTATATGCGGTACGGAAAGCCCACAAAGCATCATCTAACTTATCGGCCCATGAGGCACGATGCTCTCCCACAGTACGCTCTAAGATTCTCTTAAGTCCACGGTTAAAAATCTCGGCTTAACCATTTTTTGTGGATGATACGCGGCGGAAAGACGATGATTGACACCGTACTTAGCCATGACTCGAGCAAATTAATCGTTGCAAAAATGAGTCCCGCGATCACTGATGATAGCACGACCAAATCGAGCAAATAATTGTTTCAGAAAGTTCACAACCACCCTCGCATCGTTAGTAGGTAAAGCCTTTGCTTCAACCCATTTTGATACGTAGTCAACGGCTACGAGGATGTACTTGTTCTCTTTAGATGATGGAAATGGCCCCATAAAGTCGATGCCCCATACGTCAAAGATTTCACATTCTTGGATGAAATTTTGAGGCATCTCATCTTTATGTGTGATCTTGCCTTGTCGTTGGCAAGCATCACAATGCTTAACCATTTCGTGTGCATCACGATAAATGGTGGGCCAATAAAATCCGGAGTCGAAAACTTTCTTCGCGGTATAGTTAGGACCAAAGTGACCGCCGGTGGGTCCTTTGTGGCAAGCTTCTAGGATTAGTAAAGCTTCCAGCCCATCAACACACCTACGAATAACAAGATCCGCACATTGTTTGAAGAGGTATGGGTCGTTCCAATAATAGTGTTTAATGTCCTTGAAGAACTTTTTCTTTTGTTGGGACGATAACCCTTGAATGAGAAATCCACTCGCCAAATAGTTTGCGATGTCCGTAAACCATTAGGTATCATCGAGATTGGAAGTAATAGACATCAAGGTCTCAAGGGGAAAAGATTAATTAATCTCTTGATTTGGGAGCTGATAGGTGTGTAAACACCCATCCTTTTACCACTTAATTCGGGCTAAAACGAGACCAAAACACGTATTTAATATCATTTGTTTGGAATTATGCGTGGTTTTTGTGTTTATTGTATGTTCAGAGCCAACCGGATGAATATTGAAGAAAACATGGGATTGCACGGGTTTTACTGAAGAAAAAGACTCAAGATAAAGTCTATTGTCCAAGAGATGCAAAAGATTTGAAGTCACTGGGCCTATTCGAAGATTTATCGAAGAAAAGGACCAAAGATGGAAGATTTATATAAGTCGAAGAAACTCAAGTCTATTAAACGAAGAAATTAAAAGACGAGTTGAATTTAATCGACGACAAATCCCGAATCAGAATCGAAAACGGAAACTTTTCTGGAAAGACGAAAAGACAAGAAGAACGGGAGAAAGCCCACTCACCAACCAAAAGACAAGGCTATAAATAGCCTTCCCCTCACACATTTTAGAGGAGTTTTTTTTCATTCTTTCTTCCTCCCCACTTTTCTTCCTGGTTCGTAGCTTCACCATCACCACTAGGGTGATTGGTGATTTTCATCTTTAATTCTTTAAGCTTGTAATTTTAATCTTTGTTTTATCTTGTCAAAACATTAATCATTCAATACAAAGCTTTTGTTTAATCTTTCATTTCATCTTGTTCATCATCATCTTTATCTTCAAGCTTTCAAGTTTTTATTTTCTTGATTTGATCTTCAAAAGTTGTTTGGATTTGTGTTTTTATTGGTGGGATTCGTTGCTTATGGTGTCTAAATGATTTGTGTTTAAATTGGTAAATCCGTTTTAAGTATTTGATTTGATTTTGATTAAATTTGTGTTCCGTGTTCTTCGTTAAACTGTTACTGTATCTGGGTTCCCAGACTTCCGAATCAGCTAAAAGTTCCGAATGAAGCTTTCATTCGGAAAGTTCCGAATAAGTCTTTAAGTTCCGAATCAAGACACCTTCATTCGGAAGTCTCAAACTTCCGAATCAAGAAGAAGTTCCGAATCAACCTCTTCATCCGGAAGATTCCGAATCAAGCTGAAAGTTCCGAACCAGTTATTTCCGAACCAGCAAGTTCCGAATCAACCTTCATTCGGAAGGTTCCGAATCAGCCAGAAAGTTCCGGATAAGTTCCGGATGAGAAAGTTCCGGATGAGAAAGTCCGGATGAATGAACAATAAGTTCCGGGTGAGTTGTTTTTCAGAAGTTCCGAATCAAAGGTTAAAGTTCTGAATCAAGCTTTCTTTTAGGTTACTGTTTGTTGCTTTACTGTTCCTTTATGCTTATTGAACTTTAATTCCAATTTTAATCTTGAGTTTAATACAAGTCTTTGTTAATCATAATTAAAGTAATTGTCTTTGACTTAAATTTTCATTTCCACTTCTTATTAGACTAGAAAACCAAACCCCTTTATTTAGTAACCAAGAACAATCATTCCACTTAAGACCTAGATCAATTCGAGAGGATATCGAGAGTAAAATAGAACCTAGCAAAATCCTTGTATCAAATGGCGCCGCTGCCGGCTCTTCTCGTTAAGATCAAAAGTTTTTTGTGAGAACTTGGATTTTGGGATCCGTTCCCCGTGAACGTTCTTTTTCAAAAATTTTCAAAAACAACTAAAAAATATAAAATTTTCAAAAATCCTAAAAATTTAAAAAAAACAATAAAAACCAAAAATATTTGTGCTTTGCTTTTTTTGTTCGTTCTTTTACAGGTGTATGCGCACTCGATCCGCGTCTTATCAAGAGCCCGAGCCTCTCGATAACTTAGACATGGCTGGTGTACAAAACAACAATAACATACCACCTCCGAACAACAATAATAACAACAACAATCCGCCTTTCAACAACATGAACAATAACAACAACAATGAGCACCTCCCGGATAATCGCCCAATGATTGAATTGCTGCAAGATCATGTCGATGGCAATACGGATCCAATTGTTATACCACCAATTGCCGCCAACAATTTCGAGCTAAAGTCAGGCTTTATCCAGATGGTATCCGCTCAACCGTTCTTGGGACGCACCATTGATGACCCACACGACCATATCAAGAGATTTCTACAACTCACCAACACGGTCAAGTTCAATGGAGTTTCACAAGAAGTGATAAGGTTACAACTTTTTCCCTTTTCTTTAGAGGGACAAGCCCGACATTGGCTTGCTAAGGAACCGCCACAGAGTATTCTCTCGTGGACGGATTTGGAAACAAAGTTTATCAACTACTTTTTTCCACCCTCTCGTACTACCGCTTTGCGGAATGAGATTATAAACTTTGAACAAAAGTACGATGAGTCGTTCAGTGA
This sequence comes from Glebionis coronaria, assembly GCA_025667525.1. NCBI lineage: Eukaryota > Viridiplantae > Streptophyta > Magnoliopsida > Asterales > Asteraceae > Glebionis > Glebionis coronaria. Next base: position 994,200 of record JANFOE010000201.1, on the reverse strand, counting down.
ATCTTGGGATCGTTTTAAAGATCTTTTAAGAAAATGCCCTCAACATGGTTTTACCAAAGTACATCAAATCAATACTTTTTACAATGGTTTAAGCATGAGTGACCAAGATTCACTGAATAGTGCCTCGGGGGGTAATTTATTGGCTAAGACTTCCAATGCTGCTTGGGACATCATTGAGAACAAATCTCGTGTGCAAACCAAGAGTGTTAGGACCAACGTTGCTAGTGCTAGCACTAATGACAGCGACAAGCGATTAGACAAAATCACCACGCTTCTTGAATCGCTTGTCACCCACACCGTCAGCAACAACAACAGCAACAACGCCAAAAATGCACAAGTGAACGCTGTCAGCCAACCTTGTGAGATATGCGGTGGTCCCCACTCTTACACAACTTGTACTGCCACCCAAGATTACCCTGCTGAGAATGTGAATGCGGCATATGTCACCTACCAACAACCTGCTTATCAAGCTAGACCTCAAGGTGACCGTAACTTGCTTAGCTATCGATCAAACAACTATCTTTCACCACCTGGCTTTCCTCCTACCAACCCAAACCAACAACAAAACCTTAACCGCCCTCCTCAACAACAACAACAACCTCGTCAACCTTACATCCCCCCTCACAAGCAACAACAACCACCTCAACGTAACAATCAAGTATACCAACAACCAGCTTACCAACCACCTGCATACAATGCTCCTTCCAACCAAACCACCACTGCACTACACCAAGAGGTTGCAACCTATATGAGGACCAATGATGTGATAGTGGGAAATCTCCAAGAGGAAGTGCGCAATTTAAAGGCAGACTTGGTCAAGCAAGGAAATGATTTGAGAGCCGATATGAGAAATACGTTGGATAGCCAGACTAATGATCTGAGGAACATGATGGCTAGTTTTTTCCAAAGTAGTCAACCCTCTTCTTCGGGTACTCTTCCGAGTAACACCGTTGCAAACCCAAGAGGGGAGATGAAAGCAATCACTACTCGAAGTGGTAAAGGTACCAAGGAACCCGAGCTTCCTATACCTCCACCGGTGGTTGTGACTAAGGAGAACGAGTCGCCTGCTCCTATTCCTCCTCCTTCTCATTCCCCAATTTCTCCACCTCTTCATTCTACCCCTCCTCCACCCGTGGTTGTGAGTGATCCTATTCCCCTAAAGCCTTCCTCTTCTTCCAATATACCTTATCCTTCAAGGTTGAGGAAAGAGAAGCAAAAGAGCAAGGATGATATTCAGGTTTCGAATTTCCTTAAAATGTTCAAACAACTGAATTTCAACATCTCCTTCGCTGAGGCTCTCGCTCACATGCCCAAATACGCCAAAATGTTTAAAGACCTTCTGAGCGATAAGGAAAAGCTCCTCGACATTGCCAACACCCAACTTAATGAGAACTGCTCTGCAGTGCTCTTAAGGAAATTGCCAATCAAGCTTGGTGATCCGGGTCGTTTTCTTATCCCTTGCAATTTCCCGGGAGTAGAGAATTGCATGGCCCTAGCCGATCTAGGTGCCAGTATTAATCTCATGCCTCTAAGTGTTTGGAAGCAATTATCTCTCCCAGAGCTAGTCCCCACTAAAATGACTTTGGAATTGGCCAACCGTACGGTTGCTTATCCAGTGGGGATAGCCGAAGACGTCATTGTAGGAGTCGACAAATTCACCTTCCCTGCTGATTTTGTTGTCGTCGACTACGAGATGGACCCCCGTGTGCCACTTATTGTTGGTCGTCCATTCTTGAGGACCGGTCGTACTCTCATCGATGTTGAAGCCGGAGAGCTTATCATGAGAGTGGGTGACGACAAAGTAGTCTTCAACATGGGAAAGTTGTCTAAACAGCCTTATTCATATGAGAGCGTTAATTGTATTGACGTTCTTGATGAGGCTTGTGAAGAACACTTTAATGATGCTTGCAAAAGTATTCCTACCTCTCTTCCCACTGTTGAGACCGTGTCCTCCATTGATTCATCGCTGTCTCTATTTGGAGATAGTGATTTATTCTGGAACAATCTTGAAGATACCATGGGAGATGGGAATCTTGCTACTAATGATTCTCCCACCGAGGGGGATGAAGACATGAGTTTCTTTGACAATCTTCTCACCGAAGACAATCCTTCGCCTCCATCTCCCACGGTTATTGCTATCGATACTCCGACTTTGCAAACGCCTCCCGTCGAAAATCCTCCGGATTTGGAACTTAAGGAGTTGCCGCCACATCTCGAGTACGTGTTCCTTGACGACAACAAGAAGTCACCCGTCATTATTGCAACGGATTTGAAAGATGAAGAGAAGACTCGCCTCGTTGCTGTGTTGAAAGCTCACAAGAAGGCTCTTGCGTGGAAAATCTCGGATATTCGTGGAATTGATCCTCACTTCTGCACACACAAAATTCTCATGGAGGACGACTTCAAGCCCACTATTCAAAGCCAACGAAAGGTGAATCCAAAAATACATGAAGTCATCAAAACGGAGGTTATCAAACTTCTTGATGCGGGTATGATTTACCCTATTTCGGATTCACCGTGGGTTAGTCCAATCCATTGTGTGCCCAAGAAGGGCGGAATAACCGTTGTTCCCAATGAACACAACGAGTTGATTCCCACTCGTCTCGTTACTGGGTGGAGAGTTTGTATAGACTACCGCAAACTCAATGATGCCACGAGAAAGGATCATTTCCCTCTACCTTTCATGGACCAAATGCTTGAACGATTAGCCGGTAATGAATATTACTGCTTTCTTGATGGTTTCTCGGGTTATTTTCAAATACCCATCGATCCCCAAGATCAAGAGAAGACTACATTCACTTGTCCCTATGGCACCTTCGCTTACAAAAGAATGCCTTTTGGCTTATGTAATGCGCCCGGGACTTTCCAAAGGTGTATGTTAGCTATCTTCCATGACATGGTTGAACAAACCATGGAAGTCTTCATGGATGATTTCTCGGTCTTCGGGGATTCCTTCTCTGCTTGCCTTGCCAATTTAGAACGTATGCTAAAGCGGTGCGAAGACACTCGCCTTGTTCTAAATTGGGAAAAATGCCATTTTATGGTAAAAGAAGGCGTCGTGCTTGGACATAAGATCTCGAAAGCCGGTCTTGAAGTTGACCGTGCTAAAGTCGATGTTATCGCTAAGTTGCCTCCACCTTCAACCGTGAAGGGTGTGAGAAGTTTCTTGGGTCATGCGGGCTTCTATCGTCGATTCATCAAAGATTTTTCTCAAATCGCTCGCCCGATGACCCACCTCTTGGAAAGAGATACTCCTTTTATCTTCTCCAACGAGTGCCTTGAAGCCTTCAACTCGCTTAAGGATAAGCTAACTAAGGCACCCGTCTTGGTTACCCCTAATTGGGAGCTTCCTTTTGAGTTGATGTGCGATGCTAGTGATTTTGCTATTGGAGCAGTTCTTGGACAAAGAGTGAACAAACACTTCCAACCGATCCATTACGCTAGCAAGACAATGACGGGGGCACAATTGCATTATACGACAACCGAAAAAGAGCTTTTAGCTGTTGTCTATGCTTTTGAAAAATTCCGCCCCTATCTTGTCCTTTCTACCACCATTGTGTACACCGATCATTCCGCGTTGAAGTACTTGTTGACAAAGCAAGATTCCAAACCAAGACTTCTTCGCTGGGTTTTGCTGCTCCAGGAATTTAAAATCGACATCCGCGATAAAAAAGGAGCAGAAAACCTAGCCGCGGACCATCTTAGTAGACTTGAGGATCCTTACCAAGGGGATCATCCGACCAAAGAAATCAATGATTCTTTTCCCTTGGAGACCTTAATGTATATAAACTCGAAGCCGAATGAAACCCCGTGGTTTGCGGACTTTGCAAACTACTTGGCGGGTGGAATTCTCAAGGAAGGGTTGACGTCCCAGCAAAAGAAGAAGTTCTTTACCGACATCAAAACTTACTTTTGGGACGACCCTTACCTATTCAAACAATGTGCTGATCTGATAATTCGCCGATGTGTTAATGGACCGGCAGCGTCGGACATCCTTGATGCTTGCCACAAAGGACCCACCGGTGGTCACTTTGGTCCTAACTACACCGCTAAAAAAGTGTTTGATTCGGGATTTTATTGACCCTCCATATACCCTGACGCTCACGATATGGTCAAACGATGTGATGTTTGCCAAAAGCAAGGCAAAATCACACATAAAGACGAGATGCCTCAGAATTTCATTCAAGAGTGTGAAATTTTTGATGTTTGGGGTATCGACTTTATGGGGCCATTCTCTTCGTCTAAAGGAAACAAATACATCCTTGTAGCCGTTGACTACGTTTCAAAGTGGGTTGAAGCCAAAGCTTTGCCTACTAATGACGCAAGGGTGGTTTGTAACTTTTTGAAAGCTCTATTCGCTAGATTCGGTGTGCCTCTTGCCATTATTAGTGATCGTGGGACTCATTTCTGCAATGACCAATTTGCTCGAGTCATGGCTAAGTACGGTGTAAACCATCGTCTTTCCACAGCCTACCACCCACAAACTAATGGCCAGGCCGAGATATCCAACCGAGGTCTTAAGCGAATTCTTGAAAGGACCGTGGGAGAGCATCGTGCCTCTTGGGCTGATAAACTGGATGATGCTTTGTGGGCTTTCCGTACTGCTTACAAGACCCCGATCGGCTGTACGCCTTATCGTCTTGTGTACGGGAAAGCGTGCCACCTCCCCATTGAGTTGGAGCACAAGGCTTATTGGGCCTTGAAGTGGGCTAATTTTGATATAAACAAAGCCGGTGACCTACGCAAGATCCAACTCAATGAGCTGAATGAACTCCGTAATGAGGCTTATGAAAATTCTTTGATCTATAAGGAAAGAACTAAGCTCATTCACGACTCCAAGATCAAAAACCGAGAGTTCCATGTTGGAGACAAAGTCTTACTTTTTAACTCTTGGTTGAAAATCTTTTCGGGCAAGCTCAAATCTCGTTGGTCCGGCCTATTCACCATTGCCCAAATTTTTCCATATGGTACTCTCGAGCTCGCTCAACCTGATGGACCAAATTTTAAGGTGAATGGCCAACGAGTGAAGTTGTACTTTGGTGAGTGATACAAAGATTTTCATTGGGTTCTAAATATTTCTCGGAATCCTCTCGAATTGATCTCAGTTAAAAGTGGAATGATTTGTTCTTGGTGACAAAAAGTGGATTTGGTTTTCTATTCTACTAAACGGGTAAGTGAATAAAATGGTAATGAAGTAAACTTAAAACAAGCACAAATAATAAGCTGAAAAATAACTCTTACTGAAAAATACCCTATGCGGAATAAAACACCATTCGGAATGTTGACATCTATGCGGAATAATTGTCTTATTCGGAAAACTTGCCTTATGCGGAAAATGATCTCTATGCGGAATAATCTGCTTTATGCGGAAAGATTACACCATGCGGAATAAATTGTATGATTCGGAAAACTTGCCTCATGCGGAAAAACTAAGTGCTATTCGGAATATAAAACTCTATGCGGAAAGATGGCTATTCGGAAAAATGTTCCGAATAAGGGAACTGAGAAATGGCTATGCGGAATATCCAGAATATTCCGAGTAATTAAACGAAACACCCCTATTCGGAATATTTGAAAATGTTCCGAATAAAGGAAATACAAAATGATCAATTCGGAAAGTGAAGGCTATTCGGAATATCTGGGATATTCCGAATAAAGAAGAAATAAAACCTCCACTCGGAATAATTGAAATATTCCGAGTAAGGCAAACGTGAGCTAGTCTATTCGGAATATCTGTCTTGTTCGGAAAGTCTGGGAACGAAGAACAGTAGCAGCAACAAGTAAACAGGGGACACGGATTTTACTCAAAATCAAACTAAATACTCAAAAAGGTTTTACCAAATTAAACACAAATCATTTAAACATCATAAGTAACAAATCCCACAAATAAAAAACACTAAATCAACAACTTTTTAAAATCAAACTTGAATCAAATAAGAAACTTAGAAACTTGCAATAAAAATAATGAAGAACAAGATGAATAGAAAGATGTAATGGATTGATTAATAGAAGAGTAACAAGGTTAATGATTAAGGTTTACAAGATGTAAAGAAAAAGATGAAAATCACCAAACTCCCTAATGGAGTTGGTGATGGAACGAACCTAAGGTACTGGGGAAAACAAAAAAAATGAACTAACTCCCTAATTGTGTGAAGGGAAAAACTATTTATACTCCTAGTGGTTGGTTGGTGAGTGGGCTTTCTCCCTTTCTTCTTGTCTTCTCGTCTTTTCAGAAAAGTTGACGTTTTCGATTCTGATTCGGGATTTGTTGTCGATTAAATCCAACTCGTCTTTTAATTACTTCGTTAAATAGACTCGAGTTTCTTCGACTTATGAAAATCTTCCGTCTTTAGTCCTTTTCTTCGATAAATCTTCGAATAGGCCCAGTGACTTCAAATCTTTTGCATCTCTTGGACAATAGACTTTATCTTGAGTCCTTTTCCTTGATAAATCCCGTGCAATCCCATGTTTTCTTTAATATTTATCCGGTTAGCTCTGAAAACACAATAAACACAAAAACCACGCATAATTCCAAACAAATGATATTAAACACGTGTTTTGGTCTTGTTTTAGCCAGAATTAAGTGGTAAAAGGATGGGTGTTTACACACCTATCAAATCCCCTACACTTAACCATTGCCATGCCCTCATGCAATGCTTAGTGATTAAAGCAATTTTACATTTTTCTCATAATCAATCAACCTTGGCCTTATTTAAACTCTACTAAATAATACTAAGAAGACTTAAAACTTTAAAATAAATAAAAGGATGAAAATAACCCGTAAAGAAATCAAGGACTTACATTAGGGCTTTGGTGTTGCGAAGATTTATCACCCTCAAGTTTCACGTTCCCCAAACTAAGCTTAAAAACGAGATCATTGTTATTATAAGTTAGTAAATCAAACACTTACACACATGGCTTAATTAAATGCTTAAACTCCCTTATTCCTAGTTGTATCTCTTATATTTTATTTTTGTCTTAGAATGATCATGAAGATGCATTTTTGGACTTATTTCGATAGTTTATTAAGGCTGAAAGCAAAGTAGGACGATTTGATCAATAGTTAGCTAAAGGACAAAATCTCTTAAAACTGCTTCTCGGGATATCAAAAAGTTCATATCTTGGCATAACTTGGTTCACGATTTGAGACCTTTCTCGGGCCGATATTTGACATGTACTTCATACTTCATATCTTCGAGAGACGTTCTTGAGATAATGGTCTTCTCATCATAATGGAGTTTCTTCACTTGGAGACTTTTGAGAGGTTCTCCAACTTTGTTGACCACGACTTCATGATTATTTCTTCAATCTCTATTTGGGATTTTGAGATACAACGATCCGCCTCCTTTTCGGACTTGGATCTATTTATCCTCATACCTTGTTAGGGTCTTTTCAGATAGACTTCTCCATGATCTTTATGGGAGTTGATTGCTTTTCGTCGTGAGTCTTGATCCTTCATATTGACTTTAGGAATAATGCTTTTCACATCACTTTGGATCTTCAACAATAAAATTGAATCCTCATGCCTTGTTAGGGCCTTTTCGGACTCGCCAATCTTTGCGCCCCGCTTCATAAGTTATGCCTTGGCTATGAACTCTTATCATTACCGAGCAACTTTTAAACGATCTTGGGCTAGAAGCTAAGTAACTTTTCAAATCGTACGACCTTACTTATTGCAGATAAATTATTAGCAAGTGATGGGAGAATAGGCAAATAATTACACCAAGTGAGCTTGCGTAAGAATACCGACTTATAATTGACTCTATCATTTCTCGTCCTCCACAATTTAAAATCTCAAGTAATGAGACTCGTGGACACTTAGCCTAATAAACCAATTGAGGTCTACATGGTTAAGGATACTAGCTAGAATAAACTTGGATAAGTCTATTCGGGTTGAGTCAAAATAAACGCAACGGGCCTAATATGTCAAAGACTTCTAAACTAGCTACACCACTTTATTAATATTTTGACTTTATTGCGGGATATATACATATGAAAGCAACGATAAAAATTTAAAAATTACAACTAAATGGCCAAAGTTAATTAAAAATTTGAAAAATGTTGAAAAATATGATTTTCTGGTTAAACGAAGGCATTTTCATGGAAAAGTCCACTTAAAACTTCGATAGAAGTCTCCCCTACACTTAAGATAAACATTGTCCTCAATGTTTAAGCATGTGGGAAAAGTCTCCTCTACACTTATGACATTGTGCACGTTGGTTAACTCGAGTTAAGGAAGAGACGACTAAAGTGATCAATTTCAAATGTGAGTATGAAGAAAATTGAATCACGATAGTTGAGAGATAGAACCGGATTTCGGATAACACGGGAGCACGGTTCTTCAAAGATTTCCAAGATTGCAGTTATCCCTGTAAGCACATCACCACACAAACACAAACGACCAAAATAGGTCCTCCCCTACACTTAGGGGGTTAAAGGGATAGATACTCGGGCTGCCTCCCGAGGAGCGCTTGTTTTTGATAACCGAGTCACGAGCCTGACTCGACCCAAATTTAGTTCATGGGGAACGTGGTGAGGGATGGAATCACCTCGTGAGAGGTGTCCTCACCAAAGTATAACTTCACTCGTTGGCCATTCACCTTAAAATTTGGTCCATTAGGTTGAGCGAGCTCGACAGTACCATATGGAAAAATTTGGGCGATGGTGAATGGGCCGGACCAACGAGATTTAAGCTTGCCCGAAAAGATTTTCAACCGAGAGTTAAAAAGTAAGACTTTGTCTCCAACATGGAACTCTCGGTTTTTGATCTTGGAGTCGTGAATGAGCTTAGTTCGTTCCTTATAGATCAAAGAATTTTCATAAGCCTCATTACGGAGTTCATTGAGCTCATTGAGTTGGATCTTGCGTAGGTCACCGGCTTTGTTTATATCAAAATTAGCCCACTTCAAGGCCCAATAAGCCTTGTGCTCCAACTCAATGGGGAGGTGGCACGCTTTCCCGTACACAAGACGATAAGGCGTACAGCCGATCGGGGTCTTGTAAGCAGTACGGAAAGCCCACAAAGCATCATCAAGTTTATCAGCCCATGAGGCACGATGCTCTCCCACGGTCCTTTCAAGAATTCGCTTCAGTCCTCGGTTGGATATTTCAGCCTGGCCATTAGTTTGTGGGTGGTAGGCTGTGGAAAGACGATGATTTACACCGTACTTAGCCATGACTCTAGCAAATTGGTCATTGCAGAAATGAGTCCCACGATCACTAATAATGGTGCGAGGCACACCGAATCTAGCGAATAAAGCTTTCAAAAAGTTACAAACCACCCTTGCGTCATTAGTAGGCAAAGCTTTGGCTTCAACCCACTTTGAAACGTAGTCAACGGCTACAAGGATGTATTTGTTTCCTTTAGATGAAGGGAATGGCCCCATAAAGTCGATACCCCAAATATCAAAAATTTCACACTCTTGAATGAAATTCTGAGGCATCTCGTCTTTATGTGTGATTTTGCCTTGCTTTTGGCAAACATCACATCGTTTGACCATATCGTGAGCGTCACGGTATATGGAGGGCCAATAAAATCCCGAATCAAACACTTTCTTTGCGGTGTAGTTGGGACCAAAGTGACCACCGGTGGGTCCTTTGTGGCAAGCATCAAGGATGTCAGACGCTGCCGGTCCATCAACACATCGGCGGATAATCAAGTCGGCGCATTGTTTGAATAGGTAAGGGTCGTCCCAAAAGTAAGTCTTGATATCGGTAAAGAACTTCTTCTTTTGCTGGGACGTCAACCCTTCCTTGAGAATTCCACCCGCCAAATAGTTTGCAAAGTCCGCAAACCACGGGGTTTCATTCGGCTTCGAGTTTATAGACATTAAGGTCTCCAAGGGAAAAGAATCATTGATTTCTTTGGTCGGATGATCCCCTTGGTATGGATCCTCAAGTCTACTAAGATGGTCCGCGGCCAGGTTTTCTGCTCCTTTTTTATCGCGGATTTCGATTTTAAATTCCTGGAGCAGCAAAACCCAGCGAAGAAGTCTTGGTTTGGAATCTTGCTTTGTCAACAAGTACTTCAGCGCGGAATGATCGGTGTACACAATGGTGGTAGAAAGGACAAGATAGGGGCGGAATTTTTCAAAAGCATAGACAACAGCTAAAAGCTCTTTTTCGGTTGTCGTATAATGCAATTGTGCCCCAGTCATTGTCTTGCTAGCGTAATGGATCGGTTGGAAGTGTTTGTTCACTCTTTGTCCAAGAACCGCTCCAATAGCAAAATCGCTAGCATCGCACATCAACTCAAAGGGTAGCTCCCAATTAGGGGTAACCAAGACGGGTGCCTTAGTTAGCTTATCCTTAAGTGAGTTAAAGGCTTCAAGGCACTCTTTGGAAAAGATAAAAGGAGTATCTTTTTCCAAGAGGTGGGTCATCGGGCGAGCGATTTGAGAAAAATCTTTGATGAATCGACGATAGAAGCTCGCATGACCCAAGAAACTTCTCACACCCTTCACAGTTGAAGGTGGAGGCAACTTTGCGATAACATCGACTTTAGCACGGTCAACTTCAAGACCGGCTTTCGAAATCTTATGTCCAAGCACGACGCCTTCTTTTACCATAAAATGGCATTTTTCCCAATTTAGAACGAGGCGAGTGTCTTCGCACCGCTTTAGCATACGTTCTAAATTGGCAAGGCAAGCAGAGAAGGAATCCCCGAAGACCGAGAAATCATCCATGAAGACTTCCATGGTTTGTTCAACCATGTCATGGAAGATAGCTAACATACACCTTTGGAACGTCCCTGGCGCATTACATAAGCCAAAAGGCATTCGTTTGTAAGCGAAAGTGCCATAGGGACAAGTGAATGTAGTCTTCTCTTGATCTTGGGGATCGATGGGTATTTGAAAATAACCCGAGAAACCATCGAGAAAGCAGTAATATTCATTACCGGCTAATCGTTCAAGCATTTGGTCCGTGAAAGGTAGAGGGAAATGATCCTTTCTCGTGGCATCATTGAGTTTGCGGTAGTCTATACAAACTCTCCACCCAGTAACGAGACGAGTGGGAATCAACTCGTTGTGTTCGTTGGGAACAACGGTTATTCCGCCCTTCTTGGGCACACAGTGGATTGGACTAACCCATGGTGAATCCGAAATAGGGTATATCATACCCGCATCAAGAAGTTTGATAACTTCTGTTTTGATGACTTCATGTATTTTTGGATTCACCCTTCGTTGGCTTTGAATAGTGGGCTTGAAGTCGTCCTCCATGAGAATTTTGTGTGTGCAAAAGTGAGGATCAATTCCACGAATATCGGAAATCTTCCAAGCGATAGCCTTCTTATGATCCTTCAACACAGCGACAAGTCGGGCTTTCTCTTCATCCTTCAAATCCTTAGCAATGATGACTGGCGATTTCTTCTCTTCTTCGAGGAATACATACTCAAGATGGGGTGGCAACTCCTTAAGTTCCAAATCCGGAGGATTGTCGACGGGAGGCGTATTCGAAGTCGGAGTATCGATAGCAATGATAGTGGGAGATGGAGGAGAAGGGTTGTCTTCTTTGAGGAGATTAGCAATGAAACTGAGGTCTTCATCCCAAGTGGCAGTAGAATCGTCATTGTTTTGCTTCACATCTCCCAAGGTGGTTTCCAAATCTTTCCAAAGGAAATCACTTTCTCCAAATAGAGATAGTGATGAGTCGATAGAGGAAACGGTCTCAACATTGGGAAGAGAGGTAGGAATGTTTTTACAAGCATCCTTGAAGTGTTCTTCACAAGCCTCATCAAGAACGTCAATACAATTAACACTCTCGGGAGAAGAAGGCTGTTTAGATAACTTTCCCATGTTGAAGACTACTTTATCGTCACCCACTCTCATGATAAGCTCACCGGCTTCAACATCAATGAGAGTGCGACCGGTCCTCAAGAATGGACGACCAACAATGAGTGGCACACGGGGGTCCATCTCGTAGTCGACGACAACAAAATCAGCAGGGAAGGTGAATTTGTCGACTCCTACAATGACGTCTTCGGCTATCCCCACTGGATAAGCAACCGTACGGTTGTCCAATTCCAAAGTCATTTTGGTGGGGACTAGCTCTGGGAGAGATAATTGCTTCCAAACACTTAGAGGCATAAGATTAATACTGGCACCTAGATCGGCTAGGGCCATGCAATTCTCTACTCCCGGGAAATTGCAAGGGATAAGAAAACGACCCGGATCACCAAGCTTGATTGGCAATTTCCTTAAGAGCACTACAGAGCAGTTCTCATTAAGTTGGGTGTTGGCGAGATCGAGGAGCTTTTCCTTGTCGCTCAGAAGATCTTTAAACATTTTGGCGTACTTGGGCATGTGAGCGAGAGCCTCAGCGAAGGAGATATTGAAATTCAGTTTTTTGAACATTTTAAGGAAGTTCGAAACTTGAATATCATCCTTGCTGTTTTGCTTCTCTTTCCTCAACCTTGAAGGATAAGGTATATTGGAAGAAGAGGAAGTCTTTAGGGGAATAGGATCACTCACAACCACGGGTGGAGGAGGGGTAGAAAGAAGAGGTGGAGAAATTGGGGAAGGAGAAGGATGAGGAATAGGAGCAGGTGACTCGGTCTCCTTAGTCACAACCACCGGTGGAGGTATAGGAAGCTCGGGTTCCTTGGTACCTTTACCACTTCGAGTGGTGATTGCTTTCATCTCCCCTCTTGGGTTCGCAACGGTGTTACTCGGAAGAGTACCCGAAGAAGAGGGTTGATTACCATTGAAGAAACTAGCCATCATGTTCCTCAGATCAGTTGTTTGGGTATCCAACGTATTTCTCATATCGGCTCTCAAATCATTTCCTTGCTTTACCAGATCGGCCTTCAAATTGCGTACTTCCTCTTGGAGATTTCCCACTATCACATCATTGGTCCTCATATAGGTTGCAACTTCTTGGTGTAATGCAGTGGTGGCTTGGTTGGGAGGAGCATTGTATGCAGGTGGTTGGTAAGCAGGTTGTTGATAAACTTGATTGTTACGTGGAGGTGGTTGTTGTTGCTTGTGAGGTGGAATGTATGGTTGTCGAGGTTGTTGTTGTTGTTGAGGAGAGCGGTTAAGGTTTTGTTGTTGGTTTGGGTTGGTAGGAGGGAAACCAGGTGGTGAAAGATAGTTGTTGTTGCGGTAGCTAAGCAAGTTACGGTCACCTTGGGGTTTAGCTTGATAAGCAGGTTGTTGGTAGGTGCCATATGCCGCATTCACATTCTCAGCAGGGTAATCTTGGGTGGCGGTACAAGTTGTGTAAGAGTGGGGACCACCGCATATCTCACAAGGTTGGCTGACAGCGTTCACATGTGCATTTTTGGCGTTGTTGCTGTTGTTGTTGCTGACGGTGTGGGTGACAAGCGTTTCAAGAAGCGTAGTGAGTTTGTCCAATCGCTTGTCGCTATCGTTAGTGCTAGCACTAGCAACATTGGTCCTAACACTCTTGGTTTGCACACGAGATTTATTCTCAATGATGTCCCAAGCAGCATTGGAAGTCTTAGCCAATAAATTACCCCCCGAGGCACTATTCAGTGAATCTTGGTCATTCATGCTTAAACCATTGTAAAAAGTATTTATTTGATGAACTTTGGTAAAACCATGTTGTGGGCATTTTCTTAAAAGATCTTTAAAGCGATCCCAAGATTTACTGAATGACTCATCGTACTTTTGTTCAAAGGTTATAATCTCATTCCGCAAAGCGGTAGTACGAGAGGGTGGAAAAAAGTAGTTGATAAACTTTGTTTCCAAATCCGTCCACGAGAGAATACTCTGTGGCGGTTCCTTAGCAAGCCAATGCCGGGCTTGTCCCTCTAAAGAAAAGGGAAAAAGTTGTAACCTTATCACTTCTTGTGGAACGTCATTGAACTTGACCGTGTTCGTGAGTTGTAGAAATCTCTTGATATGGTCATGTGGGTCATCAATGGTTCGTCCCAAGAATGGCTGAGCGGAGACCATCTGGATAAAGCCTGACTTGAGCTCGAAATTGTTGGCGGCAATTGGTGGTATAACAATTGGGTCCGTGTTGCCATCAACATGAGCTTGCAGCAGTTCAATCATTGGGCGGTTATCCGGAAGTGGCTCATTGTTGTTGTTATTGTTCATGTTGTTGTTGTTATTATTGTTGTTCGGAGGTGGTATGTTATTGTTGTTTTGGACACCAGCCATGTCTAAGTTATCGAGAGGCTCGGGCTCTTGATAAGACGTGCATCGAGTGCGCATACACCTGCAAAAGAACGAACAAAGAAAAACAAAGCAAAAATATTTTTGGTTTTTATTGTTTTTTTACTTTTTAGGATTTTTGAAAATTTTATATTTTTTAGTTGTTTTTGAAAATTTTCTAGAAAAAGTAACGTTCACGGGGAACGGATCCCAAAATCCAAGTTCTCACAAAAAACTTTTGATCTTAACGAGAGGAGCCGGCAGCGGCGCCATTTGATACAAAGATTTTCATTGGGTTCTAAATATTTCTCGGAATCCTCTCGAATTGATCTCAGTTAAAAGTGGAATGATTTGTTCTTGGTGACAAAAAGTGGATTTGGTTTTCTATTCTACTAAACGGGTAAGTGAATAAAATGGTAATGAAGTAAACTTAAAACAAGCACAAATAATAAGCTGAAAAATAACTCTTACTGAAAAATACCCTATGCGGAATAAAACACCATTCGGAATGTTGACATCTATGCGGAATAATTGTCTTATTCGGAAAACTTGCCTTATGCGGAAAATGATCTCTATGCGGAATAATCTGCTTTATGCGGAAAGATTACACCATGCGGAATAAATTGTATGATTCGGAAAACTTGCCTCATGCGGAAAAACTAAGTGCTATTCGGAATATAAAACTCTATGCGGAAAGATGGCTATTCGGAAAAATGTTCCGAATAAGGGAACTGAGAAATGGCTATGCGGAATATCCAGAATATTCCGAGTAATGAAACGAAACACCCCTATTCGGAATATTTGAAAATGTTCCGAATAAAGGAAATACAAAATGATCAATTCGGAAAGTGAAGGCTATTCGGAATATCTGGGATATTCCGAATAAAGAAGAAATAAAACCTCCACTCGGAATAATTGAAATATTCCGAGTAAGGCAAACATGAGCTAGTCTATTCGGAATATCTGTCTTGTTCGGAAAGTCTGGGAACGAAGAACAGTAGCAGCAACAAGTAAACAGGGGACACGGATTTTACTCAAAATCAAACTAAATACTCAAAAAGGTTTTACCAAATTAAACACAAATCATTTAAACATCATAAGTAACAAATCCCACAAATAAAAAACACTAAATCAACAACTTTTTAAAATCAAACTTGAATCAAATAAGAAACTTAGAAACTTGCAATAAAAATAATGAAGAACAAGATGAATAGAAAGATGTAATGGATTGATTAATAGAAGAGTAACAAGGTTAATGATTAAGGTTTACAAGATGTAAAGAAAAAGATGAAAATCACCAAACTCCCTAATGGAGTTGGTGATGGAACGAACCTAAGGTACTGGGGAAAACAAAAAAAATGAACTAACTCCCTAATTGTGTGAAGGGAAAAACTATTTATACTCCTAGTGGTTGGTTGGTGAGTGGGCTTTCTCCCTTTCTTCTTGTCTTCTCGTCTTTTCAGAAAAGTTGACGTTTTCGATTCTGATTCGGGATTTGTTGTCGATTAAATCCAACTCGTCTTTTAATTACTTCGTTAAATAGACTCGAGTTTCTTCGACTTATGAAAATCTTCCGTCTTTAGTCCTTTTCTTCGATAAATCTTCGAATAGGCCCAGTGACTTCAAATCTTTTGCATCTCTTGGACAATAGACTTTATCTTGAGTCCTTTTCCTTGATAAATCCCGTGCAATCCCATGTTTTCTTTAATATTTATCCGGTTAGCTCTGAAAACACAATAAACACAAAAACCACGCATAATTCCAAACAAATGATATTAAACACGTGTTTTGGTCTTGTTTTAGCCAGAATTAAGTGGTAAAAGGATGGGTGTTTACACACCTATCAGTGAGGACACCTCTCAGGAGGTGATTCCATCCCTCACCACGTTCCCCATGAACTAATTTTGGGTCGAGTCAGGCTCGTGACTCGGTTATCAAAAACAAGCGCTCCTCGGAAGGCAGCCCGAGTATCTATCCGTTTATGTTTTAATCCCCTAAGTGTAGGGGGGACTTCTATATGTGTTTGCCTTTGTGTGGTGATGTGATTACAGGGATAAGTGCACTCTTGGAATCTTTGAAGAACCGTGCTCCCGTGTTTATCCGAAATCCGGTTCTATCTCTCAACTATCGTGATTCAATTTTCTTCATACTCACATTTGAAATTGATCACTTTAGTCGTCTCTTCCTTAGCTTGAGTTAACCAACGTGCACAATGTCATAAGTGTAGGGGAAACTTTTCCCACATGCTTAAACATTGAGGACAATGTTTATCTTAAGTGTAGGGGGGACTTCTATCGAAGTTTTAAGTGGACTTTTCCATGAAAATGCCCTCAATTAACCGGAAAATCCTATTTTTCAACATTTTTCAAATTTTTTATTAACTTTGGCCATTTAGTTGTAATTTTTAAATTTTTATCGTTGCTTTCATATGTATATATTCCGCAATAAAGTCAAAAACATTAATAAAGTGGTGTAGCTAGTTTAGAAGTCTTTGACATATTAGGCCCGTTGCGTTTATTTTGACTCAACCCGAATAGACTTATCCAAGTTTATTCTAGCTAGTATCCTTAACCATGTAGACCTTAATTGGTTTATTAGGCTAAGTATCCACGAGTCTCATTACTTGAGATTTTAAATTGTGGAGGACGAGAAATGATAGAGTCAATTATAAGTCGGTATTCTTGCGCAAGCTCACCTGGTGTAATTATTTGCCTATTCTCCCATCACTTGCTAATAATTTATCTGCAATAAGTAAGGTCGTACGATTTGAAAAGTTACTTAGCTTCTAGCCCAAGATCGTTTAAAAGTTGCTCGGTAATGATAAGATTTCATAGCCAAGGCATAACTTATGAAGCGGGGCGCGAAGATTGGCGAGTCCGAAAAGGCCCTAACAAGGCATGAGGATTCAATTTTATTGCTGAAGATCCAAAAGTGATGTGAAAAGCATTATTCCTAAAGTCAATATGAAGGATCAAGACTCACGACGAAAAGCAATCAACTCCCATAAAGATCATGGAGAAGTCTATCCGAAAAGACCCTAACAAGGTATGAGGATAAATAGATCCAAGTCCGAAAAGGAGGCGGATCGTTGTATCTCAAAATCCCAATTAGAGATTGAAGAATAATCATGGAGTCGTGGTCAACAAAGTTGGAGTACCCCTCAAAAGTCTCCAAGTGAAGAAACTCTATTATGATGAGAAGACCATTATCTCAAGAACGTCTCTCGAAGATATGAAGTATGAAGTACATGCCAAATATCGGCCCGAGAAAGGTCTCAAATCGTGAACCAAGTTATGCCAAGATATGAACTTTTTGATATCCCGAGAAGCAGTTTTAAGAGATTTTGTCCTTTAGCTAACTATTGATCAAATCGTCCTACTTTGCTTTCAGCCCTAATAAACTATCGAAATAAGTCAAAAAATGCATCTTCATGATCATTCTAAGACAAAAATAAAATATAAGAGATACACCTAGGAATAAGGGAGTTTAAGCATTTAATTAAGCCATGTGTGTAAGTGTTTGAATTGCTAACTTATAATAACAATGATCTCGTTTTTAAGCTTAGTTTGGGGAACGTGAAACTTGAGGGTGATAAATCTTCGCAGCACCAAAGCCCTAATGTAAGTCATCGATTTCTTTGTTTCCTTCAAAGTCTTAATTCCCTTTAGTACTTTAATTTTTTGTTTAGTAGTATTTTAAATAAGGCCAAGGTTGATTAATTATGAGAAAAATGTAAACTTGCTTTATCACTAAGCATTGCATGAGGGCATGGCAATGGTTAAGTGTAGGGGATTTGATAGGTGTGTAAACACCCATCCTTTTACCATTTAATTCGGGCTAAAACGAGACCAAAACACGTATTTAATATCATTTGTTTGGAATTATGCGTGGTTTTTGTGTTTATTGTATGTTCAGAGCCAACCGGATGAATATTGAAGAAAACATGGGATTGCACGGGTTTTACTGAAGAAAAAGACTCAAGATAAAGTCTATTGTCCAAGAGATGCAAAAGATTTGAAGTCACTGGGCCTATTCGAAGATTTATCGAAGAAAAGGACCAAAGATGGAAGATTTATATAAGTCGAAGAAACTCAAGTCTATTAAACGAAGAAATTAAAAGACGAGTTGAATTTAATCGACGACAAATCCCGAATCAGAATCGAAAACGGAAACTTTTCTGGAAAGACGAAAAGACAAGAAGAACGGGAGAAAGCCCACTCACCAACCAAAAGACAAGGCTATAAATAGCCTTCCCCTCACACATTTTAGAGGAGTTTTTTTTCATTCTTTCTTCCTCCCCACTTTTCTTCCTGGTTCGTAGCTTCACCATCACCACTAGGGTGATTGGTGATTTTCATCTTTAATTCTTTAAGCTTGTAATTTTAATCTTTGTTTTATCTTGTCAAAACATTAATCATTCAATACAAAGCTTTTGTTTAATCTTTCATTTCATCTTGTTCATCATCATCTTTATCTTCAAGCTTTCAAGTTTTTATTTTCTTGATTTGATCTTCAAAAGTTGTTTGGATTTGTGTTTTTATTGGTGGGATTCGTTGCTTATGGTGTCTAAATGATTTGTGTTTAAATTGGTAAATCCGTTTTAAGTATTTGATTTGATTTTGATTAAATTTGTGTTCCGTGTTCTTCGTTAAACTGTTACTGTATCTGGGTTCCCAGACTTCCGAATCAGCTAAAAGTTCCGAATGAAGCTTTCATTCGGAAAGTTCCGAATAAGTCTTTAAGTTCCGAATCAAGACACCTTCATTCGGAAGTCTCAAACTTCCGAATCAAGAAGAAGTTCCGAATCAACCTCTTCATCCGGAAGATTCCGAATCAAGCTGAAAGTTCCGAACCAGTTATTTCCGAACCAACAAGTTCCGAATCAACCTTCATTCGGAAGGTTCCGAATCAGCCAGAAAGTTCCGGATAAGTTCCGGATGAGAAAGTTCCGGATGAGAAAGTCCGGATGAATGAACAGTAAGTTCCGGGTGAGTTGTTTTTCAGAAGTTCCGAATCAAAGGTTAAAGTTCCGAATCAAGCTTTCTTTTAGGTTACTGTTTGTTGCTTTACTGTTCCTTTATGCTTATTGAACTTTAATTCCAATTTTAATCTTGAGTTTAATACAAGTCTTTGTTAATCATAATTAAAGTAATTGTCTTTGACTTAAATTTTCATTTCCACTTCTTATTAGACTAGAAAACCAAACCCCTTTATTTAGTAACCAAGAACAATCATTCCACTTAAGACCTAGATCAATTCGAGAGGATATCGAGAGTAAAATAGAACCTAGCAAAATCCTTGTATCAGGAGCTCCCCTTGATAAGGATCCTCGAGTCTACTAAGATGATCCGCGACTAGGTTTTCTGCTCCCTTTTTATCACAAATTTCAATTTTGAATTCTTGAAGGAGTAAAACCCAACGAAGAAGTCTTAGTTTGGAATCTTATTTTGTAACAAGTACTTCAACGCGGAATGATCGATATAGACAATGGTGGTGGAAAGGACAAGATAGGGGCGAAATTTTTCAAAAGCATATACAACGGCTAAAAGCTCTTTTTCGGTTGTAGTATAATGCAATTGAGCCCCCGTCATTGTCTTGCTAGCGTAATGGATTGGTTGGAAATGTTTGTTGATTCTTTGCCCAAAAATGCTCCAATATCAAAGTCGCTAGCATCACACATCAATTCAAAAGGTAACTCCCAGTTAGGAGTAACTAAGACCGGTGCCTTAGTTAATTTATCCTTAAGAAGATTGAAAGATTCGATACACTCTTTAGAAAAGATAAAAGGAGTATCTTTTTCCAAGAGGTGGGTCATCGGGCGAGCGATATTAGAAAAATCTTGAATGAATCGATGATAGAAGCCCGCATGACCAAGAAAACTTCTCACACCCTTCACGGTTGAAGGAGGAGGTGATTTAGCGATCACATCGACTTTAGCACGGTCGACTTCAAGACCGACTTTGGAAATTTTATGTCCAAGAACAATGCCTTATTTTACCATGAAATGGCATTTTTCCCAATTAAGAACGAGACGAGTGTCTTCACACATTTTGAGCATACGTTCTAAATTGGCAAGGCAGGTAGAGAAAGAATCACCATAGACCGAGAAATCATCCATAAAGACTTCCATAGTTTCTTCAACCATGTCATGGAATATAGCCATCATACACCTTTGGAAAGTCCCAGGAGCATTGCATAAGCCGAAAGGCATTCTTTTGTAAGCAAATGTTCCATAAGGACAAGTGAATGTGGTTTTCTCTTGGTCTTTTGGATCGATGGGAATTTGAAAATACCCGGAGAATCCGTCTAAGAAGCAATAATAGTCATTACCCGCTAAACGCTCGAGCATTTGATCCTTGAAAGGAAGAGGAAAATGATCCTTACGAGTGGCATCATTGAGCTTGCGATAGTCTATGCAAACTCGCCAACCCGTGACAAGTCGAGTAGGAATCAACTCGTTGTTTTCATTGGGAATAACGGTTATTCCGCCTTTCTTAGGCACACAATGGACGGGACTAACCCATGGAGAATCCGAAATAGGGTAAATCATTCCGGCATCTAGAAGTTTGGTAACTTCTTTCTTGATGACGTCATGAATTTTTGGATTAACCCTTCTTTGGCTTTGGATTGCGGGTTTAAAGTCATCTTCCATGAGAATCTTATGAGTACAAAAGTTAGGATCAATTCCGCGGATGTCGGAAAATTTCCAAGCAATTGCTTTCTTATGATTTTTGAGCACATCGATAAGTCGAGATTTTTCATCCTCTTGTAAATCCTTTGCAATGATGACGGGTAACTTCTTATTGTCTTTTAGGAACACGTATTCGAGATGAGACGGTAAATCTTTAAGCTCTAAATCCGGAGGATTGTCGATTGAAGGCGTAGTCAAATTCGGATCATCTTTTATGATTTCCATAGGAGAAGGTGGAGAAATATGGTCCTCATTGAGAAGTTTCTCAATGGTAAGAATATCTTCTTCCCAATCGGTGGGAGAATCGTCATATTTTAAGTCCACATCCCCTAAAGTTGCTTCAAATTCTTTCAAAAGGAAGTCACTTTCTCCAAATGGAGTCAGCGAGGGAGCAATAGAGGCAACGGTCTCAACAATGGGTAGAGAAGAAAAACCACTTTTACAAGCATCTTTGAAATGTTCTTCACAAGCCTCATCAAGTACGTCAATGAAATTAACGCTCTCGTGTTCATAAGGTTGCTTAGAAAGTTTACCCATGTTGAAGACGATTTTGTCGTCACCAACTCTCATGATTAATTCGCCCGCGGCTACATCAATAAGAGTGCGACCGGTCCTCAAGAATGGACGTCCAACGATTAATGGAACAAGGGGGTCCATCTCGTAGTCAACGACAACAAAATCCGCCGGAAAGGTGAATTTGTCGACACCGACGAAGACATCTTCGGCGATCCCCACAGGATAAGCAACCGTACGGTTAGCTAATTCCAATGTCATTCGTGTGGGGACTAGCTCGGGTAGAGATAATTGTTTCCAAACGCTTAACGGCATTAAGTTGATACTAGCACCTAGACCGGCTAGGGCCATACAATTCTCTACCCCAGGGAAGTTGCAAGGAATGAGAAAGCGACCCGGATCACCAAGTTTGGTTGGTAATTTCCTTAAGAGAACCGCGGAGCAATTCTCATTAAGTTGGGTTTAAGCAATATCAAGGATCTTTTCCTTATCACTGAGAAGATCTTTAAACATTTTAGCATATTTAGTCATGTGAGCGAGAGCCTCAGCAAAAGAGATGTTGAAATTCAATTGTTTAAACATTTTAAGAAAGTTCGAAACTTGAATATCATCCTTGTTCTTCAACTTCTCTTTCCTCAACCTTGAAGGGTAAGGTATATCGGGTTGAGACGAAGGCTTTGGAATGGAATTCTCACCCACATCCTTGGGTGGTGGAGGGGTAGAAATAGAAGGTGGAGGAATTGGTGAAGGGGGCTCGTTATCCTTTGTCACAATCACCGGAGTAGGTTTAGGAATCTCGGGTTCCTTATAACCTTTTCCACTTCGGGTGGTGATTTCTTTCATCTCCCCTCTTGGATTAGCAACGGTGTTACTCGGAAGAGAACCCGAACCAGAGGTTTGATTACTTGGGAATAAACTAGCCATCATATCCCTTAAGTCATTAGTTTGACTGCTTAAAGAGTTTCGCATATCATTCCTAAGCTCGGCTCGAAGATCATTCCCTTGTTTCGCCATGTCACCTTTCAAGTTGATGATTTGACTCTGAAGATTCTTCACCAGCGCGTCATTAGTACTCATGTACGTTTCAAACTCTTGATTATATGCCGTGGGTTGGTTGGAATGGGGAACTTGGTAAGCGGGTGGTTGATAAGTGGGTTGTTGGTAAACTTGATTATTTTCTTGAGGTGGATATGGGTTTCTTTGGGTTTGATATTGATTAGGAGCTCGAGATTGGTTTTGATTATTGCGATTAAAGTTGTTTTGGTTTTGAGGAGGAAAACCGGGTGGTGAAAGGAAGTTGTTTGAACGACAACTTAGCAAATTTCGGTCACCGTGAGGACGTGCTTGATAGCCTCCCGTGGAAAAGTTACCGTTAGCTGCATACACGTTTTCCGGATTGTCATGAGTAGAAGCACAATCAGTGTATGAATGAGAACCCCCGCAAATCTCACAAGAAGGTGTGACAACTTTAACTTGTTGAAATTGGTTCGTAGCCATGGTTAAGAAATTTTTGTTCATCTCGGCTATTTGGCGGGTAAGTTCGGTTATCTCAGGATTTGATGAAGTAGAAGAAACATTGGCCCTCGGGTTATTTCTCGAAGATGCGGATGAATCCCAATTTTTGTGGTGAGTGGTCATGTTGTCTATAAGCTCTCTACACTCATCGGGTATTCTCTTCATGAATGTACCACCGGCGGCATCATTAATCGTATCACGATCACGAAAAGTTAAACCATTGTAGAAAGTATCAATCAAAGTGACTGGGAGCATATTATGGTTCGGACAACGATCGATCAAGACATTATAACGTTCCCAAGTATCAAAAAGTGACTCATCAGGTTCTTGAGTGAAACCACTGATTTGATTGCGAAGACTAGTGACCATGGATGGTGGAAAGTAGCGCGACAAATTTTTTTGAGTCATTTCGTCCCATGTATGAATTGAGTTTTTGGGAAGACGATCAAACCATTTTCGGCATGGTGGGATAAAGTGTGTGGAAAAAGAGGAAGGCGAAGAAAATCTATGGAAACACCGGGCAACTTCATGCTTTGAGTGACGGTTATGAATTTATCGAGGTGTTTGTTGGCATCATCATCCGGTAATCCGCGAAATGGACAAGAGTTTTGAACTTGTTGGATCATGTGATGCTTCAACGAAAATTCAGGAGCCGTGATTTGCATCGGCGCAATCGGTTCTCCACGTCCGTTCATAGTTGGTTGACAAAGCTCCTCCATCGTACGAATGTTGGCTTGAGGGACATGGTTGTTGTTGTTGTTATTATTCAAATTAGGGTGAGGTGGGTTGTTATTATTATGCACACCGGCCATATCTAAGTCTCTACGAGTCTCGGGCCCAGAATAAGACGAAGATCGAGTACGCATACACTAAAATGAAATACAATATTTTATCTTTTTTATTTTTTTGGACTTTTGAAAATTTTATATTTTTTTAGGATTTTTTTTTGAAAATTTTTATGCTTGAAAAAAACGTTCCCAAAAGAACTGATCCGAGATACAATTTTTCTCATTAAAAACCGTTAATCTTTACGAAAAGAGCCGGCAGCGGCGCCATTTGATTTAAATGGTTTTTTGTGTGTGTTCGTACTCGATTTAATTCGAATTGATCTCGGTTTAAGGTGGAACTATCGTATTTGGTCACTAAAAGGGGAAGCTTTTGATTATCTATTTTAAATTAATTGAAAAGTTAACAATACTAAGGTTAAATGAAATAACAAGGTAATAGAAGTAATTAAAAACTAAATTAAAAGTGATATGAAAATAAAATGAGAAAAGACAATTTAAAATTAAACTCAACAAAAAGTTAAAACTCGACAAAAAGTAAAATTTTGAAAACTTAAAAATAAAACTAAGACGAAACAAGTTTAAAATAATGCTAAGTAAAAAATGGCGGGAAAAATTATATTCGAATTTAAAATAAAAAATAAAAACGAAAATTCAGATCGAATCGCAGTCAATGCAATCGTGGTCCTTGATCGTATCCTGGATCACAATTAATGCGATCGTAACCGGTGATCGTACTCTACCACGATCATACTGATAACGCTCAAATCTAACATGTTTATATGAGCGTATTCGTGGTGTTTATGCATATATTTGTATGATTATTATGAACATATGATACTTAATGAAGCTTATTTGCTATTGTAGGTTCATCAATGGTTACATCACGAGAAATGAAGAAAAGACGTGGATTGGAGGTGAAAAGATGAACGAGACATGAAAGTGTAACTCTCGTATGATAAATAATACAAAGAATAAGAGTCTTGGAAAGTTTGGAAGAAAGAAGGTGGAAGAAACAAAGAAGAAGAACTAGAAGGAAAAGTAAGTAAAATGGCTAATTTGCCACCAACAACACTTAGCTTGCCTCCATCTAATCAACCTTCATTTGCCACCAACATCAAAGTAGCATTCAGTTGCCACCGACAAGCAAGTCCGTGCCACCGGCAAATCCACCATCAGTTGCCACCAGCATGTTGTTAGTCAAGTCTAGCAAAAGTCACATTAAACATATCTTCCACTTCTCCAAGCAAACTTAATCACTCCATAACATCCAAGTACCTATCATCTTCTCTTCATTACTTCATTCCCTGGAACAATTACTCACTTTTGGCTCCAAGAAAACTACTTGGTGGCCAAGCATAATTCAAGTATAAATAAGACCCATGGGGTAGTGTTTACAATAATCTTCTTCATTATCAAACCCATCCTCATATCCATCATATTCCTTTTATTTTGATATCACCCCTCACCCAAGTGGTGAGGGGTAAAATTGGTTACCATGTCCATGTAATAAGCCATAGGAGAGTTGAGAAGAAAGCCATACTCCAAACAAAACCCAAGATGGTTATGGGTAGAAGGCATTTTATTTTGGTACTATGAATTCTAATGTTTGGCAACTTCTTCTTTATTATTCAATGTTACTTATGTTCATGTTCATGGTGATTCTTATGTTTTGTGATATTATGAATGTTGTGATACTTGTATTGCTTATATGATAACTTGTGATAAATGGATGTTTGGATTTTATTAGTGCTTGTCATTGGATTGTGGTGATAACATTATATTTGGTTGAATTAGAACTTGTTCTTGTTTGTCAATTTGGTTAGTCATTGTTGAGTCTATATGTCGAAATTATTCTCAACATGGTTGATGTCAATTCATTAATCGACAAATGATTTGGTCTTGTGCTTGTGAAGATTGTGCAAGAGACTTAATAAACATAACAAGTAATGGTTTAATCTAGATTATAGGTCGAAATGAGTCTTTTGAATATATTGTTCTAATCATCTTTCAAGTAAATGGAACTTATCAAATTGATAACACCAAGTCTATGGGCCGAAAGTATTCTTGTTGTTATTGGTTTAGGCATAAGACTCATGAGTGACCACTTGATTGAGACTTATGTATATTTGATTTATAAAGCACTAGTTTCTTATTATTGGTTCTATAGGTCGAAAGGATTATCTTTAATATGTTTTCCAAACTATGCATCCATATATCATTTGACCATACATGTATGTTCTTTGTGTGCTTATGCCTTTAACGATTCTCATGGTGGTGTGATCGTGACAATCATACTTACCATTGTTACAAACAACTACACTTGAGTATAACCAAGTCCCATGGGACAACCTTGACTTATCAACCTAATTGCAACATGACTAGAGTATACTTGCTCGAATTTGTGTTCCTAATTATATCGGTAATTCTTGTTATAAATTTAAAACCCAATGTATGGAAAGATCGCATATCAAGTTTTTGGCTTCTTGTCTAGGATTTGTAATTGCAATTCTTTTAATATACCCGTACGAGCACATCAAGTTTTTGGCGCCGCTGCCGGGGACTTGAAAGTTTCTACTCTTGTGTTTGTTTGTTTGTTTCTTTGTTAGTTGGAATCGTTATCTTGTTGATTGCTTGCGTGCTTGTGTCCTTGTTTCTTGAATCGTTTGTGTTACCAATTTCTACATAACCCCAAAGAGTTGTTATACCCCATTTACCCACATAGGGGGGACGAATTTTGCATAGGAGGAATTCGGTTGGTGGTTGATTACTCAATTGGATGCTTTGAATTGCTCTAAATTCTTTTCTTAGTTTGTTGCTCTTGAATGATTGCTCTAGCCCTTGACAAAGGTTAGAGCACCCTTTGCTTAAAATCTCTTATTTCTCAAAAAGTTGCTTAATGATCTTGGCGCCAATGAAATATTTGGTGTTGGGATTTCCTCTCTTGTGTGCTTAAATTGCTTGTTTCAATGATTGATTGCTAAATGTGTCCCAAAGTGCTTGTTTCATAAAACCCAAAAACCTTGTCCCGAATCACTCTAGTCGATGGCTAGAATTACTTGACCACATGAATTTTATTTTGTTTGTGTTTTTCTTGTTTTGTGAGTTTGTGTCTTGTTATGTGTCATGTGCATAAGTGTTTTATGTGTTTATGTCTTGTGTGCTTGTATGCTTGTGTGCCTGCTTGTTGCATTTCTCATTGTATGCATTTTTTTGTGTTTTTCCTAGTTTAAGGAGGGCGTTTGGATTCATCATTTTCTAACGATTTTGATCACTACAAAAATTCTACTTTAGTCAAATTAAATGGTATTTGATACCTTTAGTCATATTTGTTAAAATAATAAATCAAAAATATTGTTTTGAAAATAAATAGAAAATTCATGAAAAATAAAAAAAGAGTTAGAATTCTAATTTTTTGTCATTTGTTTCATGTTATGTGTTAGATGAGAAGTGTGTTGTGTCTTATTTTGTTATTGGAATGTTTTGTGCTAAGTGGTTTTACTAGTATTGCTAGCTTATTGGTCTTTTCTTTTTATTTTGTGCTTATTTTTGCTTTTTCATGCATATTGTGTTCTTAAAGGTGTGTTTGGATTAAACTTTATCTCATATGTTTTAATCATTCTAATAAAAGTGTTTTTAGAAAAATTGTTAGTTTTTATGTTATAAGAAAGTTTGTAAAAAAAAAAAAATAAATAAAAAAAATTTCTGCACTGAGCAGTTGCCGCCGGCAAGACATGGCTGCCGGCCGGCAACAAACCCACTGTTTTCCCCATGCCGCCGGCACCATGACCATGCCGGCCGAAAAATGTCCTACTGTTTCACCTTGCCGCCGGCAACACACCCATGCCGGTCGGCAAGGTTGTCAGACCAAAAAAAAAATAATAATAATATTTTTTTTCTTTTTATCTTCTTTTATTTTAGACTAGGCTTTCACCAAACCATTCCTAATTGTGTTTTTAACTTGTTAAACATCCGTTAATCAAGTTTTAAACCAAGTCTTAATAAAGCTTATATCCCGCCCAACCAGCCCATTTTAGTCATTTTGTGCCTTGTTCGTATTTCTCTTCGCCCCGGTTAATTCCCAAACCCCGTGGATAGAACCCGAAGTCTAGAAAACCATCCGGTTTAATAGATTTGGTACAAAACCTCTATTATGTGTTTTTGTTTCATTTAGTTGAAAAAATTAAATAAAGTTCTATTTTTAGATTTGTCAAATATGTTGGTGTTGAGAGTTTGTGTACATTTTATTAGTTGCGTAAAAAAAGGGGAAAGAAAAATTTAAGAAAACCATTGCTCGAAACTTATACTATTTGTTTCCCGGAATTTTTTGTGAGTAGTAAAATGTTTGAGTCATGATAAAAAAAAACAAAAAAAAAACAAAAAAAAAACGTCAACTAATCATATTCTTATTTCTTACGACGTACCCTACTCGTTCCCTAAATATTTTTACGAGTTGGATAAGTTTTAGAGTAAGTTTTTGTGAAAAAAAATAGAATAAGAAAATAAATATACAAACTTATAAGCATCTACTAGTTCTCAAATCTCATTTTTTTTCTTTTAGTTGTTCATTTTTCTTCTTTTAGTTGTTCATATTTTTTTCATTTTTAATATTTCTTAGTATTTCCATGGCACCAAATAAAGTAAGTTTTTCTCGTCTTAAAATTATTAGTCATTTTTTATTATTATTGAAAAAAAGAAAATTTAGTTTTTCGTAATTTGTTTTTGTTGAGTCGTTTTATGTTTTTAAGTGTGTAGATTGTTTTTAATTGTCATATGTGTGATTTTTATATATGCATAATGTTTGTTCTTGTTTGTGTTAGTTGTCTTGTGTGCTTGGTTCATTTTGTTTGCATGTGTGTTTGTGTTTATTTAAGTTCATGTGGTTAATGTATGAACTTTGTGGGTGTGTTCGCTGGAAACTCTCACGAGACTATAACTCGTCCACTCGGGATACCGAGGGGTTTAAAGGCTTGTTGCATACGCTAAATGCAATCGTGTTGCCTACGAAAGTGTGCTTAATAAATTTAAGTGTTTTGTAGTTTAGTTTATTTTGCAGCTTTAATAAAGCTTATGGATGATGGATTGGTTATGATGGATGATTGGTATGTGTATACACTTGATGGAGATGAAATCGCTTGATCTTCCTTACTTGTCATCTTATCGTATGGAGATCAATTGCAATTTCATAGCCCGGGAAGTTTCATTTCTCTTGGACTATTTATTTATTTTCCTCACTTTTCACGCTTTGAAGTTTATTTTTAGCATTGACTCCAATCCAAAACTTAAGTGTGAGGGGAAATAAATGGGAAACGAAACCAATTTTAGTATCTAAATTTTTTGGGGCTAAAAAAAATATAAAAAAAATAAAGAAAAAAGAAAGAAAAAAGAGGAGAGTTTGTACACTTGTTTGCCCTTATGATTTAAATGTTTGCACACGTTTATTTGTAAATATGTTTCAATAATCATTCACATGGTGTAAAAATAAAAAAAATTTAAAAATAAAAAAAATAAAATAAGTTGTAGTGAGATCACACTTGTGTGATATAAGTGTATTGCGTGATAAAGAGGCAACCGTAAGAATTATACCCAAAAGGCCTTTTACATTTTTCTTCTTACCTAGTTGCATCGATTAGCTAACTACCCATATTAACCCTTTTGTTAGCATTATCGTCGAGTGCTAGATACCCTTAGAACACCCGTTGAGCCATTCTTTTCATTTTTGTTAAATCCACTAAAAAAAAGAAAAAAATATATTTAACCTTACACCTTAGCCTAACCCTTGTCGAAGTCTAAATGGTGGGTTGCTAGTTGCATGGTATGGTGGATCGTTTTTGATGATTTATAGTTGCCACACTTCGTTATGTGTGTGCCATTCCAACAAAGATGAAGGAGACGTCTTTCTTATTTGTATATTTTGTGGTGTGTGTTTATGCGAAGTGTGAGGGGAGATGTGATATAAAAAAAATGTGAAAAAAGAGGAGGAAAAAAATCTATAAGAAAAGACATGTCATCGAAAAAAAAGTGATGACAAAAGTAGCCAATGAGCTATCTATTATGAAGAAGAAGGAAGATGAAGTCTATTGAGATAGCGATTAGCCAATGTGCTAAGACGAGCTATATGTTTATGAAGATGAAGGAAGATGAAGTTGTTTGGATATCGATTGGCTAATGTGCTAAGACGTGATATGTCTATGTGTTGATCGATATGTGTTGAATAAAGCTCGTAGCTATGATCATTTTTGGGCTTGTGATATGTCCGGTAACTAGCAACATGGGACTTAGACTTTTAACTTGTATATTCGTGACACCTCTTATAAATATCCCATGTCTTATCCATACCCATTAACCCAAATCCTTAGCCTAACCCAATAAAAGTCCTCTTTAGATGTGTACACTTGGTGCTCATGCCATTTGATTTAGTCTTGTTTGTACTTGGTAGATTTTCATCTTATTTTTCTACACCATTTTCATGCACCATGGTGGAAAGTATTTTTATTTTACTTGCTTGAGGACAAGCAACCTCTTAAGTGTGAGGGGGTTTGCACCTTTAGCGATTTCATATAAAAAAACCCCAAAAATAATTTTCTTTTATTTGTTTGAGGACAAGCAACCTCTTAAGTGTGAGGGGGTTTGCACCTTTAACCATTTTTTTATAAAAACCAAAAAGATTTTCAATTTTTCATAGAATTTTAAAAAATTTCGTTTCTTTTAGGATCTAGGTATTTTGTTTTTAGCTTTAAATTTATTTTATTTGCTTGAGGGCAAGCAAAGTTTTTTTTTCCTTGCTCGAGGACGAGCAAAACTTAAGTGTGAGGGGATTTGATAACGCTCAAATCTAACATGTTTATATGAGCGTATTCGTGGTGTTTATGCATATATTTGTATGATTATTATGAACATATGATACTTAATGAAGCTTATTTGCTATTGTAGGTTCATCAATGGTTACATCACGAGAAATGAAGAAAAGACGTGAATTGGAGGTGAAAAGATGAACGAGACATGAAAGTGTTGCTCTCGTATGATAAATAATACAAAGAATAAGAGTCTTGGAAAGTTTGGAAGAAAGAAAGTGGAAGAAACAAAGAAGAAGGACTAGAAGGAAAAGTTTGGAAAATGGCTAAGTTGCCACCAGCAACACTTAGCTTGCCTCCATCAAACCAACCTTCATTTGCCACCAACATCAAAGTAGCATTCAGTTGCCACCGGCAAACAAGTCCGTGCCACCGGCAAATCCACCATCAGTTGCCACCAACATGTTGTTAGTCAAGTCTAGCAAAAGTCACATTAAACATATCTTCCACTTCTCCAAGCAAACTTAATCACTCCATAACATCCAAGTACCTATCATCTTCTCTTCATTACTTCATTCCCTAGAACAATTACTCACCTTTGGCTCCAAGAAAACTACTTGGTGGCCAAGCATAATTCAAGTATAAATAAGACCTATGGGGTAGTGTTTATAATAATCTTCTTCATTATCAAACCCATCCTCATATCCATCATATTCCTGTGATTTTGTTATCACCCCTCACCCAAGTGGTGAGGGGTGGAATTGGTTACCATGTCTATGTAATAAGCCATAGGAGAGTAGAGAAGAAAGCCATACTTCATACAAAACCCAAGATGGTTATGGGTAGAAGGCATTGTATTTTGGTACTATGAATTCTAATGTTTGGTAACTTCTTCTTTATTATTCAATGTTACTTATGTTCATGTTCATGGTGATTCTTATGTTTTGTGATATTATGAATGTTGTGATACTTGTATTGCTTATATGATAACTTGTGATAAATGGATGTTTGGATTTTATTAGTGCTTGTCATTGTATTGTGGTGATAACATTATATTTGGTTGAATTAGAACTTGTTCTTGTTTGTCAATTTGGTTAGTCATTGTTGAGTCTATATGTCGAAATTATTCTCAACATGGTTGATGTCAATTCATTAATCGACAAATGATTTGGTCTTGTGCTTGTGAAGATTGTGCAAGAGACTTAATAAACATAACAAGTAATGGTTTAATCTAGATTATAGGTCAAAAGGAGTCTTTTGAATATATTGTTCTAATCATCTTTCAAGTAAATGGAACTTATCAAATTGATAACACCAAGTCTATGGGCCGAAAGGATTCTTGTTGTTATTGGTTTAGGCATAAGGCTCATGAGTGACCACTTGATTGAGACTTATGTATATTTGATTTATAAAGCACTAGTTTCTTATTATTGGTTCTATAGGTCAAAAGGATTACCTTTAATATGTTTTCCAAACTATACATCCATATGTCTATATGATCATTTGACCATACATGTATGTTCTTTGTGTGCTTATGCCTTTAACGATTCTCATGGTGGTGTGATCGTGACAATCATACTTACCATTGTTACAAACAACTACACTTGAGTATAACCAAGTCCCATGGGACAACCTTGACTTACCAACCTAATTGCAACATGACTAGAGTATACTTGTTCGAATTTGTGTTCCTAATTATATCGGTAATTATTGTTATAAATTTAAAACCCAATGTGTGGAAAGATCGCATATCAAGTTTT
Organism: Glebionis coronaria; assembly: GCA_025667525.1. Taxonomy (NCBI): domain Eukaryota; kingdom Viridiplantae; phylum Streptophyta; class Magnoliopsida; order Asterales; family Asteraceae; genus Glebionis; species Glebionis coronaria. Next base: position 962,019 of record JANFOE010000201.1, on the reverse strand, counting down.
TGGTTTCTTGTCTAGGATTTGTAATTGCAATTCTTTTAATATACCCGTACGAGCACATCACGTACTTTGGATCGTACTCTAGATCGCAATCAATGCGATCGTAACCAGTGATCGTACTATACCACGATCGTACTTTGGATCATGTTATGTGATCGCAACCAACAAATCGCAACGCTCAATCGCACCTTGGGATCGCAGTCTTGATCGTATCAAGACGATCGTGGCCTGGTTCGCAACGGGTGATCGTGACAAACGATCATGACTAAGTGATCGCAGTAATGGATCGCTAGTAGAAGCCCTAGGCTTATGCGATCACACTTACTCGATCGGAACAAATGAAAACCCTTAAGCAAGCTACGATGGTACGCAAAACTTAAATAAGCACTCACCAAATAAGCACTTTCTCAAATAAGCAATTACCGAAACTTAACCAAATCTAAATAAGCACAAATTTAAAAACTTTTAAAACACTTTAAATAAGCAAGATTTTATAAAACAAACTTTAAAAAGATTAAACTTTTGAAGACACTTAAAAAGAAATAAGCTAAACACGAAATAAGCCAAAAAGCATAATAATCTAAAAGTCGTATATGAACTTTGATAGGAACAAAAAGATAAACTTTTTGATCAAATAAGCATTAAGATTAAACAAGATGCATACTTAATCCGAGTCAAGATCAAAATCAAAAACAAGAAAAGTAGAATAAGATAGATGATAAAAAGCTTGAACTTGAACTTGTAGATTAAGGATTCCAAATACAAGACTAAATGAAAAGCATAAAACTTGAAAGAAACATGGAAGAAATCTAGAGAGAGAAAGTAGAATCACCTACTTCTCTCTAAAGATATGAAAACTAAGAAAAAATGAAAATGACAATCTAACTAACTAACTAACTAACTAACTAACACCCTCCTAATGAAGCATTAGGAGGGTATTTATAGGAGAAGGGAGTTGGTAGGATGCTTCCTTCCTTCTTCCTTTTGTCTTCTCGTCTTTTTAAATGACTCGTCTTTCTCGACTTTGTCTCGGGATTAGTCGAATAATAATATGAACCCGTCTTCTAATTTTCTTCTTTTAGTAGACCTGGTTCTTCGACTTTGTCAAACTTTCGTCTTTAGTCTTTTTCTTCGATAAATCTTATGAATAAGCCTTTGACTTCCGTTCTTCTTGCACTTTTGATCTTTTGACTTCGTCTTTTGTCTTTTTCTTCGATAAAAGCCCGTGAAAGCCCGTGTTTTCTTCCTTTTTCACATTTTGGTCCTAAAACTCAACAAAAACACAAACCACGCATAATTCCTACTTTTACGACATAAAACATACGGTTTGGTCTTGTTTTTATTATAATTAAGGTGTAAAAGGATAAGTGTTTTCACACTTATTAACCACAACCATCCATATTTAGTCTTATGTTGTTAATTTCTATCCATGATGTTTTCTCTTGAAAATTTGACAAGTATGGATTGAACCATGATCATCCATACTTAGTCACATGTCTTTTCTTCGAATTTTGTGGATTGAACCATAGTCGTCCACACCAGTCAATGTTAAATCTATGATTATACTTTTATGTTCTTTATAAGAACTATGTTTTCATGCTCTCATGTTGATTACGCTGTCATGCTGATTATGTTTCATGCCTCCTTATGTTGATTATGCTTTCATGCTAGACATTGATGGATTTCATTTAATCCTGCTTTCATGATATTAATGGTTGGTTTTCATTAATCATGCTTTCATGCTGATCATTGTTGGATTTCGTTTAATCATGCTTTTGTGCTTCTTACGCAACCGAAATTAAGTCTACGCTAGAATAGCTAGGCTACCATGTTACTCTCTTCAGTTTGGTCTTCAGACCGTCTAATCAATGACTTTCCTTTGATCATGTCAGATGGTTGACACCCGTACCAACCATCTCAGGTGTATTCCATGTGTACTTCATGTACTGTATTCTAGGTGTACTCCATGTACTGTATTCCATGCGTACTCCATATACCACATTACATGTGTACTCTATGCACCGTATTCCAAGTGTGTCCCATTTACCGTGCTTCATGTTTATTGCTAATCATAATTTGAAAATTCCACAAGATGTTGATGTTGTTCATAATTTGGAAATTCTACAAAGTAAAGATGAAGGCGTTAGATCGAAGCGACCATACGAGGAATATACTTCACCCACCAGATGCTGCCGTCCTATTCCATGTCTTTACCTTCTCAGTTAAATGTCACACGTCACTCAGCTGTTCTTTCAGGCATAAGAGTGGGAACCGGAACCCAGCCGACCACTCAACAGAATAGTTACATGAATCACAGTCATGATAATGACCGTCATGAAATGGACGGGCAAGACGATAGTGACCACTACCATGATGACAACTATTCTGGCATTAACAACAAAAACTCTGGTAACGGGCGTGACCAGAATACAAGGGTCAGCAGTCCAACCGATCCGCCAATTATGGCATTTGAACCTAAAAGTTTCAATTTTATTCATTTTTACATCTTCAGACTCATGTCAAGACACTCGTCAAGGCACATGTCTCACATATATTTTCTGAAGACACATGTCAAGACCTTATTCAAGGCACATGTCTCATGTATACTTTCTGAAGATACATGTCAGGACATCAGTCAAAACACACGTCTCATGTATATTTTTCTGAAAACACATGTCAAAAGACCACTCAAGACGCATGTCATAAGTACATTTTCTCAAGAAATGAGTCGTATATCTTCTTTACCAGGCCCTTAGTAATTCAGAGAATCCTCCAAGGGGTATACCCATCCTGTTGTACATGTACGAATCAGGCCATAAAAATTTCAGTACAATCTCTGGCGTATTGTTCATGTTTGGACACGTAGTGTTCGTTCTGTATGAGACGGGCGAAACACATTCGGTGAGGTCTGTCACGTTTACTTCATGTATTGACATGGCACCTTCATTTTGATCATGCATTATATATATCCATGTCCCTAAAAGACGCCGTTCGTATCACCATGTGTACAAAAGTTTTCCTTTCAGTTTGACGACAAGATCCATTCTGCTAACGCACTTTCCTCGGACAGATGCGAGTTCGACATGATTCTAATTATGGACTGGTTAGCAGCACATCGTGTTACGATTGATTGCCATTCTTATGGAGTTACATTCGGCGGTTTTCAGGCTCCCTAATACATTCATCATGTTTTACTACCAGGAAAAATCTGTACAAACTGTTTATACGTTACAAGCACGTGCTTTATTATCCCATGACTATAAAGACTTTCTACTTATCATTTTGACGCGATTTATGAAAATTTCTAAAATCCACGATTAGCCTTTTGTTTTAAAGTTTCCATATTTATTCTAGAAGAACTTCCGAGTATACTTCCTACCCAAGGTGGAGATTAACATCGAGCATGTTTTGGAAGCAAAACCAGTCTCCAAGGATCTTTATCGCATGGCTTCCTTGAGCTAAAAAAGTTGAAGGATCAGCTGCAAGAATTGTTGCATCAAAGTTTTATTCGCCGAGTGTAACATCATGGGTTGCACCGGTATCATTTAAAGAAGAAGGGCAGTAGCATGAGATTATGTATCGACTAATGTAAATTGAACAAGATCTCCATTCATCATCATAATCCCCTTTCACGTCTTGATAACATGTTTAATAAACTATCGGGTGCTAAGCATTTTTCCAAGATTGATTTACAAACAAAATACCAACAGTTGCGAGTGAAAGAGCAGGACATTTCCATGACTGCTCTTCGCACGCGTTGTGGTCATTATGAATTTGGATTCATTCCTTTTGATCTCATGAATGCCCATATGTAATTATGGACTTGATAAATCAAATTTTTATGAATTCTGGACAAGTTCGTCATTATGTTCATTGATAACATTCTGATCTTCTCCAAGTCTAGAGAAGAGCACGAAGATCATCTTCGCACTATGTTACAAATTCTACGACAGAAGAAATTGTACACTAAATTCTTTTCAAGTTCATATTTTAGTTGATTTCAGTGACACACTGAATCACATTGTTTCTCACGGTTAGTTTTACCATGACTAAGCTTACGCGTAAAAGAGAGAATCCTACACTAAATTATGTGTTCCAGAGAATCCTACGCTAAGAGAGGTATAATTACCGAGAATCACAGTCTTTGCAACGTCTATGCACCCAGGTTCTACAAGAATGTATCATGATCACAAACCACATTTTGGTAGAGCGGTGAAGCAAGATGCAGTTATGTTCATATCTAAACGCCTGACATACCAGCAGGTTAAGATACAACGCCAACATGCTAGTAGTTTATTTCAATCCTTAGAATTTTCTGACAGGAAGTAGACAAGATCCCCATGGATTTTATTACCATGATACCATAGAATCAAAGGAGGCATGATGTTATCGGAGTTGCTGCCGATGGTTGATAAGTTTGCACATTTCCTCCTTATCCATAAGGATTATGTAGTCAACCAGTTGACAGAGATAGTTCAACCTGGGATCGTATGATTTCACGGTATTTCATCAACAATCATACCAGATAGAAATTTACGTTCACGTTTATGATTTACGCGTCAAGTTCGCGTTCATGCTCTCGTTTCATCTCACGATTCACATTTCACGTCTCATTCTGACACGCTGATAACGACCTAACTATACATATTCAATCTATCATTATAATGCCACTTTGTAGTATAAATAAGAGCTTCCGATACTTAATATGTTGTGTTTTATATGCATATATAAAGTTTGAAGGAGAAAAGTGAAGATATACAAAGAAGGGGCCTCAATATGCAAATAAGCCAAAGTTGTTGAAAGAAGATTCTGGATCGCCTAGAAGTGCGGCGCACAAACTCAGAAGTGCGGCACACATTCACGTCTCCAAAGTGCGGCGCACTTTCGGAGAAGTGCGGCGCACATTTGACCCCAGACAACACTATAAATAGAGACCACTTCCACTCATTTTACACACACCTCTCTCTCTCAATACTCCATAGCTCGAGTATTTTAGCTTTCTTAGTAAAATTTCAGTATTATCCACTTTTAGGAGATACTTGTAACGAGAGTATTCCACTCTTAGATTCTTGGAGGAACAATACAACCGTGACACTTGCGTACTCGTTTATTCAATCCAATCTAAGTATGATGTTCTCTTACTCTTTTCCAATTGTTACTTTGATTACTATGTTAGGATAAACTATTTGTGACTATATGGGTATGTGACTATAATTAGTGATGATGCTATGATATGATCCTTTATAAATGATTTCAAGCTAATGTTGTAGAACCATTTTACCACCTAGTTCTATAAACCATATTTTACCTAAGTTGATTTGCTACGATAGTTTAGCGTTGAGAAACGCAAATTGATATAATAAGTTTTCAAGAACTTGTCTATGGTCATGAATCTTTGGTTGGAGAGATCCGCTTAGAAACTTGGTAAAACATTGAACTCGTTGGCAACTTGTTTTGAGCTTAGTCGCTTAATTAAACGTAAGTATTGAATCAAACCCAAGTAAATTGTGTAAACGCCATTTTGACGAAAAAGGACTATCACTCTTTACCTACATAAACATATCTCGATCATTATTATCATCATCACGAACTTATACGAGCTATCCCATATTAGTCATACTTGTTACTATTGATATTATTTCAACTATTTCTTTCTTCAATTATTATCTTGATTACCAAAATGAAAGTAAGTCTCAGCGAACGATCCTAGCTTACCACTACAAAGCTATATTACGAACGAAAGGGTATACTTGCCCGTGTTTGTCTTCTAGTCCCTTGTTTTGTCTAAACCTTGTAATATAAATTTAAGACTTGCAAACGAACATCAAGTTTTTGTCGCCGCTGTCGGGGACTTATAATCCTGTTTTGCAACCAAATTCGTATAATCCTTGAAGAAATTGAACCATTGACACTCATTTTTAAACCAAAATTTTTTCTACAGTATATAAAGTACGCCGCACAAACCAAAAAGTTCGCCGCACTTTCTGTAGCGAACCAAAGTGCACCGCACAAACCCAAAAGTGCGTCGCACATTTCCATTGAAAACAACAAAAACCTTATTGGATGCACACCCGTTCATCCAGAACACCACCAACATCACCGTTACCAGAACCTGAACGTACCCTTAACCGAAGGCTACGTAGACTTCATCGCCGTGTACCTTTATCTAGGAGACACGAGCAAACTCAACCTCGCATAATCTACCAACCTTTTGACAATCTTTCACAAATCCTATTTCTCACCAAACTCATCAACCGTTACGATCCAATGTCGGACACCGATGATGAACCAATGTGGTCAGCCGATAGAGTTGTAGAACCAACTCCTGGCTCCGCAATCGTTTTACCTGAAATTACAAACGATTTTGCAATCAAAGGGAACCACTTAACCCTTGTTAAAAATAACCAATTTGATGGTCGAATCAAAACCGATCCTCACAAACACATCCACGAATTCAACGGAATTTGTAAAATGTTTAACTATGGAGAAGGACAAGCCGAATCCGTCCAACTCATGATGTTTCCATCATCCCTGACTGGAGAAGCCAACTTCATGAATACCTTTCTTCGAACTCAATTTTATAACGATTATCGCAATCACGACCGCGATAATTGGAGATCAAATGATAAACCAAGTTATGATCGAGACGAAAAGAAACCCAAACCGAAGACAAAAACAACCTTAAAACCAAAATCGACAACTTTATAGAATCTCAAAGAAAAACCAACATTTTTGTTCGAGAAACATTCACTGACTTCAAAACCAAGTTCGAAACTACGACCAAAAACCACCAAGATTCCATTCAAAACCTTGAAGCTAAAATTGATCGTTTGGCCGATAAACAATCGAATCGCGCTTCCGGTTCTTTACCAAGCAACACTAACCCAAACCCCAAGAACAACAACAAATATCAACCCCCACAAGCTCTTAACGAGCATGTGAATGCCGTATTCACGCGGAGCGGTTTATCTTACGAATCACCTACCAAACCTACTCAAGTTACACCAATCGAAATTCCATTCGATAGTGATAATGAGGATGAAGACCAACTAACCCATACCAAACCAACTGAAAACCTAATACAAGGATTTTCCAAGTATAAAAATTTATCGTCCGATCTTTTCGAACTGACTACTGGTTAATTGTGCGACTCAGTCGTCTTTTGGTGGAAACAATATATTTTTCGTTGTAGTAAAATGACGATAATTAAATTGCAAGACTTTAAAGTAAATGACGGTAATTAAATCTAAAACTAATTAAAAAGTAATTGGTGCAAAAATTAAAACTTTAAAAGGTCATTAATTAAATAACAAAAATTAAAGCTTGACGAAAAGTTAATTTGACAATGTAATGAAAATGCAAACTTGAAATTTAAAATAAGGAAAAACAATTAAAATAACACTAAAGAAAAATGCGGGAAAAATAAATGCTTGAAAATAAAACAGAGGATAAACAAAACCTGAGCCGGAATCTAAATACTGTCACTATTCGGAATCACCAACAAGCTGCTTATCCGGAATATCCCTCCCAAAGCTTATCCGAAATCCCCACAAGTTGTCACAATCCGGAATAAATTCCGAACACTTATCCGGAATCCAGAAACTTAGCCTTATCCGGAATAATCCAAAAATCTCTTATCCGGAATGTACAGAAGTCCAACTATCCGGAATGTTTTCCGGATCCTTATCCGGAATCCACGTTCTGCTTCTTATCCGGAATACTAAAACTTGATCACTATCCGGAATGTTGGATTGATGAGTTACCCGGAATCCAAGATTCTGAGGCTTATCCGGAATAATTGAATATGCAGCTTATCCGGAATGTACAATCGAAAGCTTATCCGGAATCTTCACACCTTGCCTTATCCGAAATACTTGAATATGACCACTATTCGGAATAAGTTCCGAATTCTTATCTGGAATAAGGTATTAAACCCTTATCCGGAATTTCCTTCTAATCACCTATCAGGAATATTTTGTCCTTCAGCTTATCCGGAATTTGCATCCAACAACTTATCCGGAATGTCCTTATTTCTCCTATCCAGAATAATGGGATTTTACACAATCCGGATAAACACAAGTTTGCAATAAGCTAAAAACTAAAATTAAGCTAAAAACAATAAAGCACTTAACTAAAACTTTTACCAAATCAAATTTAAGAAAAACCTAATAAGCCAAAATTTAAAAACTTTTAAAAACACTAAATAATAAAAATATTTAAAAACAACTTTTTATAAAAATTAACTAATAAGCACTTAATTAAATTTAAGAAAAACACAATAAGCTATAAAATCAATAAGCTAACACAATAATAAACATAAAAACAAAACACTTAATCAAATAAGCATGACAATAAGCACATAAACATAAAGATTAAATCAAGAACAAGAATGGTAGAATGAGAGATTAAAGTTGATTAAAATTAAGATTCAACAATATAAGTAAAAGCAAGAATTAAAAGCTTACAAATTTAAGGTGCAAGACAAGAAATTAAAGGTGCAATTAAGTAAAGAACATTAAGAAAAGTGCAAGTAATTAAAATGGAAGAACTATTTTGTCAAGATAGTCAACACCTCCTAATGTGATATTAGGAGGGTATTTATAGTGATTAGGGAGGTAAGCATGTGTTGGAAGCTTCCTTCTTTCTTTCTTTCTCGTCTTTTCGTCTTCTAAGTTCTTCGACTTTATCGACTTTGTCTCAGGATTAATTAAACTCGCCTTGTAATTTCTTCATAAATTAGACTTGAGTTTTTTGGCTTTATTAAACTTCCGTCTTTAGACTTTTCTTCGATAAATCTTCAGAATAGGCCTTGGACTTCCGTTCTTTTTGCACTCTTGATCTTTTGACTTTGTCTTTTGTCTTTTTATTCGATAAAAGCCGGTGAAAGACCGTGTTTTCTTCCCCTTTTCACATTTTGGTCCTAAATCACAACAAAAACATAAACCACACATAATTCTGACATTTACGACATAAAATACACGTTTTGGCTTGGTTATTATTATAATTAAGTGGTAAAAGGATAAGTGTTTTCATACTTATTAAATCCCCTACACTTGACCATTGCAATGTCCTCATGCAATGCATTAATTACAAAGAAAGTTTTACATTTTCCATCATAATCAATCCACCTTGGCCTTTATTAAAAAGAAAAAATATTTAAAAGAAGAAAACAAGTAAAAAGATCAAAAACTTACCTTAGGGTTTTGGAATGTCATGAATGATTATCATCCTCAAGTTTCACATTCCCCAAACCAAGCTTAAAAACGAGATCATTGTTATTATAAGTTAGCAAACTATCACAGATTCATGTGGGCCAATTATTTACTTAGACTCCCTTTTTCCTAGGTGTATCTCTTATATTTTATTGTTGTCTCGAATGATCACGAAGATGCATTGTTGACTTATTTCGATAGTTTATTAGGCCGAAAATAAAGTAGGACGATTTAATCAATAGTTAGCTAAAGGACAAAATCTTTTAAAACTGCTTTTCGGGACCTCATAAAGTTCATATCTTGGCATAACTCGCTTCACGATTTGAGACCTTTCTCGGACCGATATTTGGCAGCGACTTTATACTTCAAATCTTGAGAGACGTTCATGAAATAATGGTCTTCTCTTCATAATAGGAATTTCTTCACTTGAACTTTTGAGAGATTCTTCATATTTGGACCACGACTTCTTCATTTTTCTCCAATAATTATTTGGGATTTTGATATACAACGATCTGCTTCCTTTTAGGACTTGGATCTATTTATCCTCATACCTTGTTAGGGCCTTTTTAGATAGACTTCTCCATGATCTTTAGGGGAGTATTTGCTTTTTGTCGTGTGTCTCGATCCTTCATATTGATTTTTGATAAATGATTCTTCACATCACTTTTGGATCTTTAGGAACAAAATGTAGCCCTCATGTCTTGTTAGGACCTTTTCGGACTTGCCAATCTTCGCATCCCGCTTCAATAAGTTATGCCTTGGCTATGAACTCTAATTAATACCGAGCAACTTTTAAACGATCTTGGGCTAGAAGCTAAGTAACTTTTCAAATCGTATAACCTTACTTATTGCAATTAAATTCATAAACAAGCGATGGGAGAAAAAGCTTATAATCAACTCACATAAATTCATGAAAGAATACCAAACTTATAATTGACTCTATCATCTCTCGTTCTCCACAATTTAAAATCTCAAGGAATGAGACTCGTGGATGCTTAGCCAATTAAATCAAAGTTTTGGGTTTTCAATTCATGTATAGGATCTTGCAACTTCTTAGACTTTTTCAAGTTTAGAATTCGCATTTTAAAGTTCCCTTGATAAACGACTTTCTAGGATCAATTATAGGAACTTGCGAAAAGTTCTTGTTCTTAACCCGTAAGAGTTAAGACTTTCGCGTTTTAAAGTTCCCTATATAAAAGCCTAGCAAAACTTGACTTAAACACGTTAAGGATACTAGCTAGAGTAAACTTAGATAAGTAAACTCGGGTTGAGTCAAAATATTCACGACTTTTAAAAATTAAAACCACTTTATTAAAAATTTATTCTAGCAAGGAAATAAAATAACTATAATAAAGGTAAATACTAATAGGCCAAAACAGATCAAAAATTTTGAAAAATGTCAAAAAATCAATTTTCTGGTTAAAATGAGGACAAATACAAGGAAAAGCCCACTTAACATTGATAGAAGTCCCCCTACACTTAATATAAAAATTGTCCTCAATGTTTAAGCATGTGGAAGTAAACTCCCCTACACTTAGGACATTGTGCACTTTGTTTAAATCTTGCTAAGGAAGAGACAACTAAAGTGATTCCTATTTTAATATTGAAGAATATATAAAATAGTGAATCAAAAGAGTTTAGGATAGAACCGGGAAGATGGGTACACGGGATCACGGGTTGTCAAAAGTCATCAAGAATGTGTCTTTGAAAGCTCGAATCACTGCACATGATAAGAAAGAAAACAACAAACACATACTAGGGCCTCCCCTACACTTATTATAAAAACAGAATAAAAGGATAGATACTGCGGGTTGCCTCCCGAGAAGCGCTTGTTTTTGTTAACCGAGTCGTGAGCCTGACTCGACCTTGATTAGCATAGGAATAAGATTGAAACATATCCACCGGGATCAAATACATGGTTTTCGTCCATCAAGTAGCACAAGATTAAGGCGAACAAGGCAAGCCAAGGAAGAGTAGGCAAGGTTCCCTTAAGCAAAGATGGAGCACGGTGGTAGTAAGTGTAATGAGGTGAAAGCATATCTCCATGGTTTCCAAAAATCTTTCCTTTTAGTTCATCAGATGGATACTGAGATGGCTTAGAAATTGCAATACCGGGATCGAACACCTTTTCCTTTAGGGGAAAATAAGACTCAGGCTCAGTAGACCTTGAAGAGGATCCGCTCATAAATCGCACAATCTCATCCTCAGAAGGTGGATAGAGGGGTTAGGACATAAGTACTGTGGATATCGGTGTCCTCCGGCTTCTTCTCCTTTGCAATTGGTTTCTTCATATCCGAAGGAGGATAAAGACCATAATCATCAAAGTCCAAAGGAGGAGAATCACTCTCATTTGGGAAGTAAGTGTTGAGAAAAGTAGCAAAGTCTTCCTCAAATGAGTAGTCATCCAAAGTAGTATTAAGCATGGTTGGAGGAGGATCTTCATCATGTGAAGAATCACTCGAAAGAGTATCGACATCGTCAAAATCAAAATCATCATATGTTGGCATGTCTTTATACTCAGAAGAAAAATCAACAGAATCATCCATATCAGAACTTGAATCATCATCGTAGTCATCATAAATTGGTGGAGACTCATGAATTGGTGGAGGATCTAAATTGGAGAGAGAATCATCCACATCATCTTGGAAGAGTGGATTATCATAGCAATAATCGAATAGAGGATTGTTGTAGACGACAAAATCATCAAGCACATTAATCATATTCGCTGATTCTCTTCCATTGGGTTTGGTTGTGATCTTCCCCATTTTAAATACTTGTGCATCATTCCCGACCCTTAAGATTAACTCACCTTCGGCAACATCGACTAAGGCTTTTCCAGTTCTCAAGAATGGCCGACCAAGTATTAACGGAATACGAGGGTCCATTTCATAATCAACAACAACAAAGTCGACCAGAAAAGTGAAGGTGCCAACTTTAATGAACACATCTTCGGCAATACCAACGGGGTAAGCGAGAGTGCGATTTGCTAGCTCAAGAGTCATCTTTGTTGGAGTAAGATCGGGTAATGATAACTTTTTCTAAACACTTAAAGGCATCAGATTTATACTTGCCCCGAGATCGGCTAAGGCAGTAAATTCTTCGGTTTGGTGAAAAGTACATGGTAGCACAAAACGACCGGGATCTCCAAGTTTCTCCGGAAGTTCTTTAAAAAGGACGACAGAACAATTCTCATTCAATCGAGTATTAACAAACTCGGCCATCTTCTCCTTCTTATTAAGCAATTCCTTAAACATCTTAACAAATTTAGGCATTTGGGTTAGAGCTTCAACAAGGCTAAAGGTGATGGTTAGTCCCGAAATCTTCTTCAAATAGTTTGACACTTGAATGTCATCCTTGGTTTTCAATTTGGCCTTGTCTAAGCGAGAAGGATAAGGGATATTGGGTTTATAGGTGGAAGGTGTAGCAGGTAAAGGTTGAGATGTTGAAGGTTTAAAGGTGGAAGGTGGGGTTGGTGAAGGGTTTTGCTTGGGTACTTCTTCATGCATAGGTGGAGACGGTAATGGAGAACTAATACTAGGCGTGTGAGTAGGAGGGATAAATGGTGGTGGAGGAGGTGTAGATGGAGTAACTAGGGGAGGGGTGATGGTCCTACTAAAGTAGCTCCACTGCGTGTAGTAATAGCACACACGTTCGCTCTTGGGTTGGTGACGGTATTTGAAGGTAGAGAGCCCGAAGTAGAGGGTTGAGTAGTTGGTAAGAAACTAGCCAGCATATTCTTCAAATCATTTGTTTGAGTGCTAAAAGAGGTTTGCATATCATGTCGAAGCTCAGATCTAATGTCATTCCCTTGCTTAGTGATATCTCCTTTCAAATTGATAATTTGGTTTTGCATATTCTTAATTTGCTCTCCTTGAGTTCTCATAAAAGCTTCCACATCTTGATTAATGCGTGGGGCTTGTTGTGCGGGTAAGTGATAAGGATTAGAAGCTCGAGGTGGGTTTGGGTTGCTTCTATTAAAGTTGTTGGGGTTGTGGTTTTGAGGAGAAAAACCGGGTGATAGAAAGTTGTTAGAACGATAACTTAGCAAGTTACGATCACCTTGAGGTCGAGCTTGATGGTTTTCCGTTGAATAGTTACCATAAGCCGCATACACGTTTTCCGGATTGTCATGAGTAGAAGGACAATCAGTGTATGAATGAGGACCGCCGCAGGTCTCACAAGAAGGTGCAACAGATTTAACTTGTGGTTGTTGATTTGTAGCCAAAAGTTGCATATTCTTGCTCATTTCGACAATTGTGCGGGTCAATTCGGTGATATCAGGGTTTGAAGAAGTAGAAGAAACATTGAATCTCGGGTTATTCCTTGAAGATGCGGATGAATCCCAATTTTTGTAATGAGTAGTCATGTTCTCGATAAGCTCTCTACACTCCTCGGGTCTTCTTTTCATAAATGTGCCACCGGCGGCTGCATTAATCGTATCACGATCACGAAAAGTTAAACCATTGTAGAAAGTATCAATTAAGGTGACGGGGAGCATGTTGTGGTTTGGACATCGATCGATCAAAACATTATATCGTTCCCAAGCATCAAAAAGTGATTCATCAGGTTCTTGTGTAAATCCACTAATTTGATTCCGAAGGCTCGTGACCGTGGATGGTGGAAAGTAGCGCGACAAAAATCGTTGAGTCATCTCATCTCAAGTATGAATTGAATTCTTCGGAAGACGATCAAACCATTTTTCGGCATGGTGGGATAAGGTGTGTGGAAATAGGTGAAGGCGAAGAAAATCCATAGTAACCCCGGGCAACTTCATGCTTTGAGTAACGGTAATGAATTTGTCGAGGTGTTTGTTGGCATCATCATCCGGTAATCCTCGAAATGGACAAGTATGCTGCACTTGTTGGATCATGTGATGCTTCAATGAAAACTCCGGAGCCGTGATTTGCATAGGCGCAATCGGTCCTCCTCGTCCATTCATGGTTGGTTGACAAAGTTCCTCGATCGTTCTAAGATCAGGCGGGGGAACATTATTGGTATTATTATTGTTGAGGTGGGATGGATTATTGTTGTTGTTTTGCACACCAGCCATATCTAAATCTTCACGAGTCTCGGGCACTGAATAAGTTGAGATCTAGTACGCATACACCTGCAAAAGCAAAAGAAAAAGATACCAAAGAAATAGAGAATATATATGTACGTGTAAAAATACAAAAATAAAATCTTTTTGAATTTTTGAAATTTTTTAATTTTTATGAATTTTTAAAAATTTTTGAGCAAGAAAAATAACGTTCACGAGTGAACGGATCCCAAAATTCAACGCGTCTCTCACAGAAAACCGTTAATCTTTACGAAAAGAGTCGGCAGCGGCGCCATTTAATACAAGGATTTTCCAAGTATAAAATTTTATCGTCCGATCTTTTCGAATTGACTACTGGTTAATTGTGCGACTCAGTCGTCTTTTGGTGGAAACAATATATTTGTCGTTGTAGTAAAATTAAATTGCAAGACTTTAAAGTAAATGACGGTAATTAAATCTAAAACTAATTAAAAAGTAATTGGTGCAAAAATTAAAACTTTAAAAGGTAATTAATTAAATGACAAAAAGTAAAGCTTGACGAAAAATTAATTTGACAATGTAATGAAAATGCAAACTTGAAATTTAAAATAAGGAAAACAATTAAAATAACACTAAAGAAAAATGCGGGAAAAATAAATGCTTGAAAATAAAACAGAGGATAAACAAAACCTGAGCTGGAATCCAAATACTGTCACTATCCGGAATCACCAACAAGCTGCGTATCCAGAATATCCCTCCCGAAGCTTATCCGAAATCCCCACAAGTTGTCACAATCCGGAAAAAATTCCGAACACTTATCCGGAATCCAGAAACTTAGCCTTATCCGGAATAATCCAAAAATCTCTTATCTGGAATGTACAGAAGTCCAACTATCCGGAATGTTTTCCGGATCCTTATCCGGAATCCACGTTCTGCTTCTTATCCGGAATACCACAACTTGATCACTATCCGGAATGTTGGATTGATGAGTTATCCGGAATCCAAGATTCTGAGGCTTATCCGGAATAATTGAATATGCAGCTTATCCGGAATGTACAATCGAAGGCTTATCTGGAATCTTCACACCTTGCCTTATCCGGAATACTTGAATATGACCACTATTCGGAATAAGTTCCGAATTCTTATCCGGAATAAGGTATTAAACCCTTATCCGGAATTTCCTTCTAATCACCTATCCGGAATATTTTGTCCTTCAGCTTATCCGGAATTTGCATCCAACAACTTATCCGGAATGTCCTTATTTCTCCTATCCAGAATAATGGGGTTTTACACAATCCGGATAAACACAAGTTTGCAATAAGCTAAAAACTAAAATTAAGCTAAAAACAATAAAGCACTTAACTAAAACTTTTACCAAATGAAATTTAAGAAAGACCTAATAAGCCTAAATTTAAAAACTTTTAAAAACACTAAATAATAAAAATATTTAAAAACAACTTTTTATAAAAATTAACTAACAAGCACTTAATTAAATTTAAGAAAAATACAATAAGCTATAAAATCAATAAGCTAACACAATAATAAACATAAAAACAAAACACTTAATCAAATAAGCATGACAATAAACACATAAACATAAAGATTAAATCAAGAACAAGAAAGGTAGAATGAGAGATTAATTAAAAACTTGATTAAAATTAAGATTCAACAATAAAAGCAAGAATTAAAAGCTTACAAATTTAAGGTGCAAGACAAGAAATTAAAGGTGCAATTAAGTAAAGAACATTAAGAAAAGTGCAAGTAATTAAAATGGAAGAACTATTTTGTCAAGATAGTCAACACCTCCTAATGTGATATTAGGAGGGTATTTATAGTGATTAGGGAGGTAAGCATGTGTTAAAAGCTTCTTTCTTTCTTTCTTTCTCGTCTTTTCGTCTTCTAAGTTCTTCGACTTTATCGACTTTGTCTCGGGATTAATTAAAGTCGTCTTGTAATTTCTTCATAAATTAGACTTGAGTTTTTCGGCTTTATTAAACTTCCGTCTTTAGACTTTTCTTCGATAAATCTTCAGAATAGGCCTTGGACTTCCGTTCTTTTTGCACTCTTGATCTTTTGACTTCGTCTTTTGTCTTTTTCTTCGATAAAAGCCCGTGAAAGACCATGTTTTCTTCCCCTTTTCACATTTTGGTCCTAAATCACAACAAAAACCAAACCACGCATAATTCTGATATTTACGACATAAAATACACGTTTTGGCTTGGTTATTATTATAATTAAGTGGTAAAAGGATAAGTGTTTTCACACTTATTAAAACCCAACACCCAAACCATATAAACCAAATGTACCATATCCACAACGCTTACGCAAGCAAAAGATGCAAGCTAAGTATGGTAAATTCCTCGACTTAATACAAGAAGTTCGAATTAACATGCCTTTAGTCGATGTTCTGGCTGGAATGCCAAATTATGGAAAATTTATCAAAGAACTTATCAAGAACAAGCATAAGTTTGAAGTAGTTTCTTCAACTTTTCTAAATGATGAATGTTCTGCCATTGTCCAAAACAAAGTACCACCAAAACTGGGAGATCCTGGAAGTTTCCCAATCTCATGTACTTTTCATCACTCATATTCTTGCAACGCCTTGGCCGAGCTTGGCCCAGGTATCAACCTCATGCCATACTCTTTGTATGCTAAACTCTCTAAAAACGTTTTAAAACCCACAAAAATGAGCGTTCGCCTGCCGGACCGTTCTTTCCAATACCCAATGGGGATAGCCGAAAACATGCTCATAGAAGTAGGAAAATTTGTTTTTCCTGTTGAATTTGTAATCTTAGAAATAGAAGAAGATAGAAAGGTACCCTTTATGGATCAAATGTTAGAAAGACTCGCAGGAAATGAATACTTTTGTTTCCTCGATGGTTTTTCTGGATACTTTTAAATCCCAATCGACCCTATGGATCAAGAAAACCACGTTTACTTGTCCATTTGGAACTTACGCTTATAGGCGCATGCCTTTTGGTCTATGCAATGCACCTGCCACTTTTCAGAGGTTTATGATTGCAATCTTTCACGATATGATTGAAGAATCAGTCAAAGTCTTCATGGACGATTTTTCCGTCTTTGGAAATTCTTTCGACACATGTTTGAACAATCTTGATAAAATGTTAGCACGATGCAAAGAAGAAAATCTTGTGCTAAACTGGGAAAAATGTCACTTTATGGTTAAAGAAGTAATTGTGCTAGGATACAAAGTGTCTGGAGCCGGCCTTGAAGTTGACAAAGCAAAAATAGACGTAATCTCAAAACTCCCACCACCTACTAATGTTAAAGGCATTAGAAGTTTTCTAGGTCATGCCGGTTTTTACCGATGATTTATCAAAGACTTTGCGAAAATCGCAAGACCTTTAACTCAGCTTTTAGAGAAAGAAAGAACGTTTGATTTTAACGACGAATGTCTTTCAGCATTCGAAACACTTAAAGAAAAACTTACATGCACACCCATTATTACATGCCCTGATTGGAACCTTCCATTTGTGCTTATGTGTGACGCAAGTGAACATGCCCTTGGAGCTGTCCTTGGACAAAAAAATTGTAAACAATTTCATCCCATCTATTTTGCAAGTAGAACTCTTAACGCAACCCAACAAAATTACACAATTACGGAAAAAGAACTCATGGCTGTAGTTTACGCGTTTGAAAAATTTCGATCATACCTCGTATTGTCAAAAACAATAGTTCACACCGATCACTCAGCTTTAAAATACTTGTTCAAAAAGCAAGACGCCAAACCTCGTCTAATACGATGGATATTGCTTTTACAAGAATTTGATTTGGAAATTAAAGATAAAAAAGGAGCTGAAAATATTGCTACCGATCATTTATCTCGCATAGTGAATGATGATTCTAGCGATGATGAAATCAATGATTTTCCCGATGAGCATATGATGCAAGTAAGTACTAACAATACACCATGGTTCGTAGACTTTGCAAACTATTTGGCTGTAGGTATTTTACGAAAGGGAATGACACACCAACAAAAGAAAAGATTTTTCTCTGAACTAAAAAAATACTTTTGGGACGATCCTTACTTATTTAGAATCTGTTCCGATGGAATAATCTAACGTTGTATTTCTGGATTCGAATCTAGAAAAATTCTCGATGAATGTCACTATGAACCGACCGGAGGACATTATGCAGCGAACACTACCGCTAAAAAAGTGTTCGACGCTGGCTTTTATTGGCCAACAATTATTCCTGAAGCTCATACCTTAGTACGACTATGTGAAGCATGTCAAAGGACTGGAAATATTTCTAAAAGAGACGAAATGCCTCTAAATAACATCCAAGTCTGCGAAATCTTTGACATGTGGGGTCGACTTCATGGGACCATTTCCTAAATCTTACAAATGTGAATACATTTTAGTCGCCGTCGACTATGTATCGAAATGGGCCGAAGCTCAAGCTTTACAAACAAACGATGCAAGAGTTGTTATCGCATTCTTAAAGAAATTATTCTGTCGTTTTGGAATTCCAAAAGCATTAATAAGCGACAGAGGAACTCATTTCTGTAACAAACTCATGAAAAATATTATGAAAAGATATGGAGTGAACCACCGATTTTCCACATCTTACCACCTTCAAACAAGTGGTAAAGTTGAAAACACTAATAGAGCTCTCAAACGTTTACTTGAAAAGACCGTCCAAAACAACCATGCTTGTTGGTCTAAAAAATTAGAAGATGCTCTATGGGCCTTTCGTACCGTATTCAAAACACCAACTAGAACCACACCGTACAAACTGTTGTATGGAAAAACATGCCATATGCCAATAGAAATTGAACACCGTGCATATTGGGCACTTAAGAACTGCAACCCAGATCTTATTGCAGCCGGAGAAAAACGTAACTTCCAACTTCATGAGTTAGATGAATTTCGACATCAAGCTTATGAAAGTTCACGATTATATAAAGAACGAACCAAAGTTTGGCATGATCGCAAATTACGACAAAGAAAAGAATTCAAAAAAGGAGAAAAAGTACTTCTCTTTATCTCGAAATATAAATTCAAGCAACCTAAGCTTACTTCGAGATGGGCTGGACCCTATCTAGTAAAACACCAATATCCATCCGGATATGTTGAATTATACGGTAGAGACAATAGCACCTTTATAGTCAATGGACATAGACTTAAGCTCTACCATGAAGAAGAACACTGTAATGAAATCGAAGGAGAATAAATTCATTTCTTCTTAAAATAGATCTGAGTAGCCGAGTCTGGCTGAAGACTCCAAACTTAGCGCTATTCGGAAGGCAATCCGTATTTTATCCCCACCTTTTAACTTAAGTGTGGGGGAGGACCTGTAAATAAATAAAACCGTCCTTGTATATATTGCATGTGTTTTGTTTTGTAGCATGCAGGAAAATAGCAAATTGGAGCTCTAAGATGGATTCATCTCTCGAAGTCCCGCAGTTTTCTACTAAGCCCTGGGAAGTTCTCGTTTCCCTTTGCATTTTTCCTATTTTTTATGTTTTTAACAGTTATCACCTCGATGATGATGTTCAACTTAAGTGTGGAGGAGGTGACAAATAGAAAAAATAAGAAAAAAAATAAAATAAATTTCTCCACATGAAAATATTTTTGAAAAATAATAAAAATATATATGTTTTATAAATAAATAAGTTTTTAGCAAAGCAAAAATCTCATTAATTGACATTATAATTAAGCACAAAAAACCATCACCCAAATATGTGAGAACAACTTAGCCTTATATTTCTCTATTTTGTGTGAAAGCCGATAATCTAGTATGCTTCAGAATTTGTGCTTGATCATCATTTACTAAACCGCAGTGAGGTTAATTTATAGATATTATCAAAAGGAAGCAAAATAAAATCACCCTTATATCATTTTAGTTAAGCTACACTGGCTTACTAAAATATGTGGCACTTGTACGCATGTGTTATATATCCATTGTGCCAATATCCTTATATGTTATGCCTAACCACTTGTCAAGTCATAAAGTTTATGATGTTCTCTTGAAAAAAATGATGTATGAAAAAGAAAGAAAAAAAAGTCAAGTATTCTAGTATAGTTTGTTCTATGACTTTGACAAAGGCATACTTTTTGATCCTATACCCATATCATTTATCACGTTTTGCTTCTTTGAAAATTTATCTGGTGCTCACGCCACAACGGTTATGTTTATGTGTCATGTACAAACCTATGGTAGCTATCTATTTTATGTCTGAGCTAATTGAGTGTTATCTTAAATTTACCATTTGTGAGTGACATTTGTGTGAACTTAAAATCCATACACTATCCACGTGAGGTGCTGAAATTATTTTGTCATTTGCTTTTGCTATTCATAAAAATTAAATCATTTTCCTATCATACTTCACAACACTTAAAAGCATTTTTAAAATTGAATTTGTTTTCTCGCTTTGATTGCTTGAGGGCAAGCAATAGCTAAGTGTGGAGGAATTTTATAACGACCTAATTGGCTGACCCTTATTCCTTTTGGCGGCTGATATTCAGTTTTGGCGGCTGACCCTATTGGATATTAGTGGGTCCGGTGTGGAGTGTCGGCTGACCTTTCTTGGTTGGCGGCTGACCTTAATATTTAAGGTTCTCTTTAAATTTAAGTGGTGCAATTATTTAGTGCGGCTGAGGCTACTAGTTCGTATTATTAATTGTGGTAGGGTCGAATTGGTTTGTTCGATTGACATTGGTGGTCGGCTGTTCATAATTACTCAGTTTTGGCTACTAGTTGAACCGATTTGGCTGTTAGTGCAAATTTGTCTAAGATTCATCATGTCTTCAAAACCAAGTGTTGAGGTAATTGAGTCTATTGCATCTAAGATTAATGCTATGCAGCCACTTGACATTAAAAAGGTGCTTGGATTGCTTGGGGTTGTTATCACCAAGATTCAAGATATTCGTGCTGTTGGGCAAGAAATTAAGGATAGAAAGGATCCTGTGTGTGCACTGATTTCTAAAGAGCGTTCTAAGGAAATTGT
Organism: Glebionis coronaria; assembly: GCA_025667525.1. Lineage (NCBI taxonomy): Eukaryota > Viridiplantae > Streptophyta > Magnoliopsida > Asterales > Asteraceae > Glebionis > Glebionis coronaria. The sequence continues at coordinate 940,820 of JANFOE010000201.1, read as the reverse complement.
GGCATTATTGTGTAAACTTGAAACTGATATGATTGCTTTTCCCCATGTGGTTAAGGCAACCTCTTCTAGTGATGAGTTCGTTGACTTGATTGAAAAAGCTGCCACCATTAATGGAATGCATCCGTGTAATCTACATGATGTTTTGGAGTTATTTGGTGTTACGATTCTTAAGGTTGGTGATGCAGGTGAATTTATGCATGAACTAAAGATGAATAAACATCCATTATGGGCATTGCTTTCTCAAGATCGTGCTAAAGAAATTCTGGATTTACTTTGCAAGTTTGAAGCTGGAATGGTTACATCCACTAATCAAGGTATTAACTCTGATGGAGTCTCATCTTCATCTAATTTTCATTGTGTTAATGACAGTGTTTGTGAAGGGGTTAATATCTTGATCCCTAGGAAGGTTGTTGAGAAAGTAAATACTCGCTACCACAATACTTTATATGGTTATTTTCTTGGTAAAAGGATTGCGTTTCCTATGGTGGAGTATTTTGCTAAGAATAACTGGGCCAAACATGGTCTGAAGCGTATTATGATGAATGAAAAAGGATTTTTCTTTTTTTAATTTGGGACTTGTGAGGGGCTTAATGCGGTTCTTGAAGGTGGTCCGTGGATGGTAAGGAATTCGCCTATCTTTCTTAAGAAATGGACTATGAATACGAACCTTCTAAAAGAGGAACTAACTCGCATTCCGGTATGGGTTAAGTTTCATGATGTACCGCTACAGGTGTTTGAAGAGGAAGGTATTAGTTTAATTGCTTCGTTTCTTGGTAAGCTTATCATGATGGACACTTATACTAATACTATGTGTAAAGAGTCTTGGGGACGTAGTAGTTTCGCCCGGTGTCTAATTGAAATGAATGCTAATTCGGAGTTCATGGAAAACATTACTATTGGTGTCCCCGATCTTGAAGGCCCTGGATTCACTAAGGAAACTATTCGTGTTGAGTATGAATGGAAACCTCCTAGATGCCCTACTTGTAGTATTTTTGGCCATTCATTTGATACTTGTCCGAAAAATGTTAAACCTAAAATGGTTGAAAATGTGACAACTCATGTTGATAGTGATGGTTTCCAACAAGTGCAAAGCACGAGGAAGAAGAACAAAGGTAACTTAGGGAATCAAATCCCAAGAGGTGTTCCATTGAGCAAGGGTTTTCAAACAGGTAAGTCTGTTGCTTTTCGTCCAAAAAATCACTTGGATGCTACAAGTAAGAGTGGTGATAATGGTAAAAAGTTGAATACTAAATTTAGTCAGTCACAGCAGTCTAGCAACCCTAGTGGTCTGAATAAAGGTAAGGATCCAATGAGCATTGTTTCTACCTCTAATAAATTTTCAACTTTGTCCAAGTTTAGAGTGGAAGAAGTGGTTCAAGTTAGCGAAGAAGATAATGAGGAGGAAGTCGAGATTGTCTATGATGAATCGGTAAATCTTCTCAACACTCATATTGGGGCAAGCACTCCAACTGGTTGATCCTATGTTGATGGTTTATTATTTTCTTCGTAATTTTATGTTTTCGTCTTGGTTTTTGTCTAGCTTATATTTTTCATCATTCTAGACTAGTTAATGTTTATGGTCTGTCATAAATATTTGTTTAACAAGCTGCCTGTAGCTTGCGGTTAATGTGGTATTCCAGCCACATTCATTGTACTTCAACGCTTTTTTGGTTCTATTTACCAGGGTCATTGTTACCCTTTTACCAAAAAAAATTATAACGACCTAATTATACATATTCAATCTATCATTACAATGCCACTTTGTAGTATAAATAAGAGCTTCCGATACTTAATATGTTGTGTTTTATATGCATATATAAAGTTTGAAGGAGCAAAGTGAAGATATACAAAGAAGGGGCCTCAATATGCAAATAAGCCAAAGTTGTTGAAAGAAGATTCTGGATCGCCCAGAAGTGCGGCGCACAAACTCAGAAGTGCGGCGCACATTCACGTCTCCAAAGTGCGGCGCACTTTCGGAGAAGTGGGAGGAGTGCGACGCACATTTGACCCCAGACAGCACTATAAATAGAGGCCACTTCCACTCATTTTACACACACCTCTCTCTCTCTCTTAATACTCCATAGCTCGAGTATTTTAGCTTTCTTAGTAAAATTTCAGTATTATCTACTTTTGGGAGATACTTGTAACGAGAGTATTCCACTCTTCGATTCTTGGAGGAACGATACAATCGTGACACTTGTGTACTCGTTTATTCAATCCAATCTAAGTATGATGTTCTCTTACTCTTTTCCAATTGTTACTTTGATTACTATGTTAGGCTAAGCTATTTGTGACTATATGGGTATGTGACTATAATTAGTGATGATGCTATGATATGATCCTTTATAAATGATTTCAAGCTAATGTTGTAGAACCATTTTACCACCTAGTTCTATAAACCATATTTTATCTAAGTTGATTTGTTACGATAGTTTGGCGTTGAGAAACGCAGATTGTTATAATAAGTTTTCAAGAACTTGTTTATGGTCATGAATATATGGTTGGAGAGATCCGCTTAGAAACTTGGTAAAATATTGAACTTGTTGGCAACTTGTTTTGAGCTTAATTAAACGTAAGTCTTGAATCAAACCCAAGTAAATTGTGTAAACGCCGTTTTGACGAAAAAGGATTATCACTCTTTACCTACATAAACATATCTCGATCATTATTATCATCATCACGAACTTATACGAGCTATCCCATATTAGTCACACTTGTTACTATTGATATTATGTTAACTATTTCTTTCTTCAATTATTATCTTGATTACCAAAACGAAACTAAGTCTCAGCAAACGATCCTGGTTTACCACTACAAAGCTATATTACGAACGAAAGGGTATACTTGCCCGTGTTTGTCTTTTAGTCCCTTGTTTTGTCAAAACTTTATAATATAAATTTAAGACTTGCAAACGAACATCACACGCTGAATCACATTGTTTCTTACGGTTAGTTTTACCATGACTAAGCTTATGCATAAAAGAGAGAATCCTACATTAAATTATGTGTTCCAGAGGATCCTACGCTAAGAGAGGTATAATTACCAAGAATCACAGTCTTTCAAACGTCTATGCACCCAGATTCTACAAGGATGTATCATGATCACAAACCACATTTTGGTAGAGCGGTGAAGCAAGATGCAGTTATGTTCATATCTAAACGCCTAAAATACCACCAGGTTAAGATACAACGCCAACATGCTAGTATTTTATTTCAATCCTTAGAATTTTCCGACTGGAAGTGGACAAGATCTCCATGGATTTTATTACCATGAGACCACAGAGTCAAAGGAGGCATGATGCTATCGAATTTGCTGCCGATGGTTGATAAGTCTCCACATTTCCTCCTTATCCATAAGAATTATGTAGTCAACCAGTTTACAGAGATAGTTCAACCTGAGATCGTATGATTTCACGGTATTTCATCAATAATCATACCAGATAGAAATTTACATTCACGTTCACGTTTATGATTTACGCGTCAAGTTCGCGTTCATGCTCTCGTTTCATCTCACAATTCACATTTCACGTCTCATTCGGACACGCTGAATCACATTGTTTCTCACGGTTAGTTTTACCATGACTAAGCTTACGCGTAAAAGAGAGAATACTACACTAAATTATGTTTTCTAGAGGATCCTACACTAAGGGAGGTATAATTACCGAGAATCACAGTCTTTCCAACGTCTATGCACCCAGGTTCTACAAGGATGTATCATGCTCACAAACCACATTTTGGTGGAGCGGTGAAGCAAGATGCAATTATGTTCATATCTAAACGCCTGACATACCAGCAGGTTAAGATACAACGCCAACATGCTAGTAGTTTATTTCAATCGTTAGAATTTTCCGATTGGAAGTGGAAAAGATCTCCATGGATTTTATTACCATGATACCACAGACTCGAAGGAGGCATGATGCTATCGGAGTTGCTGTTGATGGTTGATAAGTCTGCACATTTCCTCCTTATCCATAAGAATTATGTAGTCAACCAGTTGACAGAGATAGTTCAACCTGAGATCGTACGATTTCACGGTATTTCATCAACAATCATACCAGATAGAAATTTCCGTTCACGTTCACGTTTATGATTTACGCGTCAAGATCGCGTTCATGCTCTCGTTTCATCTCAGGATTCACATTTCACGTCTTATTCTGACACGCTGAATCACATTGTTTCTCACGGTTAGTTTTACCATGACTAAGCTTACACGTAAAAGAGAGAATCCTACACTAAGTTATGTGTTCCAGAGGATCCTATGCTAAGAGAGGTATAATTACCAAGAATCACAGTCTTTCCAACGTCTATGCACCCAGTATCTACAAGGATGTATCATGATCACAAACCACATTTTGGTGGAGCGGTGAAGCAAGATGCAGTTATGTTCATATCTAAACGCCTGACATACCACCAGGTTAAGATACAATGCCAACATGCTAGTAGTTTATTTCAATCCTTAGAATTTTCCGACTGGAAGTGGACAAGATCTCCATGGATTTTATTACCATGATACCACAGAGTCAAAGGAGGCATGATGCTATCGGAGTTGCTGCCAATGGTTGATAAGTCTACACATTTCCTCCTTATCAATAAGAATTATGTAGTCAACCAGTTGACAGAGATAGTTCAACCTGAGATCGTATGATTTCACGGTATTTTATCAACAATCATACCTGATAGAAATTTACGTTCACGTTCACGTTTATGATTTACGCGTCAAGTTCGTGTTCATGCTCTCGTTTCATCTCACGATTCACATTTCACGTCTCATTCTGGGAAGGGTTGTAGAAAACTTGGGATTAGCACAACTCTCCATCCTCTAGACAGACATTCACATCAGACTTCACGTCTCATTTCGTATCATTGGGTGTTACCTCCTCCGTTATCACACGCTCAAGATATGTTTCACGTATCACGTTCGCGACATGCTTCATGTATCACGTTCACGATATGTTGCACGTATCACGTTCACCATATGTTTCACATATTACATTCACCATATTCCCACGTATCACGTTCAAAACTGTTCACGTACCACGTTCACAATTGTTCACGTACTACATTTCAATATGTCTCTCGTATCATGGCTCAGAGTTAACTAATACCATCATTCCAGGTTATTTTGTATCGTATCATTTTATATATCTTTTCATGTTATTTCTATCCACTCGATCAGATTCGTAAGGATCTATCTCAGGTTGAGAAATCATAAAAATTTCCGTACCGTCAAGACAGGTTTATGAAGACCAAGATCTTTCTTTTCGTCAACATCCTTTGGAGGAGCGATTCTGAGCGGGAAGCCACTTGGAAACAGAGAAGTCCATCCGGATTTCTTATCCTCGTCTTCTTTCATGATCCAAGTATATCCTTTCATCCACGTCACGTTCCATGTTCTTTTCAGCCATGTCACGTTCCATGTTCTCTTCAGCCACGTCATGTCAATGTTCTATTCAGCCATAACAGGTCTCTAGTTCGAGGACGAATTATTCTTTTAGAGGGGAAGAGCTGTAAAACCCGCTTAATATACATGAATGCATCAAATACACGAAAACACAGATTAATTAAAACTTTACATTTAATTAATACACGACACGTATCATGAATATTTAATGTATAACTCCAAGTATTACGTATATTATTATTCACTATTTACAAGTATTTAAGTACACTAACTAAAACACGACAAGAATTACACGAGTTACAAACACGAATGCACGTCATGAACTTTAAAACACGACACGTAAATAAAACACGAAAAATGAAACATTATACCAAAGGCGTCGTGTGTCCGATTTTGGAGACAATGAAGCAAGGGGGCCCAAGCCCGACCCATAAACAAATTACATGTAACTAAAAACCATCCAGGAAATTCATTATGTCAAGTTTACAAAAAAATCTAAAAACCCTAGCCTCCATAGTTTCTGGCCGCTGGCTTTTGCAAGGAAAAAGAGGAAAATGAAAGTGTTTTGATCTTGAATATTTTGGGGTTCGTGTTCGGGTTGTACATAATTGATTCATCATGCATTCGATATTCATAAACCCTTAATCCTTTCTTTTATTATCCTTTTAATCATGAATTAATGAACTTTATTAAAAACACATGATGATTGAATTATTTAAAACATTTAAACAAGTCTAAACCGGGTTTGGTTGGTTGTCACGTGAACCGAGACCACCAGGGGTCTCGGTGTGGGATTGTTTAGGCCAGCCGTACCCTATAAAGGGGCGGTGGCTACCTCTTTATATCGCCCGCAACACCAAAAACCCCATCAGGGGGGTGCGTTTGGTAAATCAGTGGCAACCGAGAGCTTTATAGCTCTCGGTGGGTCTTTGTAGCACAACAAGGGGGAAGCTGCGCACGGCAGCGGCTAGCCACGACTAGTAGTTGGAACCGGCTGCAGTCGGTGGGAAGATGGAACCACCAGCAGCAACCGGCTAGACCGGTGGCTGCTGTGTGCAAGCAGCGGAAACCACAGCCTTGCGGCTGTGGTGGTGTCGTGTGGTTCGAGGAACGCCGAGACGTGGGTGTCTCGGTGTGGCTCGGTTCGGGCTCGAGTATAAGAATAACTCACATAGGTAGAGATGGCAACGGGGCCGGGTCTACGGGGAATGGTTCATACCATCCCCATCCCCAAAGTTAAATATCAATCCCCATCCCCATCCCCATCCCCGTCGAGGTTTATAAGCTACATACCATCCCCATCCCATCCCCAGCGGGGAACGGGGATCCCCAATAAGGAATCGGGGAATTTTTTTTTGCTAAACAATTAACATTCAATATATGTTTAAAATGACGTAACCATTACTTATAACACAATAAGGTATATCAAACAAGATTAACCACATTAACATTCATGCGGTCATGTCTAATATTCACAATAACAACATTAATATACCATAGTTCATCTTGAAAGGTTAGTTTCAAATGAGATACTAACCATTGATTGATAGTATTTATATATCTAATAGATAAATGTATATGTTAAATAAAGATATTCGGGGACGGGTTTGGGGAACCGAGGGTATTACCATCCCCGCCTCTATACCCGCTATTTATTATTGGGGAATCCCCACCCCCATCTCCATACCTGGTCAACTCGGGGAATCCCCGGTCAAATCGGATTCGGGTATCGGATTCTCCTTCGGGTTCGGAGTTTTTTTGCCATCTCTACTAATAAGTGTGAAAACACTTATCCTTTTACCACTTAAAACAAATAAAAACGAGACCAAAACGTGTATTTAATATCGTAAAAGTTAGAATTATGCATGGTCTATGTTTTTATTGTGTTTTAGGACCAAAATATGAAAAAGGAAGAAAACACGGGCTTTCACGGGATTTTATCGAAGAAAAAGACGAAAGACAAAGTCAAAAGATCAAAAGTGCAAAAAGAATGGAAGTCAAAGGCCTATTATGAAGATTTATCGAAGAAAAAGACCAAAGACAGAAGTTTAACGAAGTCAAAGAACCAAATCTAATAAAAGAAGAAAATTAGAAGACAAGTTCATTTTATCATTCGACAAATCCCGAGACAAAGTCGAGAAAGATGAACTAATTAAAAAGACGAGAAGACAAAGAGAAAGAAGGAAGCAACAACACCACATTACTCCTCCACTATAAATAGTTCATTTTCCATCATTTGTATTCATTAGTTATTTAGATAGATTAGTTTAGGAGTAGGAGTAGGTGTAATTACTTTCTCTCTCTAGTTTTCTTTCATGTTCTTAAACTTTTCATCTTAATCTTTAAGTTGTTGAATCTTAATCTTCATCTTTAATTCAAGCTTTTCAAATTAATCTCATTCTTCCTTTTTTGTTTTAAATCTTATGTTTGATTTGGTTAATCATGTAGTTTGTTTGATCTTATTGCTTATTTGATTGAAGTGCTTATTTCATTGTTCTTATTGTTTTGATGTGATTGATGGTTATAGCTTATTGTGTTTATTGTTTATTTTGTGTTTAGCTTTTTTTTTAATTAAGTGGATTTAGTAGTTTAATCTTTTAAAAGTTGATGTTATATATTTTGCTTATTTGGTGTTTTTAGAGTTTTTGATTTATGTCTTGTTTAGCTTTTCTTAATACTGGTTTAGCTTAATTTTTGGTTAATTGCTTATTGATGTGTGGGAAAAGTGTCGGTGTATTTTAATGTAATAGGTTATAGAGCAAATTAAGAAAATTACCTTTAGGAAAAAATAATAGTCTTAAATTTGCTAAAGACGGATTAATTAAACACGAGAGTGATCCCGGTTTGTTGTACACGAAGATATTGTGAATTTGAGACTTTTGATTTGATTTGGACAATTAACTTGAATAGGTTTCGGTTTTTATCTAAAAATCCTACGAATTATTATTAAAGTGCATGAACTGTTACCGCAAATAAAATCTACAAGATGAAATTTAAACTATATTATTTTTATTTATTTTTTTATTGTAACAAAATTATTTAAACAAAATTAATTTTAAAAGTAACTAAATATTTATTTTTTTTAATTTTTAAACTTTTTTTTATTTTTATTATTTATTTAAACTAAAGAATTTTAGCAAAATTAAATAAACTATTTAGTTAAAAGTTATTATACTTTTTATTTTAAACTTTTAAACTAAATAAATGAGTTAAAAAACGTCTAATACTAAAAAGTTAACTCAAAAACGTATAATAAATTCGTGACAAGGTAATTAAACAAAATGAGCCTTCAGCTCAGATGGTTAAGGCGTTGGCCTATTGAAGGGCAGGTCTCAAGTTCGAGACCTGCAAGTGATAGATTTTTGCTATTATTTTTTGGAGTTCAGAATCACAACCCAAACACCACAGTTCAAGGTGCAGGACACGAAATCTCAGCAACAAAACAAATGTAGAATCTAAAAAATCAACTAATAACACATCACAAATCAAGCATATACAACAACAGACTTAGAACTAAAAATCTGCAACTATCTATAACTCAAATAACTCCTAAGAAACAAATATTACTCCCATATTACATCACAGAACAGGAAGAATATCAAATCCAGATCAGTTCCATTTATAGCAGACTAGAGATCTTAAAATTACTAAGACAAACAAATGAACATCTAAATCGTGATTACAAATGCTCAAAGTGACAGATTCTACAATTATACTCAAACTGTGTTCCTAAACAGACTACAAATCTAACATTAATCAAATTCTAAAACTGCAACTACTTAACAGAGCAAATCAAGATACTATGGCAGCAGGCAAATATATAGTTTCAAAAGAAATCAAAATATCATAGAAATCAACCATCGAATCAAGTAAGAACTCAGAAACTTGCAACTACGAACAATTATTCTTTACTTAACTGCTTATTCATACACAAACACAATCCCACATAACAGATCCATTTGATACAGTTTACGCAACAGCCTCTCATCAAATCAAAACATGTATTCATTTAAGTTTAATAAGACAAATCAATGCAAAATAGATTCAACTTCACAACTAAAAACATCTCAATTCTGTCCTAAAAACAAACAGATCTATGACATAATAAAATTTTATATAGCAAACTAAAACAAGTAAGAGCAGATAACACTAAAGCACATCATCAAAATTAAGCAGTCACACGGATAAACACCTTACTAGCAGATTTAACTAAATTATTTCAGATAAATAGAAAGTAAGCGCTTAACCATTATAAATGATGGTAACCGTTGATGAAGAAGTATGGCGCTGAGCCAACTTGAATCAAACTCTACTCCCAACTACCATATCACCAGCTTATTATAGTACTTCGCCATATAAATTACTTACTGAACCGAGACCCAGAACCTTGAAAAATATCTCGGTCTAGCAGCTTCATTTAAACGTTCATTCAGCAGGAATAAATGTGTTCCCCTAATTTCTTCTCAATTATTCATAAAAGCTATGGTTTAAGCTTATATAAACATATCTCGATTATAACAATATTTATAGTTTAGAATGCAATCAGTTAACACAACAAAAAATAAACGAGAGATTTGAAGATTTAAAACTGAAATTTTATTAACTCAAAATAGCATTACAATACTTTTAAAAAGAACTTACAAATCTAACTAAAAATTATCATTATAACATTAAGAAAGAAAAAGGGATGATTTTACATGGAAAATGAGGGGGTTTATATAGGCTGACGAGGGGTGAGGGTTTGTTGATGAAGACTGATTTTAAGCCCTTGGATCATCTTCATTCTTTCTATTTCCAATTTGTTGCAATCAAATGGTGGATATTCCCCCTTGTGCACACGGATTGCCAACGTGGCCAAAGTTGTATTAGTTTGGAGCTGAGGTGGAGGGTAGCGATTGGCCCTATGACTGAATAGCAGTGGTTTAGCCAATCAAAGGGAGGCTGTGACGCATCCAAGTGCCACTCTGGCACTTAGTACTTGGAATTTCAGTGTAGATCACGCGCCTTCTTACCCTCTTTCTTCTGATTTCACATGCGTAATCAACAATCGCGTGATAGATTGAAAACCCCTAATTTCTAGGGTTCATCACCTGCATAAGTGTTCTTCCCCAATATTCTCTCGTCTCTTTTTTATCTTTTTTATTATTTTCTTCTTTTGACCGAATGCCTTGACCCAAAAAGTATATAACTTCCTTTGTCTACTCGCTTTTGCATCTTGGGCTTGGACCCATAACTTATATAAATAACTTCCTTCGTCTACATCTTTGTGTTGTTGGGCTTGGAATGGACCTAATATATAAAATTCGTCTCATTGTCTTTGTTTTGATGGGACTTTGACCCAACATTCCTTACGTCTATATTTTCCCTTGGGCTTGTATATGGGCTTTGATCCAAATAAGTTTCAAACTTTTATAATTGGGCTTTCAAGCCCAATAAGCACATGTGGGACCCACTTGCCCTAAAAAACTGTGATAAACTTGAATCCTTGAATAAAAACAAACTTGTCTTTTGGCTTGTGGTGAAATCTTCAAACTCGTGCTGATTTTTACCGGTTTCTGTGAACTTGGTACCTACACACATGAAAGAAGAAAACAATGCAAATGCAATACAATATTTATATGAAATATGCATTTTATGTCCTTATTGTGATATAAATGATATGAGTAATTACACTCATATCCCCTTTGCTAAGCAATTGCCGTGTCCTCACGCAATGATAAAATAAAGCAACTTACTATACTTTATTCAACTTTTGACACTTTATTTTACAAAGACAGAATGTATTTCTTTCATTATTTGAGAAATAACTTTTAGGATCATAAAACTCGAATAGATTCATCGTCCCTAACTTTTCACTCTTTCCATGCCAAGTTTAAAAACAAGATCATTGTCAACCATAAGTCCCAATATTAAGACCACTCATACAAGTAATTTGTGTTAAACTCAATCTCCTTTATTCCTAGTTGTATCTCTAGATTTTAAATTTTGTCATTCACCCAAAGGCTCATTTGACTTATTTAATAATTATTAGTCCAAAAATAAAGGCAAAAACGGTGTAAACCCAACACTCAAAATCTAACCTCATCCTCAAAAACTGTTGTCACTAAAGAAGGCCCACATCAAGGATAACTTAACACGATTTTAGGAATGAATTCCCGGATCCGAAATTTGGCTAATAGGACTACTTAAGCAACAATAAATCCTCCAAAGTCGAATTGACTTTATTAATGGAGTTGGCAACATTTACATCATACACCTTGAGGCTCTTTAAGATGTAAAAGTGCTCCTTATATATGATCCACACCCTAAGGCTCCTTGGACATAAACAAGGGAATTGACATTCACCATCCACCCTAAGGCTCATAATGATGAAGCAATTTTTATTAAACACTTCACAATGCCATACACCCTCTGGCTCTAATGACAAGGCTAGTGCTACATGACTCCCACCCGAAGGCTCATAGAGAACATGTTTTTATTTATTCTTCTTTATTTATGATACATATAGTAAGCCAAATTCCGCAATCCCATGATCATAAAGTCCATGACGCTAACACCCTTGATGTGTTCTTACTTTAATTACAAGGGAAGAAAAAGAAGGAGTTAAGAGTTAAGATATTGAACCCAAACCGCTAAAAACTTCGTTTATTAAACAATTAAATATTCAAGCGTGAAAAATAAATACGAGGAGAAAGAGCAACACAAACAACTTATACAAGGAAGACTTAACCTCAAAACTTATGATCAACTCTATCATCTCTTGTTCTCCATATTGTAAAATCTCAAAGATGTGAGACTAATGGATACTTAGCCTTGCAAGTCTAAATTAAGACTATATTAAATCAAAGTTTTGGTTTTCAAGTCATCTATAGGATCTTGCATCTTCTTGGAATTTTTCAAGTTTAGAATTTGCGTTTTAAAGTTTCCTTGATAAATAACTTTCTAAGATCAATTATAGGAACTTGCAAAAAGTTCTTGTTCTTAAACCCGTATGAGTTAAGACTTTCGCATTTTAAAGTTCCCTATATAAAAGTCTAGCAAAACTTGATTTAAGCGGTTAAGGAATGAGCTAAGGTAAAAAAAACCTGACGAGTAAAAAACTATTCTTATTTTCACCAACAGAAAGCCTACATTTGTGTCAAAAACACTTATTTTCTTTATTATTAAACACAAAATTAAACTAAAAATTTAATTTTTATGAAAAACGAGAAAAACGATTATGTTTGAACACGACAAAAGCAAGTGCAAGCGATTATATCGATTTACTCCCCCATGCTAAAACCAAACATTGTCCTCAATGTTTCCTAGCTCAAGAGTAGCACCCCCTTGTGTTAGCCTCAAAATATTGAGTCAAACAAGAATGTTCGGTCATAGGTTGATATTATAACATTTATTAGAACGTTGTAATAGTTAGTTAAAATAGTCGTGACATTACGGGCTTGATGGGTAGCTTAAAAAGGCCTCTTTCAAGGTACTAAGCATTTATTCAAGCCTGGCCCAATCAAACATATAGCCCATTATGTCACATGTAGGCAAAGGCTATAAATACCCTTCCTAACATGTTAGGAAGGGTAGTTGATTGTTCATTTTCTTAATCTAATCTTCCCATAGTTTCACACACTTCTCTCTACTTTCTCTCACTACTTTCTCTCTCTAAAATTCATATCTTTTCCATCTCCTTTATTTAATATATCATCATATTATTAGGGACAACAATTGGTATCAATCGCCATGGGGTAGATTCGTTTTTAGTTTGTGGTTCTTACTTTTGATTCGTGTGATTTTCAACTTCAAATCATCTCGTCTAAAATTTTTTTGTGTTTTCGAGCTCTAAATCTCCGTACAAATTGCCTACAAAGTTGTGGTAGGAATTTATGTTACTCATTTTGGTGATTTCTACGAAAAAATTGGAAGTTTTGGTTTGATTTTTGGGTAAAATTTGTCATTTTTAATCTTTTGGTTAGTTTACTATTCGAAATAGGAGGGTTTGTTAAGTCGGGAAACTAGGGTTTTCATTATTCCGAATTGTGAGTTAATGGTGGGTATTCCAAACTAGATCAAGTATATTATTCCGGATAAGGTTGTGTTTAGAAGTATTCCGAACTACCATAAGCTTCACATTCCGACTTGTGTGTAGTTGGATTCCGGATTCGCATACAGCAGGTTTATTCCGAATTAGCATCCAATTGTCATATTCCAGATTACGTTTAGCACAACAATACGACTTAGTACCAGGTGGAGTATTCCGAATTAGTAAAAGGAGAGGGATTCCGAATTACGTTTGAAACATTTTTCCGAATTAGGTTCTCAACTGGATTCCGGATAAGGTGAAGAACGATTTATTCCGAATTACATATAGTACACGGATTCCGGATTAGGTGCAACATTGCATTCCAAATTACGTGCAGATGTCGATTCCGGATAAGATCAAGTTTTTCCTTATTCCGAACAAGGTCAGATTTCATTATTCCAGATTAAGTAAGGATCACAGATTCCGAACTACGTGCAGGAATAAGATTCCGACTTGTATACCCATTTGGATTCTGGATTGTGTTCATTTGGATTCCGGTTGTGTTCATTTAGATTCCTAATTATGTCAAGAAAAACACTCCGACTTAGGTACTGAAACAAATTCCGACTTGTCAAAAGGAAACACATATTCCAGATTACATCAAGATCATTTATTCCGACTAAAAAAAAAGAAAAAAAAAGTGTTTTTGGCGGGAAAACCATAGTAAAATTTATTTTTTCCTAGACCATTTTTAGGCCATTTAAGCCTTGATTTCAAATTTTGGCGATGCGAAAAATTTTTTGACCAAAAATTCAAATTTTCAGACCAAAACTCAATTTTTTAGGCCAAATTTCAAATTTTTTAGGTTTTATTTTTTCGTTAAAATTTTCATTTTCAAAATTATACCTATTAGTTTTTGGCTATTTCGAACTCGATTAATTTGGTAATTTAAAAATTTTCGATTTACCTTATCGGACTGAGAAAAAAATTCAGAAATTTCGGAATTTTAACCACAACTCAATCACACCATATCTACTTAAGATCCGAAGTCACTTCATCAACCAAGACACCATCATCATGGAAAAGAGCAATGAGTGTTCAGTTGTGACAACTCTTGAGATGGAACAATTAAAACAACGGACACGCTTCTTGAGAAATAAATGCATGGAAAGTTTGAGAATACTTCAATCATCATTTGAGAGCCTTTCAAAAGTACTGCTAGACTTAGGTGAATCCACTGGCACGTTCATAAGAGCTTTCACACAAGCCATGGAGAAACTTGCGGCACAATTCACCAAAGAAAGACTTTTTGGGAGTGAACGCAAGATCACTTTCACTGACCTCAAGACGACATTTGACAAGACTTTTGATTCAGAATTTCTCATGTCTTCGAGTACACAGCGATGCTTCATGAGACATCATAAAAATGCTCAAACGTTCAAAGACCTGATCCCAAGTAACATCAAATCCATTGAAACCTATGTCCATAGAACAATAATTCACGAACAAGAGATAGATAAAAGGTTCTATGCGAATTGTAGTACATTATCGGGTAATGTAAGTGAAAGTTGCACATCACGGAACACAAAGCATGGTATGCAGGATGATCATACCATACATGGGAAAGAAAGCAGCAGCACTGACACACAAGGCATCAGTTCTGAGAATGTCATCAACAATACACCTTCCTATGATAATGGCCCTGTCTTCGACTCTGACCCATCGGAAGAGGTACACAATGATGAATATAATGTGTTTGCCAATGATAATATGCATGAGCATTGTGATCAAACTCAAACCCTTATTGACACATGTATGACGGAAACGGTTGATAGCAATACCATACCTGATCCCTCAGACACATGCAATAATGAGTCTGACGATGATCAACATGCAAATGAGTATGATGATGAGGAGCGTATTGCGCTTGCTAATTTAATTGCTACTTTACAAAAACATGTCAAAGAAACTAGAAAAAGTCAAAAGCAATTAAAGAAGGCAAACGCTACGCTCACTCAAAATTTTGAAGAATGCAAAGTTGCTCTAATTAAATCTAGTGATACCATTGATAGCTATAGAGCTCAGCTTCTTCAAAAGACCAATGAGATTGAGGGTTACAAAGGGTGTTTAATTAACATCAAAAAGGACGATTATCAACAAAAATACAACGAAACTCTTAAGCTTATAGAACAAGAGAAACGTAATTATAACACCTCTTTGAGTACTGAACGTCACAAAACGTATCTTGCTACCACTAAAGTCAATGAGCTAACTCAAGTAAATGGTTTTCTTCAAGAGGATAAAACTAAACTTGTTAATGAAAAGAAAGAAGTGGTTGAAAAGATGGAAAAGGATTTCAAAACTAAACAAGCGAATGACATCGACAAAATGGTGGATCTTGAAACTCAAATTGATTTTTACAAGAAAATTGTTTACAAAACTAATCAATCAATTTAAACCATGAGAATCTTGGCACCTCGTTTGTTTTTCAAGGATAGACCTAGTTTTACAAATCCTAAGTACCTTAAGCAAGCTCAATCTGAGAATCAACACTTATATCTTGATGAGTCCCAATGGATCGATCTTGATTGTCTTGTTGTTAGGCCCGATAGTGAAGAGACAAATGATCTGGAAGAAGAGAGTAGACCAAAATTAAATAAAGAATTTGTTAAACCATATAATTATGCTTATGAAAACAGTCTTTATGGTCTTTTCAATCCGCAAACACAGAAGTCTCGTGAGCAAATATTTTTCGAATGTGAACAAATAAGAACTAAATGGAGACAAGTTTTTACCACTAAGAAAACTAATGTTTGAAAATTTATTGAGTACTTGCCATATAAAGCTTCTGTAAGCAAGAGTAAGCAAGCACTTAGTATTCTCAAGAGTAACATTGAAAATTTCAAAAAAGTTGTTGATGATGACTGGAAAAAACGTGAACTTTCGAAAGGAAACAAAGAAATTCCTCATGATATAACTGTGCTTGTGAAAAGTATTTTGATTCCGCTTGCAGAAAGAACGCATAAACATATTTTGGAATTTGAAGCATTAATTAAGCAAGAAATGTTTGATGATTTGAAATATGTGGAATCTCTTGAACAAAAAGTGAACGACCATCAACCTGAAAGAGACGAGTTTTCTACAACATATGATCTACTCTTACACGAATGTCTCTCCAAAGATATTTTGTGTGTTGCTCTTACATCTTGTGCAGACATAGATGAATATTCTGACGTGGCATGAAAATATCTTGATCAAGTCAAAGAGTGTGAACGCCTTGAAACTGAGATTTCAAAACACAAAGATAATGTTGATCAAAAGGATTTGGCGTTAATTCAACACCGATGTGATTTTCTTCAAAAACATTGTCATTCTCTTAAACTTGCTTTGCAAGCTAAAGTCAGAAAAGGACCAATTGATAATAACTTGCAAGGAAAACTTTCAGCATGGTGTCGAGAAATGAACGAAATGAGTATGGAAATTACAGACTTGAAAGCTTAGTTGCAAGAAAAGGAAATAGCGATAGAAGAGTTGAAGAACCTCATTGCCAAAATGGGTGGGAAACTATGGAACCTAAAGTTGCGAAACCTATTGTTCGACAACCCAATGCCTACAAAGATCCAAAGCCATCTATCTTAGGAAAACGACTCATTTCTCAAATTCTTCTCATGTAAAATCTAGGTTACCTCCTAAGACTGATGTGCAACCAAGTGTTCCAAAACCATCCATATCACCCTATATTCCTCCATTTAGAAAGCACACTGTTGCTAAACCAAACCATGTGAATGCACCTAGCACTTCTAGGACTCCTCCAAACGTGTGACATTCGCGTCCACAAAAGAATCTGTAGGTTCAAATGACTTACTTCATACCAACAACCTAGAGGATGCTAAACAAAAATGAAAGATTCAGTTAGACAAACCCGTGTACTCTAAACCTAGTTCACCAAATCCCGCTAGAGTTCCACACACTCCTAATGGTAGTCAACCAAAACCTAGGATCCCTCACCAGCAATCTAGGAATTGGAAAGCATCCATGAATAGTCGTGTTTCGAACACTACACCTCAACGATTTGGAAAACCAAGGGATACAAGTACTTCCGTGAATCCCAAATTCCCTGTATGTCCCACTTGCAAAAAGTGCATTCACAATAGAAATCATGACCATTGCATTCTGCAATACCTCTATGAGGTCAAATCTCGTTCCTTTGAACAGAGATCAAATACAAAATCCCATAAGACAACAAGGAGATACAAACCCGTCGCAAAGAAAAGCAATAACAACAAATCTGAAACGTGGATTAAAAAAGGACATAGTTTCTCTCCAACGAAGTCTTCCGCTATGCAAGAGAAAACTACTCCTAGATCTAGTCTTCAGTGGAAACCAACGGGTAGGATCTTCAAGAAAGTTAGTCTTAAGTGGATTCCCATAGAGAAGGTGTTGAAACTTGCTCCAACACTAATGCGGTGTTCTGAATGTAGACAATGAATTTGTTACTCCTAACACTAGTATTTCTACAAACTCTTCTTCTATCATTGCAGGTACAACAACGGATTATGAACCCACTTCTTCTTCCTCAATGGGTTCCAATTCTGTACAGTCTATATCACCTTCTTCTGTTGTACAAAAATCTATTTTGGATTATTTTCGAAAAACTTGAATAATGCAAAAAATAAAATAAAATGTAAATAGCATTAGAAAAACAAAATAAAAAATGAAAAACGTTTCAAAATACCAAAAATATTCTTCTCGACATGTCTTTTAGTATCGATAATATGGACGTACCTAGAAATGTTGCTCAATAACGACACGAGTGTGTACATAAAGCTCGAATGAAAGTTGTAAATATTTTTTCAAAACATGTCATTTCAATGATTTACAATTACCTCAGATTGTGCTTCAAAGAAAGGAAAGTTGATCATAGTTGATAACTTATCCTCAACAACAGGAAAATTAGAATTCTCGGTCATGATCTTTCATTAAAAACATTCCAAGTTTTTAAGCTCATGTAAACGACTTATAGTTAAATGTCAGACTGTAACTCGAGCTTCAAATAAAGGAAAGTGTATCTTTAAAGATAAACTTATCCTAACAATGTTGATCCCAAACTTAGATTGATTTAGCTTGTGTAAACGAGATTAAATCAAGTCAAACACGTAGAGAAACGTTGTTGTATATGTAACAATTCAAGTATTATGCGGAATTAATACTTAAACAAGAACACACAAACAAGATAAACCAAACTTTCACTTTGATTGATAAATCGAACTTGCGTACAATGAAAGTGTAAAACGTATATTAAACTAAAACCTAAAGGGCCTCCTTTTATAGATTAAGGAACCTTGTACAAGAGTCTACATATCAGCTATTCTTGGTAAAGATAAACATAGGAAATACATTGTCGAACATATCTTTACTAGAAACATAAAACGTGTAGACTAAGTCTTCTATTAGTGATTGACTTCTTCTTATCAACGCTTGACTTCTTCCTGTCAACGCTTGATTTCTTCCTATCAACGTCCAAATTGCTCTTGTCAGCGTCCAAGTGTCTTGACTATATTTTATTCCCGACAATCCTCCCCTAAACTTGATATCTACTATAGTAATCAAGTTTCTGAATAAAAACTAAGAACTAGGAGGATTCTTACAAATTGAATTATATTGGAAATAAATATATCTAATTAAATCTTTGGCCACGTCACTTGAGTAGTCAATTTCCAGCTGTGTTGTCATCATTTTCTCCAAAACTTCTTTGGACATAGGATACTCAGCATCCACAAGAAGATACTCAGAAAACTTTATAGTACTCAAATGATACACACCAGCTGCTGAATATAGACGCCATTGAAGTCCACTGATATCATCAAGATCCTTCCAAATTGGATCTTCTTCGTCTAGTGCACACATCCTCTTGAATGTTGACCAAATCTTTATTCCATTGACTAAAGTAGGTGCTTCAGTCTCATACTTGGCCTGCATCAACCTTCAAAGGTCTGCCAAGTCTTCTCTATCCAGGCTTGCAAACAAAGGCATAAGAGTAGTAAAAGTATGTACCTCTTTCCCATATCTGCCAATCATCCAGAACCCACTTGCATCTTCTTCATAGCTAACTATAGGGTTTCTGGAATCATGAGGTAATACTTCCACCATATGTGAAACTTCCAAGGATGAGAGCTTAATGCTCCTTCTAATAATAGCTTCACTAGGACTCACTCTATCCATATTTCCTGGGAACTCAAGTGGAACTCCCTTCTTCAAATGTCTTGGTGCAATTAAAGCCTGTTGAATCTGCATCTCTTCTGCAAGCTCTTCCTTTCTTTCATCTAAAAGAAGTCTGATAGTTTTCATCTCTTACACTCTTGCCCAAATAGGATAAGCCTTATATTCCAATTCATCAAAGAACAAACCCTGCAACTTCTGAAAAGTCCAACCTCCTTGATGACATCTAGGCAACATATAATAAAGCTCCCTTCTATCCCTCTTAGATTGTTAGAAAACTTTGCTGGCCTTATACTTTAGGATTACCTGACAATCCCTTTGAATCCTGAGTAGAATCTCCAATCCCCAAATCTGATCTAACAAAAACATGTCTGGATTCTCCATGATCTTATTTTCCCATGCAAAGTACATCTGGGCAACTTCAGGCATATCATAATCCACCTTCATTTTCAACTCTGCAAGTTTTTCCCTTGCCAACACATCACCATATTCAAGTCTTTCTGGTTCTTCAATAATCATAACACTTGAATCTGTACTCTCATCATCACTGCTTTTCTTTCTCTCAATAACAGTTTCCTTCATCTTATCTTCTTTCTCAAGTTGTGCAGCTAACATGGAATCAAATTTTACTTGAGCTGCATCCTTGGGAACCACTGTTTCTACCATAATCCCTTTACCTCTATCTGATATATCAATGGTGGGTAAAGATGATGATGATACCTGTGTAGACACTTCCTTGATGATAGCTGATGACTGGAATACATCAACCATACCTGCAGGTCTATCAACGTCCAAAATCTGTATGTCAACGCCTAACTTACTCCTATCAGCGTTTGGCTTGTCAGCGTCAAAAATCTGCTTGTCAACGCTCACCTTACTCTTGTCAGCGCTTCTTGTGAACTGCTCCATCATCTCAGTAAAAGATAAATTCAAATTTGTAGTAGTAACCAATGAAACATCAAAACCTGGTTGCCTCTTCAAATCTGTTAGAGCTTCAGCAATGCCCAAAGATTCTCCTTCATGTGAGCCCTTGTCACTCACATGTATCTGCTCATCCTCCCCTTTGGAATAATCCTCCATTCCACGCCTTTGGTTAGCACCTTCTAAAATAACAATCCTCTCCCTCAATTGCTTGAGTTCAAGGCCTTGTGTAGAGACAGTATGTACAAGGTCTGCATTTTGCTTTTGCAAGCTAATGCAGACAGCCGTCAATTTCAACAATGTATAGGGTTCCAATCTGCCCTCCTCTAGAATGGGAATTTGACCTCCCAAAGTAGAGTCATGGGGTATAGATGGGGTCTTAATGATGGTAGGACTGGCTTGGCCTGCATCTAAGCTAGTACCAATAGTCCTAGCCCCACCCATGTCACCAACCACACTTGTGGTGGTTCTCTCTGCAACATGGCTAGGACCACCAGAGGAGAACACTCCAATGGTCCTTTGGTGTTTTTCCATCCTAAAGTCTGGGGGTGAGGAAGATGATGTGGATTGGGTTTCAGTTTGGAGGTTAAGGGGTGTTTGGGTCTGTTGTAGAATGGTGTCAACGTTTAGATTTGAAGTGTCAACGCCAACATTTAACGTGCCAGCGTTGAAGGGATCTTGGTCAAGTTCCATATGTTGAGGTGATGGTGATGGTTCAGGTAATGGGTCTGGTTGTGGTTGTGGGTCAGGTTGAGGGTGTACTGCTGCAATAACAGCAAGCATAGCTTGGGTGAGGGGTAAGTCTCTGTGAGGGGGTGAATTCATCTTTCCAAAAATTGCTTTCTTTTGCACAGGGATCGTATAAAAATCATCATGATCCCTGGTACAATACCTTTGTTCATCAAAAACCATTTGCAAAAATCTTGGGTAAGCCAGAGTTATCTTGCTACCCTTGTTTTTACACATTCCATCAAAAATCAGTTTAGAAAAATTATATTTTTGCCCATTAGCAATACACACAATGGCACTACCAATAGATCTGTTAATTTCATTATGTGCAGTACATTTGGGACTCTAACATTGAAGATGACATGTATTAAGTACTTCCAATCTGGGGGAAATTCCTGTTTTGAATATTTATTTAAAGATCCCTCTTCAGGGAAAGGATAACCCAAAGCTTGAAGTCCTTGTTCTAGCTCACCAATGGGAGGGTGGTTATACCATCTGCATCATTAAGATGCAAAGCCTAACGAACCAAGGCTTCAGTAACCACCCATGAACGGCCATGAACTGTAGCAGTCAATGTAGTCACATTATTAATCATTGAGGAAGTGACAATATTCCAAAACTGCTTAATATGAGTGACAGGGATAAGAGGAGCATGAGAAAGTGCATACCTAATAGGGGATGCATTTAAATACGCCACCATCTGAGTATATTGAGGAAACAGAGCATCATCAGCCTCCAAATAGGCAACCATGTTGTGCTGACTTCTGAATCCCAATACCAAATCACTCGGTTTAAACTTAGGCGCCATTGATGTAGAAAGCTGTGTGAAAGATTATGAAAGATGAATATATGTGAAATTTTAGTTAGACAAGAATAAGAAGTTACCATGTTTCAAAATAATGAGCCAAATATATAGGAGAGGTAGGCACATGTGATTGGTAAAAAATTAGGTAGTTATTTTCAAAATATAATGATGAAAATATTGAAAAGAAAATAACTTATCTTGTGCATTAATAAAAAGTTACCAACTCCCAAAATTACGGCCCAAATTTTCGTCAAAAATAACAACTGGGTAGGACCCAATGAGTGTCAACGGTCAAAAATAACCTATCAACGCTCAACGGCTATATTCTTGCCAACTTTGGGAAAAGCCACGTCAATGTTAAAATTGGTCCTAACAACGTTTGGAAATAAATCTGTCAACGTCCAAAAATAAAAATAATAAAAATGAAAAAGGACCTTAACAAAGTGATTTATCCTAGTGAAGATAACCTATAAACTGAAAATTACCATAGGGTGGCAAGCACGGTCCAATCATGCACACTTGCTTAAGCAAGATAGACATAACAGTCCTCAAGTGTCCCTTGCTAACCAAAGTTCTTAACAGTGAATTTGTAACTTCCCAGGTAAGCCCAATAAAAATCATACCCAAGTCTCCCAACAGACCACATCCAATTCTAGGCCAAAAGGTCTTGGTAGCGTGCATAGTATATCAACTTTGCATGCTACAGTGCCTCATGAGGTAGTAAACTAATTCATACTCACCAGTGGAAACAATCTAGAATTGTGATAAGAGTATTATATGAATACCCAAAAAGTCCTAAAGGGTTCCTAAACCTCCCCTTAAACCATGATACATAAGTTCCCATATAAAATGCATGTAATAAAAATTTATGTCAAGATAGAAATATAAATATTCCAACCATCATCCATAAACTGAAACATGCTCCAACAATGCTCCAAGAATCCATAAGCAACTCTGTATCCATTTGTACAATGCTAACAACGCCTGCATAATTAGATCAAAAACCACAAAACTAACATGTTGCTGACAACGTCAATTTAACACTTGTTAGCGTTAAAATAACCTTTGTCAGCGTTAGACAAATAAAGTGGAAAATCTAATTTTGTACAAAGACCAATAACAAATGCATATCCTGTACATACTTTTACAATAAGTTCCGAAAACACATATTAAGTAAGATTGATCATTCCAATACTTGTTACCAAGTATTGAAATCTTCTAGTATCAAAAGGTTTAGTTAATAAATCAGCCACATTTTTCTCTATGTCAACACTATCTGGTTGTATTAAACCTTTTTCAAAACATTCTCTTATAAAATGATATCTAATTTCTATATGTTTTGTTTTAGAGTGATGTACATGATTTTTAATAATGCATAAAGTACTGTTATTGTCTACAAAAATCTTGGTATGCATGAAATTATACCCATAATCCAACAGCTGGTTCTGAATCCATAAGATTTGTCCACAACAAGCAGCTGCAGCTACATACTCTGCTTCAGTTGTAGAATTGGTCACCACTGTTTGTTTCTTGCATTGCCAAGATATCAACCTACTCCCAAGAAACTGGCATCCACCAGTTGTGGATTTTCTATCAAACTTGTTACCATCATAATCACTGTCTGAATATGCAATAAGCTCCAATGGAGAATCTTTTGGATACCATAATCCCAAGGTGGGATAGCACCTTAGATACCTAAAAATCCTCTTGACAGCATGAAGATGACACTCTTTAGGAATCACTTGATGGCGTGCACATGCACACACAACAAACATAATGCCAGGTCTTGAAGATGTGAGATACATCAATGAACCAATCATTGACCTATAATGCCTGACATCCACCTCTTTTTCATCTCCAACCTTTCCCCAAGGGTGTTCCCTATCCATGGGTGTGCTAGCCTGTTTCTCATGTGGAGAAAAGCCAAACTTCTTCAAGATTTCTCCTACATATTTGTCCTGAGAGATGAAGATACCATCTTCTTTCTGCTGTACTTGTAACCATAGAAAGAAGTTCATCTCCCCCATTGCACTCATCTTGAATTTATCTGTCATGAGTTTGGAAAAGTCTTCACTCATATTTGGACTAGAAGAGCCAAAGACGATATCATCCACATAAACCTATACAAGTAAGAAATCCTTACCAGTCTTCTTTGTAAACAAGGTCTGGTCTATGGTGCCCCTTTTCAATCCATTTTCCACCAGATAGGTGGACAAAGTGCCATACCATGCTCTTGGGGCTTGATGAAGTCCATACATAGCTTTCTTCACTCTATACACCTTGTCTGGATGTTCTGAATCTTCAAAACCAGGAGGCTGCATTACATAAACCTCCTCTATAATTGTGCCATAAAGAAAAGCACTCTTCACATCCATTTGATAGACTGTAAATCCCATGCAGGAAGCATAGGCTAGAAAAATCCTTATAGCCTCAATCCTTGCAACAGGTGCAAAGACCTCCTCATAGTCTATCCCTTCCTCTTGTGTATATCCTTGAGCAACTAAACGTGCCTTGTTTCTGACAACAATGCCTCTCTCATCCTTTTTGTTTCTAAGAACCCATCTTATCCCAATAGGTCTGACATGTCTGGGACAATCAACTAACTCCCAAACATCCTGAATAGCAAATTGGTGAAGCTCATCTAGCATTGCTTCCACCCAACTTGGTTCTTTGAAAGCATCAAAAATCTTCTTGGGTTCCTGTTGTGACAGAAAATAGGCAAACAAACATGCTTGAACAAGAGGGGTATCAACCTTCTTGTGAATATTGGCAATAAATCCTCCATGAGTTTGATGAGACCTTCTAGTTTGTACAGGATTCATCACATCACCTATAATAAAAGAAGAAGGATGATTCTTCATAGTAGATGTAAGTACTCCTCCTTCAATAATTGTATTATCATCAATCTCAGTCTCCAAGTTGTCAATATCCTCTTCAAATGCTCTTCCATCATCATCTGAATGAACCTTTCCATTTATGTTTGAAGGTTCACCTTGTTCAAAATTATTGGAAGAGAATAAATGGTTAAAAGAGTTGTCAACGCCTGAATTAGGGTTGTCAACGTTTAAGCCATCAACGCCTGAATTTGTCTTGTCAGCGCCAGATTTTCCTCTGTCAGCGTTTGAAGAATCATGCATGTTTTCAACTGGTGATACTTGTGGACCACCTTTCTCTTTTCCAGCAGCAGCAGCAACAGCAAATGCATCTGTCCATATAGGAATGGTAACATACTCAAGTATGGGTGCTGATTTGTCTGCTTGTGATCCAACCTCTTCATCAAATTGTTTACCTGAAATTTCAACAACTGGTTCTTCCACAACATTTGAAGTCACCTTCACAATGTTTGGATTAGTAACAGGCATATAATTCAATGTCCTAGATAGAGGTTCCAAGTCAAATAACCAATTTGGACCACTTTCAGGATCACTAGGTTTACTCTCTAAAAACCTAACATGTACTTTTTCAAGTATACGTTTTTCTTTCTTAATGTAAACCCTATATCCTCTACTCTGCACTGAATAACCCATAAAGTAGCCTTCATCACCTTTAGCACTAAACTTACCTAAGGCATCACTAGTGTCCAAAACAACTACATGACATCCAAAAGGTTTAAGAAAACCAATTAGGTTTTCTGCCCCAAAATAGCTCATAAGGTGTCTTGTTGTGAATCTTGTAGATTAATACCCTATATTGAACATAACAAGCTGTATTCACAGCCTCAGCCCAAAAAGCTATGGGAAAGTGAGCATCAGCCAACATAGTCCTAGCTGCTTCTATGAGTGTTCTATTCTTTCTCTCAGCTACCCCATTTTTTTGTGGGGTTCTAGCTACACTAAACTGTCTAGTAATACCTTTCTTGGCACAAAAGTCATCTAACAACTTATTTCTAAACTCACCACTATTATCACTTCTAAGCATCTTAACCTCATTACCAGACTTTTTCTCAATTTGGGTAATAAAGTTAATCAAAGTGTCAGTAGTGTCACTTTTCAAAGCTAAAAAGAAAGTCCAAGTAAATCTAGAAAAATCATCAATGATGATAAAACAGTAGGATATACCATTTAAGCTTTCTATATTAGTTGGACCAAACAAGTCCATATGCAGTAAGTGAAGAGGTTTAGAACTAGAATGCACAGGTTTAGACTTAAAGGAAACTTTGTGTTGTTTGCCTTTAAGGCATGCAACACAAGAATGGTCATTGTGAAAAGCCTTTTCAGGCAAACCATCAACTAAACCATGTCTCACAAGTCTATTTATATTCTTAAAATTAATGTGCCCTAATCTTCTGTGCCAAAGAATACTCTCATCAACTGAAGCCTTAGCATATAGACATGACAAATTATAATTCATCCTAATTCTATTAAGATTCACATTATAAATGTCCTTATGCCTAGGTGTTCTATAATCAATGAATTTCTCATCTGGTATTTTAAAATCTTTGCTCAACACCAAGCATTCAGTATAAGTGAAAAGAACCTTATTTTTGTTATCACACACCTATGATACACTAAACAGATTACAATCAAGTTCTTTTTACCAAAAACACGTTCTCAAGACGAAAATTGTTGGTGATAAGACTGCCTTTGCCAGTGATAGTTCCATATCCGCCTCTAAAGTACACTTTGTCACCATCTTTAATGGGAGTGAAGTTTGTCAAGTAGTCTTCCTTCCCTGTCATGTGCCTAGAGCATCCACTATCCTAATAGCCATAATTATTAACCTGCTTTTGAATGCCCTGCATATAAAGAAAACAAATTAGTTTTCTTTGGGAACCCAAGCCTGAGAAGACTTGGATTCATTTGGTTGTTCAACAAGAACAGACTTAGTACTTATGACAACCCCTTGTTTATCCCTTTTTGGATGAAACTCCCAGTTAAACCCAATTGGTTTAGTTATGACCTTTGAAATATAATAAAATCTGTTACAGGTCATAGAAATCCCATCTGAATTAGGGTTTTGATCTTGTTTAGGTCTCCATGTCAAGCTAGAAGAAGCTTTAGACCCTTTCCCTTTGGTTACAAATATTTAACATTACTTGGTCTAGCAACGTTCCTGTCAGCGTTTAATTTGTTCTTGTCAACGCTGAAATTACACTTATCAGCGTTGAACCTAGGGTTTGCTACAGGAACCCATTATCTGTTAGACCATGTATTGGTCTTCTGAAAAGGTCTTTGTCCATAAGTATTAGACCCTTTAGTAAAGAATGGGGCTGGTCTAACAACTTGTGGACTTTGCTAGACAAAAGGTTTGGGTTTGACCATGGTTGACTTTCTATCAACGTTGACCTTTGAAGCGTTGACACACTTATAAGCTAAATGTGAAAAACTTCCACAAGTATAACAGGCTTTTCTAGACATGGCTCTAGGTCTAGATGAAAAGAAACATGTCCCATTATCACTAATTTGACTTTTTGGTGACCTAGGTTTTCTATACATTTCTGCATATTTAATACTAGGTTTTCTATCAATGTTTAACCAAGGTCAACAGTCTTGCCAGTAGTAGGATTGGTCACTTTTATGGGTGTAGACTCATTTGGGCTGTCACTAAGCATGCCACCCTTAACAAACAAAGTAGGGTTGGCTTTCTTCCATTTGTCCAAATCAGTCAATTTCTGCTTGTATTCTTCTACTGGGGTAAAAACTCTTGGTGGAGGAATAAATTCTTCTTCTTGGAGTTCTGGTATACCAGTCCAAAGACAAATCCTTTCTAAGGACACCATAAAAGTTCCCAGCAGGTGGTGGAACACCAACATACTCTTTCATCCTAATCCCAGTCATATCCCTATAATCTCTTTGTTCAGTAACACATTTTTCTAGGGTTTGTGAAGCTTTATCAAATCTCTGGATTTTAAGATCTACATTATCTTTGTTTTTGATAGTCTCATCTAACTTAGCTTGTAAAGCACCATTGGCTCTCTCCAAAATGTTTCTAACCTCAACACTAGCATTTAAATCATGAGTTAAAATATTGATTTGATCTTTTAGGTCAAACTCCATTTTCTTATATTCAGCCACAGTCTTTTCAGTTTGAGTAAGAGCAAGTTGATAATTAGATAACTTGCATCTTTCATTAACTACATCTGCTGTTAATTTTAAGACTTCTTTGTTAAGCTTTTCAGTATTTAGACGACAACCCTTACTACAAAATGCATCATCATATACCTCATTGTTTGATGAAGATGAAGAGTGTGCCATGAGAGCATAGTGAATATGCTCCTCTTCTTCCTTTTCTGCAACCAAAGCTTTGTTCTCTTCCTCATCCTTGGCCAAATAGCTCCAATCCCAACCAACACCATCATTTTCTTGCACAACAACCATAGCTTTGGGATCTTGAACCTTGATGATTTGGCTTGAGGGTTTTCCAGCATCAGATCTTCTTGGAGATCCGTACTCTCTCATAAAGTGTCCCATTCGATGACAATTATAACACTCAACCTTGGATTTATCAAATCCAGCAGTGTCCTTAGCATTAAAAGTCATCTTCTTCTTAAATCTTCGATTCCATCTATTTTCCTTTATGCTTGCAAGAGCCATATTCCACTTTATGTCCATCTCCTCCAAATGCTCATCACTAATTTGCTCAAGGTCCTCATATGTAATCACTGAACCATTGGGCAATGAAGCAATGTATGCACACACAGTATCTAGATCAATACCAACAGGCTTAACTCTTGGTGAGTCAACATTGTATGTGTCAACGTCTGAATGTGAGGCGCTGACAAAGCTTGATCCAACGTTGACACAAGGTGATCCAGTAACGGGGTGCATGTATGACTCCCTTTGATCAAATTGACCTTGACTATGTGAGAAGAAGGCCATATTTCCATTGGTAGACTTGCTTCCTTGATCCAAAAGGATTTCATTCTCTACAAGCCTCAGTTTATTGTAAACATCATCGAAAGTGGAACTTTTGTGAGTATTATTAGCAATCATAGACCTTGCTTCAATCTTCCATGCATCACCAAGGCTTTTAAGGATAGTGGTGATGATATCAACATCATCATGTACTGTTCCCATGAATGACAACTTGCTTGTAATGTCAAAAAGTCTGATTCTCACTCCACTTAGCTTTTCATTGGGAAGGGCTTTAAATACAGCATACTCATGCAAGAGTTGCTTCTTTTTCTCTGAGGCAGTATCATCATTACCACCATAAGCAACTTGAAGGGCTGCCCAAAGATCTTTTGCAGAGTCATAGCCTCTATATTTGTGCTGATTGGCTTTTCCCAAAGAGAGTTTGAGGATGCTTAGGGTTTTCATTGTTGATCCCAAATTTAGATCGATTAAGCTTGTGTAAACGAGATTAGATCAAGTTATACACGTAGAGAAACTTTGTTTATGTATAAAATAATCTAAGTGTTATGCGGAATTAACACTTAAACAAGAACACACAAAGGATGTAAACAATCTTTCACTTGATTGATAATAACGAACTTGCTTACATTGAAAGTGTTTAACGTATGAAAACTATATATTGAAACATAACCTAAAGGTCTTCTTTTATAGACATAAGAAGCCTTGTACAAGAGTCTACGTATCAACTATTCTAGGTAAAGATAATTATAGAAAATACAATGTTGAACTTATCTTTACTAGAAACAAACTAGAAACAAAATACGCGTAGACCATATCTTCCTTTCAGTGCTTGTATTCAACCTATCAACGCTTGACTTCTTCTTGTCAACGCTTGATCTGTCAGCGTTTGTTTTCTTCCTATCAACGCTTGTTTTCCTCTTGTCAGCGCTCAAGTGGACTGGCTACAATTTATTCCCAACAATCCTCCCCTAAACTTGATATCTACTCTAGTAATCAAGTTTCTGAATAAAAATTAAGAACTAGGAGGAATATTACAACGCTTATCATATTGGTAATAAACACGCCTAATCAAATCTTTGGCCACGTCACTTGAATAGTCAATCTCCAGCTGTGTTGTCTTCATCTTTTCCAAAACTTCTTTGGACATAGGATACTGACCATCTACAAGAAGATACTCAGCAAACTTTGTAGAGCTCAAATAATACACACCAGCAGCTGAATACAAACGCCATTGAGATCATCCTCAAAATCCTTCCAAACAGCAGGATCTTATTCTGTTGGTCCACACATCTCTTGAATGTGGACCAAAGTTTTATTCCATTGACTGAAGTAGGATCTTCAGTCTCATACTTAGCCTCCAACAACCTCCAAAGGTCTACCAAGTCTTCTCTATCCACACTTGCAAAGAGAGACACAAGAGTAGTAAAAGTGTGTACCTCTTTCCCATACCTGCCAATCTTCCAAAACCCACTTGCATCTTCTTCATAGATTATAATAGGGTTTCTGGCATCAAGAGGTAACACTTGGGCCATATCTGAAGCTTCCAATGGTGAGAGCTTGATGATCCTTCTTATAACAGCTTCACTGGGCGTCAATCTATCCATATCTTTAGGAAACTCAAGAGGAACTCCCTTTTTCAAAGGTCTCGGAACAATCATTGCCTTCTTAAGCTTCATCTCTTCTGCAAGTTCTTCTTTCCTTTCATCTGAAAGAAGTCTGATAGTATTCATTTCCTGCACTTTTGGCCAAATGGGATAAGCTTTATACTCCAATTCTTCAAAGGATAATCCCAACAATTTCTTATAGGTCCATCCTGTTCTATGACATCTGAGTAGCATGTAGTAAAGCTCCCTTCTATCCCTCTTCAGCATTGAGAGAACATTGCTAGCTTTGTGTTTCAGAATAACCTTGCAGTCTTTTTGTACTCTTAGAAGAATCTCCAAACCCCAAATTTGGTCTGAAATAGTCAAATCTGGATTCTCCATACACCTATCCTCCCAAGCATGGTACATATGAACAACTTCTGGCATATCAAAATCCACTTGCAATTTTAACTCTCTAAGCTTCTCTCTTGCCAAATCATCACCATATTCAAGTCTCTCAGGTTGCTCAATTATCATCACACTTGAATCTGAACTGGATTCATCACTTCCATCTTGTTCCTTTAAAGTGACAACAAATGGTGATTCACCAACCTTCTTCCTTTCTTGTTCCACAAGTTGTGCAGCCAACCTTCTATCAAAATCTACCTGTGCTGCATCCTTTGGAACTTCTACTTCTACCATGATTCCTTTACCCTTATCTAACGGATCAATGATGGGTAAGGATCATGGTAATACCTGTGAAGATACTTCTTTGATGATAGCTGATGACTGGAGTACATCAACCTCATCTGCAGGTCTGTCAACGCTCAAATTCCTTGTGTCAGCGCCCAATTTGCTCATGTCAGCGCTTGGTGTGTCAGCGTTCAAATTTTGCTTGTCAACGCCCAAATTACTTGTCTCAGCGCCTCTTGTAATTTGCTCCAACATAGCTGTAAAAGACAAGTCTAAATTGGTAGTAGTTACCAGAGATGTGTCAAAACCTGGTTGCTTCTTCAATTCAGTTAGGGCTTCAGCAACACCCAAAGATTCTCCATCATGTGAGCCTTTATCACTCACATTAATATGCTCATCCCCCCTTTGGAAGATTACTCCATCCCACGCCTTGTGCTAGCATTTTCCAAAATGACAATCCTCTCCCTCAATTGCTTGAGTTCAAGGCCTTGTGTACTGATAATATGTACCAAGTCTGCATTTTGCTTTTGCAAGCTAATGCAGACAGCTGTCAATTCCATTAATGTGTATGGTTCCAATCTGCCCTCCTCTAAAATAGGTATTTGACCTCCCAAGTCAGATTCATGGGGCATGGATGAGGTCTTAAAAATGTTAGGACTGTCTTGGCCTGCATCTAAGCCAGAACCAATAGTCCCAGCCTCATCCATAGCACCAACCACACTTGTGGTGGTGGTTCTCTCTGCTACATGGCTAGGACCACTAGAGGAGAACACTCCAGTAGTCCTTTGGCATTTTTGCAACCTATATTGTGGTGGGGTAGAAGATGATGTGGATTGGGTGGATGTTGGAAGGTTAAGGGGTGTTTGGGTCTGTGAAGGAAAAGTGTCAACGTTTGGAATACTTGTGTCAACGCCAACATTTAAGGTGTCAGCGTTGAAGGGTTCTTGGTCAATTTCCATGCGTTGAGGTGAAGGTAAAGGTTCTGGTATTGGGTCAAGTTGTGGTTGTGGGTCTGGTTGGGGTTGTGCTGCTGCAATAACAGCAAGCATAGCTGGGGTGAGGGGTAATTCACGGTGAGAGGGTGAATTCATCTTGGTAAAAATAGCTTTCTTTTGCACAGGGATCTCATAAAAGTCATCATGATCCCTTGTGCAGTAATTTTGCACATCAAAAACCATTTGTAAAAATCTGGGATAAGCCAAAGTCATCTTATTCCCTTTGTTTTTACACATGCCTTCAAAAATCATTTTTGAATAATTAAACTTTTGCCCAGTTGCAATGCACACAATAGCACTAGAAATTGATCTATTAATCTCATTGTGTGCAGTATACTTGGGACTCAAACATTGTAAGATGACATGTATGAGGTACTTCCTGGCTGGGGGAAACTCTTGTTTATGATATTGGTTTAAAGTGCCCTCATCAGGGAAAGGATACCCCAAAGCCCTTAGTCCTTGTTCTATTTCATGAATGGGAAGGGTGGTTATACCATCTGCATCATCAAGATGCAAAGCCTAGCGAACCAAGGCTTTAGTAACCACCCATGTACGCCCATGAACAATAGATGATAATGTAGTCACATTATTAACTGTTGAGGAACTGATAGTGTTCCAAAACTGCTTAATATGTGTGACAGAGATGAGAGGAGCATGAGAAAGAGCATACCTAATTGGGGATGCATTCAAATACGCCACCATCTGGGTGTACTGTGGAAACAGAGTGTCATCAGCGTCCAAATATGCTATCATGTTGTGTTGACTCCTGTATCCCAATACCAAATCACTTGGTTTAAATTTTGGTGCCACTGTAGAAGAAAGCTGTTTGTGAATATTCAGAAAGATGAATTATAGGAGAAAATTGTTAGACAAGAATATGAGGTACCCTGTGTAAAAATAGGAGCCAAATATATAGGAGAGATATGTGTATGTGATTGGTCAAAAATGAGGCAACTATTTTCAAAATATAATGATGAAAAAATTGAAAAGAAAATAAGTTATCTCATGCATTAAATAAAAGTTATCTGCTCCCAAAATTACGGCCCCAAAATTCGTCAAAAAGTAACAACTGGGTAGGTCCCAATGAGTGTCAACGGTCATAAATAACCCATCAACGCCCAACGGCTATATTCTTGTCAACGTTTGCCAAAGCCATGTCAGCGTCTAAATTGGTCATAACAACGCTTGGAAAAATACTTGTCAGCGTCCAAAAATAAAAGTAATAAAAAATGAAAAAGGACCTTAACAAAGTAATTTATCCTAGTAAAGATAACCTATAAGTTGATAATTATTATAAGGCGGCAAGCACTGTCCAGTTATGCACACTTGCTTATGCAAGATAGACATAAAAGTCCTCTAGTGTCCCTTCCTAACCAAAACTATTAACAACTAAGGTATCTCATAAAATTCCTTGTAACTCCCAGGTAAACCCATGATAAAATCATTTCCAAGTCTCCCAACAAACCACAACCAGTTCTTGGCCAAAAATGTCTTGGCAGCATGCATAGTATATCAACTTTGCATGCTATAGTGCCTCATGATTTAGTAAACTAACTCATACTCACCTGTGGACACAATCTAGAATTGTGATAAGAGTATTATAAGAATACCCCAAAGTCCTAAAGCTTCCTAAAACCACCCCTTAAACTGTGATACATATGTTGCCCAAAAAATATGCATGAACATAAAAATTTATGTCAAGATAGGAATATAAATATTTCAACCATCATCTATAAATAAAAATATGCTCAAATGATTCTCCAAGGATCCATAAGCAACTCTGTATCCAATGGTATAATGCTAACACCACCTGCACACTTAGATTAAAAACCTCAAAACTAACATTGTTGCTGACAACGCCACGATAACACTTGTCAGCGTTAAGGTAACCTTTGTCAGCGTTAGAAAAATATAGTGGAAAATCTAACTTCAAAAAGACCAATAACAATGCATTATCCTGTACATACTTTTACAATAAGACCCCAAAACACATATTATGTGAGATTGATCATTCCAATACTTGTTATCAAGTATTGAAACCTTCCAGCATCAAAAGGTTTAGTTAATAAATCAGACACATTTTCTTATGTGTAACCCTATCTGGTTGAATTAAACCCTTTTCAAAACAATCTTTTATAAAATGATGTCTAATTTCTATGTGTTTTGTTTTAGAATGATGTACAGGATTTTTAATAATGCATAAAGTGCTGTTATTGTCAACAAAAATCTTGGTATGCATGAAATTATACCCATAATCCAACAGCTGATTCTAGATCCATAAGACTTGTCCACAACAAGTAGCTGCAGCAACATACTCTGCTTCAGTTGTAGAACTGGCCACCATTGTTTGTTTCTTGCATTGCCAAGATATCAACCTACTCCCAAGAAACTGACATCCACCAGTTGTGAATTTTATATCAAACTTATCACCTCCATAGTCACTGTCTGAATATGCAATAAGCTCCAATGGTGAATCTTTTGGGTACCACAAGCCAAGATCTGGATAACATCTAAGGTACCTAAAGATTCTCTTGACAGCATAAAGGTGACATTCTTTGGGAGTCACTTGATGGCGTGCACATGCACACACAGCAAACATGATGTCAGGTCTTGAGGCTGTGAGATACATCAATGAAACAATCATTGATCTATAGTGCCTGACGTCCACTTCTTTTCCATCTCCAACTTTTCCCCAAGGATGTTCTCTATCTATAGGAGTAGTAGCCCTCTTTTCATATGGAGAAAAGCCAAACTTCTTCAAGATCTCTGCTACATACTTATCCTGAGAGATGAAGATACCATCTTCTTTCTGCTCAACTTGTAACCCTAGAAAGAAGTTCATCTCCCCCATTGCACTCATCTTGAATTTGTCTGTCATGAGCTTGGAAAAGTCTTCACTCATCTTTGGATTGGTGGAGCCAAAGATGATATCATCAACATAAACCTGAACAAGTAAGACATCCTTACCAGCCTTCTTTTTAAATAATGTTTGGTCTATGGTGCCCCTTTTGAATCCATTTTCCACCAGATAGGTGGACAATGTACCATACCATGCTCTTGGGGCTTGATGAAGTCCATACATAGCTTTCTTGACTCTATAAACCTTGTATGGATTCTCTGTATCTTCAAAGCCAGGAGGCTGCATAACATATACCTCCTCAACAAATGTGCCATATAAGAAAGCACTCTTCACATCCATTTGATAGACAGTGAAGCCCATGCAGGAAGCATAGGCTATAAATATCCTTATAGCCTCAATCCTTGCAACTGGTGCAAATACCTCCTCATAGTTTATCCCTTCCTCTTGTGTATATCCCTGAGCCACTAAACGTGCCTTATTTCTGACCACAATGCCTCTTTCATCTTTCTTGTTTCTTAGAACCCATCTAGTCCCAATAGGTCTGACATACCTGAGACAATCAACCAGCTCCCAAACATCCTGAATAGCAAATTGGTGAAGCTCATCCTGCATTGCTTCCACCCAACTTGGTTCTTTGAGAGCATCAAAAATCTTCTTGGGTTCCTGTTGTGACAAAAAACAGGCAAACAAACATGCTTGAACAAGAGGGGTATCAACCTTCTTGTGTATATTGGCAATAAATCCACCAAGACTCTGATGAGATCTTCTAGTCTGAATAGGAGACATGACATCCCCAATAATTTGAGAAGTGGGGTGATTCTTCATAGTAGAAGTGAGCACTCCTCCCTCAAAAAGTCTGTTGTCTTCAATCTCATCATCCAAGTTGCCAATATCTTCTTCAGACTCTCTTTCATCAATATTTGTATGAACCTCTTCATGTCTTCTTGAAGGTTCACCTTGTTCAAAATTGGAAGAGAAAATATGCTCAAAAGTGTTGTCAACGCCTGAACCAAGGCTGTCAGCGTTTGAACCATCAACGCCTGAAATGGTGTTGTCAACGTTTGAGCCATCAACGCCTGAATTTGTCCTGTCAGCGCCAGATTTTCCTTTTTCAGCGCCTAAAGGAACATGCATGTTGTTAACTGGTGGTACTTGGGGACCACCATTTTCCTTTCCAGCAGCAGCAGCAGCAAAAGCATCTGTCCATATAGGAATAGTGACATACTCTTGTATGGGAGATGACTTGTCTGCTGGTGATCCAACCTCTTCATTAACCTGTGTACCTGAAACATCAACAACTGGTTCTTCCACAACATTTGAAGTTACCTTCACAATGTCTGGATTAGTAACAGGCATATAATTCAAAGTCCTAGATAGAGGTTCCAAGTCAAACAACCAATTTGGACCACTTTCAGGATCACTAGGTTTTCTCTCTAAAAACCTAACATGTACTCTCTCAAGTATACATTTTTCCTTCTTAAGGTAAACCCTATATCCTTACTCTGCACTGAATAACCTATGAAATAGCCTTCATCACCTTTAGCACTAAATTTACCTAAGGCATCACTAGTATCCAACACAACTATATGACAGCCAAAAGGTTTAAGAAAACCAATATTAGGTTTCCTTCCCTAGAGTAACTCATAAGGTGTTTTGTTATGTATCTTGTTGACCAATGCTCTATTCTGAACCTAACAAGCTGTATTCACAGCCTCAGCCCAAAAATCTATGGGAAAGTGAGCATCAGCCAACATAGTCCTGGCTACTTCAATTAGGGTTCTATTCTTTCTCTCAGCAACGCCATTTTGCTGTGGGGTTTTAGCAACACTAAACTGCCTAGTAATCCCTTTCTTGGCAGAAAAATCATCCAACAGTTTATTTCTAAACTCACCACCATTATCACTCCTAAGCATTTTAACTTCATTACCAGTTTTCTTCTCAATCTGATTAATAAAGTCAATTAAAGTATCAGCAGTGTCACTTTTCATAGCTAAAAAGAAAGTCCAGGTAAACCTAGAAAAGTCATTTGTGATGACAAAGCAGTATGATTTACCATTCAAGCTTTCTATATTAGTTGGACCAAACAGGTTCATATGCAGCAAGTGAAGTGGTTTAGAACTAGAGTGCACCTGTTTAGACTTAAATGAGACCGTGTGCTGCTTGCCTTTAAGGCATGCAACACAAGAGTGGTCATTGTGGAAAGCCTTTTCAGGCAAACCATCAACCAAACCAAGTCTCACAAGTCTGTTTATATTCTTAAAGTTTATGTGCCCTAGTCTCCTGTGCCATAGATTACTCTCATCAACTGAAGCATTAGCATAAAAACATGACAGATTATTATTCATCCTAATCCCATTAAGATTCACATTATAAATGTCCTTATGCCTAGGTGTTCTATAGTCAATACATTTCTCATCTGGAATTTGAAAATCCTTGCTTAACAAGCATTCAGTATCAGTGAAAAGAACCTTATTTTTGTTATCACAAACTTGTGATACACTAAAAAGATTGTAGAATCTTGATAACCTATGAATCTATGAAGTGGGTTGATGTTTTCTAGTGAGAGAAACTAGAGACAGAAAGTGTGAGAGAACTATGTGTTATTTTATTAAGTGAAAGTTTCAAATGAACAACAACCAACCCCTTTCCAAGGAGGAAAGGGGTATTTATACTTCCAAGCAACATTGGGCTTGGGCCGGTCCATGACAAGCCCATGGACCGGTTCTTACTTAACTTAATAAGCAACTATTAACTACGAGCTATTACAATCATTAATAATATTGTGGAGTGACCGATACTTCTAATATACGTAAAAACGTATTTCTAACAATCTCCCCCTAAGGGAGGTCACTCCACGTTACAAAGTTCTAAACCTAGCATACTATACTAAGTCTTCGTTCTTTAGCTCGTAGTCTTTTCTTCTTTTTCTTTTTGTTGTGAATATGTTTATTGATCTTTTAGGCTTTGGCTTGAGAGCATTGTTCTTTTGGCCTTTCACGTGCGATCTTTGCCTTCTTGTGAATTTTGCCTCCTCGTGACTTCATGTTCCACACACTTATGTCTTTTTGTTGAATTCTCGAAAGCTTCAGAGTTTGGTACAGCGGAAGACTTTATCTTATACTTTCTTGAATTTTTGCTGAACTTTGATGCAGAAAAACATAAGCATGTGGAAATGACTTCTACAGGTACACCGCAACACCACCGTCTTCACTGGTACACAGCAACGCCACCGTCTTCAACAGGTACATAGCAACGCCACCATCTTTAACAGGTACACAGCAACGACACGAATAAAATGGCTTTGAACATTTTATTCTAATTCGGTAGCATTTTACCTCCGGTCGGTGAAGACCGTTGGACGATATTAGATATCGTACCCGTGACGGATAGTTTCAATTAAGTAACTTCCTGACAGGATTTCGCGGGTAAACCCGTTCTCTTTATTCGACCGTCCAAAGCTGACTGCGAACATAAAGAGTGAATCACTTGGATAAATTATCCTTGTGATTTTTGAAGCCGTCAATTCATGAAACCTGGAACAAGTGAATTTCAATTAAGATTTTCACCATCGTTGCTTTCCAGTTGTCACGAGCTCAATTCATAAAGAATCTTGCACGTCACCTACCAAGTGCTGTTTGATGTTAACACTAGAAGGATTTCCACTCGTCACTATGATCAATAAAGAGTCACTCTGAGTGTTCTGGCAAGATCATATGATAATGCGTAGAGGCCTGGAACGAGTTTAAGTTCAATTAAGAATTAAACCACTGTTTCTTTCTAGTTTTTCACAAGATTGGTTCTAAAAGAACCGCACGTGTAACCTACCATGAGCTTGTTTGATGTTGGCTCAAGCAGGATTTCCATCTTCATTGTAATACTTGCGTATTACTCAGATGTTCTGGCAGTATTACAGGAATACTGCGTAGGACTCATGAAAATCTCTTACTTTTCACAGTGTGTGAGAAAGCAAGGTATAAATGGAAAGTGTCCTAATGAGACTTTTGATGATCTCTTGGCTCTAGACTCGATTGTGCGTTTTGATTTAGTGAGCGATGGCTGGAGAGGAGTGCCACCTTTTCAATACCAGTCTATTCGGAGTGAATAAACCAATAGATAACGTGTTGATCTCCGTGTGATTAAAACAAATACCTTTTGAGAGATATTTGAGTTAGCTGGGAAGGGTTGTGCATTGCATCACTGGGTCCATGATGTCTTTCTTCAATACCGAGAATCATTAGCAAAAATGACCTCAATAGCATATGTATTGACCCGGTTTCTGCCTAAAGTTGTAAGGAGGGCTTCTTTCTTTACACCCTTTATCTTTACATTTCTTTTTCATTCTTCAAACCCTTCAGTACTTACCAATACATCATCACTAGCACCTTGTTGTGATTGTTCCAGTGCTAGCATCAGTAATCAGTCGGTACTCAGCTACGTTCACATTCTTTCTCCATCTTTCCTAGGACTTCTAATTCTATCTAGGGAATTGTCCTTGGGAAGATTCCATCGGCTCTGATGAATCATTGGACTAAACCTATTCCTACCACCCTTTTGTCACCACATTCGTCGTGAATTAAGCGTGTTTTGGGAAGGAATTGCCACCATGAAAAATCATTGAAAATCACCTAAAGTACTTGTGATATTGAGATCAAAAGTTTCGTACCTTAGGTGTTTTTGATCATCAAAACGCTCCCCCTTAACACGTGCTTTACACATATTAAGTTGGAATATCGTTAAGTCTTTTTCATCTTTTAGCCAAGTATCACTTAAGTCTCCTCAATCCCATTTTCTCCCCTTATCCAAAATGTTAACCATTAATATTTGGGATATTGAATGGATTAACCGGTCTTTGGGTAAAAAATGAAATCGATGTTCGGCCATAGAACATGTTCATGCTCCCCCTTAAGTTAATAAGGGATAGTTGTAGTGCTTTAGTATGATATATTTTGAAAGATTTAGAATCTCGTGAGAAATTCTTGAAAAATTATCATACTTTAACACTACATCAAGCCGTACAAGCACAATATTCACAAATATACATATTCACAATTGAAAACCAATATAAAGTGGACCTAAATGTACGACCCATTAGATGGATCGTTGCAGTAACTTGTGGTGCACTCCATATGGTCTACCACCAACGAATCTTTCCAAGCTCCTCATCAATCTACGTTCACGGAGCTTTTGATCAATCTTCTTGATCACATACTTCGCCATCTGCCGATAACCCGGATGCCAATCCTCCGTCATCTCTGGCAAAGTCCCACCCGAGTTAAGATGCTCCAACTTTCCTCTGACTTGTAGAAGAGTCCCATCACTGTACTTATAAAGCTCACCCACCCTCATAAACTTCATTAAACCTCGACTGTTCAAGTAGAAAATGCCGCAATTCGGGACAGAAATGCCGGTATAGGGACATCTATCTACATGTTGAGGTAGAACTTTATTCACTGGACGGGTTAAGTTGAGCTTCCTTTGGTAGCTTTTGACTCCCAACTGAAGATCTTCAACTCGTTTCTTGATAACAACGCTACGCGTGAACATACGATGTGCTGTATTCAAGGCAATGAGGTCTTCACGAGGAATATGTGTGAGTTGATCTCGGGTCATCAGAAGCAGCATATCTTCGATATCCTCAAGGCGAATGATAGAAAAATCTCCCTGCTGGATTTTGTATTCTCTGTCATCCTCCCTTTTCAAGCGAATCTCCGTCACATGATAATAGCCATTCTTGGCTTCAGTTTTCAACCCTAAGATGCTGGAGATGCGGATATCGGATCTAACGTTACTTCCTGAATTGACTAGGCAGCAACCCCTGTACGCCCTTCGGACTCGTTCGTCCCAATGAGATGCACCTATAACAGCATACATATCATAATTACGAGTTACCCTTGGGACCCAGAGTCGGTTTACCTTTTCCTCGATCCAGGGTATTGTCCCCCAGTTGGCAGCTTTCAGCAAGGTCAAGGATTTTGCGTACTTTGATGAACCCTTCAGAAGATACACAAGATCATTGGTGACGAAGAAGTCAAGAGCAATCTGATTGTCTTGAGAAGGATCAAGTGGAGGTGGAGCTCTTTCTGATTCATGAAGACCTGGCCGTTGAACGGTATTCATGGCTTTCAGGATCTCATCGGCATAATACTCGAACTCCATTCGGGTCAATCGGGTTTTGGCGCGAAGTCTCTTATCCTTCAGCGCTTTCTTCACCAAAGATGGAGTAACCGAAGTCTTATACTCATGAGCAAGAAATGCACATAAGTCAATCGGACTGCGGATACG
This sequence comes from Glebionis coronaria, assembly GCA_025667525.1. Lineage (NCBI taxonomy): Eukaryota > Viridiplantae > Streptophyta > Magnoliopsida > Asterales > Asteraceae > Glebionis > Glebionis coronaria. The sequence goes on along the minus strand of JANFOE010000201.1, from coordinate 899,507 downwards.
AAGATACAAAACATCTTTGTCAGCGTCTGTGATCGGATCATATTGCGCCGCTGCCGTGATCCAAGCCTGTGGCGGTGCAGTCTCGTCAATCTCCAACGTGTCTGCCCAGTCCCGTGTGCTTGATTCAGGAACCGTAGATTGTTGTGCTTGTTGTAGAGGAGTAGAAACGCGAACATCTGCTGGTTCTGATTCAGGCATCTCGGCGGTGTCATGAACGGGTGAGTGTTGTGCAGCTTCAGGTTCCGTTACTGATTCTGCAATCACAGGAGCAACAACAACAGGACTAATAGGGTTAGTGGTAACAGGTATAGATACAACAATAGAAGTACCGGGAATCGATGAAGCTGTAGTAGCATTCACATCGTGGCGCCACTTAGACCGTCTTGATTCCGTTGATGTTGATTTGTCCTTCTGCGCTGCATCTTTCTTGGACTTGGTTCCAGACTTAGCAGGTTTCTTGGAGCTGGTAACCTTATCTCCCTCTTTTTGTTGTTTACCCCCATCATCATCCTCATCGTTATCCTCATTGCTCCCCCTAGCACTCTCCTCATTACCATCACCACCATCATCGCCATCATCATCATCATCATCATCCTCATCATCATCACCATCATCGTCATCGTCATCATTCTTTTCTTCTTCTTCTTCTTCTTCTTCCTCTTCTTCACCAGTACCCTCTTCTTCTTCACTTTCTTCCCTTTCTTCCTCAGGTAGAATGTGATATGGTACCACACTTCCAAACGTTTTAAATAACTTATCATCCTCCATGATAGCGTCATTCAGGGATTTGTAAAGAGCCCGTTGAATCCTGGATTTATCAAACGATCCAAGTTCCACCATACGAGCTTTGAGGATCTTCTTTAATTCAAAATCCGTTAACTCATAAGCAATTTTGTAGGCGGATTCTGAAGGATTGGATGACTTGATCATCAAGTTCTCAGCCGCGAGTGTCTTCAACTCATCACGCAGTTTAGGCATAATGGATTCAACAGATTCTTGCTCTCTCTTTTCAACAGAAGCTTCAAGTGCTTCTTTCTGCTCCTTATATTTATCCCTCATCGCTTGAAGTCTGGTGATTCGTGCAGCATGCTTATCAGCCTCAGCCTGCTTAACCTGAGCTAGTTCTTCTGCATGAGCTTTTCGCATCAATTCCATATCTGCAGCGAACTTAGCAAGCATCTCTTCTTGGGCTTTCCTCGATGCTTCTTCACTTTGAACTCGTCGATGTAGCTCTTGGCGAAGTTCATCCATTTCTCTTTTGTGATTATCCGTATGTTTATCCAACATTTCGGCCATCACCAATGCAGCCATTGTAGATGTTGCAGAGCTTCTCTGGGTTGATTGAAGAGGCTCGGTTGTGACCACGGTACTAAGGATGGGAGTTATTGGTGGTGGAAGGAATGGTGTTGAAGTCGGTCTGGTTGGTAAGGGTTGAATTGGTGGAAGTTGAGTTGCTAAAGGTTGAGTTACTAACGGTTGAGTAGACACCATGATAGTAGGAGCACCGGACTCCTTTTCAACACTTGCTGAAACCCGGATGGATGTCTCATTCGAAGTAGAATACCTTTCAGGTGACCCAAACTCATCAATATCCTCTGGTTCCTCGTACTCTTCTTCAACATTTATCCGTGCACCTGAACCACTACCGCCCGTATCTTTCCTACTCCTTTCCATAGCTATCTTCATTGCTTTTCTCTCAGCCTTGTTAAGAGTAGGATCATCAACATCTTCTTCGTCGTGAAGAACTAACTCATCAGCAGTGCCCTTTCCCTTCTTAACCTCAGTCTTCTTCTTCTTGGTTTCGGGTTCAGGTAAAGCAGCTGGTTGCTTTCGTTTACCTTTACTCTTGACCGTAGTAGACGAGTCTTCTCAAGTCTGAAGGCTTGCTTTCAGCTTCTTGATTTCTAACAGCAGTAGTTTGTAATCAGCAGAGCCTTTGATTTTCTCCGTCAGAAGATAATCGGGAATAGGACCAGGAATCACACCACCAGATGGTCCTTCATGCCTTAGATCCACAATATCATCAGCTTCTTCAGTGTGATAACGACTTGCTGCACGCCTATCAATAGTAGCATCATTTTTCATAAAATAATTAATGATAAGCTTGATAAACCGAGGATAAGGAAAGAAATTTGTCTTCAGCTTCTTGTTTTGGAAGAGTTGAAAGGTGAATTCTTCCCATATCAACAATGCATAATCTGCATTTGCACCTTTGTACATGCCATAGAAGAGGTTCATTATTGGACTACGCAAAGCATCATGTCCAGTTTTTTTTGGTGTAAGACATCTACTGAGAATACCCAACATTGCTCTCCAAGGTTGTCCTACTTTAGCAGTGGTAAACTCAGACGCAACTCGTATGTCAGGACATCCAAGAGCCTCGAACATCTCCATGAGTTCATCTTTAGTAGGATCTCTCAAAAATGACATGCCTTTGGGTGTATCCCGTATACCAAAAATCTTACGGAAGTCTGAAACTGTGAGCGTCTGCTGCTTGTTATCGATGGTGAAGGTGATCTTGTTTGAAGTACTCTCCTTGGTAGCCCAGAACTCATACATGTACTCATAAGTCACCGAGGCAGTACTCCTAAGGGCGTTCTTGAAATGAGAGTGATCAAGGATTGCTATGGCTACTTTAAATCCATGGTGAGTGGATTTTGAGACTTGCTTCAGCCGGTAATTATTTGGTATGAACTTGAGGGTTCGTGCTTTAGCAATAGCGGCTTCTCTAGAGTCTTGGATTGCTTGTACAGTTGGATTAGTCATTGTATATGCTTAAGATAAGACATGAAAAGTTGATGCACAAAAATATATATAGATATGTATCTGTATTACTTCTAAGCATAACACATTTCATACAAGTACTTAGAGCAAGCAAACAACTATCAATTAAACAACTCTTCATCTGGAACATTCTTCATTCGGAACTTCTTTCATTCGGAACTTCTTTCATTCGGAACTTCCTTCATTCGGAACTTCTTTCATTCGGAACTTCCTTCATTCGGAACTTCCTTCATTCGGAACTTCCTTCATTCGGAACTTCCTTCATTCGGAACTTCCTTCATTCGGAACTTCCTTCATTCGGAACTTCCTTCATTCGGAACTTCCTTCATTCGGAACTTCCTTCATTCGGAACTTCCTTCATTCGAAAGTCCTTCATTCGGAAGTCCTTCATTCGGAAGTCCTTCATTCGGAAGTCCTTCATTCGGAAGTCCTTCATTCGGAAGTCCTTCATTCGGAAGTCCTTCGTTCGGAAGTCCTTTGTTCGGAAGTCCTTCGTTCGGAAGTCCTTCGTTCGGAAGTCCTTCGTTCGGAAGTCCTTCGTTCGGAAGTCCTTCGTTCGGAAGTCCTTCATTCGGAAGTCCTTCATTCGGAAGTCCTTCGTTCGGAAGTCCTTCGTTCGGAAGTCCTTCATTCGGAAGTCCTTCATTCGGAAGTCCTTCGTTCGGAAGTCCTTCGTTCGGAAGTCCTTCGTTCGGAAGTCCTTCGATCGGAAGTTTTTCAGAAAATTCCTTCATTCGGAAGTTTTTATCCAAGTTCATCCGGAACTTTACAAACACACTTATGAAAGATTATTCTAATCGCGTTTGTGAGTTCTAAGGTAATCTAAAGCAACACAACATCATCTAATTGTATTCCGAGCAAATCCCATCTATAATCCCTAGTTAATTAACCCTAAATTAATCACAAACCCTAATTTGATTTAATCTGATTAATCGAGTAATTTAACAGAATTAAAGAATGAATAAGGTGAATTAGAATTTAAAGATAGATGTTGTACCTTGTTTAAAACGAATGAAATGGATCGATTTGATTGACACGAGAGTTGAAAAAGCTTGTGTGTTTTAAGTGTGTGTTAATGGCGGTAAAGTGAGCAGAAACAGTGAAACAGTAAAGTGGACGGGGGGGGGGGGGGGGGGGGGCTTAGTTTTGACTTAGGTCAAGTTTTTGCAACTTATACACATTGTCACTTTTAACCCTACAATTTCACTCCTTTTCCTTTTTGGATACTAACTTTTCACAAATAACTTTTGCCAACTAAACCTTCACACAACTTAAGCAACTCAATCTATTAGCAAAACTCCAAGATCTAAAAGCAATGCCTATCACATAAAACGAGCACAAGTCGAATTCTAAAGCAAGACCACTCATGTACCATTTAGCTATTAATATTCCACAATCACTTTTGAAAAGATTGTTTTGATGACGAAGATAATTTTATATTTTCTCCCCCTTAAACGATGACCCGTTTTCTATTTAAAGAGCTGTAGTCATTATTTAAAGAGTCAAATATTGATGAAAACATTTCCAATTAATGTCTTGAAAAAGATTGATTCGTGGTGTCAATAAGATTTCTCTTATTTTAAACAAATTAATGCACTGAGACGTACACTAATTCGTGTTAGACCAAGTTATAAAGTAAACTTGATCCCTTTGCATGATTTGGCTTGTAAATCATGCCCGAGAAAATTAATTCCCGTTCTGAGCCAACGTTTTCCAAGGAAATACGTGACTTTAATATGAAAACCGGGTTGCAGTCTGAAATAACTACAAGCCATAATGGGCATGTTTTAAAAATGTAAAACTTTTATACGGACTCTATTTATGGCGCCGTGTCAATATTGATCGACATTTCTAAAGCCGTAAATATTACCGTACTAAAAGACATGCCCGATTTAAAAACGAAAAATATTTTTGGTTTTTCTTGATTTTATAATTTTTATGGTTTTTGTAGATTTTATATTTTCTATGGTTTTTGTTGGTTTTATATTTTTGTATTTTTCTTTTGTGGTTTATATATTTACCATAATATACATGATCACGAACAAAGGATACTCTGAATAGTTTACCACGACTATTCAGCTGATTCTTCTGCCAACTCTTTGAGAGTCGCTGGAGTGAATGATTTCATGCCAAGCTTGTCGATCAAAAACTCGATTCGTCCTCGATCTAAGGCTTTGGTGAACATATCCGCCAGCTGGTACTCAGTAGTGACAAAATACAGCTCGATCACTCCGTTCTCCACCTGCTCCTTAATGAAATGGTAGCGAATGTCTATGTGCTTGGCCCGGGAGTGTTGAACATAGTTGCAGCAAAGGGAAATGGCGCTCTTGTTGTCATAATACATCGGGATTTTATTGAATCCCAAACCGTAGTCAGTTAATTGTGATCTCATCCAAAGGACTTGAGCACAACAACCGGACATGGCAATGTATTCAGCCTCCGTGCTAGAAATTGCAGCGCTTTTCTGCCTTTTTGAAGACCAATTGATCAATCTATCTCCAAGGAGTTGCACAGATCCAGAAGTGCTACGCCTCGTGTCTTGACATCCAGCATGATCGGCATCTGCGTATGATATTAAAGCAATAGAGGAATCTTTCGGATACCATAGACCACGATGAAGTGTTCCTTTTAGATACCGAAAGATCCTTTTCACAACATGTAAGTGCTTTTCGGTAGGCCGAGCCTGATACCGGGCACACATGCATACAACAAATTGCAAATCAGGCCTGCTAGCAGTCAGATAGAGAAGGGTGCCGATCATCCCACGGTAAAGTTTTGGATCGACAATAGTCCCATTCCTATCTTCATCTAACTTGGATTTCTCCACCATTGGAGTGTCCACGGGGTCACAATTTTCAAAGTTATATTTCTTTAAAGATTCTAGAGCATATTTGGATTGATTAATAAAGATGCCTCTGGGATTTTGAGAAATCTGTAATCCTAAGAAAAATGAGATTTTTCCCATCATTGACATCTGAAAGCGTGTGGACATTATCTTCTCAAATCGATTTGACAATTCTATGTTAGTGGCAGCAAATATTATATCATCAACATAAATTTGTACCAGAATCATGTCGTTGCCTTCCTTGAGAGTGAATAGAGTGGGGTCCACCTTGCCTTTGGAGAAGCCTTCCGAGATGAGGTATGTTGAAAGGAGATCGTACCACGCGCGTGGAGCTTGTTTCAACCCATAGAGAGCCTTCTTAAGCTTGTACACATGATTAGGAAACTCCGTGCTAACGAACCCATCCGGCTGACGAACATAGACCTCTTCCCTTAGTTCAGCGTTCAAAAATGCCGTCTTCACATCCATTTGATAGACGATTATATTCATATGAGCAGCATACGCAAGGAATAGTCTAATAGCCTCCAATCTTGCCACAGGAGCAAAAGATTCTTCAAAGTCTATACCCAAGGCTTGTTTATATCCTCTAGCGACCAATCTAGCCTTATTCTTCAATACTGCATCCATCTCATCGATTTTAACCTTATAAACCCATAACAAAGTAAGGATGTTAACCTTGTCAGGGAGAGGAACCAATTCCCATACTTCAAGTCTTTGGAATTCATTTAGTTCCTCCTGCATGGCTTCAATCCAAGATGATTGAGTCATAGCCTGCTGCCAATTTTTAGGTTCAACTTCAGAGAGAAATGCATCAAAGTAGCAATAAAGTGCATTCTCTTGTAATTGATGGCGTGTAGAGACTGGTCGATCTAGATCTCCAATGACATTCCTAATAGGGTGATCTTTTGTCCATTTGGTGCTATGATTTTCAATCCTAGGTGGTCTGGAGTGAACAATAGAAGGAGCTTCTTCTGAGGTAGACGCGGCTGAAGGGTTTTCAGGGAACGGTATACCAAAGAAAGGAAGCTCTTTTAAGTGAGCATATTCCAAGTCGTGATCAGTAGAATCCTCTTCCACATCATTAGGCACAAGTAGGGGTGATGATTCAGGTGTAGTTTGAGAATCACTTGGTAAAGGTGCATCCGGTTCAATATTAATTGAAGATGCATTAGATAAAGCTTCATTAGCAGGAGCAACAACTTCAGGTATTGGAGCTATCACTACAGGTGCTGGAACTTCATCATTTGGGGGATCAAAGAATTCATCAAACAACGGTTGAAACAGTTTATCCCACTCGGGCCTTGTTGGTGGTAAAAATGATGTAGAAGTAGGATTATTGGGAACTAATCCGGAACTAATAGCACCGGTTCCCATCTCATGAAGCGCGGGTTCAGAGCTGTGTTGCTCAGAAGCCATCGCTGTCAGCTCATCGAAATCTGCGTCCATAGTTTCTACAATCTTGCCAAGACGACGGTTGTAAATTCGGTATGCTTTCTTGGACGGTGAGTAACCAATGAAAATACCTATATCGGCTTTCGGTTGAAGCTTACCCAAGTTCTCACTATTAATGTTTGGATAACAAAGAGCACCAAACACATGAAAAAATGAGACATCGGGTTTACGGTCATGTAGAAGCTCATAAGGTGTTTTTCCATGGCGTTTCCGAATGATAGAACAGTTTTGGGTGAAACATGCAGTAGATATAGCTTCTGCCCACAAGAACAATGGAGCGTTCGCATAAATAAGCATAGTCCTAGCAGCTTCCATAGGTGTACGATTCCGTCTTTCAACGACACCGTTTTGTTGTGGAGTGCGTGCAGCGAATGTTTCATGTGAGATACCAACTCCCTCATAGTAATCACGAAGAGTCTGGTTGACGAACTCTGTTCCATTGTATGTACGAATACGGCAGACAGTAGTATTCAAACGTACCTGAATAAATTTCAGAAAAGTGATGATAGCCTTCGGTGCTTCATCCTTTGTACGTAGAAATCTAACCCATGTAAACCTGGAGAAATCATCCACAATAACCAGAATGAATTTCTTACCGCTCACACTTTTAGTTCTCATTGGCCCACAAAGATCCATATGCAAAAGATGAAGTTTTTCTTGATTGGTGTCTTCAGCTTTGGGCTTGTATGATTTCTTGGTACTTTTCCCCCTTGAACACGCGGAACATAAATGGTCCTTGTGAAATTTGAGCTTTGGAAGACCACGAACTAATTCATTTTTAGCCAGATGATTAATAGCATCAAAGTTAAGATGAGATAATCTGCGATGCCATAACCATGACTTGGTCTTAGATGCTTTAGAGAGAAGACATACTGGAGAAGCGACCATCATGTCTTGTAGGGACAACGTATAAAGATTTGCACCACGAGATCCCTTCAACAAGTCTTTTCCTTCCAAGTTGCGGATAAAACAAGTGTGTTGTCGAAAAGCAACCTCTAGGTTGGAATCACAAAACTGTCCTACTGAAAATAAGTTATGACCAAGACCTTCTACATAGTATACCCTTGAAATCGTAACGTTTCCAATCTGATATTCACCATACCCCATTATCTTTGCTATATGATCATTCCCGAATTTAACCGTACCAAGAAACTTGCTGACGAAATTTCGGAGCATCGAGCGATCTCCGGTCATGTGCTTTGAACAACCGGAGTCCAAATACCAGAGGATGATTTGGACCACCTGAAAATATCACCACACGAAGACAATGTAGAGGTATCGGAATCTGAGTGTTCCTTGTTATTAGCAGGTACAGATTTAATAATCTTAGATTTGCTAACTCTAGGTTTCTTAGATTTCCTAGCCTTCTTCTTCCTAGTTGGTGGTGTAGATTCTAGTTGGCTTAAATCCTGTGGTATTTCTTCACTGATAGGCACTATAGTGGGAGCTGACCTAATTAAAGGGCGCTGTTTCCATACTTGAGTGCGAGTGTGCCTAACTAAAGGACGCTCAGACCTAACCTCAACGGATGTATTCCTAGTTAAAGGGCACATTTTTCCATCTAATGTAAAGGTCCTACCAGTGGGACTCCATTGCCAGCCAACTTGGGCACGAGTTCTACCTGTTGGCTTCCATTCAAGATTATTCCTAATGGCATTCATTTCATTCACATGATCAATAAGACACAAATCATGACGTTGTGAAAACATACATTCATTACAATTCCAACACTTGAAATCAGAATTCACAAATGATTTAGGCTTCTGCACAGGCGCAGAGCTTTTAGTCTTAACATGATTCTTTTTATTTAAAACTGAACTAACATTCCTATGGTGAGCTTCTACTTTCTTCTTTGTGACACTACTAGTGGAGGGCTTGATCTTATCTTTCTTGAGTGGCGATCCTTTAGCCTTAGTAGTCTCTTTTAATCCTGTAGAAGGCAAAGTGGGAACATTAGCAACAGATTTTAAAGGTGCCTTACTTGATTTTGCCAGTGACGGTTTTGCTCCTGGAGTCTTATTGAATGGAGTTACAGCAATGGGCCTATTAGTAAGTAGTGCAGAGCCTGGTTTACCTATGTATTGCAAATATGCTAAGCAATATTGAACTCGCTTAATATATTCATGGGCCGAATAATAGTAGCTACTTGAGGGATCTAAGGCATAAAGATCGTCTAAAATATCCCTAACAAGATCTACATGCTTAATGGCATTCCTCATATAATCATCGTAAGTAACCGGGTTTCTCTTATGAAGCGGATTCTTATAAAGCACTACTGACTTGGTTGTTGGAGCACTAGTGGACGGTGCAGAGTCAGTAGCTAAGTTATCAACAACTTCTTGTCGGGTGAGAAGAAGTGTCTCCTTTAACTCGGCCAAAACCATGTTTTTGTCAATGAGCAGGATGTTTAAGTCAGAGATTTCCTCACACTTTTGGTTCAGTTGTTCAACAAAAGATTGTTGTTGTGCCGCATTAAAAGCGAAGCGTTCTTCTAGTGAACCATAAAGAGCGGATAATCCCTGTCTTGTCCGATCCATCTCCCCTAGAACAGACGAAAGTCTAATTTCTAAGACCTGGTTTTTAGACTCTGCAGCCTCTAGTTCCAATTTTAGTGTTTCATTTGATGACACATCTCTCTTCAATCTCATAATCTCTTCCTCTAAGGCCTTAACAATTGCAATCATCTTGTCACTCGTCTCAACACCGTTTTCACAACCATTTGATATCAAAAGATCCTCATTTTGAGTTTGTTGTTTTAATTCTAAAGATATACAATGTTGTTCTAGTTGATTAAAGCGTTTTGAAAGTAAATTGTAAGAATCTTGTAGCTTTAAAAACTCAGCGTTAGATTCGTGACAAGAATGATTATCTACCTCATTTACAGTATCAGCAACATTTACAGAGAGATCACAAACATCATCACAAATATTCACAGCATCACAGTTAATCATAGCGGATGTAAGCTCATTCGAATAATTAACATTTACAGTAGTAAGCACATCACACGAAATTACTGCGGACAAGAATCGGTCATATTCGGTTAAAATCTTTTCTTTTTCAATTAGTTGTAGTTCGTAAGCGGTGTCCATTTCATAAAACACTTTTTGAACTTCACCAATTTCAAACACAAGATTTTCCTTAAGAGATGCAAAACTTCCTTTTAGACTTTCGACAAACGGATTGATCTCATTTTTAAACACCTCGTTCATATGTTCGAAAGCCCATTCTCCGGCGTTTAAGCCATTTGAAGTCGTACATTCCAAAATGACCTTGTCAAAATTAGTAAAGTATTGATTAATCTCTTGCAAGTTTAACCATACAGTGCTAACAGGTGGAAGATCCTTTGGAATTTCCTTAGGACCTTCCATATTGACAAGTGTAGGAAATGTACTAGGGTTTTCTTCATCTAATATGTAGGTTGGTGCTGTTATGAGATCTTTGTCCATATGGAAGCGAATTCTAAAATCCGTTTTTGCAAGCTCCTTATTCATTTTAAAATAATCACACTCGGGATATTTTGCAGAATTGTATGACCGATCCTCATCAACTAGATCCTTACTTGTTCGATCATCGAAAATAACAATCGGGTCTAAGACCAATCCTAATTGGGTTGCATTATAAAGTCTAGGACTATGTCTTAAAGCTTGTTTTGCATATCGTGGGTTAGGGGGAAGGCCTTTTTGACGTGATAAGTTAAATTCTCTAAACGAAGCATCAAATAAGTGCACTAGTTGAGAAGCAGCGTATTGTCTTAAAAGCAAATAATCTAGACTTCTAATCTTATTAGCAGCATTAATCTCCATTTCATTCTTCTTAGACTCGAGTGATTCAAAATCCGTTTGAAGTTTTTGAAAATTAGTGACCACTAACTCCTTTTCTTTAAGTTCATTAGAAAGATTTGCTCTTAAGTTTTCAATTTCTTGCAAGTGACCCATTTGTTTGTTTCGAAAATGATCATATTCGGGATTTGTTAGAACACTAGACAAAGGCACTAATTCCAAAGTTTGAACTTTCTCGTTGCTTAAGGCAAGCTCATCAGACAAATTCTTATTCTTAGCTAGGGTTTCTAAGAGTGCAACATTCATTTGGCTAAGTAATGTAGCAGGAACCATGACCAAATCTTGTTGAGCAGGAGTAGGCGTATGCGAAATGGCTCCCGGTTGTGATTCACTCAAAGTCTGGGGACTCACATTGATATTTCTATCACTGATTGTCTCCTCATTTGAAAGAGTCACCACCGAAGACTCATTCGAATCAGCACTCTCTTGCACAACTTGATGTGGTTGAATACTAGCATCAGTGGTATTATCGGTGGTATTAATAAGTACCTCAGATCTCTTTTCTGGCCCTAAGCTGGAGATAGTTGCCATGAGAGCAGCCTTTGCAGATTGAAATTCATCACAGTCTGAGTCATACGCATCGAGATCATCTGCTTGGTATGCTACATTCTGTGTGGTGACAGTGTCTTGTTCAGCAATCCCTGGATCAGCAAGAAATGCAAGCTCCTCTTCATCAAGTTCCCTTCCTTGTGCCTGAGCATTCACCAGATAGATTTTCTCTGCAAACCATTGTCCATCCCTTCTCCTCTTGGGTTTCTTACAATCCCTGGACATGTGACCATCTTCCTTGCAGTTGTAGCATGTAATCATTCTCAACTTGCCTGTGGAATTAGCCCGTGGAGCAGGATTGACCATTGGAGCAGGATTGACCGTGCGAGCATTTATAGTTGATGTGGTAGGTCTCCCCTGATATGGTTGAATAGGTTGAACCATTACCCTGCCATTCTCGATAGTAGCTTGTTGGCGAGAATTGGATGAATTCCTCAACTGATTGTTGGTAGGAGCTGATCCCCTAAATCCTCGTTTGCTTAAAGTCCTTGTGAGATAAGCAGACATAGTGGTTAACACTTCAACTGGGTCAGCACCTTGTTTGAATACAGGAATGGGTACTTCCTCATCATCACAATACATTGCTTGGTCTTGATGAGCTGCATAATCACTAGAAGGAATACTCATTTGATCAAGGTAGCTTGTTGGATATGCTGCATTCTCTTGATAAGAAGAATATGAAGATTGAGCATAAGGTGCAATACTTGCTGGGTGAGGTTGTGTAGCATATTGTGATGAAGGTGCACTAAACCGATATTGTTGCTGATGTGAGGTGGGTGGTTGCGGTAGAATCGAGTATTGGGGAAAGGTTGGTGTCATGTAAGGTGATGGATGATAGGCTTGATGTCCCAAAATATAAGGAGTGTTGTTGTGAGACAAGCTTGGTTGATTCGCCATCAAAGCTAATGAATCAGGGTACATACCTCGAGGCGAACGGTGCATGATTACATGTTTCTCATGCTGTTGAAGGAAAGCATAGAGTTGATCCAAATTGCACTTATGCAAATCCCTGGTTAACTTAACATCGGTAATATACTCACCCCATTCAGCTTGAGGTAAAGTATTCAAGAATTTGGTGTTAACCTGGAATGGAGCAATCACGAGATTGTATACATTCAGATCATTCATGAGAGTGGTGAACCTGAAGTAATAATCGTGAAGCGTTTCCCCTGGGTTGTACGTGAATCTATCAAACAGATCATACAACTGACATTCCCTTTCCTGTTTGGTGAGAGACGTACCTTGTAGCAACACCTTTAGACGTTCCCATAAATCCTTTGCCACCGTATACTGACTTACCATCCGATAGATGTCATGGGGAAGAGCTTGGAGAATGGTTTGAAGAGCTTTTTCGTCTGCGTCGGCAACAAGTTGTTGAGCTGGTGTAAGTTCTTCAAATTCTCTTGGTCGAGTCACATTGTTAGCCACGATGGTACCATAGTCAAGTGGACCATTTAAAATTGACTTAACCATAAGCCTCCCATAAACCGGTTTTCCCTTAAGGTAAGACATCATCCGGCCTTGCCATGCTTCAAAAACTTCTTTAATGAGCATTGGAGGGCGATTATCCGTTCCCGTAATGACGGAAATATCCGTAAGGGATGTCATATGAGGCATTACTGAATTCGGATTCATTTTGTCAACTTCAAAGAGACAAAGATTATCGGTTGATCGAGCAGTGAAGTAAAGCTTGTGAATTGTGTTGAGTTTTTGTTGTAAGAAACCAAGATTAAATCCTCTAAAAAATCGTCGAAAAAACAAGTAAAATAACCCTTGATTCGGAACTTTTTGTTGATTCGGAAGTTTGATTCGGAAGATTTTGGCTTGGAAATACCTTGATTCGGAACTTTTGGTTCGGAAGTCTTGATCCGGAACTTTCCCTTGATCCGGAACTTTCCTTGATCCGGAACTTTCTCCTTGATCCGGAACTTTCCTTGATCCGGAACTTTCTCCTTGATCCGGAACTTTCCTTGATCCGGAACTTTTGGTTCGGAACTTCCTTGATCCGGAACTTTCCTTGATCCGGAACTTTTGGTTCGGAACTTTTTGGTTCGGATGTTTTGGTTGATCTGGAACTTTTTGGTTCGGATGTTTTGGTTGATCCGGAACTTTTTGGTTCGGATGTTTTGGTTGATACGGAACTTTTTGGTTCGGATGTTTTGATTGATCCGGAACTTTTTCTGGGAAACAGTAACTTGTACGTGGTATGAACAGTCGATCAAAAATGATGATTAAGCCCAGATTTTTACCAAATAACCCAAAAAGTTTTGTGATTTCTACAATAATAAGTAAAAACTAATACTTATCTACTAATCCCAATCACAAAAACACCAAAAACACCAAGAATCAAGATGGATCTTCTTAAAGAACACTAATACAATCAAAAACTAAAAAACCACACAAATCATTACCTTAAATCACCCCATAGCTCTTGATACCAAATGTAGAATCTTGATAACCTATGAATCTATGAAGTGGGTTGATGTTTTCTAGTGAGAGAAACTAGAGAGAGAAAGTGAGAGAGAACTATGTGTTATTTTATTAAGTGAAAGTTTCAAATGAACAACAACCAACCCCTTTCCAAGGAGGAAAGGGGTATTTATACTTCCAAGCAACATTGGGCTTGGGCCGGTCCATGACAAGCCCATGGACCGGTTCTTACTTAACTTAATAAGCAACTATTAACTACGAGCTATTACAATCATTAATAATATTGTGGAGTGACCGATACTTCTAATATACGTAAAAACGTATTTCTAACAAAGTTCTTTTACCAGAAACACGTTTTCAAAACGTAAGTTCTTGGTGAGAAGAGTTCCTTTGCCTGTGATAGTTCCATATCCGCCTCCAAAGTAAACTTTATCACCATCCTTAATGGGAGTGAAGTTAGTAAGATAATCTTCCTTCCCAGTCATGTGCCTAGAGCATCTACTATCCCAATAGCCATAATCATTTACCTGTTTTTGAATGCCCTGCACATAAAGAAAAAAATTTAGTTCTCTTTGGGAACCCAAGCCTGAGCAGACTTGGATTCATCTGGTTGTTCAACAAGAACAGACTTAGTTCTCATAACAACCCCTTATTCATCCCTTTTTGGATGAAATACCCAGTTAACCCCAATTGGTTTGTGATGACCTTTGAAATATAATTAAATCTGTTGCAGGTCATAGAAATCCCATTAGAATTAGGGTTTTGATCTTGCTTAGGTCTCCATGTCAAGATATAAGAAGCTTTAGACCCCTTTCCCTGTGGTTGCAAATATTTAGGTCTGGCAACGTTTCTGTCAGCGTTGGATTTGGTCTTGTCAACGCTGAAATTACCCTTGTCAGTGTTGAACCTAGGGTTTGCTACAGAAACCCATTGCCTATTAGACCAAGTATTGGTCTTCCGAAAAGGTCTTTGTCCATGAGTGTTAGACCCTTTAGTGAAGAATGGGGCTGGTCTAACAACTTGTGGACTTTGCTCCACAAAAGTTTTGGGTCTGACAATGTTTGGCCTTTTAACAGCGTTGACCTTGGAAGCGTTGACACACTTATATTCTAAATGTGAAAAGCTACCACAAGTGTAACAGGCTTTTCTAGACACAACTCTAGGTCTAGAAGAGAAGAAGCCTGTTCCATTATCACTAACTTGGCTTTTAGGTGACCTAGTATTCCTATACATTTCTGCATACTTAATGCTAGGTTTTCTAACAATGTTTGAGCCAAGGTCAACAATCTTGACAGTGATTGGGTTTGTTACTTTAATAGGGGTTGACTCATTTGGGCTAAGCATGCCACCCTTGACAAACAAGGTAGGGTTGGCTTTCTTCCATTCATTCAAGTCAGTCAAATTTTGCCTATACTCTTCGACTGGGGTAAGGACTCTTGGTGGAGTAATAGATTCCTCTTCTTGGAGTTCTGGTAAACCAGTCCTAGATAAGTCCTTTCTTTGGACACAATAGAAGTCCCCAGCTGGTGGTGGAACAACAGTATAGTCTTTCATCCCAATCCCAGTCATGTCCTTAGGATCCCTCTGTTTATTAACACATTCTCCTAGGGTTTGTGAGGCCTTATCAAATCTCTGAATTTTAAGGTCAACATTATCCTTATTCTTGATAGCCTCATCTAACTTAGCCTGTAATTCAACATTGACCCTTTCCATGATGTTTCTAACATCATTACTAGCATTTAAATCATGTTTTAAGATATTTATTTTATCTTTTAGGTTAAGCTCCATTTTCTTATACTCCTCAACTGTCTTTTCAGTTTGAGTGAGAGCAATTTGATAGTTAGACAACATGCATCTCTCAGTACTCACGTCACTTAACAATCTTAAAACCTCTTTGTTAAGTTTTTAGTATTTAAACGACAACCCTTACTACAAAAAGTATCATCGTATACCTCATTATCTGATGAAGAGGAGGAGTGTGCCATGAGAGCATATTGAACATGCTCTTCTTCTTCTATCTCAGCAACCAAAGCTTTATCCTCTTCCTCATCCTTAGCCAAATAGCTCCAGTCCCATCCAATACCATAAATTTCTTACACTGCTACCATGGCCTTAGGATCCTTAGCCTTAACAATTTGGCTTGAGGGTTTTCCAGCATCAGATCTTCTTGGAGATCTGCATTCCCTCATAAAGTGCCCCATACGATGACAATTGTAGCACTCAACCTTGGATTTATCAAATCCAGCAGTGTCCTTTGCATTAAAGGTCATCTTCTTCTTGAACCTCCTATTCCACCTGTTTGCTCTTATACTTGCAAGAGCCATGTTCCACTTTATATCCATCTCCTCCAAGTGCTCATCACTTATTTGCTCAAGGTCCTCATATGTAATCACTGAACCATTGGGCAATGAAGCAATGTATGCACACACAGTATCCAGATCCAAACCAGCAGGCTTAACTCTTGGTGAGTCAATTTTGTATGTGTCAGCGTCTAAATGTGAGGCGTTGACAGGATATGATCCAGCGTTGACACATGTTGATCCAGTAACTGGGTGCATGTATGAGTCCTTTTGATCAAATTGACCTTCACTTTGTGAGAAGAAGGCCATGTTACTATTGGTAGACTTACTTCCATGCTCCAAAAGAGTTTCATTCTCCAACAGCCTCAGTTTGTTGTAGATATCATCAAAAGTAGAACTTTTGTGAGTGTTATTGGCAAGTATAGATCTTGCCTCAATCTTCCACGCATCACCAAGGCTTTTAAGAAAAGTGGCAATAATGTCAACATCACCAACTTGTGTCCCCATGAAGGACAGCTTGCTTGTAATGTCAAGCAGTCTGCTTCTCACACTGCTTAGCTTCTCATTAGGTTGAGCCATAAAAACAGCATACTAATGCATGAGTTGCTTCTTCTTCTCTTCCTTAGTATCAGCATTACCACCATATGCAACTTCAAGGGCTACCCAAAGGTCTTTTACAGACTCATAACCTCTGTATTTGTGCTGATTTTCTTGTCCCAAGGAGAGTTTCAGAATGTTTAGGGTTTTCATATCAACCCTTTTCTTTGCTATGTCTTCAGCAGACACAGCTCTACCATCATCAGGTTTTTCTTTCTTATCTTCTTCTGAACATCCTTGAACAGCTGATCTTGTAGCAATGGCATTTGCAATCTTTTGAGCTTTATTGAATGTGTTTCCATATTCAATAATCTCCTAGAGAGTATAGTCATAGATCCCCAGATATTGCTCAAAGTTGAACTTCCACAACTCAAAATTGTTTGCATCAAGCATGGAAATCTTGATGTTGTGGTTTGAGGAGGAGGAGGTTACTTCTGGATTGGACATGATGTTTTTAGGGTTTTGTGAAAATTAGGGTTTTGGTGATTTTAGGGTTCTTGTGTTCTTTAAGATCAACGTTTGCCAAAGCCATGTCAGCGTCTAAATTGGTCATAACAACGCTTGGAAAAATACTTGTCAGCGTCCAAAAATAAAAGTAATAAAAAATGAAAAAGGACCTTAACAAAGTAATTTATCCTAGTGAAGATAACCTATAAGTTGATAATTATTATAGGGCAGCAAGCACTGTCCAGTTATGCACACTTGCTTATGCAAGATAGAGATAACAGTCCTCTAGTGTCCCTTGATAACCAAAACTCTTAACAACTAAGGTATCTCATAAAATTCCTTGTAACTCCCAGGTAAACCCATGATAAAATCATTCCCAAGTCTCCCAACAGACCACAACCAATTCTAGGCCAAAAATGTCTTGGCAGCATGCATAGTATATCAACTTTGCATGCTACAGTGCCTCATGATTTAGTAAAACTAACTCATACTCACCTGTGGACACAATCTAGAATTGTGATAAGAGTATTATAAAAATACTCAAAGGTCCTAAAGGTTCCTAAAACCTCCCCTTAAACTGTGGTACATATGTTGCCCAAAAAATATGCATGAACATAAAAATTTATGTCAAGATAGGAATATAAATATTCCAACCATCATCCATAAATAAAAACATGCTCAAATGATTCTCCAAGGATCCATAAGCAACTCTATATCCAATAGTATAATGATAACACCACCTGCACACTTAGATTAAAAACCACAAAACTAACATTGTTGCTGACAACGCCACGATATCACTTGTCAGCGTTAAGATAACCTTTTTCAGCGTTAGAAAAATATAGTAGAAAATCTAACTTCAAAAAGACCAATAACAATGCATTATCCTGTACATACTTTTACAATAAGACCCCAAAACACATATTATGTGAGATTGATCATTCCAATACTTGTTACCAAGTATTGAAACCTTTCAGCATCAAAAGGTTTAGTTAATAAATCAGACACATTTTCTTTTGTGTCAACCCTATCTGGTTGTATTAAACCCTTTTTAAAACAATCCCTTATAAAATGATGTCTAATTTCTATGTGTTTTGTTTTAGAATGATGTACAGGATTTTTAATAATGCGTAAAGTGCTGTTATTGTCAACAAAAATCTTGGTATGCATGAAATTATACCCATAATCCAACAGCTGGTTCTGAATCCATAAGACTTGTCCACAACAAGCAGCTGCAGCAACATACTCTGCTTTAGTTGTAGAATTGGCCACCACTGTTTGTTTCTTGCATTGCCAAGATATCAACCTACTCCCAAGAAACTGACATCCACCAGTTGTGGATTTTCTATCAAATTTATCACCACCATAGTCACTGTCTGAATATGCAATAAGCTCCAATGGTGAATCTTTTGGATACCACAAGCCAAGATCTGGATAACATCTAAGGTACCTAAAGATTCTCTTGACAACATAAAGGTGACATTCTTTGGGAGTTACTTGATGGCGTGCACATGCACACACAGCAAACATGATGTCAGGTCTTGAGGCTGTGAGATACATTAATGAACCAATCATTGATCTATATTTCCTGACATCCACCTCTTTTCTATCTCCAACTTTTCCCCAAGGGTGTTCTCTATTCATAGGAGTAGTAGCCCTCTTTTCATGTGGAGAAAAGCCAAACTTCTTCAAGATTTCTACCACATATTTATCCTGAGAGATGAAGATAGCATCTTCTTTCTGCTGAACTTGTAACCCTAGAAAGAAGTTCATCTCCCCCATTGCACTCATCTTGAATTTGTCTGTCATAAGCTTGGAAAAGTCTTCACTCATCTTTGGATTGGTGGAGCCAAAGATGATATCATCCACATAAACCTGAACATGTAAGACATCCTTACCAGCCTTCTTTGTAAACAATGTCTAGTCTATGGTGCCCCTTTTGAATCCATTTTCCACCAAAAAAGTGGACAATGTGCCATACCATGCTCTTGGGGCTTGATGAAGTCCATACATAGCTTTCTTGACTCTATACACCTTGTCTGGATTCTCTGGATCTTCAAAACCAGGAGGCTGCATAACATATACCTCCTCAACAATTGTGCCATATAAGAAAGCACTCTTCACATCCATTTGATAGACAGTGAAGCCCATGCAGGAAGCATAGGCTAGAAATATCCTTATAGCCTCAATCCTTGCAACTGGTGCAAAGACCTCCTCATAGTCTATCCCTTCCTCTTGTGTATATCCCCGAGCCACTAAACGTGCCTTGTTTCTGACCACAATGCCTCTTTCATCTTTCTTGTTTCTTAGAACCCATCTTGTCCCAATAGGTCTGACATATCTGGGACAATCAACCAGCTCCCAAACATCCTGAATAGCAAATTGGTTAAGCTCATCCTGCATTGCTTCCACCTAACTTGGTTCTTTGAGAGCATCAAAAATCTTCTTGGGTTCCTGTTGTGACAGAAAACAGGCAAACAAACATGCTTGAACAAGAGGGGTATCAACCTTCTTGTGTATATTGGCAATAAATCCACCAAGACTCTGATGAGATCTTCTAGTCTGAACAGGAGACATCACATCTCCAATAATTTGAGAAGTGGGGTGATTCTTCATAGTGGAAGTAAGAACTCCTCCCTTAAAAAGTCTGTTGTCTTCAATCTCATCATCCAAGTTGCCAATATCTTCTTCAGACTCTCTTTCATCAATATTTGTATGAACCTCTTTATGTCTTCTTGAAGGTTCACCTTGTTCAAAATTAGAAGAAAAATATGCTCAAAAGTGTTGTCAACGCCTGAACCAAGGTTGTCAGCGTTTGAACCATCAACGCCTGAAATGGTGTTGTCAACGTTTGAGCCATCAACGCCTAAATTTGTCCTGTCAGCGCCAGATTTTCCTTTGTCAGCGCCTGAAGGAACATGCATGTTGTTAACTGGTGGTACTTGGGGACCATAATTTTCCTTTCCAGCAGCAGCAGCAGCAGCAAAAGCATCTGTCCATATGGGAATAGTGACATACTCTTGTATGGGAGATGACTTGTCTGCTGGTGATCCAACCTCTTCATTAACCTGTGTACCTGAAACATCGACAACTGGTTCTTCCATAATATTTGAAGTTACCTTCACAATGTCTGGATTAGTAACAGGCATATAATTCAAAGTCCTAGATAGAGGTTCCAAGTCAAACAACCAATTTGGACCACTTTCAGGATCACTAGGTTTACTCTCTAAAAACCTAACATGTACTTTTTCAAGTATACGTTTTTCCTTCTTAAGGTAAACCCTATATCCCTTACTCTGCACTGAATAACCCATGAAATAGCCTTCATCACCTTTAGCACTAAAGTTACCTAAGGCATCACTAGTATCTAGTACAACTACATGACAACCAAAAGGTTTAAGAAAACCAATATTAGGTTTCTAATACATGGTTTTTCATTGGGTTCAAGATTTTTTCTCTCGGTATCTCCCCGAATTGATCACGGTTCTAAGTGGAATGATTTGTTCTTGGTTAATAAATAGGTGTTGGTTTGTTTATCTATTTTAAACTAATGACAAATAAGTAAGTGTCGAAGAGTAAAATTAATGCTTTAAACTAAATTGACAAGTTAAAACTAAGTGTTTGAAAACGTAAAGAAAAGATTAGAACAATACTAGAACACTTAATAGAACTAACACTTGGAAACTTTGTAAAAACAAGAAATCAAACAATTGGAAATAAGCTGATCGGAATACATGGGAAATGGGACCAATCGGAATATATTCCGATCGTCGGATCGGAATGTTGAGGAGCCGGATGATCGGAATAATGGACAAAGAGGTGCAATCGGAATATAGAAAATAGCTTAAATCGGAATGTGAGAAAAAGAGTTGCAATCGGAATGTTCAAGGAAAAACCAAATCGGAATGTTCAAGTAAGTACTAATCGGAATACATCAAAACATGCCAATCGGAATAATAAAAAAAAATAAGTATAATCGGAATAATGGTCAAAGAGCTCAGATCGGAATATAGGGCAAATAAGCATCAAATCGGAAAATCCTAAACCCTTTTCCGATCTATAGATCGGAATGAGGGAAGGGGAGAGCTGGTCGGAATAGGCAGATCGAAAAGGGTTTTTACCCTTTCCGATTACAATGTTGATCCGAAATAAAAGCTAAGGAGATAAGCTATGAAATAAGCTAACTCCAAAACTAGCACGAATCTAATATTAAGTTGATCAAATAAGCACAAATACAACTTATCTAAACTTCAAATAATCAATCTTATAAATCAAATAATAAAAAGATGAACTTTTTATAAAAACTTTAAAAAGTAAATAAGCTAAACTTACAAATAAGCCAATAAGCACAAAGATCTTAAAGCTTATTCGTATAGAAACTTAAGGAAACATAAAAAGATTAACTTTATAAGCACAAAAACATTGATGAACAACACGGATCATAAGTATTTTGCACCAAAAGTTAACTAAAATCAAGAAAGGTAGAATGAGATTAAAGATTAAAAGCTTGAAATTAAACTTGATTAATGAAAAACAATACAAAAGTTTGATCTTGAAGGAAAGAAAGATGAAAACTAGTGAGAGAAAGTTTAGAACTTTCTCTCTCTAAAACTAGAGAGAATGAAAAACTAAAAAACTAAAACAAAGACTAACTCCCTCCTAATGTTTTTTTTTTGGTAAAAGGGTATTGACCCCGGTAAATAGAACCAAAAAAAGCGTTGAAGTACAAGGAATGTGGCTGAAATACCACATTAACCGCAAGCTACAGGCAGCTTGTTAAACAAAGTGTTTATGACAGGCCATAAACATTAACTAGTCTAAAATACTGGAAATATATAAACTAGACAAAAACCAAGATGATAACATAAAGTTACGAGGAAAATAATAAAATATCAGCATGGGATCAGCCAGTTGGAGTGCTTGCCCCTATATTAGTGTTGAGAAGATTCACCGATTCATCAAAGACGACCTCGACTCCCTCCTCCTCCTCCACATTATCTTCCTCGCTTACTTGAGCCCCTTCGTCAATACGAGGCATGGACAAAGATGAAAATTTATTCGATGTAGAAACACTGCTCATTTGAGCTTTACCCTTGTTCGGACCATTAGGATTGCTAAACTGCTGCGACTGACCAGATTTAGTATTCAACTTTCTACTATTATCACCACTCGTACTTGTAGTATCGAAGCGAGTTTTTGGACGAAAAACAATCGTCTTTCCTGTTTGGGAACCCTTACTCAATGGAACACCTCTCGGAACTTGATTCCCTAAATTACCTTTGTACTTCTTCCTCTTACTTTGCACTTGTTGGAATCCATCATTATCAACATGAGTTGGCACCTTTTCAACCGTTGTAGGTTTAACATTTTTCGGACAAGAATCAAAGGAATGACCAAAAATATTACAAGTATGACATCTAGGCGGTTTCCATTCGTATTCAACACGAATTAATTCCTTAGTACAACCAGAGCCTTCAAGATCAGGGACACCAATAGTAACGTTATCTATAAACTCCGAATCAGCGTTCATCTCAATAAGACAACGAGCAAAACTACAACGACCCCAAGACTCTTTGCACATGTTATCCGTATAATTATCCATCATAATAAGCTTACCAAGAAACGAAGCAATTAAACTAATACCTTCCTCTTCAAATACCTGTAGCGGGACATCATGAAACTTGACCCATACCGGTATACGAGTTAGTTCCTCCTTTAGAAGATTCGTTTTCATAGTCCATTTCTTAAGAAAAATTGGTGAATTACGAACCATCCACGGACCACCTTCCAGAACCGCATTAAGACCCTCACTAGACCCGAATTGAAAAAAGAAAAAACCTTTCTCATTCATCATGATACGCTTAAGACCATGTTTTGCCCAGTGATTCTTAGCAAAATACTCAACCACAGGAAATGCAATCCTTTTACCAAGAAAGTAACCATATTAAGTGTTGTGGTAACGAGTATTTACTTTTTCAACTACCTTCCTAGGAATAGAGATATTAACCCCTTCACAAACATTTTCAGAATTAAACGAAGAAGAGATTGCATTAATACCTCCAGTAGTAGACGTAACCATATCAGCTTCAAATTTGCAAAGTAACTCCAATATTTCTTTAGCACGGTCATGTGAGATCAATTCCCACAAAGGATGTCTCTTCAATTTTAACTCATGCATAAATTCACCCGCATCACCAACCGTGCGAATCGTTACACCAAATAATTTCAAAACCTCATGTAGATTACACGGTTGCAACCCATTAATGGTTGCAGCCTTAGCTGCAAGGTCCAAAAATCCATCACTAGAAGAGGAAACATTAGTAATAGGGTCATCTGTTTCCTTAGCCATATGTGCAGAGTGCACACTCGAACCACCTAAACTGAGTGAAGAAATGCTGCTAGTTAGATCCTTATGGCGTTCACACAAAACTTTATAATAAAGCATAGTGGTCTCCTTAGGTAAAGTAGACCATTTAGGAAATTTGTTTGCCTTAACACCATTTGCAAACACTTCAATGTCACGCACAGTTTTCAAAGGAATATAAAACAACTCAGATATCTCCTCTAACGTTACTAAAACCTCAAGAGTAGACACCTTAACCACATCATTCCAACCTGTAAATAGTGGTTTATCGCTTTTATTGCTCGAATCCACCATAGCTTCAACAAAACTACGACACAGAAAACTCGAACCACAAAATAATAACCCAATAACAGTCGACCACTTTAATCCCCACTTAATATAATGCCCCACTTAATATAATTTTATCCGACCAAAAACGTAGAGTCTATGGTCAGCCGACAAGATTAAAACAAAGGCTATTAAATGCAGCGACAATTGTGAAGGGTCAACCGACCAAGAATAATTGTGAAGGGTCAACCGACCAAGAATGCAGCGACAATTGTGAAGGCTATTTTAATTATGAAGGGTCAGCCGCCACAACTAAATGACAATTAACTTTCCTGGGTCAGCCGTCCAACAACAATTATGAAGGATCAGCCGACAAGTTAACAAGGATAATTTAATGCAACAATGAATAAATGCAACCCGCTCAACACGATACCCAGAAACACCCGAAACCCTAAAAAACAATTAATGCTAAGTACTATTTAAACAAAACAAACCGAACCAACTTGCCCAGGTAACACGTAACGATCGAAACAGACAAGTAACCACCAACGAGAGAAACAATACACTCGCACAAGACAATGACGGCAAAAAACGAAAATTAAAACCAATTTAATTTACCCTAAAATCAATCAACCAAATAAAGACTTTGTTAACTTAAGAATAATCAGTGATTATTCGAGAAAACAATATCATTATAAAGTATTCGGATTAAAGGAAAAAGAAAATTAGGTTATGAGAAGAAGGGATTTTTTGGCAGCCATTGATGTTTTTTAAGGTTTTTAGGAGGGTATTTAGGAGGGTATTTATAGGAAAAGTGGAAGGAGTGCATGTGTTGCATCTTCTTTCTTTCTTTCTTCACGTCTTCTCGACTCGACTTTAATTCTTTGTCTTTTCTCGATGTCGTCTCGGGATTTGAACTTGTCTTTTAATTTTCTTCTTCTATTAGACTTAAGTTCTTCGACTTCATTAAACTTCCGTCTTTAAACTTTTTCTTCGATAAATCTTTAGAATAGGTCTTGGAATTCCGTTCTTTTTGCACTCTTGATCTTTTGACTTTGTCTTTTCCCGTTTTCTTCGATAAAAGCCCGTGAAAGCCCGTGTTTTCTTCCTTTTTCATATTTTGGTCCTAAAACACAATAAAAACACAAACCACGCATAATTCCGACTTTTACGATATAAAATACACGTTTTGGTCTTGTTATTATTGGAAATAAGTGGTAAAAGGATAAGTGTTTTCACACTTATTAAATCCCCTACACTTGACCATTGAAATGCCCTCATGCAATGTATTAATTTTAAAGTACGGTTTACATTTTCCATCATAAATAACCCACCTTGGCCTTTATTAAATACTAAACATAAAATGATAGAAACAAGTAAAGAAATCAAACACTTACATTGGTTTTGGCAGCCATGAACGTTTATCATCCTCAAGTTTCACGTTCCCCACACCAAGCTTAAAAACGAGATCATTGTTATTATAAGTTAGCAGACTAACAAGAACTCATGTGGGCCAATTATTCACTTAGACTCCCTTATTCCTAGGTGTATCTCTTATATTTTATTTTTGTCTTGAATGATCACGAGGATGCATTGTTTGACTTATTTCGATAGTTATTTAGGCCGAAAATAAAGTGAAGGATTTAATCAATAGTTAGCTAAAGGACAAAATCTTTTAAAACTGCTTCTCGGGACCTCATAAAGTTCATATCTTGGCATAACTCGCTTCACGATTTGAGACCTTTCTCGGACCGATATTTGGCAGCGACTTCATACTTCAAATCTTTGAGAGACGTTCTTGAAATTATGGTCTTCTCTTCATAATAGGAATTTCTTCACTTGAGGTTTTGAGAGATTCTTCATATTTGGACCACGACTTCTTCATTTTTCTCCAATCTTTATTTTGGACTTTGATATACAACGAT
Source organism: Glebionis coronaria (assembly GCA_025667525.1). NCBI lineage: Eukaryota > Viridiplantae > Streptophyta > Magnoliopsida > Asterales > Asteraceae > Glebionis > Glebionis coronaria. The sequence continues at coordinate 873,708 of JANFOE010000201.1, read as the reverse complement.
CCGCCTCCTTTTAGGACCTGGATCTATTTATCCTCATACCTTGTTAGGGCCTTTTTGGATAGACTTCTCCATGATCTTTAGGGGAGTATTTTCTTTTCGTCGTGTGTCTCGATCCTTCATATTGACTTTGGATAAATGGTTCTTCACATCACTTTTGGATCTTTAGCAACAAAATGTAGCCCTCATGCCTTGTTAGGGCCTTTTCGGACTCGCCAATCTTCACATCCCGCTTCAATAAGTTATGCCTTGGCTATAAACTCTAATCCGTACCGAGCAACTTTTAAACGATCTTGGGCTAGAAGCTAAGTAACTTTTTAAATCGTACAACCTTATTTATTGCAGATAAATTTATTAGCAGGCGATGGGAGAATAGGCTTATAATTAACTCATATAAATTCACGAAAGAATACCGAACTTATAATTGACTCTATCATCTCTCCTTCTCCACAGTTTAAAATCTCAAGGAATGAGACTCGTGGATGCTTAGCCTATTAAATCAAAGTTTTGGGTTTTCGAGTCGCCTATAGGATCTTGCAAATTCTTAGACTTTTTCAAGTTTTAGAAATCGCATTTTAAAGTTCCCTTGATAAACGACTCTATAGGATCAATTATAGGAACTTGCGAAAAGTTCTTGTTCTTAACCCGTGAGAGTTAAGACTTTCGCGTTTTATAGCTCCCTATATAAAAGCCTAGCAAAACTTGACTTAAACACGTTAAGGATACTAACTAGAGTAAACTTAGATAAGTAAACTCGGGTTGAGTCAAAATGTTCACGACTAAGAAAAATTTAAAACCACTTTATTTAAGCAAGGAAAGAAAATAACCATAATAAAGGAAAGTACAACTATACAACTAGGCCAAAATAGATTAAAAATTTTGAAAAATGTCGAAAAATCAAGTTTTCCGGTTAAAATGAGGGCAAATTCATGGAAAAGACCACTTACTTCGATAGAAATCCCCCCTACACTTGAGATAAACATTGTCCTCGATGTTTAAGCATGTGGGAGTAAACTCCCCTACACTTAGGACATTGTGCACGTTGTTTAAATCTTGCTAAGGAAAGGACAACTAAAGTGATTTCAGTGTGAACATATAAAATATGAAATATTGAATCACAAGAGTTTTAGGATAGAACCGGGAAGATGGGAACACGGTATCACAGTTCATCAAAAGTCATCAAGGTGGATCTTTGAATCTTGAATCCCTGCACAGCACAAGAAACAAGACGACAAACACATACGGGGCTCCCCCTACACTTATTATGAAAGCAGTAAAGGATAGAACACGGGTTGCCTCCCGAGAAGCGCTTGTTTTTGTTCACCGAGTCACGAGCCTGACTCGACCCAAAGTTAGTTCATGGGAAACGTGATGAGGGGTGGAATCATCTCATGAGAGATGTCCTCACCAAAGTACAGCTTCAAACGCTGGCCATTCACCTTGAAATTGGGCCCATTTGGCTGAGAAAGCTCAATGGTCCCATAAGGAAAGACTTTTGCGACAATGAATGGACCAGACCAGCGGCTCTTTAACTTGCTAGAGAAGATCTTCAACCGAGAGTTAAAAAGTAAGACTTGATCACCAACGTGGAACTCTCAGTTCTTGATCCTTGCGTCATGAATGATCTTGGTCTTCTCCTTGTAGATCAGTGAGTTCTCGTAAGCTTCATTTCTTAGTTCGTTGAGCTCGTTGAGTTGAATCTTGCGATGATCACCAGCTTTGTTGATGTCGAAGTTAGCCCACTTCAAGGCCCAGTGCGCCTTATGTTCCAACTCGACGGGGAGGTGGCATGCTTTCCCGTACACAAGACGATAAGGCGTACAGCCGATCGGGGTCTTATAAGCAGTACGGAAAGCCCATAGAGCATCATCTAACTTATCGGCCCACGCGGCGCGATGCTCTCCCACAGTACGATCCAAAATTCGCTTCAATCCACGGTTGGATATCTCGGCTTGCCCATTGGTTTGGGGATGATAGGCGGTGGAAAGACGGTGATTGACACCATACTTAGCCATGACGCCTGCAAATTGATCGTTGCAAAAATGAGTCCCGTGGTCACTGATAATAGCACGAGGAACGCCGAATCGAGCAAACAGCTGCTTCAAGAAGTTACAAACCACCCTCGCATCGTTCGTTGGGAGAGCCTTAGCTTCAACCCATTTAGAAACGTAGTCAACGGCTACGAGGATGTACTTGTTCCCTTTGGAGGATGGAAATGGCCCCATAAAGTCGATGCCCCATACGTCAATGATTTCACATTCTTGTATGAAATTTTGAGGCATCTCATCTTTATGTGTGATCTTGCCTTGGCGTTGGCAAGCATCACAATGCTTAACCATTTCGTGAGCGTCACGATAAATGGTGGGCCAATAGAATCCAGAATCAAACACTTTTTTAGCGGTGTAGTTGGGACCAAAGTGACCACCGATGGGTCCTCTGTGGCAAGCATCAAGGATTTGCAAAGCTGCCGGTCCATCAACACAACGACGAATGATCAGATCAGCACATTGTTTGAATAGATAAGGGTCATCCCAAAAGTAAGTCTTAACATCATTCAAGAACTTCTTCTTTTGTTGGGATGTTAACCCTTTGATGAGAATACCACCCGCTAAGTAGTTTGCAATGTCCGCAAACCACGGGGTGTCATCAAGATTGAGATTTATGGACATTAAGGTCTCAAGGGGGAAAGAGTCATTGATCTCTTTGTTCGGATGATCCCCTTGATATGGATCCTCAAGTCGACTCAGATGATCTGCGGCCAGGTTTTCGGCACCCTTCTTGTCACAAATTTCAATGTTGAATTCTTGAAGGAGTAAAACCCAGCGAAGAAGTCTTGGCTTAGAGTCGTGCTTAGTCATCAAGTACTTCAACGCGGAATGGTCCGTGTATACGATTGTGGTGGATAAAACAAGATAGGGGCGAAAATTTTCAAAAGCATAGACAACAACTAAAAGCTCTTTTTCGGTTGTCGTATAATGCAATTGAGCCCCCGTCATTGTTATGCTAGCATAGTGGATTGGTTGGAAGTGTTTATTCACTCTTTGGCCTAAAACCGCTCCAATAGCAAAGTCGCTAGCATCGCACATCAATTCAAAAGGCAGCTCCCAATTATTTTTTTTTGGTAATGGGTTACCCCGGTAAATATATTAACCAAAAAATCGTTTAAGTACAAAGGAATGTGGCTGAGATACCACATTTACCTCAAGCTACATGCAGCTTGTTAACAAAGACTATGAAACATCAAAAGCCCTAACCGAATCTAGAAAACAAAGGTAAACTAGATAAAAACCAAGATGTGAACATGAAACCGCGCTCACTCTTCAGCATCCAACACCACCATGATAGGAGCAGGATGAATCCAAATGAGTCTGCCTCCTTAAAAAACCTTACCAAAGAAAACCCAGTGGGAAAAACCTTGGACAAGGAAAAAAGAGTACAACACTCACCCGTCACACCTATCATGGAACAATTCTTGAGCTCGGTACCCTCCATTTGTCAAGCAGCAAACTTGACCTGGTAGATAATTTCTTGAAACGGAAAGAAATCAACTTCAAACGAATAGTATCACATAGAATCTGAAATAACTGATCAACAGACATCCGCTTCTTCTTGAATAGTCGTGAATTACGTTCCATCCAAATAAAATAAGCAGTAGCAGCCAACACAAGACGAGCAAGAATGCTAACACATGATTTCCCATTCGAAATTGGAATAACATGAGCTAATATATCATCAATACGAGGGGGGACAGTATCCATACCACACAAGGTCCGAACCTTAGACCAAACCTGCATAGAATAAGAACATTCAAAGAAAAGATGGTCATGGGAGTCCTGCACCAAACCACATAAAGGACACCGAAGAAGGCTTAAATCCACCAACGGGCCAACATCCCATTGCTTAAGCCTATCCTGCGTCTTCAATTTCCTTCTAACCACCAGCCACAAATTAATAGAGTGACGAGGAATACAATGCGAAAACCAGACAGCTTTATACCAATTAACTTCCATAGCTCGATCACGTATGGAATCCCACGCTAACGCCACAGAAAACGGCCGAGAAACACCACTAATATCCCTCCACAGCAACTCATCTTCTTTGTCATCATTAATAATAGGCACAGGTATAGAAACAATATTCGGAAATCTAGTATTCCAATCCTGCGGCCACTGCCAAGCACCATCAACGATAAGATCCCTCACCTTATTAGATAAAGAGAACCCCGATCTATTGATATTACGGACCGTGAGGGTGTCCCGTAGAGGACAAAAATCTGCCCAATTATCAAACCACATAGAAGCAACTCTACCATTATTAATATTATACCATAAAAACTTACGAACACGTGGTCTGATTTGGAGAAGTTTTCTCCAGCCCCAACTCATGTCACCAATACAAGGAACATCCCAAAAGCTTTTATCCTTTAACTTGTAAGAATAGATCCATTTGACCCATAAAGAATCTTTACGAGTCAAAATACACCAAATATGAGAAACCATTAAAGCAGCATTAAAGTCAGAAAGCTTACGAATACCAAGGCCACCTTCATAAAATGGATTACAGACAGAGTCCCAAGCAACTTTAGCCTTACCCTTCTTCATTTCACCTTGACACCATAAGAAGCCCCTCAAAACCTGCTCCAAATCATGAATAATCCGCACAGGTAAAATAAAAACTGACGCCCAGTAAATATGCATAGAAGATAGGACTGAACGAACTAACTGGAGTCTTCCTGCTAAAGAAAGAAATTTATTGCGCCAATCATTAACTCTACTCTCAAGCTTTTCTACAAGGACCTTACAGTCCCTATACAGAAGCCTGGAAGAGATTAGAGGAACACCAATGTATCAGACAAGTAACTCGCCTTCAGCAAAAGGCATTATATGTAAAATAGTACTTTTAACAGCAGTGGAAACATTGCAGAAGAAAACAGTGCTCTTAGGGATACTTGGAACCAAACCAGAAGCAATTTTAAATTCCTCCAAACCATCCATAATAACTTGCACAGAACCCAAATGACCCCTGGCAAACAAGAAAAGATCATCTGCAAAGCAAAGGTTAATAATTCGTTGCTGCTCACACCGGTGATGGAAATAAAAGTCATCAGCATCAAGAACCCTTCGCTGCAGCATAAGAGAAAGAACTTCCATAACCAAAGTGAAAAGATACAGAGATAACGGATCACCTTGTCTGAGACCTCTCTTTCCTTGAAACCAACCATATAAATTACCATTGATACAAATCGAATACGACGTAGTAGAAACACATTTCATAATCCAATCAACCATTATATGATGAAAACCAAACCCAATCAGAGTGTTACGGAGAAACTGCCAATCCACCGTATCATAAGCTTTTTGAATATCAACTTTAAAAGCACATCTTGGCGGACCAGAGTTTCTGTGATAGTTTCTCATCAATTCCTGCGTCAATAATATATTATCCGAGATCCTGCGGCCCGGAACAAAAGCTGATTGATTAATAATAACCAAAACCCCCAAATCCCCTTTAATACGGTTAGCAATAATCTTGCTAATGCATTTAAAGATAACATTACAACAAGAGATAGGGCGATAATCATTAATCTTGTCAGGAACAGTAACCTTAGGGATAAGAGCAATAATAGTATGATTAACCTCTTTAAGTAGTTTTCCATTAGAGAAAAACTCCTGAATAGCACATGTAAACTCATCACCCACAATATCCCAAGACTTCTTAAAAAACGCAGCAGTAAAACCATCCGGCCCAGGCGCTTTATCATCACTCATGGAGAATAACGCACTCTTAATTTCAGAGTCAGAGATTACTCTAACCATATGGGCAGATTTCTAAGCACCAAGCTTTCTAACAAACAAATCAGACGTATCAAAAGAACCTGACACACTTGCCTGACCAAGAAATTGCTCGTAATGAGCAACAAAAGCTCCAGGCACAGCATCTCCATCATGAAGCACATTATGAGAATCACGAACCATTTCAATACGATTACGAGCCGTCCTACTCTTCACCGAGTTATGAAAATAAGCCGTATTTGAATCACCTGCATCAAGCCATTCAATTTTAGATTTCTGACGTAAAAAACGTTCCTCATCAAGAGAAGCTTCCTTTAAAGCAACTAGATAATGAGCATGCTCTTCTTTCAACAGCACATTGGATGGGTCTCTATCAAGGGCTTGTTGAACAACATCTAATTCCACACGTAGTCTAGTAACACGATCATGAAGATTACCCTGTTCAAACAACAGTTTACGAAACGGAGCCTTTAAACGTTTTAAGCGTTTAACAAGCCTAAACATAGGACAACCATGAACATTAGCCAACCAACCATTAGCTACCACTGCATGAAAACCCTCCTTATGCACAAGAAAATTACTGAATTTAAAAGGTTTAGGCTTAGATTTGCTAATAGTAGGGATTCGTAACACACAAGGAGAATGGTCAGAAATCCCGGTAAGGTTGGAATATTGCAAAACAACCTGGAAACTCATCAAGAAACTTAATGTTAGACATAATCCGATCAATCTTTTTGAGAATACCATCATCACCCTGTGGTTTCTCATTCCAAGTAAAATGTAAACCTGTAGCATTAACGTCCATAACTTCCATAAGATTAACACACTCCTTGAATTCCCGCATGGCAATATTAGGAGTGTAGCCGCCGCATGAGTGATCCTCAATATTAAGAGCAACATTAAAATCACCAAAAACAGCCCATGGCTTATCCCGCATAAAAGTAGCATGAGCAACCAAATTATTCCAAAGAACACGCCGATGTATATAGTAGTTATCAGCATAAACGAAAGAGCAGAACAAAGTACGGTTATCCATACGCGTTTTAACCTGACAATGCATAACTTGACATGTTTGAGACAACACCATAACATCCACATTCTCATCATTCCAGCCAAGAATTATACGTGTCCCTTTAGGACACAAACCACCATTTGACGTCCACTTCCATCTGCTAAAAATCTTACGACACATATCATACACACCCGAAGCATCAACATGAGACTCCAAGATAACACAAACACTCAGATTATTTTCATTAATAACCTGACGAACCTCTATTCTTTTAGGGGATTGGTTCAGACCCCTTATATTCCACGAGGCGATACTAAACATTTAAAATAGTCGTGGCAGGAGTGCTTGCCCCTGATTGAGAATTAAGAAGATTAGAAGATTCATCATAAATGTTTTCAACCTCCTCATCATCATCATCTCCACTTAGGTCACCTATATCCCCTGAAAGAGTCCCAAATGAATTCGAAGTAGAAACACCACTTACCACATATTTACCTTTATTTGAACTGCTAGTATGCAACCCAGATTTGGTACCACTATCATCTTTACTATTATCACGTTTAGATACATTCGAAGTCTTACCAGGGTTAGATGAGTTATCATGTATATGAGCACCAGAAGTGGACGACTTCGGACTAAAAGTAAAAGGATTACCAACCTGGAAACCTTTGCTTAACGGGACACCTCTCGGAATCTGGCTTCCTTGCTTTCCTTTGTTGTTATGCTTTCTACTACGAACTTGTTGAAATCCATCATCTTGTTCATGTATAACTTTAGGTGCCACTTTAGGGAGAACACGTTTAGGACAAGTTTCAGCCGTATGACCAAAGATATTACATGTAGAGCATCTAGGCGGCTTCCACTCATATTCAACTTTAATAGTTTCCTTAGTAAACCCCTCACCCTCCAAATCAGGAACACTAATAGTAATTGTCTCATGTAAATCACAATCAGCTTTAATTTCAATTGAACAATGAGCAAAACTACTACGACCCCAAGATTCTTTACACATAGTGCTAGTAAAATAATCAAGCATAATAGGCTTACCAAGATATGTAGCAATCAGACTAATACCCTCTTCCTCAAACACTTGAAGAGGCACATCATGAAGTTTAACCCACACAGGAATACAGGTAAATTCTTCTTTACGAAGGCTAGTCTTCATAGTATACCTTTTAAGAATAATGGGAGAATTACGAATCATCCATGGTCCACCTTCCAAAACAGCTTCATACCCAGATTGTGCATCAAATTGAAAGAAAAAGAAACCATTGGAATTCATCATGATCCTTTTTAACCCAAATTTAGCCCAATTAGTTTTAGCATAATATTCAACTACTGGAAATGCCATTCGTTTACCAATAAAATATCCATAGAGCGTATTATGAAAACGTGTATTAACCTTCTCAACCACTTTACGTAGAATAGATACCTGAACACCCTCAAACCTGTTTTCAGATATGGCAGAACCTATATTACCACGACCAACAAGTGAAGCTTGTCGGCTTGAACTAGCAGCAGCTGCATAGGAGTTAGTTGGACCACCAATATCCACCGACTGTACAATAGGGCATTCCTTCACAGTTTCCTCGACAACTATCACTGGATCACTTGGATTAGAAAACGTGAAATCATCCATATTAGAGTCAACTACATCACTCCCGTCATTAGGGTTTATATCCAATTATGCAAACGATAGCTCATCATTAACCAATTTACTAAACGTAGGAGATGATACACTCACCTCATTATGCTGATCCAAGGACATACGCATTGTGACATTAGATAAATCTGGTATAACCCTAGCATCATGCCCTACAGTAGTACTCATAGACGGAACCCTAGCATCATCACACACACCTGCTTTGGTAGCATTAATATGTTGACGTTTTAATGTTCTAACATTGCTCTCCAACTCCACTTGGCGTGCACATACAATATCAAGGGTCTTAGTCCATTGCTCATTAGTCATTCGCTTCAAGAATTCATATTTGTCACCTTGGACATCATTCATAAACCTACTAATCACTTCCACAGTATTGAGAGAGATCGAGAACAATTTTTCAACATCTTCTAACGACTCTACATTCAGCTGCTGTCGTTCACCGTTAGCATTATCACTTCCAGTACCCAAACTAGGATTTGAAACAACCTCAGCCGAATCACTCACGAAACCCTCCATAAAAATAAATCTGCTTCACAAACAATAAATAGTAGCCAAATCGTAATGCTAGCTAATGAAACGCAAAATAAACCAATCCACCAATCGTTGCTAGTCACAATTTAGTCACCAATCACAAACCTAGCGAATAAAATAATCCAACTAGAGCCAAATACTAGCGAATCTTAAAACAAAACTTAACGATTAAAAAATACCAAGCAGCCCCCACCAAAGCAAATCCCTAAGCAAGCAATTAATGCAAACCAGAAAAACTAAGTCTAATACGCACTATAAATAAAGATTTGCACCGACTGAATAAAAGGGAAAAAACAAAGTACCGACAAGAATAAAAAAAAAGGAACCCACTAAAGATGTCAACCACTAGATCAAATAAGAAAAACGTGTTTACACACGAATTGCTTATAAGATTTCATGATGAGACTACCAAAGTGGAATCGTAGAGAAAAAACGATTTTCAGCCGCCATAGGTGTTTACTAGGATTTTTGTCATATTAAGGCAGCTCCCAATTAGGGGTAACCAATACCGTGCCTTAGTTAGCTTATCCTTGAGAAGATTGAAGGCTTCAATACACTCTTTAGAAAAGATAAAAGGAGTATCTTTTTCCAAGAGGTGGGTCATCGGGCGAGCGATTTTAGAGAAATCCTGAATGAATCGACGATAGAAGCCCGCATGACCCAGAAAACTTCTCACACCCTTCACGGTTGAAGGTGGAGGTAATTTGGCTATGACATCTACTTTAGCACGGTCGACTTCAAGACCGGCTTTAGAGATTTTGTGTCCTAGCACAATGCCTTCTTTTACCATAAAATGGCATTTTTCCCAATTCAGAACAAGGCGAGTGTCTTCGCACCGCTTAAGCATACGTTCCAAATTGGCAAGGCAAGAAGAGAAGGAATCCCCAAAAACCGAGAAATCATCCATGAAGACTTCCATGGTTTGCTCAACCATGTCATGGAAGATAGCCAACATGCACCTTTGGAAAGTCCCGGGGGCATTACATAAGCCTAAAAGGCATTCTTTTGTAGGCAAATGTGCCATAGGGACAAGTGAATGTTGTCTTCTCTTGATCTTGGGGATCGATGGGTATTTGGAAATAACCCGAGAAACCATCAAGAAAGCAGTAAAATTCATTACCCGCTAAGCGTTCAAGAATTTGGTCCATAAAAGGTAGAGGGAAATGATCCTTTCTCGTGGCATCATTGAGTTTACGGTAGTCTATACAAACTCTCCACCCAGTAACGAGACGGGTAGGAATCAGCTCGTTGTTTTGATTGGGCACAACGGTGATTCCGCCTTTCTTAGGCACACAATGGACTGGACTAACCCATGGTGAATCCGAAATAGGGTAAATCATACCCGCATTAAGAAGTTTGATAACCTCTTTTTTGATGACGTCATGTATTTTAGGATTCACCCTTCGTTGGCTTTGAATTGTGGGCTTAAAGTCGTCCTCCATGAGAATTTTATGTGTACAAAAGTGAGGATCAATTCCGCGAATATCGGAGATTTTCCAAGCGATAGCTCTTTTATGCTTCGTCAACACGGCGATAAGTCGGGATTTTTCTTCTTCTTTCAGGTCCTTTGCGATGATGACCGGTAACTTCTCGTTGTCTTCAAGGAAAACGTACTCAAGATGAGGAGGTAGGTCCTTAAGCTCAAGAGTAGGAGGGTCCTCAATAGATGGTGTAACTAACGATGGATCATCATTAGTCACCTCTTTGGGAGAAGGAGGAGAAAACGGGTCTTCATTGAGAAGTCTCTCAATAGTACGAATGTCTTCATCCCAATCGGTGGACGAATTATCATACTTAATATCGAGAGGACCCAAGCTAGCTTCGAAATCATCCAAGTCACTTTCTCCAAAAGGAGTCAATGCCGGAGCAATTGAGGCAATGGTCTCAACATTGGGTAGAGAAAAGAGAGTACTTTTGCAAGCATCATGAAAATGTTCTTCACAAGCCTCATCGAGAACATCAATAACATTAACACTCTCATATGAATAAGGATGCTTAGAAATCTTACCCATGTTGAAGACAATTTTATCGTCACCAACTCTCATGATTATTTCGCCCACGGCTACATCAATGAGAGTGCGACCGGTCCTCAGGAAGGGACGTCCAACAATTAATGGAACACGAGGATCCATCTCGTAGTCAACGACAACAAAATCCGCCGGGAAGGTGAATTTGTCAACGCCAACAAAGACATCTTCGGCTATCCCCACTGGATAAGCAACCGTACGGTTGGCTAATTCCAAAGTCATTTTGGTGGGGACTAGCTCTAGGAGAGATAATTGCTTCCAAACACTTAAAGGCATTAAGTTTATACTGGCACCTAGATCGGCTAGGGCCATGCAATTCTCTACTCCCGGGAAGTTGCAAGGAATCAAGAAGCGACCTGGATCGCCAAGTTTGGTGGGCAATTTCTTTAAGAGCACTGCGGAGCAGTTCTCATTAAGTTGGGTCTGAGTAATGTCAAGAAGCTTCTCCTTGTCACTTAGAAGATCTTTAAACATTTTCGCGTATTTGGGCATGTGAGCGAGAGCCTCGGCAAAGGAGATTTTAAAATTCAATTGTTTAAAAATTTTAAGAAAGTTTGAAACTTGAATATCATCCTTGCTCTTTTGCTTCTCTTTCCTCAACCTTGAAGGATAAGGTATATTGGATGAACAAGAAGGCTTTAGGGAAATAGGATCACTCACAACCACGGGTGGTGGGGAAATGGGGGTAGAAGGCAAAGGAGGTGGAGAAATTGGGGAAATAGAAGGATGAGGAATAGGAGCAAGTGACTCGTTTTCCTTAGTCACAATCACCGGTGGAGGTATAGGAAGCTCGGGTTCCTTGTTACCTTTACCACTGCGAGTGGTGATTGCTTTCATCTCCCCTCTTGGATTCGCAACGGTATTACTCGGAAGAGTACCCGAAGAAGAGGGTTGATTACCTTGGAAGAAACTAGCCATCATGTTCCTTAAGTCATTCGTTTGACTATCCAAAGTGTTTCTCATATCAGCTCGCAGATCGTTCCCTTGTTTTACCAGGTCTGCTTTCAAGTTGAGCACTTCTCGTTGGAGATTGTCCACGATCACATCATTAGTCCTCATGTAGGTTCCTATGTCTTGGTGTAATGCGGTGGGTTGGTTGGGAGGAGCATTGTAAGCGGGTGGTTGATAAGCAGGTTGTTGGTAAACTTGGTTTTTTCGTTGAGGTGGATGTGGTTGTTTGTGAGGTGGTATGTATGGTCCACGAGGTTGTTGTTGTTGAGGAGGGCGGTTGAGGTTTTGTTGTTGGTTTGGGTTGTTAGGAGTAAAACCGGGCGGGGAAAGAAAGTTGTTGGAACGGTAGCTAAGCAAGTTGCGGTCACCTTGAGGACGAGCTTGATAAACGGGTTGAGGATAGGTACCGTATGCTGCATTCACATTCTCAGAAGGGTAGTCTTGGGTGGCAGTACAAGTGGTGTAAGAGTGAGGACCCCCGCATATCTCACATGGTTGGCTAACAGCATTGACTTGAGTGTCTTGAGCGTTTTTAGCATTTATGCTGTTGGTGTTGCTGGCGGTTTGGGTAGCAAGCGATTCAAGAAGCGCAGTGATTTTGTCAAGTCGCTTATCGCTGTCACTAGTACTAGCACTAGCGACATTGGTCCGAACACTCTTGGTTTGCACACGAGACTTATTCTCAATGATATCCCAAGCGGCATTAGAAGTCTTAGCCAAAATATTACCCCCCGAGGCACTGTTTAGTGAATCTTGGTCATTCATGCTTAAACCATTATAAAAAGTATTAATTTGGTGCACTTTGGTAAAACCATGTTGTGGGCATTTTCTCAAAAGGTCTTTAAAACGGTCCCAAGATTCACTAAAAGACTCATCGTACTTTTGTTCAAAATTAATGATTTCATTCCGCAAAGCGGTAGTACGAGAGGGTCGGAAAAAGTAGTTGATAAACTTGGTCTCCAAATCCGTCCACGTAAGAATACTTTGTGGCGGTTCCTTAGCAAGCCAATGCCGGGCTTGTCCCTCTAAAGAAAAGGGAAAAAGTTGTAAACGAATTACCTCTTGTGGAACACCATTGAATTGACCGTATTCGTGAGTTGCAAGAATCTCTTGATGTGGTCATGAGGATCATCAATGGTACGCCCCAAGAATGGTTGAGCAGAGACCATCTGGATAAAACCGGATTTGAGCTCAAAGTTGTTGGCTGCAATCGCGGGTATGACAATTGGATCATTGTTGCCATCTACATGTGCTTGCAGCAGTTCAATCATCGGGCGATTGTCTGGTAGAGGCTCATTGTTGTTGTTGTTATTATTGTTGTTGAGAGGTGGGTTGTTATTGTTGTTGAGAGGTGGGTTATTGTTGTTGTTTTGTACACCGGCCATGTCTAAGTCTTCGAGAGGCTCGGGCTCTTGATAAGACGTGGATCGTGTACGCATGCACCTGCAAAAGAACTAACAAGGCAAACAAGAAATATTTTTGGTTTTTATGGTTTTTTAATTTTTTTTGTATTTTTGAAAATTTTATATTTTTTAGGATTTTTTGAATTTTTTTTGTGAAAAAGTAACGTTCACGGTGAACGGATCACAAAATCCAAGTTCTCACAAAAAACGGTTAATCGTAACTAGAAGAGCCGGCAGCGGCGCCATTTAATACATGGTTTTTCATTGGGTTCAAGATTTTTTCTCTCGGTATCTCCTCGAATTGATCACGGTTCTAAGTGCAATTATTTGTTCTTGGTTAATAAAAAGGTGTTGGTTTGTTTATCTATTTTAAACTAATGACAAATAAGTAAGTGTCGAAGAGTAAAATTAATGCTTTAAACTAAATTGACAAGTTAAAACTAAGTGTTTGAAAACGTAAAGAAAAGATTAGAACAATACTAGAACACTTAATAGAACTAACACTTGGAAACTTTGTAAAAACAAGAAATCAAACAATTGGAAATAAGCTGATCGGAATACATGGGAAATGGGACCAATCGGAATATATTCCGATCGTCTGATCGGAATGTTGAGGAGCCGGAGATCGGAATAATGGACAAAGAGGTGCAATCGGAATATAGAAAATAGCTTAAATCGGAATGTGAGAAAAGAGTTGCAATCGGAATGTTCAAGGAAAAACCAAATCGGAATGTTCAAGTAAGTACTAATCGGAATACATCATAACATGCCAATCGGAATAATAAAAAAAATAAGTATAATCGGAATAATGGTCAAAGAGCTCAGATCGGAATATAGGGAAAATAAGCATCAAATCGGAAAATCCTAAACCCTTTTCTGATCTATAGATCGGAATGAGGGAAGGGGAGAGCTGGTCGGAATAAGCAGATCGAAAAGGGGTTTTACCCTTTCTGATTACAATGTTGATCCGAAATAAAAGCTAAGGAGATAAGCTATGAAATAAGCTAACTCCAAAACTAGCACGAATCTAATATTAAGCTGATCAAATAAGCACAAATACAACTTATCTAAACTTCAAATAATCAATCTTATAAATCAAATAATAAAAAGATGAACTTTTTATAAAAACTTTAAAAAGTAAATAAGCTAAACTTACAAATAAGCCAATAAGCACAAAGATCTTAAAGCTTATTTGTATAGAAACTTAAGGAAACATAAAAAGATTAACTTTTTAAGCACAAAAACATTGATGAACAACACGGATCATAAGTATTTTGCACCAAAAGTTAACTAAAATCAAGAAAGGTAGAATGAGATTAAAGATTAAAAGCTTAAAATTAAACTTGATTAATGAAAAACAATACAAAAGTTTGATCTTGAAGGAAAGAAAGATGAAAACTAGTGAGAGAAAGTTTAGAACTTTCTCTCTCTAAAACTAGAGAGAATGAAAAACTAAAAAAACTAAAACAAAGACTAACTCCCTCCTAATGTGTATTAGGAGGGTATTTATAGGAAAAGTGGAAGGAGTGCATGTGTTGCATCTTCTTTCTTTCTTTCTTCACGTCTTCTCGACTCGACTTTAATTCTTTGTCTTTTCTCGATGTCGTCTCGGGATTTGAACTTGTCTTTTAATTTTCTTCTTCTATTAGACTTAAGTTCTTCGACTTCATTAAACTTCCGTCTTTAAACTTTTTCTTCGATAAATCTTCAGAATAGGTCTTGGACTTCCGTTCTTTTTGCACTCTTGATCTTTTGACTTCGTCTTTTCCCCGTTTTCTTCGATAAAAGCCCGTGAAAGCCCGTGTTTTCTTCCTTTTTCATATTTTGGTCCTAAAACACAACAAAACACAAACCACGCATAATTCCGCCTTTTACGACATAAAATACACGTTTTGGTCTTGTTATTATTGGAAATAAGTGGTAAAAGGATAAGTGTTTTCACACATATTAGTTTCCTTCCCCAAAGTAACTCATAAGGTGTTTTGTTATGTATCTTGTTGACTAATTGATGAGACTGCTTTTATACATAGTCTCATCGTCCAAATAGGGCTTAAAATGCATTAAATATCATCAAAATACCCATATATATGGTTGTGTTTGTTGCTTGTGTATTTTAGGTACGGATATTGAGAAAATGACAAAAGATCACAAGAATCATGCAAAAACGAACACGGGAAACGAAGCCGCACAATGAACCAAGCCCTAATGAAGCATTTTCCAAAGAAAACCCTTGAAGACTTGAAGAATCATGAAGAAGGGTCCTCCAATATGGAAGAATTGACACTTTATACCCTTGTATCTTCATAATTACAAGTTTGGTCCCTAAAGTTTGTCAAATTTTCAAAAAGGGCCCTCCACTTTGAAGAATTGGCAATTTTAGTCCTTTAACAAAACTAAAATGTCAATATTTATCCTCCTCAAAGTCAAACATACCAAGAAGGACTCCGAGTTACAAGAATTACAAGTTTGGTCCTTTGAAAATCTCAAAATTACCAAAAGGACCCTTGACTTTGAAGATTTGGCAAAAATGGTCCCTCATCAAACATGAATTGGCAATTTCAGTCCTCCAAAATGTCAATCATACAAGTTTAGACCATTATCCTTGAAGAAAATACCAAATCAGTCCTTCAAAAATCACAAACTAACATATCAATCTTTTTGTACTTGACAATACAATTCCATACTTATTAATAACCCTAGTTCTCTCTCCCTATGGGGCGATTTCCGGCGCCGCCACCACCATTATTTTCCGGCAAAACCTATTCTAATTAACGTTTCTCTACCTATTAACGTATGATCTGATCTTAGTGATGTCTGTGGTCTCCTTTTTTGGGTTCCATTGATATTATTTAGATTATATTCCATATGCTTCATGGTATGCAAACGTTTGTTAGGGTTGTGTTCTTTTTGTGGTGGTGGCGTCGATCTATCCTTATACTCTAATAAAGAAATCGTTCTATGCTTTTATATGTATCGAACCCTAAACCCTAGTTTTTAGGGTCTTGCTGGTTATTATCTTTATTTTTTCGGGGATTTGATGCGACGGTTGGTGGTTACTGGTGGATCCTGAGGGTAATGCTTATTTTTATTTGGATCGTCTTCACTCTTGGGGTGGCCTTGTGATGTTTTTCACTTGGTCAGTCCTTTCCTTGACGCTGCGGGATGACGATGAAACCCTAATTTGCTTAGGGTTAGGTTTTTTCAGCGTATGGATCCTGGGTTTTTCAGCACGTTGTCATGGGTTACAATGTTCATTATAAGGCTTATTATGAGGTAACATGATCCTACCTGTTTGGTGGCAACGTCTTTGGGTTTCGATGTATGCCGACGGGGACCTTCGGTCCTTATGATTACTCAGTTATAGGTTGGCGCGTCGGTGGCTGGTTAATGGTGGTTTTCGCTGTCGGTGGGTGTGAGATTGGTGATGCTCGTGGAGGTGCGGGTTGGGGAGAGGAGAATTGTGACGCTCTATCATATGTTAGGGTTTATGGCATGTGATTTTCACGTGATGAACCCTAGTCATTGATGTCTTGTATGCCGGTCTGAGCATGCATGTTATCGGGTTGGATGCTAGCTAGTAAGTCCAAGTTTTCACTCTTATATCAAAGACGGAAGGTTTAGCATGATTGGGGTTGTATAAGTTGGAAATGGGATTGTATGTTTTTATTATTGTTTCACAACTTTTTTGGTAGTCATAAGAGTGGCATGTCACTCTTATGTAGGGTTTTAGTTGTTGCACGAGAGTGTGCATGGTTGTTGCCTATGTAACGGGCTGTGATGTTAGGATTTCACCTACATCCGTTGTACTTCAACGTTTTTTGGCGTAATATATTTTACCGGGGTTCTCCCCTTTACCCAAAAAAAAACTGGCAAGAAATACACCTGAAATCATTTTACAAAACTTTTTAGGGCAAAAGTGTGAAAAATGAAAAGTTGTTATGAAGGAATTTGGCGTTGACAGCTTTTTAAATGGAAATGACAAGTATTGCAAAGATAGGGGATTAATCATGGCCAGACAAGATTCTAACCTAGACCAACCAGAACCTCCCACGTGTCCCACTCGCCCCTCTCCTCCAATCACAGGCCACCAAAGCTCCACCTCACTCCCCACTCACAATCTGTTATAACTAACCACTAATTAATTAATTAATTGGGCGGTTAACACTTATTTAAAAACAAAAACAGATCAAAAACAAGTTCTTGGTGTTCATAAGCCGATTTGGGTTTTCTTAATCTTGTTATAATTAGGCCTTGATAATGTGCAGATTTATGATTAAGGTGGCCTTAATCACATCCCAACTTTCAAATAGCCTGCCACATCATCACCCATGTCACATGTTTACCCTGCTTTTCACACTTTGGAGAAGATGCCAAAACAGTAGGCCCTCATCCAACGCCCCACAATCCAACTTTGTTTCTAAGCTTTGTATAAGCCCTTAGATCAAATTTCAACAGCTGCCAGCTCCACTACAATCTAAGAAGACTTCACATGAAGCCAAGTAATTCAAACCTGCAAGGGCAAAATGGGGACTTCAAGCATTAGGGTTTTACGTTTTTCTTTGCATTTCTAGAACCTTTGTAGCCTATATAAAGGCATTTAGGCTTTACATTTTACCTGCTTTTGGTTTTTCCTTGTTCAAAAACTTGTAAATCCTCTTTTCAGTTTAATGAAAGTGTGTTAAGTTTGTTGAAGAAAGACCAAGTGCCACTTAATTTTGAGCTTGTTATTGTTATTTGTTAACTGAAATTGGACCTTAAAACGTGTTTTTAAACCTTGTGTAAGAAATTACACATTGGACTGAAACTTGATATTTTGCTAAGTTTTCTTGGTACATCTTGGAATTTTTGGGATATAAGCTGATCATAGCATCCTAATTGTGATATTAAGGTGTTGTGAAGCTCATATCTTGGGGATAATCAAGTTTATTTTCCAAAAAGTCACCTTTCTGATTTTGATATTGTGCTTCTAACCTTGTTGAATCTTAGCAGGGTTGCTGTTGGAAGCTTGTGCTTGTTCTTGCTAGCACATAAGCTCTAACATTCGTGGGTATGGATGTACATCCATGAGGTTTGTCTTAAAACCTTGAAAATCTGATAAATTTTGGATTTTTTTGTGGATTTGTGCTCTACTTGTGTTCTTGTTGTTTTCTTGGCTTGAATCTGCTTAATCTTGCATAATAATGTTGTTTATATGCTAGATTAGTCATTTGGTAAACTGAATCTCACTTTTGATTTGAAAAACTTGGTTTTGAAAAGTTAAAGGGGTGTTTGGGATTACCTGTTTGAGTTCATAATTGGATATTGTGTTGTTAGAAGTGTGTATTTGTGCTTGGTATCTGATATATGCTTGGTTGAGAGTATTTTGCTGCAATTTTTTTAGTTTGAAACCTTGAATCACACAATCTGCTATATCTTCTTGAGTTTTTGGTCTCAAATTTGGCCCATTAAGGATCTGTTTTGGGTTTAGCCCATTTTCTAGGCCCATTAAGGGTACTTAGGTAATTTCAACTTCATTTCTGTGTTATTTAGGTTAAATTAAGTTAGTTTGCAACTTTTTAGAACTTTTTAGGATTTTTGGATTTTTATTAATATTTTAATATTATTTTATTATTAAAAATTAAAAGTCTAATTTTCTAAGTTTTTACATTTTTCCTAGATTCTAGACACTTAATTAGGAATTTTGTAACTTTCTAAATATTTTTAGGGTATTTTAATTATTTTCTAAAATTATTTTAAGTTTTTATAGCTTTTAATAGTTTTTAATTGTTTAAAAAAAGTTTTTAGTGGTTTTAAAATTTTGAAAAATATTTTTTTAGCTTAATTAGGTTATTTTAAAGGTTTACAAACTTTAAGATCTTGATTTGGACTTTTTATTAGTTAATATTGATTTTTAGGGCTTTAATTAGCATTAAAAAGTTAATATTTACGTAATTAAAAGGTTTTAGCAAGTTTGGATTTTTTGTAAACCCTTATAATATTTTAGTGGATTTTTAGTGATTTTTGGTAATTTTAGGGTAAAATTTTTAATTTGGTGCTTTTTACGGTTTTACGAGAAAGACTCTTTCGTCTTAGTGTAATCCGTCATCGTAACCGTCATTCTCTTCTTATCCCATTTCTATTTTCTTTTTCATAATCATATAATCACAAAGTTAATCATTTCATTAACACAACACACTAGCCTCCTTGGGAAACGAAATTCTCATTGGTCATTAGTGCTTGGTTTTCCTAAACCGACACTTAACGCTTGCCCTATTTTACCTCCTTTTCCTAAAGGTGTGTAAAAACTCTACATCAATTTTGGCGCCGCTGCCGGGGAGGCGTGTTGTGTTTGATTTGGAATTGTTGTTTTTATATACTAACCCTAATAGTATTTGTATTAGTAGCACTCTACTAATACGTATTATCGGTTTTCGTTTTTGTGTGAATACTATTACTATATTGTATACGTAGAACAATAAATTCACAAGTACTCCAAATACGTGAGAAATCACAACCTTGACTTGGGAGGTCATTACCCAATCATTGTATTCGAATCTCAAACCAAAGAAAAAGGCAAAAATAGATAAATACTTTCGTGAAGCTCGATTTTGAAAAATACAAACTATAAGGTGGGTATAAGGCGGATATTATAAAATATATCCTAAGGAAAAAGGCTCTTAAGTGCTTCGCGCCACCTCGTTTCCCCGCTTACTTGTGAGTATTTGATTTTGAGAGCTAATCGAGGGTTTTGCCGCCCAAAGTATTATTAAGTATCATATATACTTTCTTGGTTAAACCCTCTTGAACGTTTTGGTGTTCCACCAACGTTCTAAAGTCATTGAAGGCGTTCACTTCACGTGATGGTTTTCATTCCTTGAGGCTTCTTTAATCAAGAGATTTGATTAAGGAGGAGATTTGTAGATTTTTGTCTACTTAATACATTCACCAAAATCCAAAAAGGTTAATACAATCAAAAACCACAAAAAAAAATTGAAAAATACAAAACACCAAAAAGAATCTTCTTTGCTCGTCCCCTCGTTGTACGTGACGTTTATGCTAACTCATAATCAAGCAAGACGTGAACGTAAACGAAAGAACAAAACTCCCACTCCTAATCTTTCTAGTGAGGAGTCTCCTATTGACGAACCCATTGTAAGAAAAGCACCAACCATGGCGAATCGAACTATGATGGAGTTACTTCAAGCACCCACCGAGGGTTATGGAGAGGCTATTGTGATTCCCGCTATCCTTGTGGAGAATTTTGAAGTGAAAACGGGTTTGTTGTCGATGATCCAAAACAACAAATTCCGTGGTGATGAGAAGGACAATCCACACAACCATATCCACCATTTCAATCGTCTTACCGCCACTTGCAAGTTTAAGGATGTTTCTAATGACTCGATTAAGATGATGCTTTTTTCGTATTCTCTAGCGGGGCCCGCTAAAATTTGGTTAGAGAAAGAGCCACCCAATTCTATATTGACGTGGAAGGATCTCGTGTCTAAATTTGTGAACCAATTTTTTCCGCCCTCTAAGACTACACACTTGAAAAACGAGATTTCAAAATTTTCACAAGAGTTTAATGAAAGTTTTTCAACGGCTTGGAATAGGTTTAAGGAAATGTTACATGAATGTCCTCATCACGGTTTTTCCGACTTGCATCAAATTGACACGTTTTACAATGGACTTAATAATCATGAAAGGGATTATCTTAATGCCGCCGCGGGTGGTAATTTTTTGTGTAAAACGGTTGAGGAAGCTTTGGTGATAATTGAGAATAGATCTGAGGTGTATCGTCCTCGTAGCACGTCTAGTGTTTGTAAGGCTTCGTCTTCGGCTTCACCTTCCTTGTCTACTACCATCGATGCTTGCCAAATTGAGGTGAACTTGGAAAAAAAAAATCTTTGATAAGCTTAAAGGTCTTTTGATTGAGTTCAAAGTTGAAGAACCAAGTGCTCCCGCTACGGCTAAAGCGGTTGAGGTTTCATGCATGTATTGTGGTGGAGGTCATGATTTCTCCGAGTGCATTACCAACAGTGGTAACACTTCGAGTGCCTACGCGGCCACGGGAACTTACAACCAAAACGGTCAAGTTACCCGCTCTAATCAATTGACTCCACCGGGTTTTGGTTCAAATCAAAATGCTAACAACAAATATCGCAACAATCAAGTTGGTTTCAAAAACAATTACAACAAGGGAAACTATGGTAATCAAGGGGCTAATAATCAAGTTTCAAACAAAAATCAAAATGATTTTCAAAACAACAACAAAGGTTTGCAAACTTTTAAAGATCTTCCAAATGAATTTGTTGAATACACTAATGGGAATGATGCTAGGTTTGACAACATTCAAAGAGAAATCATTAGCCTAAGATCCGAGTTTAAGACCGACTTGAAGAAAGAGTTGAAAAATGAGTTAGCTAATGAGCTTAAAATCCACACCAACAAAATGGAAGGGAATGTAACTAGGTTACAACAAAACCAACAAAGTCTGTTGTCTTCAATCTCATCATCCAAGTTGCCACTATCTTCTTCAGACTCTCTTTCATCAATATTTGTATGAACCTCTTTATGTCTTCTTAAAGGTTCACCTTGTTCAAAATTGGAAGAGAAAATATGCTTAAAAGTGTTGTCAACGCCTGAACCAAGGTTGTCAGCGTTTGAACCATCAACGCCTGAAATGGTGTTGTCAACGTTTGAGCCATCAACGCCTGAATTTGTCCTGTCAGCGCCAGATTTTCCTTTGTCAGCGCCTGAAGGAACATGCATGTTGTTAACTGGTGGTACTTGGGGACCACCATTTTCCTTTCCAGCAGCAGCAGCAACAAAAGCATCTGTCCATATGGGAATAGTGACATACTCTTGTATGGGAGATGACTTGTCTGCTGGTGATCCAACCTCTTCATTAACCTGTGTACCTGAAACATCAACAACTGGTTCTTCCACAACATTTGAAGTTACCTTCACAATGTCTGGATTAGTAACAGGCATATAATTCAAAGTCCTAGATAGAGGTTCCAAGTCAAACAACCAATTTGGACCACTTTCAGGATCACTAGGTTTACTCTCTAAAAACCTAACATGTACTTTTCAAGTATACGTTTTTCCTTCTTAAGGTAAACCCTATATCCCTTACTCTGCACTAAATAACCCATGAAATAGCCTTCATCACCTTTAGCACTAAAGTTACCTAAGGCATCACTAGTATCTAGTACAACTACATGACAACCAAAAGGTTTAAGAAAACCAATGTTAGGTTTCCTTCCCCAAAGTAACTCATAAGGTGTTTTGTTATGTATCTTGTTGACCAATTGATGAGACTGCTTTTATACATAGTCTCATCGTCCAAATAGGGCTTAAAATGCATTAAATATCATCAAAATACCCATATATATGGTTGTGTTTGTTGCTTGTGTATTTTAGGTACGGATATTGAGAAATTGACAAAAGATCACAAGAATCATCCAAAAACGAACACGGGAAACGAAGCCGCACAATGAACCAAGCCCTAATGAAGATTTTCCAAAGAAAACCCTTGAAGACTTGAGGAATCATGAAGAAGGGTCCTCCAATATGGAAGAATTGACACTTTATACCCTTGTATCTTCATAATTACAAGTTTGGTCCCTAAAGTTTGTCAAATTTGCAAAAAGGGCCCTCCACTTTGAAGAATTGGCAATTTTAGTCCTTTAACAAAACTAAAATGTCAATATTTATCCTCCTCAAAGTCAAACATACCAAGAAGGACTCTGAGTTACAAGAATTACAAGTTTGGTCCTTTGAAAATCTCAAAATTACCAAAAGGACCCTTGACTTTGAAGATTTGGCAAAAATGGTCCCTCATCAAACATGAATTGGCAATTTCAGTCCTCCAAAATGTCAATCATACAAGTTTAGACCATTATCCTTGAAGAAAATACCAAATCAGTCCTTCAAAAATCACAAACTGGCAAGAAATACCCCTGAAATCATTTTACAAAACTTGTTGGGGCAAAGTGTGAAAAATGAAAAGTTGTTATGAAGGAATTTGGCGTTGACAGCTTTTTAAATGGAAATGACAAGTATTGCAAAGATAGGGGATTAATCATGGCCAGACAAGATTCTAACCTAGACCAACCAGAACCTCCCACGTGTCCCACTCGCCCCTCTCCTCCAATCACAGCCCACCAAAGCTCCACCTCACTCCCCACTCATAATCTGTTATAACTAACCACTAATTAATTAATTAATTGGGCGGTTAACACTTATTTTTTAAAAACAAAAACAGATCAAAAACAAGTTCTTGGTGTTCATAAGCCGATTTGGGTTTTCTTAATCCTGTTATAATTAGGCCTTGATAATGTGCAGATTTATGATTAAGGTGGCCTTAATCACATCCCAACTTTCAAATAGCCTGCCACATAATCACCCATGTCACATGTTTACCCTGCTTTTCACACTTTGGAGAAGATGCCAAAACAGTAGGCCCTCATCCAACGCCCCACAATCCAACTTTGTTTCTAAGCTTTGTATAAGCCCTTAGATCAAATTTCAACAGCTGCCAGCTCCACTACAATCCAAGAAGACTTCACATGAAGCCAAGTAATTCAAACCTGCAAGGGCAAAATGGGGACTTCAAGCATTAGGGTTTTACGTTTTTCTTTGCATTTCTAGAACCTTTGTAGCCTATATAAAGGCATTTAGGTTTTACATTTTACCTGCTTTTGGTTTTTCCTTGTTCAAAAACTTTTAAATCCTCTTTTCAGTTTAATGAAAGTGTGTTAAGTTTGTTGAAGAAAGACCAAGTGCCACTTAATTTTGAGCTTGTTATTGTTATTTGTTAACTGAAATTGGACCTTAAAACGTGTTTTTAAACCTTGTGTAAGAAATTACACATTGGACTGAAACTTGATATTTTGCTAAGTTTTCTTGGTACATCTTGGAATTTTTGGGATATAAGCTGATCATAGCATCCTAATTGTGATATTAAGGTGTTGTGAAGCTCATATCTTGGGGATAATCAAGTTTATTTTCCAAAAAGTCACCTTTCTGATTTTGATATTGTGCTTCTAACCTTGTTGAATCTTAGCAGGGTTGCTGTTGGAAGCTTGTGCTTGTTCTTGCTAGCACATAAGCTCTAACATTCGTGGGTATGGATGTACATCCATGAGGTTTGTCTTAAAACCTTGAAAATCTGATAAATTTTGGATTTTTTTGTGGATTTGTGCTCTACTTGTGTTCTTGTTGTTTTCTTGGCTTGAATCTGCTTAATCTTGCATAATAATGTTGTTTATATGCTAGATTAGTCATTTGGTAAACTGAATCTCACTTTTGATTTGATAAACTTGGTTTTGAAAAGTTAAAGGGGTGTTTGGGATTACCTGTTTGAGTTCATAATTGGATATTGTGTTGTTAGAAGTGTGTATTTGTGCTTGGTATCTGATATATGCTTAGTTGAGAGTATTTTGCTGCAATTTTTTGAGTTTGAAACCTTGAATCACACAATCTGCTATATCTTGTTGAGTATTTGGTCTTAAATTTGGCCCATTAAGGATCTGTTTTGGGTTTAGCCCATTTTCTAGGCCCATTAAGGGTACTTAGGTAATTTCAACTTCATTTCTGTGTTATTTAGGTTAAATTAAGCTAGTTAGCAATTTTTTAGAACTTTTTAGGATTTTTGGATTTTTATTAATATTTTAATATTATTTTATTATTAAAATTAGAAGTATAATTTTCTAAGTTTTTACATTTTTCCTAGATTCTAGACACTTAATTAGGAATTTTACAACTTTCTAAATATTTTTAGGGTATTTTAATTATTTTCTAGAATTATTTTAAGTTTTTATACCTTTTAATAGTTTTTAATTGTTTAAAAAAAGTTTTTAGTGGTTTTAAAATTTTGAAAAATATTTTTTAGCTTAATTAGGTTATTTTAAAGGTTTACAAACTTTAAGATCTTGATTTGGACTTTTTATTAGTTAATATTGATTTTTAGGGCTTTAATTAGCATTAAAAAGTTAATATTTAAGTAATTAAAAGGTTTTAGCAAGTTTGAATTTTTTGTAAACCCTTATAATATTTTAGTGGATTTTTAGTGATTTTTGGTAATTTTAGGGTAAAATTTTTAATTTGGTGCTTTTTACGGTTTTACGAGAACGACTCTTTCGTCTTAGTGTAATCCGTCATCGTAACCGTCATTCTCTTCTTATCCCATTTCTGTTTTCTTTTTCATAATCATATAATCACAAAGTTAATCATTTCATTAACACAACACACTAGCCTCCTTGGGAAACGAACTTTTCATTGATCATTAGTGCTTGGTTTTCCTAAACCGACACTTAACGTTTGCCTTATTTTGCCTCCTTTTCCTAAAGGTGTGTAAAAACTCTACATCAATTTTGGCGCCGCTGCCGGGGAGGCGTGTTGTGTTTGATTTGGAACTGTTGTTTTTATATACTAACCCTAATAGTATTTGTATTAGTAGCACTCTACTAATACGTATTATCGGTTTTCGTTTTTGTGTGAATACTATTACTATATTGTATACGTAGAACAATAAATTCACAAGTACTCCAAATACGTGAGAAATCACTACCTTGACTTGGGAGGTAATTACCCAATCATTGTATTCGAATCTCAAACCAAAGAAAAAGGCAAAAATAGATAAATACTTTCGTGAAGACCGATTTTGAAAAATACAAACTATAAGGTGGGTATAAGGCGAATATTATAAAATATATCCTAAGGAAAAAGACTCTTAAGTGCTTCGCGCCACCTCGTTTCCCCGCTTGCTTGTGAGTATTTGATTTTGAGAGCTAATCGAGGGTTTTGCCGCCCAAAGTATTATTAAGTATCATATATACTTTCTTGTTTTCATTGATTAAACCCTCTTGAACGTTTTGGTGTTCCACCAATGTTCTAAAGTCATCGAAGGCGTTCACTTCACGTGATGGTTTTCATTCCTTGAGGCTTCTTTAATCAAGATATTTGATTAAGGAGGAGATTTGTAGATTTTTGTCTACTTAATACATTCACCAAAATCCAAAAAGGTTAATACAATCAAAAACCACAAAAACAAATTTGAAAAATATAAAACACCAAAAGAATCTTCTTTGCTCGTCCCCTCGTTGTACGTGACGTTTATGCTAACTAGTAATCAAGCAAGACGTGAACGTAAACGAAAGAACAAAACTCCCACTCCTAATCTTTCTAGTGAGGAGTCTCCTATTGACGAACCCATTGTAAGAAAAGCACCAACCATGGCGAATCGAACTATGATGGAGTTACTTCAAGCACCCACCGAGGGTTATGGAGAGGCTATTGTGATTCCCGCTATCCTTGTGGAGAATTTTGAAGTGAAAACGGGTTTGTTGTCGATGATCCAAAAAAACAAATTCCGTGGTGATGAGAAGGACAATCCACACAACCATATCCGCCATTTCAATCGTCTTACCGCCACTTGCAAGTTTAAGGATGTTTCTAATGACTCGATTAAGATGATGCTTTTTCCGTATTCTCTAGCGGGGCCCGCTAAAATTTGGTTAGAGAAAGAGCCACCCAATTCTATATTGACGTGGAAGGATCTCGTGTCTAAATTTGTGAACCAATTTTTTCCGCGCTCTAAGACTACGCACTTGAAAAACGAGATTTCAAAATTTTCACAAGAGTTTAATGAAAGTTTTTCAACGGCTTGGAATAGGTTTAAGGAAATGTTACATGAATGTCCTCATCACGGTTTTTCCGACTTGCATCAAATTGACACGTTTTACAATGGACTTAATGATCATGAAAGGGGTTATCTTAATGCCGTCGCGGGTGGTAATTTTTTGTGTAAAACGGTTGAGGAAGCTTTGGTGATAATTGAGAATAGATCTAAGGTGTATAGTCCTCGTAGAACGTCTAGTCTTTGTAAGGCTTCGTCTTCGGCTTCACCTTCCTTGTCTACTACCATCGATGCTTGCCAAATTGAGGTGAACTTGGAAAAAACAATCTTTGATAAGCTTAAAGGTCTTTTGATTGAGTTCAAAGTTGAAGAACCAAGTGCTCCCGCTACGGCTAAAGCGGTTGAGGTTTCATGCATGTATTGTGGTGGAGGTCATGATTTCTCCGAGTGCATTACCAACGGTGGTAACACTTCGAGTGCCTACGCGGCCACGGGAACTTACAACCAAAACAGTCAAGTTACCCGCTCTAATCAATTGACTCCATCGGGTTTTGGTTCAAATCAAAATGCTAACAACAAATATCGCAACAATCAAGTTGGTTTCAAAAACAATTACAACAAGGGAAACTATGGTAATCAAGGGGCTAATAATCAAGTTTCAAACAAAAATCAAAATGATTTTCAAAACAACAACAAAGGTTTGCAAACTTTGAAAGATCTTCCAAATGAATTTATTGAATACACTAATGGGAATGATGCTAGGTTTGACAACATTCAAAGAGAAATCATTAGCCTAAGATCCGAGTTTAAGACCGACTTGAAGAAAGAGTTGAAAAATGAGTTAGCTAATGAGCTTAAAATCCAGACCAACAAAATGGAAGGGAATGTAACTAGGTTACAACAAAACTAACAAAAAATGGAATAAGGGCAACATGAGATAAAACAAGAAATGATTAAAGCCGAGAATAGGCAATCCATGTTTGAAGATTAAATCTCATCTATGTTTGAGGCAATTATGTGCAAACCGTCTTCGAGTAGTCTTCCTAGCAACACCATGTCAAACCCTAAGGGTGAGATGAAAGTGATTACCACACGTAGTGGTAAGACACTTAAGGAACCGACTCCTCAACCAATTGCTCCAACGGAGGAAGTAATTGAGGAAGAACCCGAGGTGGTGGTCCAAAAGGAGCATGTCCCAATCCCACGAAGTACCGCTCATGCCACACCTACGGTTGATCCATTACCAATATTGGAACCCGAGATTCCAAAGGCTATGCCTATGCCTCAACCCACACCACCTTTGCCCTATCCATCGAGACTTAGAAAGGAGAAACGTCAAGAGCGCGACAATTACCAATTTGAGCTTTTTATGAAAATGTTTCGTGATTTGCACTTTAATGTGAGTTTAGCCGATGCTTTGGTCATGATGCCTCGATTTGCCGCTATCTTTAAAAGTATGTTGAACAACAAGGAGAAATTGCACCAATTGTCTAGTTGTTCGTCGGTTTATCTTAATCGCATACCTCAAAAAGTCGGTGATCCCGGTAAATTTTTGATCCCTTGTGCAATCCAAGATATGGAAGAATACTTTGCCTTGGCCGATCTTGGTGCTAGCATTAACTTGATGCCACTTGCAATCTTCAAGTCGCTCAATCTTCCTAATCTTACCCCTTCACTAATGTCTATCGAGTTGGCCGACCATTCCACGATTCCCGCATGTGGATTGGCGGAAGACGTTTTTGTGAAAGTGGGAAAGTTCTACTATCCCGTAGACTTTATCGTTGTCGATATTCCCACGGATCCTCAAGTTCCTCTCATTTTAGGTCGTTCGTTTTTAGATACGTCTATGGCTTTGATCAATGTTCATGCTAGAAAGATCACCTTACGTTTCAACGACGAGGAACTTGTTATAAACGCAACTCAAAACTCTCAAATTTCTCATGTTTATTCCGTTGCAACCATAAACCTCGTTGATATGATTGACGTGGTTTGCGAGGAATTTTCACAAGAAGTTCTAGGTTTTGGTGATGAAGAAACTAGTGGCAATCCCACTATGTTAGATCCAATTCTTGATAATTCGACACCAACCTTCACTCCATTTGAAGGTGGTGGTTTAACGTTGGAAGAATTCGATGTTCCACGTACTTGTAACGAAGACCTCGACAACGATGAGGACTTCTCGATTATCAAGGATTTTCTTAACGATTTCCCATTTCCTCCACCCGAGGAGGTTATGAGTATCGAGCCCAAATCTTCACTTGAGGAGCCACCTATCCTCGAGTTGAAAGATTTACCTCCTCATCTCGAATATGTCTATTTGGGGGAGGGCGACAATTTGCAGGTTATTATTGCAAAGGAACTTTCGGATGATGAAAAAACCACACTTGTCGATGTTCTAAAGGATCACAAAGGGGCAATTGCGTGGAAGTTATCCGAGATTAAGGGAATTGATCCCAAATTTTGTACCCACAAAATCTTAATGGAGGAGGATTACAAGCCCGCAATCCAATGTCAAAGGAGTGTGAACCCCAAAATTCACGACGTCATCAAAAAGGAGGTCCTTAAACTCCTTGACGCGGGAATGATTTACCCTATTTCCGATAGCCCTTGGGTGAGTCCTATTCATTGTGTCCCCAAGAAGGGAGGAATGACCGTTGTGCCAAACGATGCCAACGAGTTAATTCCCACTAGACTCGTGACCGGATGGAGAGTGTGCATTGACTATCGTAAGTTGAATGAAGCCACTCGAAAAGACCATTTTCCCTTGCCCTTCATGGACCAAATGTTGGAGCGTCTTGCTGGAAACGATTTCTATTGCTTTTTAGATGGTTTTTGCGGTTACTTCCAAATCCCCATCGATCCTCGCGATCAAGAAAAAACTACGTTTACGTGTCCATATGGAACGTTTGCCTATCGTAGAATGCCATTCGGACTTTGCAATGCACCAGGAACCTTTCAAAGGTGCATGATGGCTATTTTTCATGATATGACCGAGAAGACGATGGAAGTCTTCATGGATGACTTTTCCGTGTTTGGTAATTCGTTCACTTCATGTTTGTCGAATCTTGAGAGAATGTTGAAATGTTGTGAGGAAACCAACCTTGTGCTCAATTGGGAAAAGTGTCATTTTATGGTTAAAAGTGGAATCGTCTTAGGGCACAAGGTCTCGAAAGCGGGGATTGAGGTAGATCAAGCTAAGGTAGACGTCATCGCCAAATTACCTCATCCCAAAACCGTTAAGGGAGTTAGGAGTTTCCTAGGCCATGCAGGCTTTTATCGTCGATTCATCAAGGATTTTTCAAAGATCTCTCGACCTATTACACATCTTCTTGAAAAAGAGGCACGTTTTGTCATTGACGAGGATTGTGTACAGGCCTTTGAAATCCTTAAGAGGAAACTTACTGAAGCTCCCATTCTTGTTGCTCCCAATTGGAACCTCCCCTTTGAGCTTATGTGTGATGCTAGTGATTACGCTATTGGGGCCGTATTGGGGCAACGTCATGAAAAGCACTTCTTGCCTATTCACTATGCTAGCAAGACGATGACCGAGGCTCAACTTAAATACACTACAACGGAGAAGGAGTTCCTTGCCGTGGTGTATGCATTTGAGAAATTTCAACCTTATCTCGTCTTGACGAAATGCATAGTGTATACGGATCATTCGACTATCAAGTATCTTATGGCTAAACAAGATGCAAAGCCGAGATTACTTCGTTGGATTCTCCTCCTTCAATAATTTGATCACAAAATTGTCGAAAAAAAGGAGCCGAGAATCTAGCGGCCGATCATCTTTCTCGTTTGGAAGATCCTCACCAAAGTGTTTACGAGCCCAAGGAAATCACCGAAACATTTCCGCTCGAGACACTTGGTGTAGTGAATTCTAAGCTTGATTCTTCCACCCCATGGTTTGCGGACTTTGCAAATTACCATGCGGGTAACTTCATCATCAAGGGTATGACGACTCAAGAAAAACGAAAATTCTTTCGTGACGTCAAGTTCTACTTTTGGAACGACCCTCACTTGTTTCGAACTTGTGCGGATCAAATCATCCAACGTTGTGCATTTGGCACCGAAGCTTCTAATATCCTTAGAGCTTGTCATGAGGGACCCACGGGTGGTCACCACGGTGCTAATCTCACGGCTAAGAAGGTGTTTGATGCCGGCTTCTTTTGGCCTACTATTTACCGAGATGCACAAGATCTTGTGAAGTCGTGTGACTCATGCCAACAACAAGGAAAAGCCTCACAAAAAGATGAAATGCCACAAAATATCATCCAAGTGTGTGAGATCTTTGACGTTTGGGGCATAGACTTTATGGGGCCATTCCCATCGTCTCGTGGTAATAAGTACATCCTTGTTGCGGTTGACTACCTATCTAAGTGGGTGGAAGCTAAGGCGTTACCCACCTGTGATGCTCGTGTGGTAGTCAAGTTTTTGAAAAGCTTGTTTTCTCGGTTTGGAACCCCTCGTGCAATCATAAGCGATCGTGGAACCCATTTTTGTAACGACCAATTTGAAAGGGTCCTAAGGAAATATGGGGTTACACATCGGCTTTCTACGGCTTATCACCCTCAAATGAGTGGGCAAGTCGAGGTTTCAAACCGAGCGTTGAAGAGGATCTTGGAGAGATCCGTTGAGGAAAACCGACAATCGTGGTCGGATAAGTTGGACGATGCTTTATGGGCCTTTAGGACCGTTCATAAGACGCCCATTGGGTGCACCCCCTATAAGCTTGTGTACGGGAAGAATTTCCACTTGCCTATTGAATTAGAACACAAGGCTTTTTGGGCCCTAAAGCATTGTAATGATGACATGGAGACCGCGGGAAAACACCGGAAAATGCAATTAAATGAATTGGATTAATTAAGGGATATTGCTTATGAAAATTCATTGATTTATAAATAAAAGACTAAAAATTTGCATGATTCTAAAATTCAAAACCGGTTTTTTAACATTGGGGATCAAGTTTTGCTTTTTAATTCTCGTTTGAAAATATTTTCCGGTAAGTTGAAATCCCGTTGGTCCGGTCCATTCACCATGACCCAAGTTTTTCCATATGGAACCATCGAGCTAGCTCAAAATGATGGCCCCAATTTCAAGGTGAATGGACATAGGTTGAAGCACTACTTTGGCGGGGAAGTTCCCTCCTTGAACTACCTCGACCAAGTCACTTTCCCCAATGATAATTAGTATTGAGGGCATCGAGTCGAGCTCATGACTCGGTAATCAAAAACAAGGTGCCTCGTGGGGGAGTCCCATGCTTATCCTATGTATATATTATCGCTTTCTAATATAGTAACGTGTGGGGATTTGTGCCCTTCCAACCTTTGTTCCGTGGTTGTTTGTGAATTGTGGATTTTAGATGATCATGATCTTCACGATTGGTGCCTCTCGTGTTCGTTTTATGGGAGCCCTCGATCGTTTGCTTTGAAGACTTTCTCAATATCCATGATATATCCTTTGATGTTCTCACCTTAGGTTTATAGCACACTTCATAAACGGCTATTAATTTAACGGTTACACCCTTTCCATGCTAAATTAGGCATTCGACTACGTCTCTAGTATGGGGGTGTTTGCACCCCTAGACTCGAAACATTGAGGACAATGTTTAACTTTAGTATAGGGGGGTGAATAGATACTTGCCTTGCCAAACCTTCACGCTTTCCAAAGTTTATCTTTTTGTTTATCGTTTTGTTGCAAAATAAGGCTAAAAATGGCAAAATTTTAAAATATTTCTCATGTTTTATAAGTGTTTGAAGACACGAATGTAGATTTTCCGATGGCGAGAATAAGAGTAATTTTTGACTCGACCGTGCGTGTTGAGCACTTAGCTTTGATTCCTTAACTTCATATTAGGCTAAGTCTCTTAAATGAGGACGAGAAATGATAGGGTTAATTATAAGTTACTATGTTAAACGTAGAGTACTCGTATTCTTTCAAAAACTCATGTGTTCTCGTTGTTTGCCTATTCTCCCTTCGCATGTAAATATTTTTTGCTTAATAAATATTGACTTAGCGGTTTAGTCTTGATTGTTGGGTTTCTAGTCTTTTCTAGTAGCTTCCGTGTAATTAAATTGGGAAGACATTAAGGTATCGCCAACGTCACGGTTTTGAAGTATTGGCACCCGAATAATCAAAAGCTTCACCCAATAATAAGATTTCAAGTGCTCACCTAAAACAAGCAAACAATTTGAAGCCCCACAAGGCCGAAAAATCTATGCAAAATTGAAAGTGAATCAAGCCTTAATCTTTGAAGCTTTAAAGATCCAAAATTCGCCTTAGCGTGAGGATATACGTCTTTGGCTAATAAAACAACCGATGAGGTGGATAATAAAAGGCAAGGCAAAACCAAAGTCATAATAAAAGCTTCATGGCGAAGTTGAATAAAAGATGGAGGTAAACCAAAGATAATAAGGCCCTTCCGTTAGGGGGCGTATAAAAGTCTTGGTAATAAGTCTCATGTTCAAAACCGTTATAAAACCGTGTTTATCGATCCTTCTTGTTGACTTAATTTTTTGACATCGTTGTCTATTAGGAGGGGTTATTGATTTGATGGTCTTGGTTACACCGTTAGGACTCTATTTTTAGACCTAAATCTCTATTATCGCATAAGTCAAACAATGTATCCTCGTGAAACATTCAAGACAAAATAAAATATAAGAGATACAACTTAGGAAAATGGGAGGATAAGTACGTGATTAGAGCATATGAGTAGTGTTAGCATTACTAACTTATAATGACAATGATCTCGTTGCACGCTTGGCATGGAATTGGGGTGAAAATCGAGGACGATGAAATTATTTCTAACGAAGCATTCACGTGTTCTTATTCTATGAACCTAAACGTCCCATTTTGCGATGAAAATCATACATTATGTCTATAACGCAAGTAGTAGTAGCAATAGTAGTAGTGTAGCTAGTTTATCGTTCAATAAAGTGAATAAAAATGCGTTTTGGAGATGCTACGATACTTTATTCTAGCATTGCGTGAGGGCACGACAATGGTTTAGTATAGGGGAGTGATGATAATGCTTTTATACATAGTCTCATCGTCCAAATAGGGCTTAAAATGCATTAAATATCATCAAAATACCCATATATATGCTTGTGTTTGTTGCTTGTGTATTTTAGGTACGGATATTGAGAAAATGACAAAAGATCACAAGAATCATGCAAAAACGAACACGGGAAACGAAGCCGCACAATGAACCAAGCCCTAATGAAGAATTTTCCAAAGAAAACCCTTGAAGACTTGAAGAATCATGAAGAAGGGTCCTCCAATATGGAAGAATTGACACTTTATACCCTTGTATCTTCATAATTACAAGTTTGGTCCCTAAAGTTTGTCAAATTTGCAAAAAGGGCCCTCCACTTTGAAAAATTGGCAATTTTACTCCCTCAACAAAACTAAAATGTCAATATTTATCCTCCTCAAAGTCAAACATACCAAGAAGGACTCCAAGTTACAAGAATTACAAGTTTGGTCCTTTGAAAATCTCAAAATTACCAAAAGGACCCTTGACTTTGAAGATTTGGCAAAAATGGTCCCTCATCAAACATGAATTGGCAATTTCAGTCCTCCAAAATGTCAATCATACAAGTTTAGACCATTATCCTTGAAGAAAATACCAAATTAGTCCTTCAAAAATCACAAATTGGCAAGAAATACCCCTGAAATCATTTTACAAAACTTTTTGGGGCAAAAGTGTGAAAAATGAAAAGTTGTTATGAAGGAATTTGGCGTTGAAAGCTTTTTAAATGGAAATGACAAGTATTGCAAAGATAGGGGATTAATCATGGCCAGACAAGATTCTAACCTAGACCAACCAGAACCTCCCACGTGTCCCACTCACCCCTCTCCTCCAATCACAGCCCACCAAAGCTCCACCTCACTCCCCACTCACAATCTGTTATAACTAACCACTAATTAATTAATTAATTGGGCGGTTAACACTTATTTAAAAAGAAAAGCAGATCAAAAACAAGTTCTTGGGGTTCATAAGCCGATTTGGGTTTTCTTAATCCTGTTATAATTAGGCCTTGATAATGTGCAGATTCATGATTAAGGTGGCCTTAATCACATCCCAACTTTCAAATAGCCTGCCACATCATCACCCATGTCACATGTTTACCCTGCTTTTCACACTTTGGAGAAGATGCCAAAACAGTAGGCCCTCATCCAACGCCCCACAATCCAGCTTTGTTTCTAATCTTTGTATAAGCCCTTAGATCAAATTTCAACAGCCGCCAGCTCCACTACAATCCAAGAAGACTTCACATGAAGCCAAGTAATTCAAACCTGCAAGGGAAAAATGGGGACTTCAAGCATTAGGGTTTTATGTTTTTCTTTGCATTTCTAGAACCTTTGTAGCCTATATAAAGGCATTTAGGCTTTACATTTTACCTGCTTTTGGTTTTTCCTTGTTCAAAACCTTATAAATCCTATTTTCAGTTTAATGAAAGTGTGTTAAGTTTGTTGAAGAAAGACCAAGTGCCACTTAATTTTGAGCTTGTTATTGTTATTTGTTAACTGAAATTGGACCTTAAAACGTGTTTTTAAACCTTGTGTAAGAAATTACACATTGGACTGAAACTTGATATTTTTGCTAAGTTTTCTTGGTACATCTTGGAATTTTTGGGATATAAGCTGATCATAGCATCCTAATTGTGATATTAAGGTGTTGTGAAGCTCATATCTTGGGGATAATCAAGAGTGGGTACAAGAAGTTGCATTAATCAAGTTTATTTTCCAAAAAGTCACCTTTCTGATTTTGATATTGTGCTTCTAACCTTGTTGAATCTTAGCAGGGTTGCTGTTGGAAGCTTGTGCTTGTTCTTGCTAGCACATAAGCTCTAACATTCTTGGGTGTGGATGTACATCCATGAGGTTTGTCTTAAAACCTTGAAAATCTGATAAATTTTGGATATTTTTGTGGATTTGTGCTCTACTTGTGTTCTTGTTGTTTTCTTGGCTTGAATCTGCTTAATCTTGCATAATAATGTTGTTTATATGCTAGATTAGTCATTTGGTAAACTGAATCTCACTTTTTATTTGAAAAACTTGGTTTTGAAAAGTTAAAGGGGTGTTTGGGATTACCTGTTTGAGTTCATAATTGGATATTGTGTTGTTAGAAGTGTGTATTTGTGCTTGGTATCTGATATATGCTTGGTTGAGAGTATTTTGCTGCAAGTTTTTAAGTTTGAAACCTTGAATCACACAATCTGCTATATCTTGTTGAGTTTGACTAAATTTGACCTAAGATTTTGGGAAAACCTAGAGTTTATGCATGCTTAGGGTTAAAAGATGTTAAAACATCATTAATATAACATAAGTGATAGATTTGAGTGGTTGAATCTGGCTTGTTGGTCAATTACATCAGCAAAAGTGAAAACTGCATGTTCTTGTGTTCATCAGTAACTTTAAGTGCTTGAATCTTTCTTAATACTGTGAATCATTGCATGAAACCTTTTTAGACTTGTTCTTTTGAGTTTATAATAGCTTGTGTATGCATTTGGTTAAGTTTGGCTGGCTGAATATTGCTAAAAGTGCTTATTGAACCTAAACTGCTTATTGTTCTAAGTTTGTGACAGATCTGGTGCTTAATTGAATTAACTGTACAAATTGGCTGTTGCTTGTTGTGATTTCTTTGTTTGTATTGACTCCTTATGATCCAATGATCATTTGGGTGCCTTGTTGAAACTTGAATCTCCAAAAAAGTCACTAAAGACAAAAAAGTCTACAAGTCAAGCAGTGGGAAAAGTTCCCACTACTCAACACCCAAAACTAGCCCCTGCTAGTGTTAATTTGTTCTCAGCTTATCAATAAGCTATAATTGCTTATCCAGACCTGCAACAACTTATTGTTTGTGATAGATCTTCATTATTTGACCCATTTGATTAGACTGGAGCTTATTGGACTTTGACTTTGACTTTTTGCTAGAAAACCAACTTATTTGACTTTTTCATAAGTGTTTATTTGCTTCCTTCAGCTTATTGAGTAAGCTTATTAGAAAACTTTTTGTTGAAATAGCTTATTTAAGTCATTTAAAAGCTTTAGAAACTTGAATCAGCTCTTGGGGTGGCCTAGAACTCAAAAACGACTATTTTGTCGTATTCTATAGATTGCTTATTGCATTTTCAGGCTTATTCCTTTGGCTTATTTCAAATTTCTTTTTATAGAAGTCTTATTTAGGAAAAAAGAAGCTTGTGTGTCTAATTTGAGCTTATGGCATTAGCTTATAGCTTAATGGGCCAAAAAGCCTATTAAGAATAAGCTGTTTGGTATAAGCTTGCTTATTTCACATTTTCAACTTTCGGGCCTTTGGAAAAAGTTGTTTAAAATCAAATTTTGAGTCAAGTAGTGCTTTTTGGGCTTTTTTGGACCACTTTTTCATTTTGGGCTCAAATTTGGCCCATTAAGGATCTGTTTTGGGTTTAGCCTATTTTCTAGGCCCATTAAGGGTATTTAGGTAATTTCAACTTCATTTCTGTGTTATTTAGGTTAAATTAAGCTAGTTTGCAACTTTTTAGAATTTTTTAGGATTTTTGGATTTTTATTAATATTTTAATATTATTTTATTATTAAAAATTAAAAGTTTGATTTTCTAAGTTTTTACATTTTTCCTAGATTCTAGACACTTAATTTGGATTTTTACAACTTTCTAAATATTTTTAGGGTATTTTAATTATTTTCTAGAATTATATTAAGTTTTTATAGCTTTTAATATTTTTTAATTGTTTAAAAATAGTTTTTAGTGGTTTTAAAAATTTGAAAAATATTTTTTAGCTTAATTAGGTTATTTTAAAGGTTTACAAACTTTAGGATCTTGATTTGGACTTTTTATTAGTTAATATTGATTTTTAGGGCTTTAATTAGCATTAAAAAGTTAATATTTAAGTAATTAAAAGTTTTAGCAAGTTTGGATTTTTGTAAACCCTTAGAATATTTTAGTGGATTTTTAGTGATTTTGGTAATTTTTAGGGTAAAATTTTTAATTTGGTGCTTTTTACGGTTTTACGAGAACGACTCTTCCGTCTTAGTGTAATCCGTCATCGTAACCGTCATTCTCTTCTTATCCCATTTCTATTTTCTTTTTCATAATCATATAATCACAAAGTTAATCATTTCATTAACACAACACACTAGCCTCCTTGGGAAACGAACTTCTCATTGGTCATTAGTGCTTGGTTTTCCTAAACCGACACTTAACGCTTGCCCTATTTTGCCTCCTTTTCCTAAAGGTGTGTAAAAACTCTACATCACCAATGCTCTATTCTGAACATAACAAGCTGTATTCACAGCCTCAGCCCAAAAAGCTATGGGAAAGTGAACATCAACCAACATAGTCCTGGCTGCTTCAATTAGGGTTCTATTCTTTCTCTCAGCAACCCCATTTTGCTGTGGGGTTCTGGCAACACTAAACTGCCTAGTAATCCCTTTCTTGGCACAAAAATCATCCAACAATTTATTTCTAAACTCACCACCATTATCACTTCTAAGCATTTTAACTTCATTACCAGTTTTCTTCTCTATCTGAGTAATAAAGCTAATTAAAGTATCAGCAGTGTCACTTTTCATAGCTAAAAAGCAAGTCCAAGTAAACCTAGAAAATTCATCTGTGATGACAAAGCAATATGATTTACCATTCAAACTCTCTATATTAGTTGGACCAAACATGTCCATATGCAGCAAGTGAAGTGGTATCAGACTTAGATCGATTAAGCTTGTGTAAACGAGATTAGATCAAGTTATACACGCAGAGAAACTTTGTTTATGTATAAAGTAATCTAAGTGTTATGCGGAATTAACACTTAAACAAGAACACACAAAGGATGTAAACAAACTTTCACTTGATTAATAATAACGAACTTGCTTACAATGAAAGTGTTTAACGTATGAAAACTTATTATCAAACATAACCTAAAGGTCTTCTTTTATAGACATAAGAAGCCTTGTACAAGAGTCTACGTATCAACTATTCTAGGTAAAGATAATTATAGAAAATACAATGTTGAACTTATCTTTACTAGAAACAAACTAGAAACAAAATACGTGTAGACCATATCTTTCTATCAGTGCTTGTCTTCAACCAATCAACGCTTGACTTCTTCTTGTCAACGCTTGATCTGTCAACGTTTATTTTCTTCTTATCAACGCTTGTTTTCCTCTTGTCAGCGCTCAAGTGGGCTGGCTACATTTTATTCCCAACAATCCTCCCCTAAACTTGATATCTACTCTAGTATTCAAGTTTCTGAATAAAAATTAAGAACTAGGAGGAATCTTACAACGCTTATCATATTGGTAATAAACACGCCTAATCAAATCTTTGGCCACGTCACTTGAATAGTCAATCTCCAGCTGTGTTGTCTTCATCTTCTCCAAAACTTCTTTGGACATGGGATACTAACCATCTACAAGAAGATACTCAGCAAACTTTGTAGAGCTCAAGTAGTACACACCAGCAGCTGAATACAAACGCAATTGAAGACCACTGACATCTTCTTCAAGATCCTTCCAAACAGTAGGATCTTCTTCTCTTGGTCCACACATTCTCTTGAATGTTTACCAAAGTTTTATTCCATTGACTGAAGTAGGAGCTTCAGTCTCATACTTGGCCTCCAACAACCTCCAAAGGTCTACCAAGTCTTCTCTATCCACACTTGCAAAGAGAGATATACGTGTAGTAAATGTGTGTACCTCTTTCCCATAATCTTTCAAAACCACTTTCATCTTCTTCATAGCTTATGATAGGGTTTCTGGCATCAAGAGGTAACACTTGTACCATATCTGAAGCTTCTAATGGTGAGAGCTTGATGCTCCTTCTTATAACAGCTTCACTGGGCGTCAATCTATCCATATATTTAGGAAACTCAAGAGGAACTCCCTTCTTCAAAGGTCTTGGAACAATCATTGCCTTCTTAAGCTCCATCTCTTCTGCAAGTTCTTCTTTCCTTTCATCTGAAAGAAGTCTGATAGTATTCATTTCCTGCACTTTTTCCCAAATGGGATAAGCCTTATACTCCAACTCTTCAAAGGATAATCCCAACAATTTCTTATAGGTCCATCCTGTTCCATGACATCTGAGTAGCATGTAGTACAGCTCCCTTCTATCCCTCTTCAGCATTGAGAGAACATTGCTAGCTTTGTGTTTCAGAATAACCTTGTAGTCTTTTTGTACTCTTAGAAGAATCTCCAAACCCCAAATCTGGCTAAAATAGTCAAATATGGATTCTCCATACACCTATCTTCCCAAGCATGGTACATCTGAACAACTTTTGGCATATCAAAATCTACTTGCAATTTCAACTCTCTAAGCTTCTCTCTTGCCGAATCATCACCATATTCAAGTCTTTCTGGTTGTTCTATTATCATCACACTTGAATCTGAACTAGCTTCATCACTTCCTTCTTGTTCTTCTGAAGTGACAACAAATGGTGATTTACCAACCTTCTTCCTTTCTTGTTCCACAAGTTGTGCAGCGAACCTTCTATCAAACTCTACCTGTGCTGCATCCTTTAGAACTTCTACTTCTACCATGATTCCTTTACCCTTATCTAATGGATCAATGATGGGTAAGGATGATGGTAATACCTGTGAAGATACTTCTTTGATGATAGCTGATGACTGAAATACATCAACTTCATTTGCAGGTCTGTCAATGCTCAATTTTTTTGTTTCAGCGCCCAATTTGCTCATGTCAGCGCTTGTTGTGTCAGCGTTCAAATTTTGCTTGCCAACGCCCAAATTACTTGTCTCAGCGCCTCTTGTAATTTGTTCCAACATAGCTGTAAAAGACAAGTCTAAATTGGTAGGAGTTACCAGAGATGTGTCAAAACCTGGTTGCTTCTTCAGTTCAGTTAGGGCTTCAGCAACACCCAAAGGTTCACCATCATGTGAGCCCTTATCACTCACATTAATCTGCTCTAGGTAAAGATAATTATAGAAAATACAGTGTTGACCTTATCTTTACTAGAAACAAACTAGAAACAAAATACGCGTAGACCATATCTTTCTATCAGTGCTTGTCTTCAACCTATCAACGCTTGACTTCTTCTTGTCAATGCTTGATCTGTCAGCGTTTGTTTTCTTCCTATCAACGCTTGTTTTCCTCTTGTTAGCGCTCAAGTGGACTGGCTACATTTTATTCCCAACATTCATGTCGTTCCTTCTCTTTGCAACGTCCTTAGCTGAGATAGTTCTTCCATCTTCAGGTTTTTCTTTTCGATCCTCTTCAGTAGAGTCTGGAGTTGATCTTACCAAGATAGCAACTGCAATTTTGGCAGCCTTATTGAATGTGTCTCCATATTCAATAATTTCCCATAGGGTGTGGTCATGGATTTGAAGATACTGCTCAAATTTAAACTTCCACAGCTCAAAGTTGTCTGGGTCTAGCATGGGAATCTTGATGTTAGTGCTTGAGGAGGAGGAGGTTAACTCTGGAGTAGACATGGTGTTTTAGTTTTAGGGTTTCTTGAAAATTAGGGTTTTTGGCGATTTAGGGTTTTTGTGTTCTTTAGATTAAAGTTTCTCAACAAGCTCTGATACCACTTGTTGATCCCAAACTTAGATCGATTTAGCTTGTGTAAACGAGATTAAATCAAGTCAAACACGTAGAGAAACTTTGTTGTATATGTAACAATTCAAGTATTATGCGGAATTAATACTTAAACAAGAACACACAAACAAGATAAACCAAACTTTCACTTTGATTGATAAATCGAACTTGCGTACAATGAAAGTGTAAAACGTATATTAAACTAAAACCTAAAGGGCCTCCTTTTATAGATTAAGGAACCTTGTACAAGAGTCTACGTATCAGCTATTCTTGGTAAAGATAAACATAGGAAATACATTGCCGAACATACCTTTACTAGAAACATAAAACGTGTAGACTAAGTCTTCTATCAGTGCTTGACTTCTTCTTATCAACGCTTGACTTCTTCCTGTCAACGCTTGATTTCTTCCTATCAACGTCCAAATTGCTCTTGTCAGCGTCTAAGTGTCTTGACTATATTTTATTCCCAACAAACAAATGGGTAGAGCAATCTATCTTGGGTTGAGCTTGTCACAAAATATTCAACGTTTTGAGCTCAACACTATGGCTTGTAATCACTTTCAGATTACAACCCGGATCTATATTCACAGGGGGATGTACGCTTTAGTGCCCTTACCCTCAGCAAAAGAAGAGAAATATTCTTATACTTGAGTGGATTTATCAAGACATTCAAAGTCTATGAACTCAAGTTTTTACTTTAGAAAAACCTTTTCGCCAAAAAGAATTGATTTTTCAAAAAGTGTTGAACACAATTTTTTCAAGAATTTTTCAATGATATTCAAAATCTTTCAAAAATTATGTGTTCAACAACTCCTATCCTCAAAAGTTTAATGTGGATCATATCCTTGTAATGACAATTCTATTGGATCAATTTTTGAGGGGGAGCGTTCTAACTTCATGCTAAGTTTGACATATTTTTCTCCCGATAGTTTTTCAAGACTATTCCTCACAATATATTTTAATCAAATTTGGTATCTCTAATATCAAACAAATTTTATATATTAGAGATAGGGGGATAAAATGTGATTAAAATGTGATCTAAAGACTCAAGAACTCATGGTTATGATCAAACACCCACAACATCTTTAATTCACGAGTTATTGGTGTCAAAAGGGTGGTTAGGTTTAAGTCCTATGATCCAACCAGAACCGGAGGGATCTTCCCAGGGACAATTCAATAGATTATTAAAAGTCCTTAGGAAAGATGGAGTAGAATGTGAACGTAGCTGAATGCAGACTAAGTACTGAAGCTAGCACTAGAACAATCACAAAAGGTGTTAGTAATGATGTCTTGGTAAGCATTGAAGGGGTTGAAGAATGGAAAAGAAATGTAAGGATAAAGGGTGTAAAGAAATTATTCCTCCATACAACTTAGGCAGAAACCGGGTCAACACATCATGAAGACAACGCATCATGGACCCAGTGATGTAATGCACAACCCCTCCCGAGCTGACTCAGACTTCTCTCAAAAGAAGTTTGTTTTATTGTCACGTAGAACAACACGACTTCTATTGACTTTTTCACTCCGAGATAGTTGATATTGAATAGGTGGCATCTGCTCCAGCCTCCGACCACTAAAAGTGCATAAATCGAGTCTAGAGCCAAGAGATCGATCAAATCTCGTTAGGACACACAGATGACAATCAAGAGAGTCCTACGCTATATCCTTGCGATATTTCTAGAACACTCAGAGCGATACTACCTAGTATTCACAATGATGAGTGGAAATCCTTCCAATGTTAACATCAAACAGCACTACGGTAGGTCATGTGTAAGATTCTTTATGAATTGAACATATGTAAAACTGAAAAGCAACAGTGGTTTGTTTCTTTATTGATTCAAACTCGTTTCAGGTTTCTACGCAATATCTTTATGGTTTTCCCAGAACATTTAGAGTGATATTCATTAATATTCACAGTGATGAATGGAAATCCTTCTAGCGTCAACATCAAACAGCGCTATGCTAGGTAACATGTGAGATTCTTTATGAATCAAACTTGTGTCAACTGGAAAGCAAAAATGGTTAGATTCTTAATGAATCAAACTTGTTCAAGGAATTTGAATTGACGACTTTAATCAAGCGGATATTTATCCAATTGATTCACTCTTTATGTTCGCAGTCTTGCTTTGAGACGACCAAGTAAAGAGAACGGCTAGTACTGCCGCGAAACCCTGTCAAGGAGATTCTTAATTGAATTTACCTAATCACAGGTACGATATTTAATATCGTGTAATGGTATTCACCGACCGGAGGTAAAAACGCTACCGATTTAGGACGAATGTCAAAGCCATTCAGTCCGTGTCTAAGTTTTGTCTCGAGAAGGTGGCGTTACGGTGTACTCAGCAAAGTCAAAGATTCAAAACCACATACTCATGCCCAAAGACATTCAACAATCAAGAAAACTAAAGACTTCTGCAACTCTGATGATCAAAATCTTCCTTATCAATTAATGTAGAGGAATGACCTCTCTTCAAAGGAGATTGTTAGCAAGCTTTCAAGATAGTGCAACGTATGAGCATGTGGATGAAAACACAAGATCGCAAGATGGCAAAGACAAGTCAAGAATAATTTGAAGATCTCAAGTTTAAAGACAAATTCGAAAGACAACGACAAAGGCTCAAAGATCACAACATGAAGAAAAAGACTACTATTACACGTTCATTTATGACGAAATTCGTAATCTTAATTGATCTCCAAATATCGAAGATGAATGACCTCAATTGGGGGAGATTGTTAGC
The DNA here is from genome assembly GCA_025667525.1 of Glebionis coronaria. Taxonomy (NCBI): domain Eukaryota; kingdom Viridiplantae; phylum Streptophyta; class Magnoliopsida; order Asterales; family Asteraceae; genus Glebionis; species Glebionis coronaria. The sequence continues at coordinate 829,416 of JANFOE010000201.1, read as the reverse complement.
TAAAAAATTGAGTCAAACAAGAATGTTCGGTCATAGGTTTATATTGTAGCATTTATTAGAACGTTGTAATAGTTAGTTAAAATAGTCGTGACATTACGGGCTTGATGGCTAGCTTAAAAAGACCTCTTTCAAGGTACTAAGCATTTATTCAATCCCGACCCAATCAAACATATAGCCCATTATGCCACATGTAGGCAAAGGCTTTAAATACCCTTCCTAGCATGTTAGGAACGGTAGTTGATTGTTCATTTTCTTAATCTAATCTTCCCATAGTTTCACACACTTCTCTCTACTTTCTCTCACTACTTTCTCTCTCTAAAATTCATATCTTTTCCATCTCCTTTTTTTAATCTATCATCATATTATTAGGGACAACACCTTGCTAGAACACGAAGAGTCAAATGCAAAAGTCCTAACATGGTAAGAACACGCAAATCTATAAGCCGTTTATTAATTATGCTTTAAGATAAATCGTTAGTCGATAAAAATCAAAGGATAGCAAATTCCCCATTTGACAATCAAAGTATGGAAGCTCGAGTGGACCGGGCGAAAACCGAACACGAGAGTCTTTAATGATATGGGTCATACCTAAGATTCACATCACAACAAAACACGAGCACGAGCTTGAAAAGATCAAGCCATTATTAGTGTTAGAAAATAGAAAGAAGATAGATAGTATGGGACTCCCCCACAAGGCACCTCATTTTTGTTAACCGAGTCATGAGCTCGACTCGATCCCCGCATTCATTGGTCCTTAGGGAAAGTTTGGACATCCGGGACAACCTTCGTAGGTATGTCCCCTCCAAAGTAGTGCTTCACTCGATGACCATTCACTTTAATGTTAGGCCCGTCTTTTTGAGCTAACTCAACGGTGCCATAAGGGAATACTTTTGAAATGGTGAATGGTCCGGACCAACGGGACTTACGCTTGCCCGAGAAAATCTTAAGTCTAGAGTTGAATAAGAGGACTTGATCACCAACATTGAAAATGCGGTTTTTGATCTTAGAGTCATGAATCCTCTCAGTCTTCTCTTTATAGATCAAAGAGTTCTCATAAGCTTGATCCCTTAATTCACTTAGTTCATTCAATTGAACCTTGCGATGATCACCCGCGGTCCTTAAATTGAAGTTACAATGTTTAGAGCCCAATACGCCTTATGTTCGAGTTCAATTGGCAAGTGGCATGCCGTTCTGTAAACCAACCTAAATGGTGTACAACCAATTGGAGTCTTATAGGCCGTACGGAAAGCCCACAATGCATCGTCCAATTTATCCGACCGTGAAGTGCGATTTTCTCCTATAGAACGCTCCAAAATTCTCTTAAGAGCTCGGTTTGAAACCTCTACTTGACCACTCGTTTGAGGGTGATAAGCCGTCGAAAGTCGATGAGTGACACCATATTTCTTTAGAACTTTTTCAAATTGTTCATTACAAAAATGGGTACCTCGATCACTTATTATAGCGCGCGGAGTTCCAAACCTAGCAAAGAGTTGCTTTAAAAATTTCACCACAACTCGCGCATCATTAGTAGGCAAAGCCTTAGCTTCAACCCATTTCGACAAATAGTCCACGGCTACAAGAATATACTTATTTCCTTTTGATGATGGAAATGGCCCCATAAAATCGATTCCCCATACGTCAAAGATTTCACAAACTTGAATTATGTTTTAGGGCATTTCATCCCCTTGTGAATTCTTTCCTTGACGTTGACAAGCATCACAAGTCTTGATCAAGTCTTGGGTATCTCGATATATGGAAGGCCAAAAGAAACCGGCATCAAAGACTTTTTTCGCGCTGGAGTTGGCACCATGATGTCCCCCGGTGGGTCCTTCATGACAAGCTTTAAGAATATCTTTAGCTTCTTTGCCAAACACACACCTACGAATCACTTGATCCGCGTACACTCGAAACAAATAGGGGTCGTCCCAAAAATAATAAGATATGTCCTTGAAAAATTTCCGTTTTTGTTGGGACGACATACCCTTGATCATGAACTTCTCCGCATGGTAATTTGCGATGTCCGCAAACCATGGGGTATTATCATCACCATGAAAAGCAATCATACCAAGCGTCTCGAGAGGAAATGTTTCATTAATTTCCTTGTTCTCTCGATCGCTTTGGTGAGGATTCTCAAGTCTAGATAGATGATCGGTCGCGAGATTCTCGGCTCCTTTTATGTCTAGAATTTTGACATTAAATTCTTGAAGGAGGAGAATCCACTAGAGAAATCTCGGCTTTGCATCTTGTTTATTAAGAAGATATTTGATAGCCGAGTGATCCGTATACACTATGGTTTTAGACAAGATGAGGTATGGTCTAAACTTTTCGAAAGCATATACAACAGAAAGTAACTCCTTTTCCGTTGTAGTATACTTAGTTTGAGCATCCGTCATAGTCTTACTTGCATAGTGTATAGGCAAGAAATGTTTAGTCTTACATTGCCCCAAAACCGCGCCTACCGTGTAATCACTAGCATCACACATTATTTCAAAAGGTAGATCCCAATCCGGGGCAACTAAAATTGGTGATTCGGTTCATTTCTTTTTAAGCATCTCAAAGGCTTTGATGCACTCATCCGAAAAGAAGAATGGAGAATCTTTTTCCAAAAGATGGGTCATAGGCCGAGCTATCTTAGAGAAGTATTGGATAAAACATCTATAGAACCTGGCATGGCCGAGAAAACTCCTAACTCCCTTAACGATGGTGGGTGGAGGTAATTTGGAAATCACGTCGATTTTGGCCCTATCTACCTCAATACCGGCCTTAGAGATCTTATGTCCTAAAACAATGCCTTCTTTGCACATGAAATGACATTTTTCATAGTTAAGCACGAGATTTGTTTCCTCACAACGTTGTAACATTCGTTCCAAGTTAGAGAGACATGAAGCAAAAGACTCCCCAAAAACCGAGAAATCATCCATGAAGACTTACATGGTTTTCTCAATCATATCATGAAAAATGGCTATCATACACCTTTGGAACGTCCCCGGAGCATTGCATAACCCAAAAAGCATTATATGATAAGCAAATGTTCCATAAGGACAAGTGAATGTGGTTTTTTATTTATTACGAGGGTCTATAGGAATTTGGAAATAGTCGGAAAATCCATCTAAGAAGTAATATAATTCATTTCCCGCTAGTCTCTCTAACATTTGATCCATAAAAGGTAATGGAAAATGATCCTTCCTAGTGGCATCATTAAGTTTTCTATAGTCAATACAGACACGCCATCCGGTCACAAGTCTAGTAGGAATCAATTCATTATCCTCATTAATAACTACCGTCATTCCTCCTTTCTTTGGAACATAATGCACGGTGCTAACCCATGGGCTATCGGAGATAAGGTAGATCATTCTGGCGTCTAGAAGTTTCATAACTTCCTTTTTCACCACCTCATTAATCTTTGGATTAACCCTTCTTTGATTTTGGATAGCGGGTTTATAATCTTCCTCCATCAAAATTTTATGAGTACAAAATTATGGGTCAATACCTGTGATGTCGGAGATTTTCCATGCAATGGCCCGTTTGTGTTTCTTTAAAACCTTAATAAGTTCCTCCTTTTCATTATCTTTCAACCCTTTAGCTATTATGACCGGTAATCTATCCATTCCCTCAAGAAAAGCATACTCCAAATGAGTGGGAAGATCCTTAAGTTTTAGTTCGGGTGCTTCTTCAAGAGAAGTTTTCACTTTCGTTTCATTTTTGTTTACAACTTTTAAGTCCATCGGAGGGAATAAACATGGGTCCATATTCAACAATTTTTCAATTAAAGTAATATATCCCTCCGGATCGAAATTTCACTATCAAACTCACTAGAATCGAATGGTGTACTAAGGTAATCATCAATTTCCTTATCGATCTTCGAACGAACATTATCCTCGAGCTCTTCTAGAATGAAGTCCCCTCCCTCAAATGGAGTGAGTGGAGGTATAGCTAAAGAGATAATTGGATTCGATGAAGTGGGATTGCCACTTTTGGAAATATCCAAAAAACCAAGCATATCTTGCGAAACTTCTTCACTAGCAACATTGTAAAACCCGCATGCTTTTACCATGAATAGTGCCCTTAAGATCGTACGTCCTAGATTAAAACTTACCTCATGTAGTATTGATCACATTCATGTGCTAATAATCAAGCAAGTGCATACGTGTATGACATGACAAGTATCGATTACGTACGAACTCATGATAAACAGTTAATAATATATCACGTGAACATAATTAAATCATGATCACCATTTAAAATACTAACTAAAATAATTACGTAAATACTTATAATATATTTACGAGCGTTAAGTTTACGATAAACGACACGTTAGATTAAACAGAAACACTTTAAACACGAGCACGTTTAACCACGAACGAACACGAAACATCAGGACACGAGAAAGGTACGGGTACCCCATGTGGGGCCCCCATACCCACGGCACACATCAAGTAATGGGCTTAGCCCATGGACTTTTACAAGTTAAGGGGGGGTTATGGTAAAAACATGTTTTCATTTCACTTTTACAAGAAAATAAACAAAAACCCTAAAAGAGTTTTCTCCTCTCCTTTTTGCTCTCTTTGTGCCGCCACATAAACATCACCATAAGGGGGTGATTAGTTGATTTTGATCTCAAAAACTATTGTGTAATCAGTGTTTGTTCATCCTCTTTCCAAGCTACATAGTGGTATACCTTTCAAACCCTTCTTTCTAATTCTTTTTAATTCTTTTGATCTTTGATTATTTTCATGAACATGTTATTATTTTTCTTATTAAAACAAGGTAATTAATCATTGATCTAACATGTTTTGGTATTAAATAAAATCAAGGAATGATTTAAAGGGGTGTTTGTTTCTAGCCGCCTAGCAAAACAAACCCGAGGGGGTTTGGTTTGCTATTGCCGCCACCACCAAGACCACTTTTGGTCTTGGTTGGCTCATGTGGGACCCACGGCAGCAAGGGGACACGTGTGCCCCGGGTTTGGCCCGGGGTACGGTGTCGAATTCATACCCGATTCATGGTTCGTTGGTTAAATCATGATTCATGCTACATGTTAATTTTTATGAATTATGAACTTAGAATATAATTAATTAATAACATGAAATATTAATTAAATCATGACTTAGGTTATTTTAATTATTAGTTTATCATGACATTAATTTAACCTAAGTATTTTATGTTATAAGTTATAATTAATTAATTATTAAAACATGCCTATAATTAATTAATTTAGACATGACTTAGGTTATATTATTATTAATAATAATACACATTTTAACCTAAGTATTTTCATTTCATTTTAATTAAAACATGTTATAACTTAATTAAAATGCTTAGCCTATAGTTTAATTAAAATACATGAAATAATAATTAAACTATATACTATATCATATGACTTAAGAATAAGCTTATAACACTTAGACTTTTATGTTAGCTTATGTAATCAGCTTAATTCTAATTATGGAAACTTCTATTAATAGAAACTTAATTAAATAAGGCAACTAATCTAATTATGGAAACCTTCTATATATGGAAATCAATCTATTTCAGGCAGCTAATCTAATTATGGGAACCTTCTATATATGGAAACTTATTTAATTAAGGCAGCTGATCTATTTTTGGAAACTTTCTATTTTTAGAAACTAATCTATTTTAAGCAGTAAATTCTATTTTTGGAAACTTTCTATTTTTGGAAACTTTCTATTTTTGGAAACTTTCTATTTTTGGAAACTTTCTATTTTTGGTAACTTTCTATTTTTGGAAACTTTCTATTTTTGGAAACTTTCTATTTTTGGAAACTTTCTATTTTTGGAAACCTGCTATTTTTGGAAAGTTACTTATTATTACACAGTAAGTATAATAATACATGAAACACCAGTAATACTTAATCAGATTAATCAGAATACAAGATAAACACAGTTTAAGGCTTTAAACAGTGAACCATGACCTAAAACATACCAAATCAGCTATAATGAGACACAAAACCCAGTACGTAATCAGTGAATCGATACTTATACACGTGTGTATTCATGTAGCGTTAGTGATCCAGAAGTAGGAGTCTTTCTTCCGTTCATTCACTGGACTTGAGGTACGGATTCCCGTCCTTTCAGTATGGACATTCCTTCCTTATTAGGATTTCCCCGTATGCAGCCAACTGTTTTCCCCAGCATTTGTTTTATTGTTTTGAACTGCTTATGATAATTTAGCATAAACTATAGCCATATACAAGCATGACCAGTTTCACCTAGTTATGGAGGTACCATAACCATAGCATTGGAGGCACCGATGTTATGACTTCCCCACGGCGGAGTGATTGCTCGTGGCGTCCCTTTCAGTTTTGGCCATATTATTATATCAGATGGGGCGTATGGGTGCATCCTAGTTACATGTTTTATTCAGTTTATCATGGTGAATGTGGTGTGTGCCTTGCACCCTTCACAAGGAGCTGATCCCTCCTACCCAAACCAGTATATTGATTAGAGGCATCCCCTCTAATCAGCATGATGAGGTCACCCCTCCAAGTATTCATGCACGTGACCTTTTCATGACCTATATGGGCTATGGTATATATATGTTAAAACAGTTTTCACAGGTTAAACATAAGGCTTTTCAAACTATAAAACCAGTTTTCTTGTTACTTAACCAGTTTACTCAGTACTTAGTCTTCCGCTGTTATATGTTACATGCTTATCCTATATCATGCTTTATTGTACATCCGTGCACTGAGCGTCTTGCTCAGCCGTTTTCCTTTTCATGTTCCCAAAACAGCAGGTACTCAGGGACGCTCGTAGATCTCGAACGTAGGTGCATATGGACTGGAAGCTTTACTGTCTTTCTTTACTTTATGCATTTCCTTTACTTTGATACAGTTGCTATGGACATTGTTTCGTCCTTTCCTTTTACTGTATTTATGTTTGTGTGTGATGAGCTTTACTTTGGGATACCGATGTTTGATTCCGGTATTTCCCTTTTATGGTTGAATAATGCTTAGACATTTATCCTTGTATGCTTTGATGACACGCCATGATTATGCGTAATATTCCATTTCTAAAATGGGGTGTTACAATTATGGTATCAGAGCCAAGGCTTCGACCTGTAGGCTCTCAAATATGACCTGTGATTAGTGGGTAGTCACTACGGTCTTCCTAGAACTGACAGTTGTTTTCATGCATTCATCATTTTTAAGCATACATATACATGTCATTGTTACAGGGTTTTTGACTAAGTAATGGTTGGTACAGGACTGGCCCTATTTAGTCGCATGTGTTTTATCGAAACTTTTAGATTTGGGACCGACCCATAGGCGTCCCCTCGATATGTCTTTTATTTTGAGTGAACTGACCAAAGGCGTTCACTCTCGAGCATCAAAAGTTTTCATAAAACTGCATCATGCATTCATACAAAGATTTTCTTGCATAAAATTTTTCTCGTGAAATTTTTGGCATAAATTTTTTTTTTTTTATATTTTATGTTTGAACTGTTAATCATATGTTTTATGTTATACTGTCAGATGGTTCTCACACGCGAGCAAGAGCAGCTCAATGCTGCAATTCAGGCTGCCATGCAAGCCTTACTTCCTCAACTGAGGAATGACATTCGTGCTGAAGTCCAAGCTGCCAATAATCAGCAGCCGCAGAATCAGGCACCTCCTCCTCCTCCTCCCCCAGTGACTCTAGCGGTATGGTTGGAAAGATTTAACAAGCTCCGTCCTAGAGCTTTTGAAAAGACTGATAGCCCCAGCGATGCTGAAAGCTGGCTGACTCACATTGAGAAAATCTTCAATGCTATGGGATGTGACCCCGCCTTCAAGGCAAGATTGGCGTGCTACAGGTTTGAAGGCGATGTACTCAACTGGTGGCTAGCTTTGACGCAGTCAGAAGGAGGTGATGAATGGGTCGCTGGTTTGACATGGGCCCAATTCAAGGAGAGAGTGATGGAACAGTTCTTTCCTAAGGCAGAGCAGGACAAACTCAAGCGAGAATACCACGGGATACGTCAGAGACAGGGCGAGAATAGCAACGAATTCATGCAGCGCTTTCTTCGCCTAGCTGGTTTTCTAGGAGCAGCGGCTGGTACTCCTGAGGAGCAGGCACACCATTTTAGGTGGGCACTTCGCACCTCGGTCGCGAATAATCTAGTATGTGCTACGTTCAATACAGTAGCACAAGTGGCCGACGCTGCAAGGAAGCTTGAGATGTTGCAGGAACGCGATGAGTTCGGGGAAGCTGAAAGACCCGACAAGAGGTAAAACATTTCACGTTCTAGCGTTAACCAGACCGCATCCTATCGTTATATGTTCTATAATCATCTCTTAAACTGTATCTTCCAGGCAGAAAACTGGGGACCGGTCTCAGCCGGCTACTCAGCAGCAGCCCAATCAGCCCAAAGGAAACGGTCACTCTAACGACCGTTCTGTTGTGGAAAGGCGCAGCGGTAATGATAATTACCGTAACAATGCGGGACAATCCAACAACAGCAGGTCCTACTATTTACGCATCTCCTTATGAATTCATGTTATGACTCTCATGCTGACACTATATTAATCTCTACCAGGAACCACGGTAACGGAAGGGACCAGAACCACAGGGGTTCTCAGCCTAACCGTTCAGCTAACACTGGTAAGCATCTTACGACGTTTACGTCTTATGCTCGTGCATATACCTTATTCTTAACACGTTCTGTCATCAGCAGGCCCTCAGCAAGCAAGGACTCCTGCTGGAGGATTCACTCATCCTCTTTGCAGCACTTGCCATCGTAGACACCCTGGCCCATGTCGTCGTGATTCCGACGCGTGCTACAAGTGCGGCCTCCCTGGCCATCGTATGAGAGATTGCCGTAAGGGTGAAATGGAGGGTACTTCGGGTCATGCTGATACTAAACCGCCTCCTACCACTGGGCGTGTCTACACGACATCGCGCGATCAGGCAAACAAATCTACAGGTACCATTACTGGAATTTTGTATATGTACGGCCAGGCTGCATGTGTTCTTTTCGACACGGGTGCCACTCATTCAGTTGTTTCCACTACTTATGCTAAGAACATCAGAACACTTCCCTTGCCATTAGAAAATAAGCTTACCATTTCCACGCCTCTGAGGGACTCTGTATTAATAACTCATGCATACAAGAGTCTTCCTCTAGAGTTTGACGATAAAGTTCGTGCAGTAGATGCACTTCCTCTAGACATGATTGAGTTTGATATGATTCTCGGCATGGATTGGCTATCCAAGCACCATGCTACCATAGACTGCCACTCATATAGAGTGATCTTCGGCGACATTAATGCACCAGAGTACATCCATAACGGGTTCATACCCGGGCGGTCCGTACAAGTCATATCTACCTTGCAAGCACGTGCATTACTGTCACATGGCTGCGAAGGTTATCTCGCTACGGTTCATGACATGGATGCTGAATCCCCATCGATTCAGGATCAACCAGTAGTTTCGGAATTTCAAGACGTCTTCCCAGATGAACTTCCAGGCATACCACCTGCAAGAGAAGTGGAGTTCAACATCGACCTTGTTCCAGCAGCTGAGCCGATCTCTAAGGCTCCGTATCGTATGGCTCCCATAGAGTTAAAAGAACTGAAGGACCAACTGCAGGAACTTCTTGAACGAGGGTTCATTAGACCGAGCGCATCTCCATGGGGCGCACCGGTCTTGTTCGTTAAGAAGAAGGACGGCAGCATGCGACTTTGCATTGACTACCGTGAACTTAATAAGATTACCATCCGCAACAGATATCCACTGCCACGTATAGACGATCTGTTTGACCAACTTCAAGGAGCCAAACACTTCTCTAAGATCGATCTAAGGTCAGGCTACCATCAGCTAAGGGTTAAAGAGCAGGATATTGCCAAGACTGCTTTTCGTACCCGCTATGGCCATTATGAGTTTGTAGTCATGCCATTCGGCCTGACTAACGCTCCAGCAGTATTCATGGATCTGATGAACAGAATCTTTCATGAATTCCTTGATAAATTTGTCATTGTATTCATCGATGACATCTTGATATTCTCAAAGTCCACGGAGGAACACGAAGATCATCTCCGTACTGTACTACAGATTCTTCGTCAGAAGCAGCTGTATGCGAAATTCTCCAAGTGTGAGTTCTGGTTAAACAAGGTGGCATTCCTAGGTCACATTGTATCAGCAGAAGGGATCACTATGGACCCAGCAAAGGTTGAGGCTATCACTAAATGGCCAAGACCAACATCAGCGACAGAAGTCCGCAGTTTCTTAGGCTTAGCGGGATATTATCGAAGATTCGTGGAGAACTTTTCCCGCCTGGCATTGCCTCTCACCAAACTGATGCGAAAAGGAGAGAAATTCGTCTGGATGGAAGAACGAGAGAAGAGCTTCGAAGACCTAAAGCAGAAGTTAGTATCTGCACCTATTCTTACTCTCCCATCTGGTACAGGTGGATTTCAGATCTATAGCGATGCATCGGGGAAGGGACTGGGCTGTGTTCTCATGCAACATGGGAAAGTGATCGCGTATGCTTCACGGCAGCTTAAGCCCTATGAAGAAAACTACCCTACGCATGACCTGGAACTTGCTGCAGTGGTGTTCGCATTAAAGATATGGAGGCATTACTTATTCGGAGAATCATGCGACATTTTCACGGATCACAAGAGCTTGAAGTATATCTTCACACAGCGAGAATTGAACATGAGACAAAGGAGATGGTTGGAACCGTTGAAGGATTATGATATTAACCTACAGTATCATCCCGGGAAAGCTAATGTAGTAGCAGATGCACTCAGCAGAAAGTCCGGAATGATAAACGGCATTGAGATCAAGGAACAAAACATAAGGGACTTGGAGCGGCTTGACATCGAAATCATGGTACGTGGGCAGCACGGATACTGGGCGAATCTTAGAGTAGAACCTGAGTTACTGACTAGGATCAAGGAAGCGCAGAAGGATGATGGAGAGATTTGGGCGATAATTCAGAATTTGGAGAAGCAGACAGAATTCAGAATGGACGCAGACGGTATCGTTTGGCAGGGCACGAGACTTTGTGTTCCTGACAATCCAGAACTCCGGGAAGCATTGTTAGCTGAAGCTCACAGCTCCCCATTTTCTATACATCCTGGGTCGACAAAAATGTACCATGACATCAGACAGCACTTTTGGTGGAGTGGTATGAAACAGGATGTAGCCACGTATGTCTCCAAATGTCTTACCTGTCAGCAGGTTAAGATTGAACATCAGCGATCTGGCGGTCTCCTTCAACCGTTGGATATTCCAGAGTGGAAGTGGGACAAAATCACCATGGATTTTGTTACCGGTCTTCCGCCTACCAAGAAGAAGCACGATGCTATTTGGGTCATCATTGATCGACTCACCAAATCAGCTCATTTCTTACCGATACGCAAGGAAGATCCGGTAAGTAAACTCGCAGATACGTACAGAAGGGAGATCATGAGACTCCACGGCACTCCCTCCAGCATCGTCTCAGACAGAGATCCTCGTTTCACGTCGCGATTCTGGAAAGGTCTGCAAAAAGCTTGGGGTACACAACTTAAGCTGAGCACAGCCTTTCATCCTCAAACGGACGGACAATCGGAGCGAACAATTCAGACATTGGAAGATATGTTAAGGTCGTGTGCGTTGGAATGGACAGGTGATTGGGACGATTACATCTGTTTAGTCGAGTTTGCATACAACAACAGCTGGCACGCAAGTATCAAATGTGCTCCTTTCGAAATGTTGTATGGCAGAAAGTGTCGCGCTCCAACTTGCTGGGATCAAGTGGGAGAGCGAACACTCGAAGGACCAGAGATTATAGAAATTACCAATGAGAAGATTGAGGTAGCTAAACAGAAGCTGCAGGAAGCGCGTTCACGTCAGAAGAGTTACGCCGATAAGCATCGTAGGGACATACATTTTAATGTGGGAGATCACGTCTTCCTCAAGGTTTCGCCGGCACGTGGTGTTAAACGCTTCGGGATCAAAGGAAAACTCAGTCCTCGGTTCATCGGACCATTTGATATCGTTGAACGAATCGGCGAAGTATCTTACCGATTGGCGTTACCTCCTCAGCTTTCGCACGTGCATAACGTGTTCCATGTGTCCTTACTCAGAGGGTACAATTATCATCCCCTTCACATGGTTCAGTATCCACTGGAACAGATACGTGAAGATCTCACGTTTATAGAAGAACCCGAACGAGTACTCGACAGGCAAGAACGAGTCATGAGAAGGAAGACGATTCCTTTCGTCAAAATCCTTTGGAGGGACCATACCGAGCGGGAAGCCACTTGGGAAACAGAGGAGTCTATCCGGGCTTCTTACCCTCACTTCATATTTTGAGTTCGGGTATGTCACTTCTTTTCAGCTTACTTTATCTATAATTCGGGGACGAATTATTCTTTTTAGGGGGGAAGAATTGTAAAACCCGCATGCTTTTACCATGAATAGTGCCCTTAAGATCGTACGTCCTAGATTAAAACTTACCTCATGTAGTATTGATCACATTCATGTGCTAATAATCAAGCAAGTGCATACGTGTATGACATGACAAGTATCGATTACGTACGAACTCATGATAAACAGTTAATAATATATCACGTGAACATAATTAAATCATGATCACCATTTAAAATACTAACTAAAATAATTACGTAAATACTTATAATATATTTACGAGCGTTAAGTTTACGATAAACGACACGTTAGATTAAACAGAAACACTTTAAACACGAGCACGTTTAACCACGAACGAACACGAAACATCGGGACACGAGAAAGGTACGGGTACCCCATGTGGGGCCCCATACCCACGGCACACATCAAGTAATGGGCTTAGCCCATGGACTTTTACAAGTTAAGGGGGGGTTATGGTAAAAACATGTTTTCATTTCACTTTTACAAGAAAATAAACAAAAACCCTAAAAGAGTTTTCTCCTCTCCTTTTTGCTCTCTTTGTGCCGCCACATAAACATCACCATAAGGGGGTGATTAGTTGATTTTGATCTCAAAAACTATTGTGTAATCAGTGTTTGTTCATCCTCTTTCCAAGCTACATAGTGGTATACCTTTCAAACCCTTCTTTCTAATTCTTTTTAATTCTTTTGATCTTTGATTATTTTCATGAACATGTTATTATTTTTCTTATTAAAACAAGGTAATTAATCATTGATCTAACATGTTTTGGTATTAAATAAAATCAAGGAATGATTTAAAGGGGTGTTTGTTTCTAGCCGCCTAGCAAAACAAACCCGAGGGGGGTTTGGTTTGCTATTGCCGCCACCACCAAGACCACTTTTGGTCTTGGTTGGCTCATGTGGGACCCACGGCAGCAAGGGGACACGTGTGCCCCGGGTTTGGCCCGGGGTACGGTGTCGAATTCATACCCGATTCATGGTTCGTTGGTTAAATCATGATTCATGCTACATGTTAATTTTTATGAATTATGAACTTAGGATATAATTAATTAATAACATGAAATATTAATTAAATCATGACTTAGGTTATTTTAATTATTAGTTTATCATGACATTAATTTAACCTAAGTATTTTATGTTATAAGTTATAATTAATTAATTATTAAAACATGCCTATAATTAATTAATTTAGACATGACTTAGGTTATATTATTATTAATAATAATACACATTTTAACCTAAGTATTTTCATTTCATTTTAATTAAAACATGTTATACCTTAATTAAAATGCTTAGCCTATAGTTTAATTAAAATACATGAAATAATAATTAAACTATATACTATATCATATGACTTAAGAATAAGCTTATAACACTTAGACTTTTATGTTAGCTTATGTAATCAGCTTAATTCTAATTATGGAAACTTCTATTAATAGAAACTTAATTAAATAAGGCAACTAATCTAATTATGGAAACCTTCTATATATGGAAATCAATCTATTTCAGGCAGCTAATCTAATTATGGGAACCTTCTATATATGGAAACTTATTTAATTAAGGCAGCTGATCTATTTTTGGAAACTTTCTATTTTTAGAAACTAATCTATTTTAAGCAGTAAATTCTATTTTTGGAAACTTTCTATTTTTGGAAACTTTCTATTTTTGGAAACTTTCTATTTTTGGAAACTTTCTATTTTTGGTAACTTTCTATTTTTGGAAACTTTCTATTTTTGGAAACTTTCTATTTTTGGAAACTTTCTATTTTTGGAAACCTGCTATTTTTGGAAAGTTACTTATTATTACACAGTAAGTATAATAATACATGAAACACCAGTAATACTTAATCAGATTAATCAGAATACAAGATAAACACAGTTTAAGGCTTTAAACAGTGAACCATGACCTAAAACATACCAAATCAGCTATAATGAGACACAAAACCCAGTACGTAATCAGTGAATCGATACTTATACACGTGTGTATTCATGTAGCGTTAGTGATCCAGAAGTAGGAGTCTTTCTTCCGTTCATTCACTGGACTTGAGGTACGGATTCCCGTCCTTTCAGTATGGACATTCCTTCCTTATTAGGATTTCCCCGTATGCAGCCAACTGTTTTCCCCAGCATTTGTTTTATTGTTTTGAACTGCTTATGATAATTTAGCATAAACTATAGCCATATACAAGCATGACCAGTTTCACCTAGTTATGGAGGTACCATAACCATAGCATTGGAGGCACCGATGTTATGACTTCCCCACGGCGGAGTGATTGCTCGTGGCGTCCCTTTCAGTTTTGGCCATATTATCATATCAGGTGGGGCGTATGGGTGCATCCTAGTTACATGTTTTATTCAGTTTATCATGGTGAATGTGGTGTGTGCCTTGCACCCTTCACAAGGAGCTGATCCCTCCTACCCAAACCAGTATATTGATTAGAGGCATCCCCTCTAATCAGCATGATGAGGTCACCCCTCCAAGTATTCATGCACGTGACCTTTTCATGACCTATATGGGCTATGGTATATATATGTTAAAACAGTTTTCACAGGTTAAACATAAGGCTTTTCAAACTATAAAACCAGTTTTCTTGTTACTTAACCAGTTTACTCAGTACTTAGTCTTCCGCTGTTATATGTTACATGCTTATCCTATATCATGCTTTATTGTACATCCGTGCACTGAGCGTCTTGCTCAGCCGTTTTCCTTTTCATGTTCCCAAAACGGCAGGTACTCAGGGACGCTCGTAGATCTCGAACGTAGGTGCATATGGACTGGAAGCTTTACTGCCTTTCTTTACTTTATGCATTTCCTTTACTTTGATACAGTTGCTATGGACATTGTTTCGTCCTTTCCTTTTACAGTATTTATGTTTGTGTGTGATGAGCTTTACTTTGGGATACCGATGTTTGATTCCGGTATTTCCCTTTTATGGTTGAATAATGCTTAGACATTTATCCTTGTATGCTTTGATGACACGCCATGATTATGCGTAATATTCCATTTCTAAAATGGGGTGTTACAAACATCAATCACATCGATTTGATTGATTGATTCCTCGTAGTACTAGGAAGAATATCTCGAGATATGACCAATATCAAACGTGATATATTCATCATCAACACGTAAAGTCAATTTCCCCGCTTTCATATCAACTAAAGCACTAGCCGTGTATAAAAACGGTCTTCCTAAAATAAGAGGTATTCGAGAATCTTCCGGATAATCGACAACCACCAAATCCGTTGGAAAGACGAGTTTCCTTACTTTGACAAACACATCCTCGGCTATTCCCTTTGGAATTGCAACCGATCGGTCCACTAGCTCAAGAGTCATCTTAGTAAGTGTAAGATCGAGAAGTGATAACCTTTTCCACACGAAAAGAGGCATCAAGTTAATGCTAGCGCCTAGATCGGCTAATGCTAAGCATTCTTCCATATTAGGGAAATCACATGGTATAAGAAACTTGCCCGGGTCTCCAAGCTTTTCGGGAAGCTTTTGTGTAAGAACCGCAGAACAATTAGCAATCAAAGATGTAGACACTTCTACCAATTTCCCTTTGTCGTTCATCAACTTCTTGATCGTTGAAGCAAACTTAGGCATGTAAAGCAATGCATCCGCGAAACTAACATTAAAATAAAGTTGCTTAAACATTTTAAGAAATGTAGACATTCGAGCATTGGATCTTACGTGGAGCTTCTCTTGGTTAAGTCTCGAAGGGTAGGTTAGTGTGGGTTTAGTCTTTAGAATCTCAAGTTCCGGAATAGGCAAATGGTCTACCTTTGGTGGATTAGGAATTTCCTTTGCTTTAACCACCTCGGGTTCTTGCTCCACTTCCCTTACCGGAGAGGTACTAAAATGTGGAAGCAAAGGTCCGTCTAAAGCCTTCCCACTACGTGTGGTAATAGCTTATATCTCACCCTTCGGGTTTGGAATGGTGTTGCTAGGTAATCCACCCGAAGAAGAGGAAGGTTTGTTCATTATCGCTTCAAACATCAAAAGGATTTTGTTCTCATATTTAGCTTGATTTCCTTCAATACGGTTTTGGTTTTTCTCTAAATTAGTTTGATTAAGCTCAATCTTGTTATTTTACCCCTTAATCATATTTTGAAAATCGAGTTTCAAAGTGTTCATTTGTCCTTGAAGATTATTTTGAAAAGCTTTCAAATTTGCTTCATTTGTTTTGATATAGCTTGACAAATCATTTTGATTATTGTTTTGAAAACTTTGATTGTTTTGATTTCCATGAAATCTATTTCCTTGATTAAAATTCCCTTGGTTACCACGGTTAAAATTATTCCCATTGTTTCCATTGTTGTATCTATTTTGAACCGGTGGGAAACCCGGTGGAGCAACATGGTTTTGATGAGGAGCTTGACCGTTAGGGCCATAAGTTCCCTTCGCCGCAAAAGCACTAGCTTGATCAAACCCCGTGGTTGAACAAACATAATTTGGGTGTGCTCCACCACATTATACACAAAAATTCTCAACCGCATTAATCGAACCATGAGGATTCTTCCTAATCTCATTCAAAACCGTATCAATCTTAGAGTCCAATCTAGCAATCTCGAGATTAGATGAATTCACATGAGAAACAACTGGTGTGTTTCGTGAATATTGAACTCTAGATTTATTCTCAATGATACCCCACACGTCTCTCAGAGTTTTTCTTAAAAAATTACCACCCGCGGCGGCATTTAAAGAATCTTGTTCAACCATATTAAGTCCATGATTAAAAGTATTTATTTGATGTAACTCCGTGAAACCGTGGTGTGGACATTGTCTCAACAAATCCTTAGACCTTTCTTAAGCATCTCCAAACGATTCATGTACTTTTTGTTCAAATCTAGTTATTTCATTCTTAAAGTGAGTTGTTTTAGATGGTGGAAAGAAATAATTCATGAACTTAGACACTAGATCGTCCCATGTCAAAATCGGACCCGGTGGTTCCTTTTCATACCAACGCTTAGCGTTTCCCTCGAGCGAGTACGGAAAAAACATGAGTTTAATCACGTCATTCGACACATCTCTAAACTTGAGAGTCGAGGTGATACGAAGAAAATTCCGAATGTGAGAATGCGGGTTATCCGTCTCATTGCCTCGAAATTGGTCGGCACGAATGAGTGATAAAAGACCCATCTTAATCTCATAATGATCCGCCAAAATAGCTGGCACAACGATTGCTTCCCCGTACCCTTCGGTGGGTGCACGGAGCAATTCCTCCATTGTTCGGTCATCGGCCATCTCAACAACAATAGGTGGAAGCTCGGGTTCCACTACTTGTTGTTGACGATATCTATTTCTACGAGGAATGTTTTCAAGTCTATCGTGATTAATCAAAAGTCGATTAGAACGTAATTGCATAAACCAAAATGACGAGAATTTAGAGGGTTGAAGAAAAGAAAATAGATTAGAAGAAGATTATTTTTGGTATTGTTATTTTTCAAATCAATCAAAGATTGATAAAAACAAGGAGTAAGGATAATTACTATGAAAGTAAACTACCCTCGTTCGACTTTGAAACGTAGGTGAAAACCTAAACGTCTCGAGGTTCAATATATAAACAACAACAAAAATAAAGTTTATTACTACTTGAGTTGGCAAACCAATAATCGGTCGTCCCTCTCAATATACGCACAAGCAAGCGGGGAAACGAGGTGGCACAAAGCACTTAAAAACCTTTTTCCTTAGACGGCATTTTATAGCTCGTCTCCTTATACCCACCTTATAGTTTGTATAAATCGAGTTCAAACTTTTTATTAGTATTTATCTATTTTGCCTTTATTTTTTTTGTTTTGGATTCGAATACAATAGCTAGGTGCTGAAATCCCAACTAAGGTTTGCGTTTTCACGCTTTTGGAAGTAGGTAAATTTATTGTTCTACATAATACAATATATTAGCAACAAAAAACACGAAAAATCAATATTTATATTATATTTATATAGAAAAATAACAAAACTTTCCAAGGATGGAAAGGGTCTTCAAATCAACGATCGACAAATCACCACGAAAGAATCGTACACAATTTCCCCGGCAGCGGCGCCAAAATTTTTGATGTGTGGGAAAAGTGTCAGTGTACTTTAATGTAATACGTTATAGAGCAAATTAAGAAAATTACCTTTTGGAAAAAGTAATAGTCTAAAATTTGCTAAAGACGGATTAATTAAACACGAGAGTGATCCCGGTTCGTTCTACACGAAGAAATTATGAATTTGAGACTTTCGATTTCATTTGGACAATTAACTTGAATAGGTTTCGGTTTTTATCTAAAAATCATACGAATTATTATTAAAGTGCATGAACCGTTACCCCAAATAAAATCTACAAGACGAAATTTAAACTATATTATTTTTATTTATTTTTTATTGTAACAAAAATATTTAAACAAAATTAATTTTAAAAGTAACTAAATTTTTTTTATTTTTAAACTTTTTATTTATTTATTTATTTAAACTATTGAATTTTAGCAAAACTAAATAAACTATTTAGTTAAAAGTTATTATACTTTTTATTTTAAACTTTTAAACTAAATAAATGAGTAAAAAAACGTCAAATACTAAAAAGTTAACTAAAAAACGTATAATAAATTCGTGACAAGGTAATTAAACAAAATGAGCCTTCAGCTCAGATGGTTAAGGCGTTGGCCTATTGAAGGGCAGGTCTCGAGTTCCCGACCTACAAGTGACAGATTTTGCTATTATTTTTCGGAGTTCAGAATCACAACCCCAAACACCCCAGTTCAAGGCGCAGGACACGAAACCTCAGCAACAAAACAAATGTAGAATCTAAAAAATCAACTAATAACACATCACAAATCAAGCATATACAGCAACAGACTTAGAACCAAAATTCAGCAACTATCTATAACACAAATAACTCCTAACAAACAAAGATTACTCCCATATTACATCACAGAACATGAAGAATATCAAATCCGAATATACATGAGGGTGTCTCGGATAAATTATTTTGGCGAACTGAGGGTAATGTTATTAAGGCGTTCTCGGTTTCGTTGGCATGGTCCACGTTAAGGCCTAGAGATGTCAAAGTTCCTTGGCACAATATTGTGTGGTTTCCTAGCTGCATTCCTAGACATGCTTTTAACCTATGGTTGATTATGAAACAAAAGCTTAAGACACAAGACAAGGTTTATTTGTGGGATGCTTCTAGCTCATTGGCGTCGGAATGTTCTTTGTGTGAGAGGCAGCAGGATTCACACGAGCATCTTTTTTTCGAGTGTGGTTTTTCGCAGCAAGTTTGGAATAAAGTTCGTATGGTCGCTGATTTTGGGTGTCCGAGTCCGGTGTGGGATACCATTATTGCTTATATTTTGCCTTGGGCGGGCCGCCGGACTCTCAAAAGTTTAGTTTCCAAATTATTCTTGTCAGCATCGGCTTATTTTATTTGGCAAGAGCGGAATCATAGGTTGTTTAAATTAGTCAAGAGAACGGTTGATCAAGTTGTGGAGTGCATTCTATCTACTGTCAGACTGAAGCTGCTTACATGTCGTATCAAGAAGTCCAGAGATGGGGTTAGATTTGCTCAGCTTTTGAGTTTGCCGGAATCTTTTCTTATTTAAATGTCTGTGTATTGGTTTACTGGCGTTTGTGCCATTAGGTGGTTTTTTCCTATTGGGGTTGTTGGTTATGTAACTAGCATAAGTATTCATATGGTGTGTCATATGAATTAGAGGAAGTTCAAGTGTTGGCTTGAGGTTAATGTGACACTTCAGTCACATTCCATTGTACTTTATTGGTTTTTTGGGAATTAATATATTTTACCGGGGTGTAGTCCCCTTTATCCAAAAAGAATATCAAATCCATATCAGTTCCAATTATAGGAGACTAGAGATCTTAAAATTACTAAGGCAAACAAATGAACATCTAAATTATGATTACAAATGCTCAAAGTGACAGATTCTACAATTATACTCAAAATGTGTTCCTAAATAGACTACAAATCTAACATTAATCAAATTCTAAAATTGCAACTACTTAACAGAACAAATCAAGATACTATGGCATCAAGCAAATATATAGTTTCAAAAGAAATCAAAATATCATAGAAATAAACCATCGAATCAAGTAAGAACTCAGAAACTTGCAACTATGAACCATTATTCTTTACTTAACTGCTTATTCATACACAAACACAATCCCACATAACAGATCCATAGGATACAGTTTACGCAGCAGCCTCTCATCAAATCAAAACATGTATTCATTCAAGTTTAATAAGACAAATCAATGCAAAATAGATTCAACTTCACAACTAAAAACATCTCAATTCTATCCTAAAAACAAACAGATCTATAACATAATAAAATTTTATATAGCAAAATAAAACAAGTAAGAGCAGATAACACTAAAGCACATCATCAAAATTAAGCAGTCACACGGATAGACACCTTACTAGCAGATTTAACTAAATTATTTCAGAAAAATAGAAAATAAGCGCTTAACCATTATAAATGATGATAACCGTTGATGAAGAAGTATGGCGCTGAGCCAACTTGAATCAAACTCTACTCCCAACTACCAAATCACCAGCTTATTATAGTACTTCACCATATAAATTACTTACTGAACCGAAACCCTAGAACCTTGAACAATATCTCGGTCTAGCAGCTTCATTTAAACGTTCATTCAGTAGGAATAAATGTGTTCCCCTAATTTCTTCTCAATTATTCATAAAAGCTATGGTTTAGGCTTATATAAACAATTCTCGATTATAACAATATTTATAGTTTAGAATGCAATCAGTTAACACAACAAAAAATAAACGAGAGATTTGAAGATTTAAAACTGTAATTTTATTAACTCAAAATAGCATTACAATAATTTTAAAAAGAACTTACAAATCTAACTACAAATTATCATTATAACATTAAGAAAGAAAAAGGGATGATTTTACATGGAAAATGAGGAGGTTTATATAGGCTGACGAGGGGTGAGGGTTTGTTGATGAAGACTGATTTTAAGCCCTTGGATCATCTTCATTCTTTCTCTTTCCAATTTGTTGCAATCAAACGGTGGATATTCTCCCTTGTGCACACGGATTGCCAACGTGGCCAAAGTTGTGTTAGTTTGGAGCTGAGGTGGAGGGTATGGATTGGCCATATGACTGAATAGCAGTGGATTAGCCAATCAGAGGGAGGCTGTGATGCATCCAAGTGCCACTCTGACACTTGGTACTTGGAATCTCAGTGTAGATCACACACCTTCTTCCCCTCTTTTTTCTGATTTCACATGCGTGATCAACAATCGCATGATAGATTGAAAACCCCTAATTTCTAGGGTTAATCACTTGCATAATTGTTCTTCCCCAATATTCTCTCGTCTCTTTTTATCTTTCTTTTTATTTTCTTGTTTTGACCGAATGCCTTGACCCAAAAAGTATATAAATTCCTTTGTCTACTCGCTTTTGCATCTTGGGCTTGGACCCATTAGTTTTATAAATAACTTCCTTCGTCTACTTCTTTGTGTTGTTGGGCTTGGAATGGACCGAATATATAAATTCCAATTCGTCTCATTGTCTTTGTTTTGATGGGTTTTTGATCCAACATTTCATACGTCTATATTTTCCCTTGGGCTTGTATATGGGCTTTGATCCAAATAAGTTTCAAACTTTCATAATTGGGCTTTCAAGCCCGATAAGCACATGTGGGACCCACTTGGCCCAAAAAACTTAGATAAACATGAATCCTTGAATAAGAACGAACTTGTCTTTTGGCTTGTGGTGAAATCTTCAAACTCGTACCGATTTTTGCCGGTTTTTGTGAACTTGGTACCTACACACATGAAATAAGAAAACAATGCAAATGCAATAAAATATTTATATGAAATATGCATTTTATGTCCTTATTGTGATATAAATGATATGAGTAACTACACTCATATCACTTATTTGTTTTTAATCCGACTTATTAAACCCTTTTCTCAAATTAGATTTTTAAACATTTATTCCGAATTAGTCATTTTCTTCTATTTCGAATTGTATTTCAAACCAATATTCTGAATTAAAATTTGTGTAGTATTCTGAGTTAAGAACTTGTTGTGTTTCCCGAATTATATAACATTAGCTCTTTCCGAATTTTGTTTTATACTAGTATTCCGAATTAGCTTTCAAAATGTATTCCGAATTGATGTCAGAATCTATATTCCGAATTAGGTGTTTATCCCACTTTCCGAATTAGGTCTTGGATTTATAGCATTCCGAATTAGATACACGTGTTTTCCGAATTAGAAGTAAGTGTGGTTTTCCGAATTAGGTTAAGGTTTCAGATTCTGAATTATTAATTGTATCATGTTTTTCAATATTTTTGATCTATTTTGGCCTAGTAGTATTTTCTTTTGTTATTTTTATTTTATTTCTTCGTAATTATTTAATAAAATGGTTTTAATGAGTTTAGATGTCTTTGATATATTAGGCTCGTCGTGAATATTTTGACTCAACCCGAGTTTACTTATCCAAGTTCACTCTAGCTAGTATCCCTAACCATATGGACCTTAGTTGGTGTATTAGGCTAAGCATCCACGAGTCTCATTCCTTGAGATTTTAAATTGTGGAGAACGAGAGATGATAGAGTCAATTATAAGTTTTGTATTCTTTCATGAATTTATGTGAGTTAATTATAAGCTTTTTGTCCCATCACTTGTCAAAATAATAAATGCAATAAGTAAGGTCGTACGATTTGAATAGTTACTTAGCTTCTAGCCCAAGATCGTTTAAAAGTTGCTCGGGATTAATTAGAGTTCATAGCCAAGGCATAACTTATTAAAGCGGGATGCGAAGATTGGTGAGTAAAAAAAGGCCCTAACAAGGCATGAGGATTCCATTTTGTTGCTAAAGATCCAAAAGTGATGTGAAGAATCATTATTCAAAAATCAATATGAAGGATCGAGACACACGACGAGAAGCAATTACTCCCATAAAGATCATGGAGAAGTCTATCCGAGAAGACCCTAACGAGGCATGAGGATAAATAGATCCAAGTCCGAAAAGGAGGCAGATCGTTGTATATCAAAATCCCAAATAAAGATTGGAGAAAAATGAAGAAGTCGTGGTCCAAGTTTAAAGAATCTCTCAAAAACTTCAAGTGAAGAAATTCCTATTATGAAGAGAAGACCATTATTTCAAGAACGTCTCTCAAGATTCGAAGTATGAAGCAAATGCCAAATATCAGTCCGAGAAAGGTCTCAAATCGTGAAACGAGTTATGCCAAGATATGAACTTTATGAGGTTTCGAGAAGCAGTTTTAAAAGATTTTGTCCTTTAGCTAACTATTGATTAAATCGTTCTACTTTATTTTCGGCCTTAATAAATTATCAAAATAAGTAAAAAGTGCATCCTCGTGATCATTCAAGACAAAAATAAAATATAAGAGATACACCTAGGAATAAGGGGGTCTAAGCGAATAATTGAGCCACATGAGTAAGTGTTAGCTTTACTAACTTATAATAACAATGATCTCGTTTTTAAGATTGGTACGGGGAACGTGAAACTGGAGGGTGATAAACATTCATGACACCAAAGACCTAATGTAAGTCTTAGATTTCTTTACAAGTTTCTTCCTTCAAACATTTTGAAATTTTCTATCTTTTTAGTTTCCTTAGTATCATAGTATAAAATAAAGGCCAAGGTGGGTTGATTATGAGGAAAATGTAAATCGTGCTTTGAAATTAATGCATTGCATGAGGTCATTGCAATGTCAAGTAGGGGATTTAATAAGTGTGAAAACACTTATCCTTTTACCACTCAAAACAAATAAAAATGAGACCAAAACGTGTATTTAATGTCGTAAACGTCAGAATTATGCGTGGTTTGTGTTTTTATTGTGTTTTAGGACCAAAATATGAAAAAAGAAGAAAACACGGGCTTTTACGGGCTTTTATCGAAGAAAAAGATGAAAGTCAAAGTCAAACGATCAAAAGTGCGAAAAGAATGGAAGTCAAAGGCCTATTATGAAGATTTATCGAAGAAAAATACCAAAGAAGGAAGTTTTACGAAGTCGAAGAACCAAATCTAATAAAAGAAGAAAATTAGAAGACAAGTTCATTTTGTCATTCGACAAATCCCGAGACAAAGTCGAGAAAGACGAACTAATTAAAAAGACGAGAAGACAAAGAGAAAGAAGGAAGCAACAACACCACATTACTCCTCCACTATAAATAGTTCATTTTCCATCATTTGTATTCATTATTTAATTAGATAGATTAGTTTAGGAGTAGGAGTAGGTGTTATTACTTTCTCTCTCTAGTTTTTTTCTTTCATGTTCTTAAACTTTTCATCTTAATCTTTAAGTTGTTGAATCTTAATCTTCATCTTCAATTCAAGCTTTTTAAATTAATCTCATTCTTCCTTTTTTGTTTTAAATCTTATGTTTGATTTGGTTAATCATGTAGTTTGTTTAATCTTATTGCTTATTTGATTGAAGTGTTTATTTCATTGTTCTTATTGTTTTGATGTGATTGATGGTTATACCTTATTGTGTTTATTGTTTATTTTGTGTTTAGCTTATTTTTCTAATTAAGTGGATTTAGTAGTTTAATCTTTTAAAACTTGATTTTATATATTTTGCTTATTTGGTGTTTTTAGAGTTTTGATTTGTGTCTTGTTTAGCTTTTCTTAATATTGGTTTAGCTTAATTTTTGGTTAATTGCTTATTTGGATTTTGCTTATTTGTTTTTAAACCGACTTATTAAACCCTTTTCCCGAATTAGATTTTTAAACATTTATTCCGAATTAGTCATTTTCTTCTATTCCGGATTGTATTTCAAACCAATATTCCGAATTAAAATTTGTGTAGTATTCTGAATTAAGAAGTTGTTGTGTTTCCCGAATTATATAACATTAGCTCTTTCCGAATTGTGATTTATACTAGTATTCCGAATTAGCTTTCAAAATGTATTCCGAATTAATGTCCGAATCTATATTCCGAATTAGGTGTTTATCCCACTTTCCGAATTAGGTCTTGGATTTATAGCATTCCGAATTAGATACATGTGTTTTCTGAATTAGAATTAAGTGTGGTTTTCCGAATTAGGTTAAGGTTTCAGATTCTGAATTATTAAATGTATCTTGTTTTCTGAATTAGATTTTAATTTTGAATTCCGAATTGTTTTTGAATTTTATTTTTCCCGCCATTTTTATTAAACTTTGTTTTAAATTGTTTTGTTTTATTTTATTTTTAAAATTTACTTTTAATCAAGTCTTAAATTTGTTTAATTTCTTTATATTTTGTCATTCATTTTTCAAGTTTTAATTTTTAAATAGAAATAGATAAACGAAATATTTCTTTTTATCAACCGAAAACGACTGAGTCACACTTAAAACCCTTTTTCAATTCGAATCGAAACGTAGAATTAAATTCTTCAGTTATTAAAATGGCGCCGCTGCCGGCTATTTTCATGAAGATTAACGGTTTTTTGTGAGAGACGCGTTAGATTTTGGGATCCGTTCACTTTTGAACGTTATTTTTCTTGCTTAAAGATTCAAAAAATTTCAAAATAAAATAAAATAAATAAATAAAAAATAAAATTAGTTAAAAATTTGAAATTAAAAAAAATCCAAAAACATTTTAAAAATCGAAAAAAAGCATTTCTTTTCAAAAGTTTTGCACCAAAAATATTTGCTTTTTACGTTAACCTTATTTCTTCTTCTATTTCTTTTCTATCCTTTCTTTATAGGTGTATGCGTACTCGTGGGCGCGAGAAGAAATCTACTCTAGCCGATATCGAGACTCGTGCTATTATTATCATGGATAATCGTTCGATTTGGGAAATATTGCAAGAAGAGCGTTATCAGACTATGTCCGAGGAGTGTACGACTTGTGGTGGACCTCATGCTTATTTTAATTATGACAAAACTTATGAGGAAATTTATACTAATGAGGAAGGTATGTGCTATGCTACTAATACTTATTTTGGCTCCCCTAGTTTTCCCACAAAGAGTAACCCATCACATTATGATCAAGGGTTTTATGGGGAATGTAACACCCCATTTAATAGGATAGAGTGCTACAGTAAATTATGGCGTATCATGAAAGCATGCAAGGTAAATGTCTAAACATTCATGACCATAAATAGAAATACCGAAATCAAACATCGGTAGTCTAGTAACTCACAACCAAGCAATATAAGTACTGAAAATGGAAAGGACTAAACAATGTACAAAAGATGTAAAGTATGATAAAGTAGGAATAAATGCATAAGGTAAAAGAAGCCGGATAGCTTCCAATCTGAATGCACATACTCTGAAGTTCCTACTTGCGTCCTTGGGTACCTGTTGTTTGGGAACATCGAAAAGTAGACGGCTGAGCATAACGTTCAGTGCACGGATATACAATAAAGCATGGAAAAACATAGAGTATGGAAGCATATAAAGAATATAAAGCATGAATGGAAGCGGAAATGAATAAGTCCTGGAAAACATAGTTGTCTATCATGTTAACTGATTCTAGTTCTGAAAACATAGCTTATTGTTGGAAATTCACTTTATGTGACAACATTTAAGAATTCCCATTAGTTATCATAGTCACACACGCATAGACTAGATTAGGAAACTATGTATAGTTTAGGTGATGTGTGTCTATATATACCCCTCCAAGGCTTCCAAGGAGGGGTTGTTGCTTGCGTTTTCATTTGAGTTTAATACATTTTTTCTTTCTTTCACACACAACCTCTCTCTCTATATTCATCCATGGCTACCACCACCATATATCACCCTACTAGACCATCAGATCCTTATATAGCAAACCACAATTGGTATCAGAGCCACAGTTCAATACTTGGATCGTCGTGTTTTTTGTTATTGATTTTGGTGGTAAATTTTTTTTGTGGTCCGAATCTATCATTTTTGGTCACTGGTTGTGTTTATGTTCAATATTCATAACTTTTTGTCCTAGTCTGTTGACTCTATCATAGTCTGTTAACTTGTTGTCACTGGTTGCATGTCATCAGTCAAAGATGGTTCTTTTATGGTCAAAAGTCCAACCTACCATGTTTCTTTCTTGTATCTGGTAGCTTTTCTGGCTGGGTTTTGATTGGTGGTCACAATGTGATAAGGTTCCATTCTTTCATGGTCAATGTTTACTTATCTGGTTTTAACAGCTTTTTCTGGATTTTTTTCTGGTAATTTCCATGCACTTGAAGATGAAGATGAGCCCAGAAATGCCCAGAAACCCAGATTTTCCCAGAAAAGCAAGTTCCTGAAATTCAGGAAAAATTACATTCGGATAAGATTTCAGCTTAATATTACGATCGCATTGTTTGCGATGGATCATTCTGATGGCCCATTGCGATGAAACCATTGCGATGGGTACCATCGCGATGGGGCACATCATGTTGCGATGGAACCATCGAGATGATGGGGCACTTAGGTTGCAATGAAGTATTCTAGACTACGATGGCATTATTTTTTGACTTGCGATGGTTATTAATGAAAACATTAAGACTGTTGTAAAAACATGGCCCGAGACCAAACCTGTAACAACATTTGACCAGAACCAACACTTACCATCACCTTATTACTCTAACAAATCCACCATGAACTAACCTATCCCGTCGTCTCCTAAATCCCATCGTATCTAGACTCGAAACATAACAGAAATCAATACAATCTCAGATTAATTTTCGTGAGTGGTCATGTAACCCGAGATCTTATAAGATCTAAAACCACGAATTAATATCATCATAGATCAAATATTGAGTTTTACACATTTAATATTCGAATAATAAGAAAGGATTTTAACAATTCTGTTAAATCCAATCTTTGTTTCGATTCATTCAATAAAACCAACATGCATGCCAAGTTCATGAAAATCTGTAGATGGTTCAACCATTTGTTGCTATTCGAATTTAAAGAAGATTATAGCAATCTTCATGTTATAATCTTTCTTTATTTCGATGTGAAGATTTATCAACTCCAAATTAACTTACCTGAGACCTTTATTCATTTAAAGATCTTGAAGCTACGTGATGAACCAAAGATTAGTTGATGATGATGATCAGGTATGGGTGTATGCTGCGTTTTTAGATTAAAGATGAGTGATGAAATTGATTTTTTTGTTTGACTGAGATGAAGGAAAGAAATAGTGGGCGGAGGATTCTATGAAGTTGAGATTAGGTTATGTTGGTTTGAGAGGATAATTAGGGTTGGCAGCACATTATGTACCTAATTTTAGGTATAGCAATGCTTGGACCGGGTTTCATTGGTTTGAGTATTTTTGGGCTTCAACATAACAATGGGAAAGGACCGGGTTTCATTGGTTTGAGTATTTTTGGGCTTCAACATAAGAGCTATTTAAAAAAGACGTGACAATGTGATACCATAACAATTAGTATTTTTTTCCTCAAAATTATTCATTTTGAATAAATTTTGTATATTAAGATACACTTTGTTTATAATCGGGACGTGACAAGGTGACATAGTGTCGTGACAAAAAGACGAGACAACGTGACAAAATTTACTTTGATGAAACTAAGAAAAATCGCTATATTTTTAGTTACTACGGATTTTTTTTGATCGGGTATTCTTATTTGAAGTTGAAGACGGATTTTTTCGAAGGCGTGTACTTATTTTATCTTTCAAAGATAACTTGCTCGTGCTTAATCATAGGATGAAGACTTGTTTATCTAGTTTCCGGGTTCGGGGTGGTTGGTTGATGACTTGGATAACTATTGTAACACCCCAAAATGTGATATGCGGAAGCGGTGAAGCTCGGGGGCTGTTACGTCATTGTATCATAGTTCAAGGTACAAGAGAACGACTCTAAATGAGACGTTTTATAAACATACCTCGTTGAATTTAAATTAAAGCATAAAAGTACAAAAGGTTTTAAACATCAACGAGATAACAGTTCAAAAGCATAAGTAGATAAATGTCCGAAGATAGCCAAGAAATGCATGCGGACTCCAAGTACTTCACACAGCAGATACAAATCATCATCATCAATTACCCGAGATAAATGCTAAATTGGGTCAACATAAAGTTGGTGAGAATATAGGTTTCAAGTAAAAATTCATAGTAAATCGATTTCAGATTTCATTTCATGTAAACATGCAACTATAGGAGGTATAGTGCCAAGTGTAGGATAAATTGGGTGTTCACAATATTTATGATAGCTAAGCTCGTGACACCGAAACTAATGATCCAGTGCATACAATAGATTGTATACATAAATTTTTTCCCCAATAGAGTACCTAGCCAAGATAACTCCGTTCACACAAATGGTATACACTCGTCCGACGTCAGAATACCCAAGTGGAGGTTGTCAACCCTCAATAGATCTATCCATATCATAAGAGCTTACTCCAGCGGAGTAATTAACGATTCACGATAGTGGGGACTACGGCTAAAGCAACTTAAGCTATCTCATAAACAGTGTTCACAAAACGTTCACAGAAATCTAGTTTTACTTGCGTCCAGAAGCAAGCATCGAAAACATTTATCACATCCCAAAACATTAAACATATAAAACAGTTTAATAGGGATCTATAGACTCACCTCAAGCAACGATTCAAACCGCACAAGTATGATCAAATAGTAGCGAGCAACTCTAGCAACAACCTAAATATAATACTATAGTTTAGGCGCTAGCAAATAAGTCACAATAGTTCGTCACGTACGTTACTCATCAATCATATATATATATATATATATATATATATATATATATATATTGTTTTGTAGTTAAAATCGTGACTTGTAGATAGTATATCTTTATAAGCATTATAGTATATATATACTGGAAGGTGGTCCATGGATGGTTCGTAATTCACCAATTTTTCTTAAGAAATGGACTATGAAAACGAATCTTTTAAAGGAGGAACTAACTCGTATTCCGGTATGGGTCAAGTTTCATGATGTCCCGCTACAGGTATTTGAAGAGGAAGGTATTAGTTTAATTGCTTCGTTTCTTGGTAAGCTTATTATGATGGATAAGTATACTGATAATATGTGCAAAGAGTCTTGGGGTCGTTGTAGTTTTGCTCGTTGTCTTATTGAGATGAATGCTGATTCGGAGTTTATAGATAACGTTACTATTGGTGTCCCTGATCTTGAAGGCTCTGGTTGTACTAAGGAATTAATTCGTGTTGAATACGAATGGAAACCGCCTAGATGTCATACTTGTAATATTTTTGGTCATTCCTTTGATTCTTGTCCAAAAAATGTTAAACCTAAAACGGTTAAAATTGTGCCAACTCATGCTTTTTTTTTTGGTAAAGGGTTTCCCCGGTAAATATATTAACCAAAAAAGCGTTGAAGTACAAAGGAATGTGGCTAAGATACCACATTAACCGCATGCTACAGGCAGCATGTTAACACGTGATTATGTTATGGCATAAGCACAAACTAATCTAGAACTACAATGCAAGTAAACTAGAAAGAAACCAAGATGCAAACATGAAGTCACACATTATCTTTAGCTTCCACCAACAGCACGAAAGGAGCAAATGATATCCAAATGAGCCTGCCTCCTTAAAAAACCTTGCCAAAGAAAATCCAGTGGGAAAAACCTTGGACAAGGAAAAAAGAGTACAACCCTCACCCGACACTCCCATCATGAAGAACTCTAGAGCTCGGCACCCTCCATTTGTCAAGCAGCAAACTCGACCTGGCAGACAACTTCTTAAAACGAAATGAAATCAACTTCAACCGAATAGTGTCACAAATAAGCTGAACAATCTGATCAGCAGCCAACAGCTTTTTCTTGAAAAGTCTTGAATTACGTTCCATCCATATAAAGTACGCAGTAGCAGCCAACACAAGACGGGCAAGGATGCTAGGACAAGACTTTCCCTTAGAAATTGGAATAACATAGGCTAAAATATCATCAATCCGAGGGGGGATGTTATCCATATCACATAGGCCCCGAACCTTAAACCAAACCTGCATAGAATAAGAACATTCAAAGAAAAGATGGTCATGAGAATCCGACACCAATTTACACAACGGACATCGTAAAAGGCTTAGATCCACCAAAGGGCCAACATCCCATTGCCTAAGCTGATCTTGTGTCTTCAATTTTCTTCTAACCACTAACCATAAGTGGATAGAGTGACGAGGAATACAATGAGCAAACCAAACAGCATGAAACCAGTCAACCATCAAAGCCCTATCCCGAATGGAGTCCCAAGCTAAAGAAACTGAAAAATGATGTAAAACCCCATTTATATCCCGCCACATCAAATCATCATCCTGAGCATCATTAATAACAGGGACCGGGATAGAGACAATGTTCAGAAATCTAGCATACCAATCCTGCGGCCACTGCCAAATACCATCAGTAATAAGATCCCTGACCTTATTAGATAGAGAGAGCCCCGATCTTGTAATACTTCGAAACGAAAGAACGTCCCTTAACGGACATAAATCTGCCCATTTGTCAAACCACATAGAAGCCAATCTACCATTATTAATCTTGTACCAAATAAATTGACGAATGCGTGGTCTAATCTGTAGAAGTTTTCTCCAGCCCCAACTCATATCACCTATACATGGAACGTCCCAGAAACTTCGATCCTTTAACTTGTAAGAATAGATCCATTTAACCCATAAAGACTCTTTACGAGTGAGAATACACCAGATATGAGACACCATTAAAGCAGTATTAAAATCAGAGAGCTTACGAATACCAAGTCCACCTTCATAAAATGGGGTACAAACAGAGTCCCAAGCAACTTTAGCCTTACCTTTCTTCATTTCACCTTGACACCATAAAAAGCCTCTCATAAGCTGTTCCAAATCATGAATAATCCGAACAGGTAAGACAAAAACAGACGCCCAGTAGATATGCATTGATGAAAGAACTGAACGAACTAATTGGAGTCTTCCTGTTAAAGAAAGAAATTTATTGCGCCAATCATTAACTCTACTTTCAAGTTTTTCAACAAGTACTTTACAATCCCTATATAGAAGCCTGGACGAAATGAGAGGGACACCAAGATATCGGACAGGTAACTCGCCTTCAGCAAATGGCATGATATGTAAAATACTATTCTTAACAGCAGTATCCACATTATAGAAGAAAACTGTGCTCTTAGGGATACTTGGAACCAAACCTGAAGCTATCTTAAATTCCTCCAACGCATCCATAATAACCTGCACAGAGTCCAAGTGACCCCTAGCAAACAAGAAAAGATCATCTGCAAAACAGAGGTTGATAATACGCTGTTGCTCACAACGGTTGTGAAAATAAAAAACCTCTGCATTTAGAACCCTCCGTTGCAACATAAGTGAAAGGATCTCCATGATCAACGTGAAAAGATATGGAGACAACGGATCACCTTGCCGGAGACCTCTTTTTCCTTGAAACCAGCCATATAAATTACCATTTATGCAAATGGAATATGAAGTAGTAGAAACACACGTCATAATCCAATCAACCATTAAATGGTGGAATCCAAAACCAATCAGAATGTTACGCAGAAACTGCAATCCACCGTATCGTAAGCTTTCTGAATATCCACCTTAAAAGCACATCTTGGAGGACCAAACTTTCTGTGATAATTCCTCATTAGTTCCTGCGTCAATAAGATGTTATCCGAGATCCTACGCCCCGGAACAAAAGCAGATTGATTAATATTAACCAAATCGCCCAAATCCCCTTTAATACGGTTAGCAATTATTTTACTAATGCATTTGAAAATAACATTACAACAAGAGATGGGGCGATAATCAGTAATCTTATTTGGAACAGACACCTTAGGGATAAGAGCAATAATAGTATGATTAACCTCTTTAAGAAGTTTTCCATTAGAGAAAAACTCCCAAATAGCACATGTAAACTCATCACCCACAATATCCCAAGACTTCTTAAAAAACGCAGCAGTAAAACCATCCGGCCCAGGCGCTTTATCATCACTCATGGAGAATAACGCACTCTTAATTTCAGAATCAGAGATGACTCTAACCATATGGGCAGATTTCTGAGCACCAAGCTTTCGAACAAACAAATCAGATGTATTAAAAGAACCTGAAACACTTGCCTGATCAAGAAATTGCTCGTAATGAGCAACGAAAGCACCAGGCACAACATCTCCATCATGAAGCACATTATGAGAATCACGAACCATTTCAATACGATTACGAGCCGCCCTACTCTTAACCGAGTTATGAAAATAAGCCGTATCTGAATCACCTGCATCAAGCCATTCAATTTTAGATTTCTGATGTAAGAAGCGTTCCTCATCAAGAGAAGCTTCCTTAAAAGCGATTAGATAATGAGCATGCTCTTCTTTCAACAGCACATTGGATGGTTCTCTATCAAGGGCTTGTTGAACAACATCTAATTCCACACGTAGTCTAGCAACACGATCATGAAGATTACCCTGTTCAAACAGCAACTTACGAAACGGAGCCTTTAAACCTTTTAAGCATTTAACAAGCCTAAACATAGCACAACCATGAACATTAGCCAACCATCCGTTAGCTACCACTGCATGAAAACCCTCCTTATGCACAAGAAAATTACTGAATTTAAAAGGTTTAGGCTTAGGTTTGCTAATTGTAGGGACTCGTAACACACAGGGAGAATGGTCAGAAATCCTGTAAGGTTGGAATATCGCAAAACAGCCTGGAAACTCATTAAGAAACTTAATGTTAGACATAATCCGATCAATCTTTTTGAGAATACCATCATCACCCTGTGGTTTCTCATTCCAAGTAAAATGTAAACCTGTAGCATTAACATCCATAACTTGCATAAGATTAACACACTCCTTGAATTCCCGCATGGCAATATTAGGAGTGTAGCCACCACATGAGTGATCCTCAATATTAAGAGCAGCATTAAAATCACCCATAACAGCCCATGGCTTATCCCGCATAAAAGTAGCATGAGCAACCAAATTATTCCAGAGAACACGCCGATGGATATAGTAGTTATCAGCATAAACGAAAGAGCAGAACAAAGTACGGTTATCCATACGCGTTTTAACCTGACAATGAATAACTTGACTTGTTTGAGACAACACCATAACATTCACATTATCATCATTCCAGCCAAGAATTATACGAGTCCCTTTAGGACACAAGCCACCATTTGACGTCCACTTCCATCTGCTAAGAATCTTACGACACATATCATAAACACCCGAAGCATCAACATGAGACTCCAAGATAGCACAAACATTCAGATTATTTTCGTTAATAACCTGACGAACCTCTATTCTTTTAGGGGATTGGTTCAGACCCCTTATATTCCATGAGGCTATACTAAACATTTAAAACATTCGTGGTAGGAGTGCTTGCCCCTGATTGAGAATTAAGAAGATTAGCAGATTCATCATAAATGTTTTCAACCTCCTCATCATCATCATCATCTCCACTTAGGTCACCTATATCCCCTGAAAGAGACCCAAATGAATTCGAAGTAGAAACGCCACTCACCACAGATTTACCGTTATTTGAACTACTAGTATGCAACCCAGATTTGGTACCACTATCAACTTTGCTATTATCATGTTTAGATGCATTCGAAGTCTTACCAGGATTAGATGAGTTATCATGTATATGAGCACCAGAAGTAGACGACTTCGGACTAAAAGTAAAAGGATTACCAATCTGGAAGCCTTTGCTTAACGGGACACCTCTCGGAATCTGGCTTCCTTGCTTTCCTTTGTTGTTATGCTTCCTACTACGAACTTGTTGAAATCCATCATCTAGTTCATGTATAACTGTAGGTGCCACTTTAGGGATAACACGTTTAGGACAAGTTTCAGCCGTATGACCAAAGATATTACAAGTAGGGCATCTAGGCGGCTTCCACTCATATTCAACTTTAATAGTTTCCTTAGTAAACCCCTCACCCTCCAAATCAGGAACACCAATAGTAATTGTCTCATGTAAATCACAATCAGATTTAACTTCAATTAAACAGCGAGCAAAACTACTACGACCCAAAGATTCTTTACACATAGTGCTAGTAAAAGAATCAAGCATAATAGGCTTACCAAGATATGTAGCAATCAGACTAATACCCTCTTCTTCAAACACTTGAAGAGGCACATCATGAAGTTTAACCCACACAGGAATACAGGTAAATTCTTCTTTACGAAGGCTAGTCTTCATAGTATACCTTTTAAGAATAATGGGAGAATTACGAATCATCCATGGTCCACCTTCCAACACAGCTTCATACCCAGATTGTGCATCAAATTGAAAGAAAAAGAAACCATTGGAATTTTAACCCAAATTTAGCCCAATTAGTTTTAGCATAATACTCAACCACTGGAAATGCCATTCGTTTACCAATAAAGTATCCATAGAGCGTATTATGAAAACGTGTATTAACCTTCTCAACCACTTTACGTGGAATAGATACCTGAACACCCTCAAACCTGTTTTCAGATATGATAGAACCTATATTAACACGAGCAACAGGTAAAGCTTGTTGGCTTGAACTAGCAGCAGCTGCATAGGAGCTAGATGGACAACCAATATCCACCGACTGTACAATAGGACATTCCTTCACAGTTTCCTCGACATCTATCGCTGGATCACTTGGATTAGAAAACGTGAAATCATCCATATTTGAGTCAAATACATCACTCATCTCATTAGGGTTTATATCCAATTGTTCAAACGATAGCTCATCATTAACCAATTTACTAAACGTAGGAGATGAGACACTCACCTCTTTATGCTGATCCAAGGACATACGCATTGTGATATTAGATAAATCTGGTGTAACCCTAGCATCATGTCCAACAGTAGTGCTCATAGACGGATCCCTTGCATCATCACGCACACCCGCTTTGGAAGAAATAGCCTGTCGTCATTTAAGTGTTCGAACACTGTTCTCCAACTCCAATTGGTGCGCACATACGATATCAAGAGTCTTAGTCCATTGCTCAGCAGTCATTCGCTTCAAGAAATCATATTTTTTATTTTGGACATCATTCATAAATCTACTAATCACTTCCACCGTATTGAGGGAGATCGAGAACAATTTTTCAACATCCTCTAATGACCCTACATTCAAATTAATTCGTTCACCATTAGCTGTATCAACAACCGAATTAGGATTTGGAACATTAGTCTTACTGGAACCCACCATAGCTTCAACAATCACAAAAAACCAAACCCTAAACTCTACGAAGAAAAACCAAATAACCCGACAAAAACTACCCTAGAAAAATAAATGCGATTCGACCCAATTATTAAACCAATCATACGATGTCACTGGAAATCACAATTTACTACAAACTTTGAAACTTTAAATGCAAAGTCAGCCGACCAAACAATAATGCTAGCCGCCAAAACCTTCCACTAGAACCTTAAACACGAATCGTGACAAAAACACTCCAATCTCACCGACCAAGAATGTGACAAATACCAATTAATGTAGACAAGGACACGCACTAACTATAAATAAGATCAAACCGCCTAAAGGATAATAATAAAGAAACCAAATCTTCCCAACAGAATTAAAAAAAAGGATTCAATTCGTATAGCTGTAAACCAAGCAATCAAATAAAAGAAACGTGTTAAATCAGATCCAATCAAAGATTAGATGATCACACACGATTGTTATATGATTTCATGATCAAACGAGCCAAAAAATTGAACCGAAAGTAAAATTTTATATTCTGCCCATG
This sequence comes from Glebionis coronaria, assembly GCA_025667525.1. NCBI lineage: Eukaryota > Viridiplantae > Streptophyta > Magnoliopsida > Asterales > Asteraceae > Glebionis > Glebionis coronaria. The sequence goes on along the minus strand of JANFOE010000201.1, from coordinate 792,437 downwards.
CCAACTCATGCTGATAATGATGGATTCCAACAAGTGCAAAGCAAGAGGCAGAAGTACAAAGGTAATTTAGGGAATCAAGTTCTGAGAGGTGTTCTATTGAGTAAGGGTTTCCAAACAGGTAAGACGGTTGTTTTTCGACCAAAAACTCACTTGGATTCTACAAGTACGAGTGGTGTTAATTGTAGTAAGTTGAATACTAAATCTGGTCAGTTGCAGCAGTCTAGCAATCCTAATGGTCCGAACAAGGGTAAAGCTCAAATGAGCAGTGTTTCTACATCTAATAAATTTTCAGCTTTGTCCATGCCTGGTATTGACGAAGGGGTTCACGTAAGCGAGGAAGATAATGAGGAGGAGGAGGGAGTCGAGGTCGTCTTTGATGAATCGGTGAATCTTCTCAACACTAATATTGGGGCAAGCACTCCTTCTGGCTGATCTCATGTTGATTTTTTATTATTTTCCTCGTAACTTTATGTTATCATCTTGGTTTTTGTCTAGTTTATATATTTCCAGTATTCTAGACTAGTTAATGTTTATGGCCTGTCATAAACATTTTGTTTAACAAGCTGCCTGTAGCTTGCGGTTAATGTGGCATTTCAGCCACATTCCTTGTACTTCAACGCTTTTTTGGTTCTATTTACCGGGGTCATTGTTACCCTTTTACCAAAAAAAATAGTATATATATACTTAGACAAAAATATTTATTTTTGACTCGGCGAAATTTCGACAGCCTTTCGGCGTAAATTTTAATTTACCCAAATTTATATTAATAAATTTTCCGACACAATTTCTATAAAAAATTCGGCAGCCTTTTGGCGTCACTTTAAAATTTGCCATTTTTAGTAAGTACCCAAATCTCGACCTAAAATCCCTAATTTCAACACTTCTCAATCACAAATATTTCAACAAGTCATTTTCCCCCGCAATAGTACCAATTTCCACTTTTAACGCTCAAACTTTCAACGATACACCAAGTATTCACATTTCGCGCTTATTCCCTTTTACAAAACGATCCCAACATTCATATACAACATTTAGTATCCATTTCGACACTTAAAATGACTCGGTTTAACTCGAAAATGTCGTTTCGACCACTTTAAAAATCTAGACAGCAAGCTAATTATAGTTTTTTTCACAAAAAATTAAGTTTTCCGACAACGAAATTTAAACGACCATATCTCTCTCATTTTTACTCCGTTTTTAGCCCATAATATATCGAAACGAAGGTAATAACTTATATTTTCATAATATCGTAGTAAACTAGTGTCAAAACTATTTTTACGACCCTCTATGCCTCTTATAAAAATCGGACAGAATATATACTTTTCGTAAAATCTCGTTTTCGACCATTTTCAAGCGTACCCACTAGTAGTAACACTACTAGTTCCCTTCAATTATTCATAAACACACTCAAAATACAAGATCTATCTTCAAGTCCATAAATCTAAAAATATACATTTTAGATTTTACAAGTCTTTCAATTTAAAACATTTTCATGCATGGATCTAATAGATCCACACATAATTTTCATAGATCTAAAATATTTCATGACCAAAAATAATTTTTATCTTTTTATTTCAAGAAAATGGTTGATGAGTAACATGCATGCATAGATCTTCAAAGATTATGCATGAAAAAGAAAGAATAAAAAACGGTTCAAGAAATAACCTTGAGTAACGATTCTACGTAACCACGATAACCCGATCTACGCTCTAATCAACTAAAAATCAACAAAACCCAACTTCTATAAACTTCAACCAAAAACTTCTCAAATCAACAAAACCAAGAAAACCCATTCTTCTTTATGCTTGTATAAACCCTATGATGTATTTGTTTTGTGCTAAATGTTCTTGAAATGGAGCTTCAAGAAATCAACAATGGAGGATTTTGTGTGTGTGTTTGTGCCGTGTGTTTTTGAGAGAGAAAGATAGTTGTGTGTTTTTTTTAAGTGAAGTGAATGAGTGAAAATGAGAAATGATTTGAGGTAAATATGGTTAATAAGTTAAAAGTGGTGATGTGTGTAAGTTTAAAACTTAATATGGCAAAGTTGTAACAAAATGGTCTTCCACCATGTGGTGGTGTTTTTGGCCGGTTATGGGGGGTCCCGCATGCAGGGACGAAGCCAGGATGAAATATGATTGGGTGCACAATATTTTTTGAACCCTAACATAACATATGTAAAAACTGAATTTAAACAAAGGGTAGAAACACGTTCCGATTGACTGGGTGCATTTAAGATGCATTTAGAAAAAATCGATGTTTTCTTCACAAATGGTAACTAGTTAGAAGGTTTAAGGTAAAAAGGTTAATTAGTTTTAGGTAAATGTCGAAAAGTATATAGTTAAGTTTGAAATTACGTAAAACTTAAAAATTTGAGGAAATATATTAAATTTATGATTTTTCGACGAAAACTGATATTTTATAATTTATAAAGTATTTTATGCACGTTAACGACGGTTAAACGTAAAAACGACGTAAAATACGAAAACGCGATACGTTAATTAAATATTCACAGAAAATACGATTTATTACTATAAATAGCAAAAATACTAAAATACAGGCATATAAACATATACAGAAATATTTAAATACGCTGTTCATGAAAATACGATCATGCTGTTAAAAACTAAACAGTTAAGCACATAATTCACAGATAACGAATAATCTCACGGATTATCGTCAATTCATTGACCGTCTCAGCACTTCGGTCAGGTTCACAGAAAGTGTTCAGAATAATGACTGAACACAGTGTCAAGTCATTACTCGTCATCAAACAGTTTTTCAGAAAACGCGGGATAACCTCCCGGTTCCAACACAGTTAAATCACATAGTTGACTAAATAAAAAGTCAAAGGGTAAAGTAGTCATTTTACAAAGTAGGAAAAATTACCAGGTGTTACATCATCCCCTTGATAGAGAAGCTTTGTCCTCAAAGCTTAGGAGTGTCACGGGTTCTAGAGTTGTCAAAGAGTTGCGGATATTTCTTGCGAAATTGATCCTCACGCTCCCAAGTGAATTCAGGTCCACGTTTAGAATTCCACCTCACCTTGATGATCGGAATACGACTCTGCTTCAATCATTTGACCTCACGGTCCATGATTTCAATAGGTTCTTCAACAAATTGCATCTTGTCGTCGATTCGGAGTTCCTCCAATGGTATAACGAGTGTCTCATCAGAAAGGCACTTCTTCAAGTTTGATACATGAAAAGTGTTGTGCACACGGCTCAACGCTTGTGGTAATTCGAGACGATAGGCTACGGTTCCAACCTTTGCCAGAATTTTGAAAGGTCCAATATAACGGGGGTTTAGCTTTCCTCGCTTGCCAAAACGTACCACACCTTTCCAAGGCGATACTTTTAGCATCACTTTGTCTCCCACTTGAAATTCGAGAGGCTTACGTCGAACGTCGGCGTAACTCTTTTGACGATCACGGGATGCTTGAATTCGGCTCTTGATTTGAACAATCTTCTTAGTTGTTTCACGAATGAGTTCAGGGCCAGTGAGTTGACTATCCCCAACCTCACTCCAACACACAGGCGAGCGACATTTACGACCATACAACGCTTCAAACAGTGCAGCCTTAATACTGGTATGATAACTATTGTTGTAAGAGAATTCCACTAGAGGCAAATGTCTGTCCCATTGCTTCCCAAAGTCAAGCACACAAGCACGCAACATGTCCTCTAGCGTTTGAATAGTTCTCTCACTCTGTTCGTCAGTATGCGGGTGATAAGCAGTACTCATGTCCAATTGCGTACCCAACGCTTTCTGAAGTGATTTCCAGAACTTTGAAATAAATCTACCGTCTCTATCGGAAATTATCGAGATCGGTATTCCATGTTTTGCGACTACTTCCTTCAGATAAAGTCTCGTAAGCTTATCCATTGAATCATCTTCCTTCATAGCCAAAAAGTGTGCAGATTTCGTAAGTCGATCCACAATTACCCAAATTGTGTCGTATCCGTTTGTCGTTTTAGGTAGCTTAGTTATGAAATCCATGGTTATGTTTTCCCACTTCCACATAGGAATTATAGGTTGAACCAATAATCCAGATGGCTTTTGGTGTTCCGTTTTCACTCTAGCACAAGTCAGACACTTTCCTACATACGTAGCGATTTCAGCTTTCATATTTGGCCACCAATATAGCTTCTTCATATCCTGATACATATTGTTAGATCCTGGGTGAATCGAATACTTAGATTTATGCGACTCGTGCATAATCACGTCCCTTAGTCCTCCAAACGTGGTAACCAACTTCTACCATTCAGACATAGCGTTCCATTAGTGCTAGTCTCCAATTTCTTAGTAACCATTCCTCCTAATTTCTCTGCTTCAACATGTTCAGGCTTAAGGGCTTCGGTTTGTGCTTCACGAATTTGCACAGGTAAGTTCGGATTGATAACCATAGCTAACGATCTAACTCTACGTGTCATCAATTGTTGCTTTCTACTTAGCGCATCCGCCAATACATTGGCCTTCCCAGGGTGGTAGCGGATTTCACAGTCATAATCGCTGAGCAACTCGATCCATCAACGTTGTCTCATGTTCAGTTGCTTCTGGTCGAGAATATGTTGTAAACTCTTGTGATCGGTATAGACGACACACTTGGTTCCATACAAGTAGTGTCTCCACAATTTCAAGGCAAATACTACCGCTCCTAGCTCCAAGTCGTGCGTAGTGTAGTTTTTCTCGTGTGTTTTCAATTGTCGTGACGCGTAGTCGATAACTTTCTTCCTTTGCATCAACACAGCTCCCAATCCTTTTGCTGATGCATCACAGTAGACCACAAAGTCTTCCGATCCTTCTGGTAACGATAGAATAGGCGCACTACATAACATTTGTTTCAACTTCTGGAATGCTAATTCCTCTTTATCTCCCCATTCGTATTTCACCTTCTTTTGAGTCAACTTCGTCAATGGTTTCACGATCTTCGAGAATCCCTCGATGAATCTTCGGTAGTATCTGGCGAGTCCTAAGAATTGGCGAATTTCAGTCGGTGTCGTAGGAGCAGTCCACTCCCTAATTGATTCAATCTTGGCAGGATCAACATGAATCCCCTTGCTATCAATAACGTGACCTAGAAATTGTACTCTTGGCAACCAAAAATCACACTTCGAGAACTTAGCGTACAATTCCTCCTTCTTAAGCAATTATAATATTATCTTAAGATGTTCCTCATGTTCTTTCTCATTCCTTGAGTAAATCAGTATGTCATCGATGAACACAATGACAAACTTGTCCAAATACGGTTTACACACCCGGTTCATGAGGTCCATAAACACAGCAGGTGCGTTTGTCAAACCGAATGGCATCACTTGGAACTCATAGCGTCCATACCTAGTCCTAAAAGCAGTTTTTGCAACGTCTTCCTCACGGACTCTCAATTGGTGATAACCAGACCTAAAGTCAATCTTCGAGTATACGCTCGATCCTTGCAACTGATCAAACTGATCATCGATCCTAGGTAACGGGTAACAGTTCTTGATGGTAAGTTTGTTCAACTCACGATAGTCGATACACATCCGAAAACTTCCATCCTTCTTCTTTACAAATAAGACTGGAGCTCCCCAAGGTGAATAACTCGGTCTTATGAATCCTTTATCAGTCAACTCTTGTAGTTGCGTCGCTAGTTCTTGCATTTCCGACGATGCTAAACGGTAAGGCGCTTGAGCAACAGGTGCAACTCCCGGTATTAAATCGATCTGGAATTTAACTTGTCTGGCCGGCGGTAATCCAGGCAAATCTTCAGGAAATACTTCCGGAAAATCCCGTACGATAGGTACATCTTTCAACCATTTTTCTTCCGTCTGCTTTTCAGTAACACAGGCTAAAAATACGTGGCAACCTTCCGATAACAACTTCTGAGCCTTGACACGCGAGATAATGTTCAGTCATGACTTCCCTTTTTCGTTAATTGTATCTCCTTGTACCTCCAAAACTTCATCACCAAATGGTAAGCGAACGATCTTCTCGCCGCATACAATCGTAGCATGATATCTCGACAACCAATCCATTCCGAAAATCACGTCAAAACTCCCTAACTCAACAGGCATAAGGTCTATTACGAAAGGATGACCTAGAAGATTTAAAGTGCATCCACGAAGTATAGTGTCGGCTTCTATCAACTTCCCATTAGCTAGCTCAATAGTGTACTTAGTGTCTAAGGGAGAAGGGGTCACATCAAGTAAAACACTAAAAACAGTCGACACGAAACTCCTATCGGCTCCAGTATCAAATAAAATAGAAGCATAACGACCATTGAGAAGAAACGTACCCGTCACGACGTCAGGTTTTGTTGCGCTTCTCCTCCTCCTATCACATAGACCCTTCCACGAGCTTCCCCAGCTTTAGAAATCTTTCCTTGGTCCTTATTCTTTTTCTTTGGGCACTCATTGTTGTAGTGTCCCTTTTGCTGACATTCAAAACAAGTGACGTTGGCTTTCGGGTTGGGTGGTGACTTACAGTCTCTAGCAATGTGTCCAGTTTTCTTGCAGTTGTGACATTGTACATTGCATTGTCCATTATGGTGACGCTTGCATCGGTTGCACAAAGGTAACGTCCCATTGTATACTCCCTTTTCCCCAGTACCAGCAGTGTACGCCTTCACGGTTTCTTGCCTCTTATTAGGATAGTTCCCATGGTTGTTCCTTTCGTTATTCCCCCATTTTCTCTTGTTGTCCGCGGCATTTCCAGCATTTGCTCGAACAACTTGGTCCATCAGACTGTGAGCCATCCTTATAGCATCACTAACTTTTGTCGGTCCAGACGATGTCACATTCCCTTGAACTCTACCAGGTAAACCTCAAATGTAGCGCTCAACCTTCTTTTCTTCATTTGGAACCATTCCAGGACATAGCAAACACAACTCTTGGAACCTCCTAGTGTACACACCAATGTCATTGTTCTTCACAGTCAGGTTCCACAGTTCAATTTCCATTTTCTGAATTTCGTTACGAGGACATTATTCCTTAGTCAACAACTTCTTAAGTTCCTCCCAACTCATTCCATACGCCTCCTCAGCTCCAACCGTCTACACATGGGTGTTCCACCATGTCAACGCTCCAGTAGCTAAAGTACAAGTAGAATAAGTCACTCGGTTTTCAACAGTACATCCACTGACACGGAACACAGATTCCATCTTTTCAACCCAACGAGCTAATCCAACAGCTCCTTCAGTACTATTAAAATTCAAGGGGTCACAACTCCTAAAGTCCTTGTAAGTACACGGCTTAGGCGGTCGATTGTCAACATCGTTCGGCGGTGCTTGGTTCACGTTGTTGTTAGCTTGAATGTTTGCCAATGCAGCGGTCACTCGTTGTGTAATTAGTTCTTCCAATTGTTCGTCAGTCATTCCGTTACAGTGTGTTCACCATTGTTCTCTGTGTTAAGACAACAATGCAATTAAGGTTCAAGCACGAATATACACGTTATATATTTCTTATGCTAAAATAAAATGCAGAATTTAACAATACGACAAACGTAGGAAGGATAGTCATTGATCAAAGTCATAAAGTTAAATTCCCATTCATCATCAAAATATCGAGTACATAGTATAAAATAAGAGTTTCGATTAAATACCAAAGATCAAAAGAAAACCATAAATAACACCAAAAATGGTGATTGGATTAAAATCAGACTATAGATGTAATCGAAATGATACGTGATAGTATGCAATGACATATCCTGCAACAACCAAAATGTGTATTAAAGCAGTTGTAGGGTATGCATGAAATAATCATGTATAGAAATTAAAGTATGCGGATCAGCGAAATGCATATGTATATAATACATATTACGTATTACATAATATATATTACATATTACTTATAGTGTTATCCTACGTAATACATTACGCAGTACATATATGTATACAGAGTAACAAGTAGCCACATCGGTTATAGTCTAGGCCTAAGATGCAAACCTAGTTCTCTATAACAAAGGCTCTGATTACCAAATCCATAACACCCCAAAATGTGATATGCGGAAGCGGTGAAGCTCGGGGGCTGTTACGTCATTGTATCATAGTTCAAGGTACAAGAGAACGACTCTAAATGAGACGTTTTATAAAAATACCTCGTTGAATTTAAATTGAAGCATCAAAGTACAAAAGGTCTCAGTTTCAAAAGATAGCGTAGCGGAATATAAAGGTTTTAAACATCAACGAGATAACAGTTCAAAAGCATAAGTAGATAAATGTCCGAAGATAGCCAAGAAATGCATGCGGACTCCAAGTACTTCACACAGCAGATACAAATCATCATCAATTACCTGAGATAAATGCTAAATTGGGTAAACATAAAGTTGATGAGAATATAGGTTTCAAGTAAAAATTCATAGTAAATCGATTTCAGATTTCATTTCATGTAAACATGCAACTATAGGAGGTATAGTGCCAAGTGTAGGATAAATTGGGTGTTCACCATATTTATGATAGCTAAGCTCGTGACACCGAAACTAATGATCCAGTGCATACAATAGATTGTATACATAAATTTTTGCCCCAATAGAGTACCTAGCCAAGATAACTCCGTTCACACAAATGGTATACACTCGTCCGACGTGAGAATACCCGAGTGGAGGTTGTCAACCCTCAATAGATCTATCCATATCATAAGAGCTTACTCCAGCGGAGTAATTAACGATTCACGATAGTGGGGACTACGGCTAAAGCAACTTAAGCTATCTCATAAACAGTGTTCACAAAACGTTCACAGAAATCTAGTTTTACTTGCGTCCAGAAGCAAGCATCAAAAACATTTATCACATCCCAAAACATTAAACATATAAAACAGTTTAATAGGGATCTATAGACTCACCTCAAGCAACGATTCAAACCGCACAAGTATGATCAAATAGTAACGAGCAACTCTAGCAACAACCTAAATATAATACTATAGTTTAGGCGCTAGCAAATAAGTCACAATAGTTCGTCACGTACGTTACTCATCAATCATATAAATATATATATATATATATATATATATATATATATATATATATATATATATATATATATATATATATATATATATATATATATATATATATATATATATATATATATATATATATATATATATATATATATATATATATATATATATATATATATATATATATATATATATATATATATATATATATATATATATATATATATATATATATATATATATAGAGGTGGGGTAAATTGAGAAGGGTTGTTAAAATAAAAAGTGTAGGAAGGGCTCCCATGCTGACACCTGTCCACCCCCCATCGTCTTTTTACTTTATATAGCCAGGGGAATTTTCGTCATTTACTTCCGCCGGGTATATATACTCTAAACAAACACACATTCAACTCATTCTTGTTTGTTTTTTTATTCGTCTCTTTCTTTCCCTCGACAACCAATCGCCGGCGATTCTCCACCATTAACAACCCTAACAACCAATCACCCTGGTCTATATATACCTGTAACAACCCTAACAACCAACCGCCGTCCCTTTTCCACCACTAACCACCACTCACCGCCGATTGAAAAAGATGTCTGGTATTACAGAAATCAATAACAATTGTTCTACATCAACCATTGATGATTGTTCTACATCAATGAGTAATAATTGTTCTAAATCACGATCTAATTCCATTGCAGCTGATAATGAGGGTAAACGTGTTAATTTTTCTGTTAATTCAGTATATTTATTCGTTTACATATTTTTGTTATATTATTAGTTTTGTGTAGGTTTATAACGTTTAGTTAGGCTTTTGATCAATTTACATCTGATGTTTAGGCGTTGGTATGATTTTTATAGATTCCTGATAATTGATGCATATAGTTAAACAAATTGATGCAGTAGATGCCTCGAACATGATTATTTTAGTTTAGGTTTTCATGAGGTTAGAACTACTATAGGTTTATAGAGTTTTCTTAGGCTTCGTGAAATTTTGGTTGATTTAAACCACTGTTCGACTCTAGGCTTAATGACGTTTTTGATGATATAAAGTAGTTATTCGATAGGTATATCATGCTAAGGGACAATGTTATTACTTATGATTGAACGATATTTTTATTAAGTTCAGAATTGTGTGATTTATTACGTTTTTGATACTTCCAGTATGATATACTGTTATTGATTAGTGACGTTTGACCTTAAATCATGAAGTTTGGAATTACATGATTTGAGTGGAGGATTCTGATTTGTGTGACACTAGCTTTTATGATTCTGTTATAGTGAATTAGTGGACCGGTTGTCAGTTTTGAAATATACGACTTGATGATGCAAAAATATGTTTGACCTAATGTTTTTAGATTTACTTTTGATAGTAGCTTAGGTGTTGAGTGTTTATAGTGCAGAATAGGTGTTAAGGGAAAGAAATTCTTACAAATTGGGCTGAGTAAACCAAATCAAAGCACACTTAGTAACAGGTGGTTATAGTGCAGAATAGGTGTTGAGTGGTTTACTTTTGATAGTAGCAGAATACAATAGAAATTCTTACAAATTGGGCTATATAACTAGAAGTTACGTAATGCGATCTTTTATGTAATTAAAAAGAGGATGGGATAGTTCTATCAACACGCTAATGCTGAAAGACGCACATATTCACTAGCTATTTAGTAAGATATAAGCCCTTGTGGAAACGGGTGGATGGGTCGGGTGCCGTTCAACAAAGCACTTGATAGGCATGGACGCGTGGTATTTCTTCACTGATGCATGCCTCTTGAAGTATCTGAAAGCTTAGGCTATACATTGGCTGCAAAAAAGATTAAGGGTGTTAAGTAGCTGTGGAAAAAAGAGGGCCGGTTGGTAATGAGTCGTAACTGGTTTGGAACGAAACAAGTAACTTTAGTGTGACCGGGTTGACCAATAGGACAGTCCATCAGTTGCCAAGTAGTCTATAGCGCTAAGTATGATGTCAAGGATTGCAAATCTCGTGGGGGATAAACTATTGCATTGAAAAAATATAAAGTTCAGTGAACACATCATAGTTTCAGTACAGTTTTAAATGGTTGCTACGTTTACAACTATGTTTAAACACTTTCACCGTCTTGACCAGCCTCATTAGTCATTTGTTCATCCCCCAGTCTCAATTTCCAATATACCAATCTGTAATTAAGCATGGAGAAGGTTGCATCATATTGCGTCACCTTTGTAGCCATGTCTAGTTTTCCTGACAATATATCTAATGTTGGTACACGAAACTTATTTGCAATCGAACCAACTGGTGGCAATTGTCTGGATTCTTGTGTTGTCATTCTGATAGGTAAATGATAAAAATTTTATTAGAACAGGGGAATTCTCCTGCTGAGGGGATAGGGGTCTGAATCTAGTGACACATAGAGATCAATAATCTGCGTTTAGTTCAATTTGTTTCACAAACCGGCCCGCTTAAGGGCATCTGGGACATTTCTATTAAGCTGGTAATATTATTTGTAGGTAGGTAACGTCGTCGATATTCCTAGTGGTGATAAAAACAAGGAAAAATGACAACACTTCATTCTTATGCATCCTACACCCCATGCTGTATGTGATTTTGTTACTGAAATTGCGATAAATCACTTCTATTTAGTACCAACTTTAACTTGTGTAGTGTCTGTAATCTTGACAAAAATCTTAAGACATAAAGAGATAGACTATTAATATCAGCGAACTCACACATTGATATATAGTAAATGGAGGATATATAATCTCTTACTCAACATCAAAATTCACACGTATAATTTATTGGCTTATTTAGTAAAAACTTATTGAGGGGTTATCGTGCTTGTAGCGGGCTTGCAGTGGGCTTTATAGTTGTTGATTATGTGTAGGTTACGTGTAGGCTAAATTATGTTATGTGTAGAAGTTTTATAATGCGATGCACTTAATTTATATCACTGATGCATTAACTATTCATTTGTTTTTAAACTTACAGATTTTGAGATTGTTCATGTCAAGGATCATGTTGGGTATTATACTTGTGATGATGATGGAAACAGGACTTGGTTTCCAGATAAAGATATTGGCGTTGTACCTTTGGAAGGTGCTAAGTTTGTGTCTATTGATCAAGCTTATGATTTCTATAAGGATTATGGTAAAAGGGCCGGTTTTGATGTTAGAAAGGGTGGGCATTATAAACCTAAAGATGGTGAACCACCAAGCTTGAAGTGGTTTGTATGTTCAAAAGAAGGTATCAATCCTGAACCTAAAGAGGCTGCTAATAAGCCTAAGGAGGTTATATCTGACGTTAGTGACTTTACTATGGATGAGAATGCTGAAGTAAAGCAGACAAGGAATCGAGGCTCTAGTAGATGTGGTTGTTTGGCTAAAATTCGTATTAAGAAGATTCCAGGAGGTCTTTATAGAGTGTACACTTTTATAGAAGGACACAACCATCCTCTGGTAGCCGAAAAGGATATGATATTCATGAAGAGTTCTCGGGAATTGGGATTCACAAAGCAACATTTTCTGTTTCAGGCTTCTAATGCTAATTTTGGTCCTTCTACGGGGTTTAAATTGTTGAAACAGTTGTGTGGTGGTTTCGATCGAATTGGAGCTACAGTGGTTGACTGTAAGAATTTGAAGAAGAAAGTGAACTTGTTTCTTCGTGATCGTGATGCACAGATGGCCGTTGAAAAACTTTTGAGCAAAAAGTTGCATTCGCCAGGATTCTATGTTGAATACAAAACAGGTAATGCAGTTCATTTTTGTGTTTTGATGCAGTTCATACAACATTTTTTTTTCTATTAGTTTCTTATTTAAATTTTTTTTTTTAGGTGTTGACGATAAATTGGTTGGTCTTTTTTGGGCTGATGAGCAAGCAATTAAGGACTATGGTGTTTTCGGTGATATCGTCTCATTTGATGCTACTTTTCGTTCTAACAAGTATATTCTATCTTAATTCTCTATCAAAAAATTTAATCGTGTTTTACAGCTTTATTTAGTATTTTAGTTTATTTCTTTGTATATTAAAATGTAGGTACAAGATGGTGTTCGTCCCTTTTACTGGCATTAATCATCACAACCGCTGTATAACCTTCGCTGCGGGTTTACTATCTGATGAATCGGTTGGTGCTTACCAATGGCTACTTGAACAATTCAAAAAGGCGTTTGGTACAGATCCACAAGTTGTAATTACCGATCAGGACCCGTCTATAAAGATCGTAGTACCAGAATACTTCCCAAATACTATACACCGTTTTTGTATGTGGCATATCATGCAAAAGTTGGTTACAAAGGTATGTTCTCACTTGTCTGTTGTAAAACATTACTGTGCTAGTTTACCTTTTTTTGGCTTTGTTTCTCGTGCACGTTTTAAGCGACTCAGTGATCAACATGGAAAATTGTTTTGGTTTCTTAAAGTATCTATTACTGTTTATTTGTTTTTTTCAAATTAATGCACTATGTTTTACACTGTGATGCAGTATTTTTTAAAGTCATGTTTTTAGAGCTAGAGTTGGTTGGAAATTTTTCATATTAATGCACTATATTTATACTTTAATGCAGTAGTTTTATATTTTTATGAATTTTCAGGTGGGGACTTCAATCTGCAAAAACACAAATTTCAAACGGCGTATATGTGATATAGTTTGGACCGATCAGATTTTGCCTTTTGAATTTGAAGCAGAGTGGGAACGTATGATTGAGGATTTCCAACTTGGTGATAACAAATGGTTACAAGATATGTTTGACCTACGAGAAAGCTGGATCTCGGCATATTTGCGTGATGTGCTTATGGCAGGCCTCATGCGTACCACCTCTAGGTCCGAAAGCGAGAACCATTTCTTTGGTAAATGGACAAGTAAATATTTGACACTTGTTGAATTTATTAGTCATTATGAGACGGCTATCGAGTACCAGAGGTATATTGAGCGTAAGAACAATCACGATTCAAGATATAAGAATCCTAAACTCAAAACTGATCTTCAGATTGAAAAAGAAGTAAGTACTCTTTATACTCGAACTATATTCTTGGAAGTTCAAAATGAGATATATGCTTCTTATTCCCATTGCATGTCGATAAATGTTGCCCAAGTTGATAATGGTGAGAGATATTCAATCCGTGATATGCAAGCTGAGAACAAAATTAGGGGTGAAAATAACTTTGTTGTTTATCAGGTATGTGTTCTTATATTGTTTATAACTATAATGCAGTAAGTTTTTAGCACTGATGCAGTGTGTTTTTAAATTTTAATATTTTAAAAACTGTTATGCAGGTGGAGTTTTGTAAATCTGAAATGGAAGTTCAATGTAGCTGTAAACACTACGAGTCATATGGTCTTCTTTGTAGGCACATATTTTACGTGTTGAGAATGAACAATGTGAAAGAGTTTCCTCGGAAATACTTGAAGAAAAGGTGGTCAATGGATGCTAAGCCTTTCAACGCTACAGTTAGGACAGTCAGTGGGTCAGATTCGGTTTTGCAAAGTGAGGTTTTTGATTTGTACGAGATTTTTGAATCTACGATTGATCGCTTGGTTCATGACATTGGCATGTTGAAGATTTATAAGGAGCAAATGATGGAGTTGTTGAATAAAGCTAAAATCGATGTTCCAACGGTTCCAAAACTTAACTCGAAAGATATTATTAGTGCAATGCTTGGTGTGAAGGAGCCAACCTCAACTTCAAATGTTATAAATAATTCAGACGTGAGCTCAAATAAAGGATCCGGTGTTCATACGAGGTGGAAGTCAAAAGCTGAGATTGAAAAAGAAGCAGCTGAATCAAGTGACAAGCGGAGGACATGTAGTAAATGCGGGAATAAAGAAGGTCATAATTCTAGAACATGTACAAACGAAAGAATGCAACCATCTGAAAAAATCAAGAAAACATCTCAGGAGGCGTCGGCGACAAGAACTGGTCTCAGATCTAGGCGAATTTGATGATGACAATTTGATGCAGCTACTTTTTACATATTGATGCAACTACTTTTTACATATTGATGCAGCTACTTTTTACATATTGATGCAGCTATTGTTTACATATTGATGCAGTTGCTTTTACATACTTGTTTACCTACTTTGAATAATTGTGACAGATACTTTTGCATATTGATGCAGTTACTTTCTCATATTGATGCAGTTATTTTTTACATAGCAGTTTAAGTACACCTTTTTTACATAGTGGCATTTTTTACCTAAATCTATTTATATAAAACCTAAAAATAATTTTTGTAAAATTTTAAACCTAATTAATCTATTTTTAAACTATTTTATAAAAAACGGGTATTAAAATAATTATAAAAAATAACTGAAAAACGTGAAAAATAAAAACTTAGTACCAAAAAGTCCTAAACCACTATAATAACAAAGGAAAAATGAAAAGCTTGACGTTTGCTTAACAAATAAGCTTGAAATGAGCTTATAAATCTCGAATTGATTATTAATAAGCAGAACAAAACCGTGTTAAATATAGTTTGAATTGAAAGTATATCAGTAAAAGACCCAAGGGCAGAGCGGTATGTGTGTTGTGTTGTGAGAGGAGTGGCGCAGGTTCGAGTCCTGGCCACGTCCTTTTTGGTAAAACTTTTTTTTTTATTTTAAAAAAACTGAATACCCAAGCTTAAAACAATCCACAAACACAAATTAAAAATGAAATCAACAAGAATTAAGCTATTTAAAATAAAAAACGTGACCAGATTATTAATAATCAGAACAAAACCGCCTTAAATAGAGTTTGAATTGAAAGTATATTAGTAAAAGACCCAAGGGCAGAGCGGTATGTGTGTTGTGTTGTGAGAGGAGTGGCGCAGGTTCGAGTCCTGGCCACGTCTTTTTAGGTAAAACTTCTTTTTTTTTAATTTTTTTTTTGTAAAAACTGAATACCCAGGCGTAAAACAATCCACAAACACAAATTAAAAATGAAATCAACAAGAATTAAGCTATTTATGAATAAAAACGTGACCAGATTAAGTAAAATGCTAGAGTGATGAAAATAAGAAAATAATGAGTCATCCGATATACTATGCAATCGTTCTCTGACAGAACTAAAACCAACTGATGAAATGGTGACCTGATTTGGCTTGTTTATTATGATTACTGATGCAAAGGGTAAGGTCTGGGCACCTAATGCTACTCAGTTTAATGAGATTTGAGTCTCAATGACAATTTGATGCAGCTACTTTTCACATATTAATGCTGTTACTTTTTTACATAGCAGTTTTACACCTTTTTAACATAGTGGCATTCTGATGCAGTAAATTTTGCGTAACAGATATATTTTGATGCAGTGAAGTATATATATTTTTTAATTTCATATGTTAAAAAAAACAATCATTGAATTTCAACAAATAGTAACACACACTAACAAGTGAATAAAATTGTGTAAAAATCTTCATGTTTACAAGTAGTTTGTAAAAAACACAATGAGTACTTCAATTAAAGAGTAATAAAACAAGATTTTTAGTTAACAGTTGTCTTCCTAGGGTAGTATTGAAATTGACGATGACAATTTGATGCAGCTCTTTATTCATCAATTGTCTTACTTACGGTAGCACTAAATTTCTTCCACAAAGCTTTATCAAATCTAACATCAGCATCCGTTATAAGCTTTGAAATTTTTGGCTTTTTCATGAAGTATGCTTGTGCGTCCTTTAACAACTTTCCTTTTTTGATGTTAAAATCCATTAGAAGTATTTTGGCCATGTACTTTGCACGAAGCATCTTTAGTTGTGTTTTCTGAGGTGGTCCTTCTTTCTTCAATGGTTGTAAGAAGTTTCCTCTTCCAATATATGTTTCCAAATGCCGCATAACAAATACCCCGCAATCGACACCATTGTATTTTGTTTTCTAATTAAAATCAACAATGTTAGGTTCAGCAACCAAAATGGCAATGTGTTTTGGGTGTCTATGTCTCTCCAGGTAATTTGTAAAGGAATCAATCTGTGTAAATTTAAATAAACAGTTATAACATTGTAATGCAGTTTTTTTAATACTATGATGCAGTAATATTATCAATATTATTCATATGGTATAGGACTGTAAAAATAGCACCATAAAACATCAAGTATGTTATAAATCCAGTTATAGTCTTATAAAGGGTTTTCCTCTATTTAAAATAAACATATATATCATTTGTAATGCACTATTCATGAGATATAATACTTTGATGCAGTGAAAAATAGCACAATAATGCATTAAGTATGAGACTTACGAGGGCAAATGGGAAAGCACCATATCGCTTTTCTATATCATCAATGTCGTTATCTATGTTGTCTATGATGTCGATCTCAGCAGTCTTTAAATTAAAACAAATGATATAGAAATGGTTTTGACGAAGTATCTTTCGTCATCTTTACACAAGGAAAAAATACCTGTATATATTTATTATAATTATTTAAATTTATTATAAACAATCTCACAAATACAATCATTTAATTCTCATAATAAATATACTTACCAAGTCGACGTCAAGAAAATTCTTCCGTTTTGCTTGAGTTAAAACGTTTTGAATATTTTCATCAAAAACTTCCATCCTTTCTTGCACATTCTTCCCCGACTCAACAACATAATTATTATGTTTTAGTTAACGTCAAATGATTACTAATGATAACAAAATTTATAATTCAAAAATAAATAAGTTATATATTAGAATTACTTACAAGCATCCCCGTATCACAATATACATTTCCATTGCCCGAAAGCTTGTCTCGATGTTGTTCCTCATGATTTAATACAAAAGACCATAAGTCTAGTATGAGTGACGCAATTTGTATCTCAGGGTATAGGCTCAAGAAAAAAACGCCTTCCACGCCAACTCCTTTTTTGGTATGGTAAATAAACTCCCTGTACATTTTGATATAAACATGGGTTATCTATCTCTGATGCATTGAAGCAAGGAAGTGATGAATTGATAAAAATATGTGATGCAGTGATAAAAATGTTTGATGCATAGAAAATAATTAAAATTCATAGAGAACATTTATAAATAATGCTATGATAATAATACTTGATGTAGTGACATAAGGAATTGATGCAGTTATATAAATATATGATGCAGTGAACATTTGAAAAGTGATGCAGTGAAAAAGTGATGTTTTTAATATGATGTAGTAGTTTAGAACTTACGATATGCATAGAAAATAATTAAAATTCATACAGAGAACATTTATAAATAATGCTATGATAATAATACTTGATGCAGTGACATAAGGAATTGATGCAGTTATATAAATATATGATGCAGTGAACATTTGAAAAGGGATGCAGTGAAAAGTAATGTTTTTAATATGATGCAGTAGTTTAGAACTTACGATTCGGGTGTCTTATTGCCCCATATGTATTCTGCTAATTTTTTCCCCTCTTCAGTTAGTGGTTGCCCCAATATGATTTTCCGTTGATAAAATGGCGACGTTAAAGCAGGAGGCAACTTTACTTCACGTTTATCATTTTCAATATCATCCGGTGGAGCAATGCAACTAATGGGTGATGCGTGCATATATATTTCATTTTGTTCTATCCTTTTGCTTTTTGCAGGTAGCGACTTAGCTTTTTCTATCTTAGATTTCTTTTCATTCTCTTTTGACAATTGAGTGTCACTTTGCTTTCTACCAAGATTTTTAACCACTTGTTTTTTAGCCTGTGTCTTTTTAGAGACCTCCTTCCCAACATTTTCATCTTCCACGACTGTTTCTTTAGCTTGTTCTTTGTTAGATCTTCCTCTTTTACCAATCTCTTGTCTTAGACGAATTTCAGCTAACATATCTTCCTCTATGTTTCCTTTAGCACCTAACTTCCCGACATCCTTTTTCATTAATTTCTCCCTTATAGCATCAAACTTTGTAATCTTTGGTTCGGTTAGAATTTCGGCTGATAGCGGAACATCCGTATATTTTTCATGTTGTTCGACAATAGGTTGTTCACTCAATGGTGTATTTCCTTTTAAAGTTCTTGTGTAGTTTTTCGGTAACCTCAACTTCATACTATGAAAAGGTTTAATAATTTGGACTTTTTGAATTTGGGGAGATTTTGGTGCATCTTCAAATAAGAAACTTTTTGGCATGTTGTCTTCGACTTCAGCTAAGAAAGGTAGTTTCATAACCGAGTATTCCAAAAGCTGTTTGTTTACTTCTTCGATAGAAGTTAAGTCAAAGTTGGTCACTAAACTGTTGATTTCTTCAATTCTAATTGAAGAAAAGTTAGCTTCTTTGAAAATTTTAGAACCTGTAATTAAAACAATCAAAATAAACAATAGTTTTTTGAAAAAATAGAAAAACTTGTTTGTTACTGCATCATAGTTACATTTAACTGCATCATGTATTTTGGTAACTACTCATGCCTTAATCTTTAATGATAGTTCACACTCCAGTGCATTACTAATCTAAAAACATAATGATGCAGTGAAATTTATAGACAATAAACAATTTTTATTGTTTGGGAAAACAGTATAACTTGTTTTTAATGCATCATAGATACAGTTTTACTGCATCATATTGTTTTGTTAACTAGTCATGCAGTGAATTGTAATGTGAACCCAAACTCCAGTGCATTACTATGATAAAACACTATGATGCAGTGGAATTAATCGACAAGATAAAAAGACAAGATAAAAAGGGTTTTTGTAATTTTACTTTTATCTGCTCCCAGGATTTCCATTCCACCTTACATTTCATTGTCTTCCATTCCAACTTATGTATCCATGTCAGTGTGAAACACTTCTTCCTCACTATCAAAGAGTAGCGTTTGCGATTGATATTCAAGGAATGAATCATCATAATTGACGATAGCTCCATCTTTATTGTATATTTCATCGCATATTTCAGGATTTGCACAATCTGTTAATAAAGAATCAAACTTTTTAAAAATACTTGATTGAAATTTTCTTTATAAACCAGTTTGCATTATGTTCTTTAACTAGTATAGACTATAATGCTATGATGCAGTGGAATTAATCGACAAGATAAAAAGACAAGATAAAAAGGGTTTTCATTCCACCTTGCATTTCATTGTCTTCAATTCCAACTTCTGTATCCATCTCTGGGTCCGCGTGAAACACTTCTTCCTCACTATCAACGAGTAGCGTTTGCGATTGATATTCAAGGAATGAATCATCATAAATGACGATAGCTCCATCTTTATTGTATATTTCATCACATATTTCAGGATTTGCACAATCTGTTAATAAAGAATCAAACTTTTTAAAAATACTTGATTGAAATTTTCTTTTATAAACCAGTTTGCATTATGTTCTTTAACTAGTATAGACTATAATGCTAACTGCATTATAGTTTAGTTTATTACTAGTTAAATAAACCTTATGAGGCGGCCGAATTATAGCATTAAACATAATTACTATTCACATTAAACCCAAAATAGGAGATACGAGTTTTAAGTTTTCTTCTAGTTATATTACAGACATTCAAAAGCTGAATTCAAAATATACGTTCCTAGATAATAAATATTATACAAAAGCAAGAGAAGTGTTAGCGTTTATTTACTTTTAGGGGATTTCTTTTTCCCCACTTCCATCTTTTTAGCGGGTGATGATGTTGCTGCTCCTTTTGTTGATGCTGCTGCTCCTTTGGTTGATGTTTTTGCTTTTGGCCCCTTGTTCCCCACTTCCTTTTTTTAGCAGGTGATGCAGGTGATGCTGCTGCTCCTTTAGTGGGCGATGCTGCTGCTCCTTTAGTGGGCGATGCTGCTGCTCCTTCCGTTGATGTCGTCCAATTTATTGTGGTATTTGACCTTGTCCTTCTCGTCATTTATGGTGTTGAGTTTGGGGTAGAATTTCCTTCCTCCATTGAACTAAGCGAGATATTATCATTGGTCTTCCCACCATCAATCTGGACATTGGTCATAGCATCGACATTCTTATTCGCCACATCAAATTTTTGCAAATCAAATGCAGTTGCACCATCATTCTGAGTAGCATCAGTTGCACCATCATTCTGAGTAGCTTTCACGGCATCAGCACTCTTATCATTCTCGGTAATGTGATTCGCCCCATCAGACACGCCTTCATACAAGTCTTTAAAAAATGATTTACTTTTTTCTTCAAACGTCTTAAATTCTTCACCATGTGGGTATTCTTCGAATGCAATCTTAAGCTTCTGTTTGTTACTTTCAAACACTTCCTTAATCGTTGAGAGTGAGGCATTCAAGCTATCCTTCATTTCCTGCATGATTTTTTAAAAAATACATTATGATGCAGTGAATAATAACTATGATGCAGTTTTTAAAAGTTTTAAAAACTGTCAAATTAAGACATAGAGCTTGAAGTGGTAGGCAAGGGGTCAAAAAAGGTTATCTTGGTATAGGTCAGGATGGTTTGATCCAAACTAAACCTTAAGCTTTTGGCCTACTGAGATAACCAGTTGCAAAAATTATGTACCATATTGAACTGCACGTGTGACCCGACATACCTGATGTAGAAAACTATTCAGATTTTGAGATGGACTTGACAAGTAAAAAAGAGTGAATTATTTACAACTGTCCCTCACAAATTTTGATACTACTTTAAAATCCTTTATTAATGCATGGTCACTAATAGAATCCCTTGATGATGTTTTTCCATGTTATTGTCAATGTTTAATACTGTATAGTGTATACTACATGTAGTAATCTATGTTAGGCTCTGTGTGTGGATCTGTCTAATGGATTTATGTAGTTAAAACTTAAGACCATGTCCATCAGTACATATGTACCGATAAAGAAAAGTTGTTGCTTAAAGCGTAAAGCATTTAGCTAAAAACTCCATTACCATGCGTATCCATCATTTGTGATTAGTTTCTAGGAACTTATGTGCACAACTGTAATAACTAGCTTCAACTATATTTTATAACCAGGCCAACATTTAGTTCTTTGTACATTTGTCTTTAAGCTTTCTTCATGCTCAACTTTTTATCAACAAAATATAACACAAGTTGGCTCAACTTTTTATGGTTATAATAACTTCAAGAGATTAAATCATGTGTTTTTTAGAGATTTGATTTTGAGCAATACCCATAAATTTTTTGACCTAATTTTTGGGTTTAACTGCAAAATATCAAATGCATCAAAATAAGACATATCACCCTATGTTACAGCAGCAAAATGAAACTTAGTTTTTACCTGACTTGTTTTTGATCTAAACTGTATAATATCCTCGTCTGGTTGACTTGTGTTTCCAATATTTTTCTTTTTCTTTGTCTTGCCAACCTTCTGCTTGGGGGGGAAGAACTCGTAACCTTCCAAGATTGGAAATTTCCCGAAACCATTCATAACATCCATTTCTTCTTTCTCTCGTTGTTTCAACAAATCGGTGTTCCATCCTTTGAAAACAGGTGATGTTCTTTCCACAGTTATAGTTGGTGAGATTGTGGAGCTGCAGTATAGTAGCTACAAAAAAAGGAAGTGATGCAGTTAATATAGGAAATGATGCATTTCATATACGGAATAACTGTTATGTTTTATCTTCTATATGATGCAGTGAAAAAAGGTATTGATGCTACGAAAATAAGATTAAACATACTAAGAAGTTTAGAAGCATTAAAAAAACGTACCGCCAAAAGAAGTTTGGAAGCACCGAAATAACCTCCTGGACTTGTTTTCCATGTCTTAACTCCTGACCGAATGCATTCTAAAGCATATCCACACCAATCATAGTTTTGAAAATCTTCAATATCTCTTAATGTAGGCAAGAACCTTTGATTGATTGTGCCATCCTTATTACCCCCAGCCACAATATTTAAAAACACCACTAAAAATCCAACTTTGAACTCCCAACCCGTTATTATCAAATTACAAACATGATCAACAACTATAGATATATGAGGCCTTGGCGCTTTATCCCCTCCCCATGGAGTTGTAGCTCTCCAATCCGTTGTTGTTTTGTCTTCTGTCGTTGTAGCTCGAAGAGCAATCACTTCTTTATCTCCCATGGGTATTCCAAGCATTTCATGAATTAACTCCTTTGTGACCTTAATCTGTCTTTCATCATCCATGTGTATTGTGTCCGTATCACAATCAAAGTTAAACGCAACCTAGTACGAAAGCTTTGATGGAATGGAAGGGTAATCAAAATTATTATAATATTCTCCCAAACCCATTTCTTTTATAGTCTCAACCTGGGCGTTTGTTAAAGATTCCAATACAAGCTTCAATTGATTAGAAGATATTCTTGAACTAATATTAGGAAAAGTAACCTTTTTTTCACCATCAGAATCCATATTTCCAATATCAATCGATAGAGGATCTTGCTCCATAACCTTTATTCCCCTTTGCCAGTTTCTTTCTCCCAGCCAACTTTTCTACACCCACTTCAGTACCTTTCTTTGCCATTTTCCCAACAACATCTACGTCGTTTCCAAGACTTAACATTTTACCCTTCAACTTATTCACATCAACAGGTGACGGAGCATCACTCACAGTTTTTGCTGCTGCATCAAAGAATAAAATTAAGTGCATCACACCAGTACATCAAGTACAAAACTAAACAAACCTACTGGAAATAATGCAAAAATTAAATACATCATACCAAACTAATGAAACACAAACGTAGATTTAAATTTCAGTTTAAACTAATGCATCACTCACAATTTTTGCTGCTGCATCAAAGAATAAAACTAAGTGCATCACACCAGTAAATCAAGTACAAAACTAAAACAAACCTACTGTACATAATGCAAAAATTAAATACATCATACCAAACTAATGAAACACAAACGTAGATTTAAATTTCAGTTTAAACTAATGCATCACTCACAGTTTTTGCTGCTGCATCAAAGAATAAAATTAAGTGCATCATAGTAAAAGTAACTGTATCACACCTATACAAATAGCGATATCAAGTACACAACTAAAAAAAGCTATCATAAATAATGCTAAGAAAGAAATTTTCATTTAGCAAACAACCTAGCATAAGAACACATTTAACCTAGTAGACTAACTCATATTTACACATGATTGCCACATACTGCATCATAACGTATATTTAAGTGCATTAAGCAAACAACCTAGCAAACAAACACATATTGCATTATAAACACATTTCCGCAAATAACACAAACTACACTAAACAAAACAGACCAGTACATTACAATTTAAATTATCTTCTATCAAAATGATGTTCCCTGAATAATTCTAAAAAATTTCGTTAGACACCATAACCTACGTTTTTGTATATAACGCAATCTACGTTTAGCTGTCCTTTAAAACATCTGACCACTACGGCATCAAAACTTAAATTCAAATGTATTAAAGAAAAACCTTTTCTCTTTTTCGCCTGCTTCGGAGTATTCTGAATATCATCTGATTCTGGTAGATTTTGATCAGGTAAATCATTTCCATCCGTATTTTGGCTCTTTTTCTTTTTTGCCCGATGGCTACTTTCTTCGGGTTCGTCTCCCTGGGCATGATTTCGCGTACCGACAACTTTGGTTGAAATTTTTTTTGCCTTTTTGATGATCTTGTGCTTGCTATCTCGTCATTTTGATCCGCTTCATTATCATTACTACCTGTAAATCACATTCAACAAATTAAAATAAATGAGTGATTTATACATAATCTAACTTCTCATCAGTGACTTATACACAATCAAAGTTTACTGCATGAGTGACTTATATATTCAATAATAAACAAGGATAACATAGCTACTCACTAGCTTCGGTAACACATATTTGCTCTCAAAGTTTTTTACACTGCATTAGAATTTTACAAATGCGCTCAAACAAACACACAATTCATACATCTAAACAAATCTGCCGCCTTTTATATCTTATTCTCAGACCCGTTGATAATCGTAAACTACATTAATTCAATGCAAACACTACATTAAAGTTATATAATCTGAATAAAGATATACAATTTTAAAAAATCAGAAATGACATTAAATCAAACACAAATACATTACACGTCCAAAAATTAAATATATATAGTTACTCACTAGCTTTGGTATCCCATGTCTGCTCTTTTAAAGCTCCACATAAACAACATATTAAGACAGTTTGCTCTTCAAGGTAGCTATGGCCAGGATTTCTCTTTCTCGTGAACATCATCTTTTTACCTAATAATTGAATCCAATATGGATCAACTTCTTTTCGTTTAGCCTTTTTTATGTAAATAGCTCAAATTTTGACCTTCACATTCGGTCTTTGATTGATACCAATATAATCAATACCATAAAAAGCGAATATGAATGCCAAATTATGAGGTACTTTACTAAAAAGGATAAACTAAAAGATGCTAATGCATATTGGATTCAATTATTAGGAAAGAAGATCATGTTCACGAGAACGAGGAATCATGGTGATAACTACCTTGAAGAGCAAACAGGCTTAAGATGTCGTTTATGTGGAGCTTTAAAGAGCAGATATGTCATACCAAAGCTAGTGACTAACTATATATATTATCCATTTTTTTAACCACAGTCGAAAATAGGCAAGTTTAATCCTATTTCACCAAACTCTCAAGCCGAATCATACCTAAACAATAATGTATGTTCGTAAATTAACAAAATTTCATTCACAAAATTCCACTAACGTTACTGCGAAGCACATGTTAAAACTGCATCAAAGCACATATAAAAACTGCATCAAATCCCAAAATTTCATACAAAAAATTTCACTCACAAAATTTTTCTAACATTGCTACAAAACACATATTAAAATTGAATCACAGCACAAAATATCATTCACAGAATTTCATTCATACAACCACCTAAGCAATCACATTTCGACATTAAAGTTATACGATCTGAATAAAGTTATACAATCTTAAAAAATCGTAAGCCGCTGCAAGCCCGCAGCAAGCCCGCAGCAAGCCCGCTGCAAGCCCGCAGCAAGCACGCAGCAAGCACGCAGCAAGCACGCATCAAGCCTGCATCAAGACTGCAGCAAGACCATATAAAAACTAATTGCAAAACATTGCATAACTGGTACACTTAACATAATTTAGCCAACATATATCATACAAATACTTCATAAGAGTCTACCATATAAAAACTAATTGCAAAATAAATATAAATCATAGATCAATTTTAAAAAAATCACTTACTAGATGATATAGTTATCGAGTTTTCTGGTGACTTTTCTTTATGATTCCCATAAAATACTTTTTTTTTCAACCACAGTCTAGCACTTTTTCTTTTTACTAAATCAATTAAATTAAATTTTGTATAAGTATTTAATAAACATAAAATAAAAAATAAAAATAATTAGGGTTTTCAATAATATTTACCTTAGGGAGAAAAATCCTTCAAATTCGTCCTCACCATTTCTAACCACTACCAATCAATTGTCTCCTGCATCAATCCATTACATCAACTGCATCAAGGACAAAGACATTTTTAGACAGTTAACAGTTCATATAAAAACTAATCCTAAAACATCATATTAAAACCGCGTCAATGTCTAATATTAAATACTATATATAAACATTTAAACTACCAGATTGAAACCAGGTCATATCAAATCATTTCATATCTGATAACGACCAATTTCATTCAGAAAACTTCATTCTTAAAATCTCATATGCAGATCCTGATAGCAACCAATTTCATTCACAAAACCTCATATAGAAAATAACATTAAACTTGATAATATTGAATTCACTAACGTTGCTACAAAGCACATATATGTCATAGCAAAAAAAAGTAACATAATAACTAAAATAGAAAAAAAATGTTGCATCAATTTTATACAAAAAAAATGCATCAATTCATTATTTTTTTAACTATTATAACCTCATAAACCACAATAACTACATCAATGTTTTTAGAATACATAAAGTAAGTGCATCATATCCATTTTACTAACATTTCATTCACAAATTTCACTAACATTGCTACAAAACACATATAAAAACTGCATCAAAGCACATATAAAAACTGCATCAAAGCACAAAATTTAATTCACAAAATTTCACTAACGTTGCTACCAAACACATATAAAAACTGCATCAATGTATAATATTAGCTGCATCAAAATGATATTTCAGATAAATAAAAACAAACATCATCACACAAACTTATCTAACCTTAGAATGCACAAAATATATTCTGTTAACTACCAACTTCACATCTGATAACGACCAATTTCATTCACAATCATTTCATAATACACAACATATATTCTCATAATGCACAAAATCATTACACATCTGATAAAGACCAATTATTTCATTCAAAAAACTTCATTCACAAAATTTCACAAATGTTACTACAAAGCACATATAAACACTGCATCAAAGCACATATAAAAACTGCATCAAATCATAAAATTTCATTCACAAAATTTCACTAACGTTACTACAAAGCAGATATAAAAACTGCATCAAAGCACAAAATTTCATTCACAAAATTTCACTAACGTTGCTACAAAGCACTTACAAAAAAGTGCATCAAAGCACATATAAAAACTACATCAAAGCACAAAATTTCATTAACAAAATTTCACATGTGGTCGTTGAATATTATAACTTACAAAATCTGGGCAGTTGCATTATGATATTAAAAAACAAGGATTTCTTATAATCATCAATTTCTTATAATCATCACTGCTTCAAAGGATCAACTAGTCAAAGCAAAGAATTGTGCAAATTGTGAGGCCGGTAAGCATTCAAAGACCACATGGTGAAAGCTAAATACGTACGGTATAGAAACTCACTTTATTATAATATTTATAAAAAATAACTGGAAACGAACTTGCAATCAACGATATACTAGTATTTTGAAAAGCATCTCACAGTTTTAGTAGGTGTTAAAACTAATGGAACAATCTGCTTAATTGTGTAGAAAATAAAGCTTGGTCTAAAGGCATTTGTTCCTATTTTGGTCTGCTAAACAGTGTAGAAGTTTTGTTTGCATCATGTTCTTAGTTTAAACACCCTGCTGTCAGATCAGCAAATGACTGAAGCTTGGTCTAAAGCCATTTGTTCCTCTTTTGTTCTTAGTTTAAACACCCTACTTTCAGACGCATAGCGGCACGTTTAGCTATGTCAGATCAGCAAATCACAAGCAACTCTTTTTATTTTTCTTAATCTGGTGCATTGCATGTTGTTTTTAGTTTTGTCAAAGTATTTTTTTGGTAAAAGGGTAGCAATGACCTCGATAAATAGAACCAAAAAAAGCGTTGAAGTACAAGGAATGTGGCTGAAATACCACATTAACCGCAAGCTACAGGCAGCTTGTTAAACAAAATGTTTATGACAGGCCATAAACATTAACTAGTCTAGCATACTGGAAATATATAAACTAGACAAAAACCAAGACGATAACATAAAGTTACGAGGAAAATAATAAAATATCAACATGGGATCAGCCAGATGGAGTGCTTGCCCCAATATGAGTATTGAGAAGATTCACCGATTCATCAAAGACGACCTCGACTCCCTCCTCCTCCTCATTATCTTCCTCGCTTACTTGAGCCCCTTCGTCAATACCAGGCATGGACAAAGATGAAAATTAGATGTAGAAACACTGCTCATTTGAGCTTTAGCCTTGTTCGGACCATTAATATTGCTAGACTGCTGCAACTGACCAGATTTAGTATTCAACTTACTACTATTATCGGCACTCGTAATTTTAGTATCCAAGTGAGTTTTTGGGCGAAAAACAACCGTCTTACCTGCTTGGAAACCCTTGCTCAATGGAACACCTCTCGGAACTTGATTCCCTAAATTACCTTTGTATTTCTTCCTCTTGCTTTGGACTTGTTGGAACCCATCATTATCAACATGAGTTGTCACTTTTTCAACCGTTATAGGTTTAACAGTTTTCGGACAAGAATCAACGGAATGACCAAAAATATTACAAGTATGACATCTAGGCGGTTTCCATTCGTATTCAACTCGAATTAACTCCTTAGTACAACCAGAGCCTTCAAGATCAGGGACACCAATAGTAACGTTATCTATAAACTTCGAATCAGCATTCATCTCAATAAGACAACGAGCAAAACTACAACGACCCCAAGACTCTTTGCACATATTATCAGTATAATTATCCATCATAATAAGCTTACCAAGAAACGAAGCAATTAAACTAATACCTTCCTCTTTAAATACCTGTAGCGGGACATCATGAAACTTAACCCATACCGGAATACGAGTTAGTTCCTCCTTTAGAAGATTCGTTTTCATAGTCCATTTCTTAAGAAAAATTGGTGAATTACGAACCATCCACGGACCACCTTCCAGAACCGCATTAAGACCCTCACTAGATCCAAATTGAAAAAAGAAAAAACCTTTCTCATTCATCATGATACGCTTAAGACCATGTTTTGCCCAGTTATTCTTAGCAAAATACTCAACCACAGGGAATGCAATCCTTTTACCAAGAAAGTAACCATATAAAGTGTTATGGTAGCGAGCATTTACTGTTTCAACAACCTTCCTAGGAATAGAGATATTAACCCCTTCATAGACATTTTCAGAATTAAACGAAGAAGAGACTGCATTAATACCTCCATTAGTAGACGTAACCATATCACCTTCAAATCTGCAAAGTAACTTCAGAATTTCTTTAGCACATTCAGGTGAGATCAATTCCCACAAAGGATGTTTCTTCAACTTAATTCACGCATAAATTCACCCGCGTCACCAACCGTGCGAATCGTTACACCAAGTAATTTCAAAACCGCATGTAGATTACACGGTTGCATACCATTAATGGT
This sequence comes from Glebionis coronaria, assembly GCA_025667525.1. Taxonomy (NCBI): domain Eukaryota; kingdom Viridiplantae; phylum Streptophyta; class Magnoliopsida; order Asterales; family Asteraceae; genus Glebionis; species Glebionis coronaria. Next base: position 762,898 of record JANFOE010000201.1, on the reverse strand, counting down.
AGCAGCCTTAGCTTCAAGGTCTGTTTCCTTAGCCATTTGTGCAGAGTGCACACTCGAACCACCTGAACTGAGTGAAGAAGTGCTGCTAGTTAAATTCTTATGGCGTTCACACAAAACTTTATAATAAAGCATAGTGGTCTCCTTAGGTAAAGTAGACCATTTAGGAAATTTGTTTGCCTTCACACCATTTGCAAACACTACAATGTCACGCACAGTATTTAAAGGAATAAAAACAAATTAGATATCTCCTCTAACGTTACTAAAACCTCACGGGTAGACACCTTACCCGCATCCATCCAACCTGTAAACAATGACTTATCACTTTCATTGCTCGAATCCACCATAGCTTCAACAAATCGATCAAACGAACCACTAAATAATAACCCAACGCACTAGTAACAAGAACACAATTTATTAAAAAAAAATGTCAGCCGACCACTCAATTAAATGCCTTGCGATTAAATAATACCTTGCGACCACTTAATATGTTTGCATTAAGGTACACTGAATAAACAATTGTTGCACAAGATCACAATTGAATACTACATTGAATTAAATGGCAGCCAACCACTCTCCTCCAAAGGTCAGCCGACCAAACAGTATAGAGACAAGGACAATTAATGCTACGTTGAACCTAAATTGTATTAAAGGTCAGCCGACCAGTTAATAAACAATTTAAGGTCAGCCGTAAAACCCACAAGCAACGATGACCAATTAATAAACAATAAGTCAGCCGACAATATAGAGACAAAGACAATTAAGGAAGACGAACCCTAAAAAAAACCCTAAGAAAAAAACAAGTAGCCCAGTGATAAACAAAGAACATAATTGTTAAACAAACAATTGAACAAAAACACTTGCCGACAAGAAGGTTAAAAACAAAACAACCTACAACCGTCCAATCAATTGACCAATGATGGCATGATTAAACGAATTGTAAAAGTTGAATTGTCGAGAAAAATCCTGCCGCCATAGATGTTTTTTAGGGTTTTTTTTTTTAGTTTGTCAAAGTAATTCTTTTTATATTACTATGTGATATAAAATATACCTCTAGTTAGTCTTAGATCTGCTGTATTTGATTATCTAATTAGAGCCTTGGATTGAGGCGGAAAAACACGCTAGAGTATGTACAAATGAAAATGGTGCATTATATTGCAACTCTTCTGACATTGGACATCAAATCATATATAAGCACCCTTATCTTCAGTACATAATCTAGCATATAAATCAGAAGCAGGCGGGTTCAATAATACAAGAAGATACAACCAAGGATGCTTTTGGTACTTTGGAAGAAAACCAAGCATGCAAATTGACCAACTGACCAAGTACTCTATCAAAATCACAAGGCATTAAAGCAAACAAGAGCTTATCATTAATTCTCAAGAAGTAAGATTATGACTAGTGGAAGTGCAGTCAAATGAGGCTAGCTAATATATATGAGTCTTTTTTCAATGTCTGACCCTATCTGTGTATGCGAATTTCATTCTGTCAAGTTAAATAGAGTTAGTTACGCTAAGAGTAGCAGTATTTCTTTTGACTAGTTGTTCATCAGATAGATACTGTATACATTTCTTTTGACAAATTAGTTCAACATTTGTCAAAATCAACCCTTGTCAAAATCAACTTATATCTATCAAAATTTAAACATATAACAAACAAATGCGCATCACAAATACAGCTTAAACAAACACCCCCTAATATCTAATCAATTTACAACATATAACAAACAAATTTTCTAAGTCATGCACAATCAAACACGCACAACAAAGCTAGGAATTTCGCCCTAAGACAGCTTGATACAGATCTGAAGCCCTAATTTATGAATAATCTGATCAAATTGAACATCAATCAAACGTGAGAGCACAACGAATAATTAAATCAAAAGAGAGCACATATAACTAAAATAGAAAAAAAATTGTTGCATCAATTTTTATACAAAAAATGCATCAATTCATTGTTTTTTAACTATTCTACCATCATAAACCACAATAACTGCATTAATGTTCTACAATACATAAAGTAAGTGCTGCATCATATACATATTCTGAGTTTGATTAAGAAATAATATATAATAGTGTGTTTAGGACAGTTCCACACAAGGTGTTTAGTACAGTCACTGCAAGCCGGCTGCAAGCCGGCTGCAAGCCCGCAGCAAGCCCGCTGCAAGCCCGCTGCAAGCCCGCTGCAAGCCCGCTGCAAGACCGCTGCAAGACCGCATCAAGCCCGCATCAAGCCGGCAAAAAACCTGCTGTCTTAAACAACTAGTGTGCAACTGTCCTAAACAAACTTTTATCTATTATTTTCTAAAAATGTTCTAAACATCACAGCCTAAAACTAAGTGCATCAAAGTGTAAAACTAGTACACGTAACATAATTTAGCCCACATGTAATATATACATACTGCATCACAGTCTAACATGTAAAAACTAAGTGCAAAATATATATAAATAATAGATCAATTTAATTAAAATCACATACTAGATGATATATTTATCTGATTTTTCTGGCGATATTTCTCTCCACCACTAACCACCGCTTACCCACCACTTCTCCAATTATCGTCGCGGCATCACCACCACTAGCAACAGCATAAAACATACATTAAATCAATGTATTAATAAATAAAATCAATTACAAAATCAATCTATTATTAAATCTAATATAAAATCAAAAATTTAACAAATCTATTAAAATAGATGGAATATAAAATCACTTACACTGATCAATTTGAAGATTTGATAATTTGATGAATAGATGATTTGATGATTTGATCTATTATTTGCTCGATTAAAATGATTTAACAGTTTAGGGTTTGGTGCGTTTTTTTTTTGTGTGTGTTTTTTTGAGACGGAAATGAAAGGTAACGGCTGGGTTTTTACCCTAAAATGAGGAGGAAGTTGTTAGGGGGTGGAAATGACCGATTTACCCTCAAACTTTCCAGGAAATTACATAAATGCCACTCCGCTTTTTTTTATGATTAAAATCAAATCCAAGGGCCCATATTCCTTCCTAGACTTTTTATTTTAAGGGGCTTTTTATTATATCCCCACCCTATATATATATATATATATATATATATTGTTTTGTAGTTAAAATCGTGACTTGTAGATAGTATATCGTTATAAGCATTATAGTATATATATACTTAGACAAAAATATTTATTTTTGACTCGGCGAAATTTCGACAGTCTTTCGGCGTAAATTTTAATTTGCCCAAATATATTTTAATAAATTTTCCGACATAATTTCTATAGAAAATTCGGCAGCCTTTTGGCGTCACTTTAAAATTTGCCATTTTTAGTAAGTACCCAAATCTCGACCTAAAATCCCTAATTTCAACACTTCTCAATCACAAATATTTCAACAAGTCATTTTCCCCCGCAATAGTACCAATTTCCACTTTTAACGCTCAAACTTTCAACGATACACCAAGTATTCACATTTCGCGCTTATTCCCTTTTACAAAACGATCCCAACATTCATATACAACATTTAGTACCCATTTCCACACTTAAAATGACTCGGTTTAACTCGAAAACGTCGTTTCGACCACTTTAAAATCTAGACAGCAAGCTAATTATAGTCTTTTTCACAAAAATTAAGTTTTCCGACAACGAAATTTAAACGACCATATCTTTCTCATTTTTACTCCGTTTTTAGCCCATAATATATCGAAACGAAGGTAATAACTTATATTTTCATAATATCGTAGTAAACTAGTGTCAAAAAAATTTTACGACCCTCTATGCCTCTTATAAAAATCGGACAGAATATATACTTTTCGTAAAATCTTGTTTTCGACCATTTTCAAGCGTACCCACTAGTAGTAACACTACTAGTTCCCTTCAATTATTCATAAACATACTCAAAATACAAGATCTATCTTCAAGTCCATAAATCTAAAAATATACATTTTATATTTTACAAGTCTTTCAATTTAAAATATTTTCATGCATGGATCTAATAGATCCACACATAATTTTCATAGATCTAAAATATTTCATGACCAAAATAATTTTTATCTTTTTATTTCAAGAAAATAGTTGATGAGTAACATGCATGCATAGATCTTCAAAGATTATGCATGAAAAAGAAAGAATCGAAAAAGGTTCAAGAAATAACCTTGAGTAATGATTCTACGTAACCACGATAACCCGATCTACGCTCTACTCAACTAAAAATCAACAAAACCCAACTTCTATAAACTTCAACCAAAAACTTCTCAAATCAACAAACCCAAGAAAACCCATTCTTCTTTATGCTTGTATAAACCCTAGGATGTATTTGTTTTGTGCTAAATGTTCTTGAAATGGAGCTTCAAGAAATCAACAATGGAGGATTTTGTGTGTGTGTTTGTGCCGTGTGTTTTTGAGAGAGAAAGAGAGTTGTGTGTTTTTTTTAGTGAAGTGAATGAGTGAAAATGAGAAATGATTTGAGGTAAATATGGTTAATAAGTTAAAAGTGGTGATGTGTGTAAGTTTAAAGCTTAATATGGCAAAGTTGTAACAAAATGGTTTTCCACCATGTGGTGGTGTTTTTGGCCGGTTATGGGGGGTCCCAAATGGGTAAATATTTCAAAAAATTTACTATAGTAACTAGTTAGAAGGTTTAAGGTAAAAAGGTTAATTAGTTTTAGGTAAATGTCGAAAAGGATATAGTTAAGTTTGAAATTACGTAAACCTTAAAAATTTGACGAAATATATTAAATTTATGATTTTTCGACGAAAACTGACATTTTATAATTTATAAAGTATTTTATGCACGTTAACGACGGTTAAACGTAAAAACGACATAAAATACGAAAACGCGATACGTTAATTAAATATTCAAAGAAAATACGATTTATTACTATAAATAGCAAAAATACTAAAATACAGGCATATAAACATATACAGAAATATTTAAATACGCTGTTCGTGAAAATACGATCATGTTGTTAAAAACTAAACAGTTAAGCACATAATTCACAGATAACGAATAATCTCACGGATTATCGTCAATTCATTGACCGTTTCAACACTTTGGTCAGGTTCACAGAAAGTGTTCAGAATAATGACTGAACACAGTGTCAAGTCATTACTCGTCATCAAACAGTTTTTCAGAAAACGCGGGATAACCTCCCGGTTCCAACACAGTTATATCACATAGTTGACTAAATAAAAAGTCAAAGGGTAAAATAGTGATTTTACAAAGTAGGAAAAATTACCAGGTGTTACAACTATCACTTAAAGGAGCTACATTGTTGTACTCAGTGTCACACGCATAGTCGATGTGGATAAATTTAAGAGGTGTGGTGCTTATATACTTCTTTCGGCAAGGTATTGGGTACTTAGAGATGTCTCCATCGTTCTTCAATCAACAATAGTGCAAGCTTAAGTCACAAGGTCGAGGAATTCTTATTCAGTTTCATATTTGGTATATCTGATTCATTCCATCAGTGTTCACTTCAAATTGCCTACAAAGGGGTTGGTAAAGATAGCCATGGAGAGTTTATGAGTAGAGAATTTCGATCAGCAACTGATTCTCACAAAATATATAATTCAGCTTATTTATTATTCTCACGAGATTTCAGGTACATGTGCGTACAATTTATTGCTGGTTCCGAAGTTTCGAAACCATCAAGGGGGAAGAAGAAGACATATTAACGCACAACGAGTACACGTGATGAACTTCATACCTTCTTTTGATTTGAAGACATTACGGGAAGACATTTGTCATAACCGCAGAGAAAATCAGTGTTTTAACTCGTGGCGGTATCAATCTCTAAACGGTACACTATTGTTTGATGTTTAATTGTTTTGAGATTGCAATTATTCATCATCATTATCCTATATGGAGAGACATGCACTTCCGGGACTTAATTGACTCTGGTGCATCTCCGGAAGAAGATATGTGCATTTCCGAGACTTAATTGACTCTGGTGTTACGATATCCACTTCATGAATGGGATAAAGTGTCTACTTCAGTATTTGAGCTTCATACTTAGGATTTGTTTACTTTCTTCAACTACATGGGGGAAGAAATGTCTTGATTCTTTCTAGTATGCATAACTTGAACTCTCAGGGGGAAGAAAAATTTAGAAGAATTATTCAAGCGTGAGAAGAGACGTTGTTGGTCTACTTGGTGTGACCCAAACTTTCAATCACTCTTAGCAACATTATCGTTTCATATGATGGGGTTTGCTTGTTAAATTCTGATGTGCGCTTAATCATTCTAAGCTTCATTGAAAGCTTTGAAGTTGCTTATGAGGATTGTCGGTTTCGGGGGAAGCTATTAAAAGATTCTACATCAAGTTTATGTGGCATGAATTAGGGGGAAGTTAATTCAGAAGCTTCTCCTTAACCAGAAGTATATGGATTACTTAGCTCGTGCCGTTACAGTATTTCTACTACAAGTTACTACGAAGATGAGTCACTCTAAAGTGAAGACTTGAAGTCAAAGGCCTCAGAAGACTTCATCAGCATTGGACGCTTCATGGAAGCTTTTGTTCTTAATCATTATGTACTTGTTAGGAAAAATATTGTAAGGAATTCTACACGTCGTCCCATGGGGGAAGATTGTTGGAAATTCACTTTATGTGACGACATTTAAGAATTCCCATTAGTTATCATAGTCACACACGCATAGACTAGATTAGGAAACTATGTATAGTTTAGGTGATGTGTGACTATATATACCCCTCTAAGGCTTCCAAGGAGGGGTTGTTGCTTGTGTTTTCATTTGAGTTTAATACAAGTTTTCTTTCTTTCACACACAACCTCTCTCTCTATATTCATCCATGGCTACCACCACCATATATCACCCTACTAGACCACCGGATCCTTATATAGCAAACCTACACTTATGTTACTTATGAAAATCTATATTAGTTTATGTATCATAATAGCCAATATAGGTCACGAGGTCAACAATGTGCATGAATACTTGGAGGGAAGACCTCATCATGCAATTAGAGGGGTTGCCTCTAATTAACTGGTCAATGGGTGGGAGGGATCAACTCCTTGTGAAGGATGCAAGGCACACACTACATTCACCATGAAAATCCTGACTGAAACATGTAACTAGGATGCACCCATACGCCCCACATGATAATATAATGGCCAAATAACTGAAAAGGGACGCCACGAGCTATCACTCCGCCGTGGTGAAGTCATAACACTAGTGCCTCTAGTGTTATGGTTATGGTACCTCCATAGCTAGGTGAAACTGGTCATGCATGTATATGGCTAAGGTAACTAATAAACATAAGCATTTAATCTGTAACTACTGGGGAAAACAGTTGGCTGCATACGGGAAATCCTAATGAAGGAAGAGATTGTCCTTACTGAAGGTCGGGAAATCTGTACCTTATGTCCAGTAGAAGCTAACGGGAACGATGGAGACTAATCCGCCTTGACGGATATCACTACATAAGAAATATGGATGTGTATGAGTTGTCTGAATGACATGTGTTTTATTGGTTTCGTGTGTTATTAGCTTGTTATACGTATTCTCTCATGTTTTATTGTTTACTGTGTATTCTGAGTGATGTTCTGTTGTGTATTATTCATGTATTAGTGTATTATAATACTTGTATTGTAATACTAAGTAACTTTCTAAAAATAGCAGGTTTCCATAAATAGTAAGTTTTCAAAAATAGAAAGTTTCCAAAAATAGAAAGTTCCCAAAAATAGTAAGTTTCCATATTAGAATTAAGCTAGATTATAAATAATAAGTGAAGTTAAATTAGTACAATACAAGTCATGATTATAGTTAGTTAATTAAATAACTGGTTAATTTAACTAACCTATATGTTATATGATTTTAATTAAAATACATGTTTAATTAAAATAACTAAGTATATATACCTTAGGTTATACATGAGTTCATTTTAATAAATTAATTAACCTAAAGTTTAATGTGACATGGTTTATAAAAATAGTTTTTATAAAAACCCGAATCCCGAGCCCGTGTTTTAATATAGGCCGAATCAAATAAGCTATAAACAAGTCCCACCGAGTCCTTGGAAAGAACCTCGGTTGACACTACTTAAACAACTAACATGTAAATGTACCCCGACTCGAAGTCAGGGTCCCTTTTGTCTCGGGTCCGAATAAACAAAACCAACCGAGCACCCTCAGGGTCTCGGTGGAGTCTCAGTTCACACAAAAACCGAACAAAACCACACCCCGACCCATGGTCGGGGTTCCCTTGTCATGCCGAGCCAAAACCAACCAAGCCGAGACCTTGTATGGTCTCGGTGGTGGTGATATAAACAAACCAAACACCCCCTTGGGGGTTTCGGTGCCTCGGCCGAATCACAAACACAAACCAAACTTACCCTTGATCCAAAATTAATTAATCCTTGTTGTTAGTTTACATGTTCATGTGATTAAATAATTTTTAAACATGTAATCATAAGAAAAATAAAATAAAATAAAAGGTTTTTAAATATACCACTATGCGTAGAACCACGAGATGATCTCAAATAATTAATCAACACCAGAAATCGTCCGGTTTGCCTTGTTTTGTTGTGTAGGCCGGCGGCTAAGGAGAACAAGGAGGAGAGGACAAAGTTTTTTCTATAACCTAAAATATGAGAGAAAATAACTCTCCACGTGTTTTAATTAATTTTGGTTATGGGCCAAAAGGCCCATCTTGGTCCTTCCTCTTGTCTTGTCGCGGATATGGGGCCCACATAGGGTAACCCGTAGCTTTTCTCGAGTCTAATTATTTACATGCGTGTTCGTGATTTATTATTCATGATTTTTGGTGTTCGTGATCGTGTCACTTATAATATTCATGATTGTTCGTTATTTATTATCGTGACACGTATATTAATATTATAAATGGAAAGTTTAAATTTTACCGTGTTTTCGTAAGTACTGTTCACGTGTACTGTTCATAGGTTTTTAATGCGGGTTTTACAACTCTTCCCCTCTAAAAGAACAATTCGTCCTCGAATTGGAGAAACGTAAACTGAAAGAAAACATACCCGAATTAGAACTGGAAATGAGGGTAAGAAGTCCGTATAGACTCCTCCGTCTCCCAAGTGGCTTCCCGCTCAAGATGATCCCTCCAGAGGATTTTGACGAAAGGGATCGTCTTCCTCCGCATGACACGATCTTGTCGCTCAAGAACTCTCTCGGGTTCTTCGACATATGAAAGATCCTCTCGAATTTGATCAAGTGGATACTGGACGACATGAACTGGATGATAGTTATATCCTCTGAGTAAGGACACATGGAACACGTTGTGAACGTGTGATAGCTGAGGCGGTAACGCTAAACGATATGACACTTCACCAACGCGTTCTATGATGTCGAACGGTCCCCCGTGGATTAGTCGGCCAATGAGTCAGAAATCACGGTTATCAAAACAAAAAAAAAGGCCCGATGAAGCGAGGACTGAGCTTCCCTCTGATTCCAAATCGTCTAACACCTCGTGCAGGTGATACCTTGAGGAAAACATGGTCACCTACGTTGAAAGACACATCTCTACGGCGTTTATCAACATAGCTCTTCTGACGAGCACGAGCTTCCTAAAGTTTTGCCTTGGCGACAGCGACCTTCTCATTGGTCACTTCAATCATCTCTGGACCTTCAAGAAGTCGTTCGCCCACTTGATCCCAGCAGATTGGAGCGCGGCACTTTCTGCCATACAACATCTCAAAGGGAGCACACTTGATGCTAGCGTGCCAGCTGTTGTTGTATGCGAATTCTACTAGGAATATATAATCATCCCAGCTTCCTGACCATTCTAGAGCACACGACCGCAACATGTCCTCCAATGTCTGAATGGTACGTTCTGACTGTCCGTCGATCTGAGGAAGAAAGGCAGTGCTGAGCTTAAGTCTGGTGCCCCAAGCTCTCTGCAGACTCTGCCAGAAACGTGATGTGAAACGGGGATCCCTGTCAGAGATAATTTCTGATGGAGTACCATGCAGTCTCATGATCTCCCTCTGGAATGTGTCTGCTAATTTGCTCACCGGATGCTCCTTGCGAATCGGCAGAAAATGAGTAGATTTAGTCAACCTATCTACAATGACCCAGATAGCGTCATTCTTCTTCTGAGTAACAGGAAGACCAGTAACAAAATCCATGGAGATTTTGTCCCACTTCCAGGCTGTAATATCTAATGGTTGTAGTAATCCACTAGCACGCTGATGTTCGATCTTCACCTGTTGACAAATCATACACTTAGAAACGAAGGTGGCAACATCATGCTTCATACCACTCCACCAAAAGTGTTCCTTGATGTCGTGGTACATCTTGGTAGAACCAAGATGTATGGTAAATAGAGAAGTGTGAGCTTCAGTCAACACAACTTCTCTGAGAGTAGAGTCATCAGGAACCACTAGTCTAGTGCCCTGCCATAAGATACCGTCGTCATCAACACGAAACTCCGTCTGCTGATCAAGGTTCTGAATGATAGACCAAATCTCACCATCGTTCTTATGAGCTTCCTTGATCCTAGAATGTAAGTCTGGTTCCACTCTAAGATTAGCCCAGTAACCGTGTTGTCCTCGTACATAAAACTCAATGTCAGTCATCTCCAGGTCACGAATGATCTCCTTTGCAATCCATATGCCAGAAATCATACCCGACCTTCTGCTGAAAGCATCTGCCACCACATTCGCCTTACCAGGATGGTACTGAATGTTGGTGTTGTAGTCCTTCAATAACTCTAACCATCTCCTCTGTCTCATGTTCAGTTCCTTCTGAGTGAAGATATACTTGAGACTCTTGTGGTCGGTGAATATGTCACATGATTCACCATACAAATAATGTCTCCAGATCTTTAATGCGAAAACAACTGCTGCAAGCTCTAAATCGTGAGTAGGATAGTTTTCTTCATAAGGTTTCAGCTATCGTGATGTGTATGCAATAACCTTCCCATGTTGCATGAGAACGCAACCTAATCCCTTTCCTGAAGCGTTCTGAAATCCACCTGAGCCAGATGGGAGAGTAAGAATAGGTGCAATCACTAACTTCTGCTTAAGATCTTCAAAGCTCTTTTCTCGCTCTTCCGTCCAGACGAATTTCTCTCCTTTCCTCATCAGCTTAGTCAAAGGTAAGGCTAACCGTGAGAAGTTATCTACAAACCTACGGTAGTAGCTAGCTAAACCCAGAAAACTTCTAACTTCTATTGCAGATGTAGGTCTCGGCCATTTAGTGATAGCTTCAACCTTGGTAGGATCCATGGTGATCCCCTCTACAGATACAATATGGCCCAGGAATGCCACCTTGGTTAACCAGAACTCACACTTAGAGAACTTGGCGTACAGCTGTTTCTGACGAAGAATCTTTAAGACTGTAGAATACATTCATAAAAATCATTCAAAATTAATTTTTCACCACAGTTTAACACCATTTTTACCACTATAATCATCGTTACACTACTACTTTCAATCATAACACACTAAATCATCCTAGATGATCAAATCATAAAAACCCAACTAAAAATCTTCAACATGCAATCATCAAAATTTATGTATAAACACATAAACACCTACATACAACAAGAATTTATGATCAAAACATAAGATTTTCAACCAAAAATGGATTTTTTAAAAATGTTCTTGCATGTAAGAAATTTTTATACCAATGTGTAGAGAATCAAAAGTTAGGAATGGGTCTTTGATTGCTTTTAATAGATTCAAGCTAAAAATCAGAATTTTTGGGGTGTTTGTGTGGCTTGGGGTGGACGGGAAAGAAAGAAAGAAGGAGGGGAGAGAGATTTTGTTGGTGGAAGTGAAATGTGTGTGTAAATGTGTAAGAATTTTCATTTTATATGGAAAAAGTTTAGGGTAGTTTTTGCCAATTGTGATTCTTGTGTACCAAAGTGCAAATACTTTGTTAAAAAGCGGGAAATGACTATTATTCACTTTTGAAAATATTTACGGGTCTCGGGTTTCATAAAAATGCTTCTCAAAACTTAAAACTCACACAAAATATGATATTATATAGTCCCGGCACGACTTAATACGACATTAAAATAAAAACGTCAAAATATTAAACATCGACATGTTTAAAATAAAACGTAAAATTTCTCGGGCATCCGTTGATATCGTCATCACTAATAATTCTCGCAACTCGTCAAAACGTAAAAATTAAATTTTCAACATCATCCAAATCAAATCATCAATCGTCATGACAATCAACCTCGTCAAAAATTTCAAAAATATACGTAAAAATATAATTAAATAATGACCACGGTTTTGGGTTGTTACAACCCACCCTCCTAAAAGAGAGCGACGTCCCGGCGCTCAACCCGCATCACACTCGCACTTCCTCACTTCTAGAGTCAACGTGACCTCTTATCCTCAAGAGATACTCACGTCTTTCACACCAGTCCAACTCAATTCTTATGATATCACCATATCCACAACTATTACTACACTTCAACTTTCAATTTCATCTTCTATTATGCTAATATTCCTTCATCATTCATACTCTTTCTGCATCACTTTCTCAGTTTTATTCCTACCCCAATACTCTGATAACTTGACCCACTACTAGGTAAGTTCCCAAATTACACCTCTTAACTACTGATATGACGTTTATCATCATATAAAGATTTCATCTTCACTAGGTTCCATTAGTCCTCATAGTGAAATATTTAAGATATCATCATCCCAAGTTTCAATTATATGTTGATGTGATTGATACCAAATTCAATTACCATCGTTCAATTCATCCTTTCACTCTGTCCGTTGCATTCCGAAAATATACAATATTCCTTCTTAACTCAATTCTTCACACTTTCGGTAAAAATCTCTAATATTCAAAAGTCAATCTCAATCTCTAGGTTACATATAATATGTTCAAACCTTAATCAATACTCATACTTTATCACAACGATTTCCAGTATTCAAAAATTACTCTGCCTCTATGTCCCGAGGTTACACTCAAACTAAACACAATGAGATTATCCATAATTCTGACCAGTTACTTATATACTTTCTATACTCATCTTCCACTTTCATTCATTCTAACAATCTCTATGTCCCAAGTGTAGTGCTTGCTAGATCACTGAATTATTGTACCTTCCATAATATATTATTACATCTTCCTCATATCATATATTGTTTAAATAACTTCGTTAGTCTCATATATTCAAATCTGAAATGTATAATGGTCAGATCACTTCCTGATATCGTAATACATTTTATTTATCCCAAGTTCTATAACTTGTAGTCTGATTTCATAATACAGTTTGGTTTTAGAATAAGCTGTATCAATACTTCAACTTGTGAAATTCCTTCAATACTATATGCGACACTCTCAGCACTCTAAGAATAATTAAATTCTCTTTTTATCTGAACAATTCATTCACCACTAGTCCTTGCATTCTTAACACACTCTCTGATCTAATAGCAGAAAAAAAATAGATAATCATAATAACCGTTTTTGACCCACAAAAACATACACCTCAACTCTCTCATTTCTATTACCATCCTATTTCAAAATTTCCAACAATCTATTGATCTTCTTCCTTTGGCATTCATTTTCCATTAGTTTATCAATTCAATTCTAAGGTTCTTTCCATTCCATCTATTCTGCTTGTTGTTACCAATATTCCAAATATATCAAAACTCAAGAGTCAATTCTCAATTACTTCAGAAATTTTATATGTCCTTTTTCCTTCTCCTCCTTACTAAATACTCACTAGTTGATAGTGAAAGTATCCACACTCATCCTTCATAATCTGAAACATACTTCGTAATACAGAACTATAACATATCCCATCTAAAATTACCGATTTTTATTTCCACGTCATCATTAGGTAATTCTTAACTCCTTCCTTTTAAAATTCCCGAATGGCATTTATAAACAAGTCCTTCTTATTCTTATTTTCTTCATACTTGATTCCATACAAGTAATACTTTACAATCCCAAAACAAGTTCCACAAGGTCAAATCTCGTGATCATATAAATCGCCCGTTACACTTCTTTATTCAAGTCAACACACTACTATTACATTCCTTTCCACTTGATATTATCCAAATATCAGCATCGCAGCTCTATAATTCCTTCAGATTCCTCCAATGCTAACTATACAGGCACATAACTTCAATCTATCCTCAACGTTCATAAACAGCTTCCTCAACTACAAAATCAGATCTCAAAACCACAACTTAAATATATGGATGAATTTCACACATTAGTTCTTCTTTGTCAGCTTTATCATTGGTTCGACAATCAGTGAAAACCTCCTGATAAACCTCCGATAATACTCAGCTTACACAAAGGAATTGACAAGCTTCAGTTGCTTTCGTCGGTATCGACAAAGCCTCAATCGTTTCAATCTAGTCAGACTTTCACGATCACTTCAGCCATAGATCGCACATTCTAAAACATCTATATTACTCCAACTAAAATTCTTATCCAAAGAATTTTACACACCATTCCTTTTTAATAACAATTTTTCCAATTGTTAGGGAATACTTTTCTTTCCTTCAATCATCTATTCATCACACTAAACAGTCACAATCAGTAATGGATACCGATTTCTGGGGCTCAGTTTGTTCAACCTCACATCCGTCATCTTATTCACAAAACATCTAGCTTCTTTACTTACTTACATTATCACTTCTATGATAACTTACCCTTCCACTCAAATCAGATTATCCTTATTGTCTCATATGCCAATCCTTACAATCAATCATATTACCATCTTCAATTTCCTGATAATGCCATATAACAAAATATACGATCAGATTGTATAACTCCTATCACTAAGCTAACACAAAGCTTCCTTTTTCCCAAGACGACAGTGAACTCTACGATTCCTGCAGCACAATCACATAATACTCTTAAGTACTAACTCATCTTCTCATTCTTTTCCGATTACTACTAATAAAGCGCACAGAAAATTCGACCTATTATAGTTTCCTCCTACATACCTTCTCCTTATTGACCAATAAAATCTTAAAATAAAAATTCCACTGATTACTCCCTGAAATCAGTACTCAATACTCAACAACATTCCAATTTAATTCTTTCCACCTTTATTTATCATATCCTATGATATTCATCCTTATCCTGGTTAACTTTCTCACAACTCTAGTTCAGTTAATTGCGCTATACTTCTTAATTCCATAAGCTTAGAAAATATTCCCTTGATATATATATATATGTATATATAGTTATTAATAATCCTTCCGTCGATTATTTTCGCATTTCAACCAGTCGCAAAATCTTGTTGATTTCTCGTTCTCAGGTCAACTAAATTCTAACATCTTTAAATCTCAATATATCCTCAATAACAACTTCAGAATTTAAATACACCATCAATAACACTTTCAGAAATTCAATAAAATTCTAACTCAATGATTACCAGATAAGAATATACAAATTACTACATCTAAATCTCAAATCTTACCAGCATTTCCAAAATATAAGCTGTAATAGCAGCAACATTCCCTTCATATTGATTTTACATTATCTGAATAATTCCTTTATTCAATCTCCTTTACCGAAATGAAAACATTTCATTACCACAGAAATACCAATTCCTATACTACATTCCTTGTTATTCCTTCAGCAGTCCGACCTTCAGCTAGTCCGTACTTACGACAAGTAAATAGATAATTACCTAAGTAGTATAAAATATATGTGATCTACACATCATACTTCCTCCTGCTTACCTGATTTATAGTAACTGCTTGAATACCATTTCTTCTTATATTAGACTATTAAATTCCAAGTTTACCTTCTATTAGAGGAAATAAATTCCTATTCCTTATTGTCATTCGCAACAATACCGTTCCTTTACCCTTTTCTGCCACACTTAATTTCGAATCAGGATCAATCTTTAATTTACTATCTCTTTCGTCTAGTTGAACATTCCCAAATGACTATTGATATATCAAACAACCATCAGTTACTTGATCTTGTCCATATAATTGCACATTTCCAATTACCATCCATATCCGTACGACACTCTTCACCGCATCTCTTCTCATTCCTAGGAATCTAACACACAGACATCCTTTTAAAATCTTGCAGAATAGCAGCAGCATCTCCAACTGGAACAACAGCATCTTCAATCTCAGCAGCATCTTTCAGCTTCAAACAATCTAATAACTATTCCCACAATCATATAATCTACCCTAATGGTTAGGAACCTTTGGAGACATATTTCAAGATACTCAGTCACACAGGAATCCCTGCTAATGACAGAAACATATCTCACTCAACTCTTTCTATGCGATAACAGTAGAAAGAAACTTGATAAGTATACACATCGAGATAGAAAGAATACGATCTTTTCATTGAGATATATCATGAATATTGCATGCACCAAGAACACATTACTACCTAAATTCCACAATCATCTCACAAAAGAGAAAATAACAAAAACAAATCAAAATACTAAAGGGTAATAGTAGATTTCATCCATAAATCCGAGAAAATCGCAACAAAATCTTATCACTAATGTCACTTACCCTTATCATCCTAAACAACAACAATAATAATCCATCACAATACTACCTCACAACATCTAAATAATTCAAGTACAATACAACAATACATAAACTGAAATACAACAAAAATCCATCACTACATCACTCCATAGGATGTGGTCCATCACTTTCTCCAACTTGGCTCGTCCATGCTTCATCTTCATCTGGTCCTAACTTGCAGCACCTCCCTTTTGGATCAAAACACGATGGGTTCTTTAATCCATACCTCAAATGCCCTCCTTGACACGGCGGATCTATCATATAATGAGAATCGGCATATACCTCACTATCCTGAAACTTCCAATGTGATTCAAGATACGGCCCAAGATGAGCTACATATTCACTTAACCTGCGAAGCCTATCTATTTCTTTGTGATACTTCTCAAAATCAGTCCCATAACTTCTCACTTCAGCTCTAACCTCAGTTCTTCCAACTTCACTCTCAGTCCTATAGTTATCACTATCAAATTCTACAAAATTCTTCTTATCATCCGTATCATCCTCATAATCTAACCATCCACCTAAATTCTTATGATCACCTACTCGCTGATACTACAAACTCCGTTGACCTACATCATATCCCCCTTTCTTGACGTAATATGGTATGTCAGACATTTTCTGAAATCACAGAAAATTCAAAAGTACATAAGGTCATTATTCAAAAATATATATGCAATGCAAATGATTTACGTATGCCAAATATATATGTATGCGATGCAATGCAATGCAATGCAAATGATAATTATACAATACTCATAAAAATGAAATTATAATGAAATTATGATGAAAGCACTCCACGTCCTTTCATTAATACCAATACCTCATCGTAGTATTTACTTAATAAATACTCAAGAATTCACAATAGTTTTAAGGGATACATCTATAATAACAAAGCATAACAAAATAAATAATCTTACCGGAGCCTTACAGAGAATTGTGTTGCTTTTATAAAATACTTTTGACACCAAAGTTATAGTTTAGGACATTTTCAAAAATCAACCTAATTCGCTATAACTAAAAAGCTCTGGTTACCAATCTATAACACCCCCAATTTACATTGCATAGCGGAAATACACAATTGGATGTTATTCACAAACTTCATTTCAAAACTCTTTAAACGATCCAAAAACAGTATATTTAGGAATAAATATGGAAATAATTTAAAGCAATGTCTAAAACCTTCAATCCCAAGTAAAATCAGTTTAAAATATATCAGAGTAGCGTACAGGTTTCCCTAGGATCTTAATCAAAACAACAAACCTTTTACCAAAATATATGGCCATTTACTGTATGATTATGACAATAGGGAAAGAAATCTGTTTTAGACCAAATTACTACAAAAGCAATCCGCAATCCTTCTCCAGCAAGCTCCAGCAGCAATCCACTTCAACTACCTGAAATACATGCTTAAAATCATCAACACAACGGTTGAGCGAGTCTATAGGTTTTCCAAATCAACATTTAAACACAAGAGAAAAATCAATTAAGATCATTTAATAGAATTGTTGATCATACAATCTACTATTCTGGCAATCTGGCATATAACAATAGCTATTGAATTGTATTAAGCTCATGACACCGACCCTTTAACTTAGTCACCCACGCATGATGCCAGCATGACTAGATGAATTTCAGTGCCCCTACTAGGGTATCAATTGCAAGAATACCAATTCTCATTCTCGTTAAATTATCCTTCCCAGAGGTCACTCAGCGTAAAGCTCTGGTCTCGGATAGGGTTGTCAGCCCAATAGTACTATTGTTAGAATAAGCGGCTATTCCCAACTCACAACATCAAGTCAGAAGATAGTTAACGGCTCATGAATTTAGGGACTTTTTCAATTTAGGTACTTATACAATTCAAAACAACAAAGTCAACAAGGCAACATTCGGGTCCAAACAATCAATCATGACTTGTGTTCATTTTACTTTCAAATAGCCTGTATCCCCCTCGCGGGTTCTAAAGTCACTCAAAATAATTACAAAAGCGAGGCTATAGACTCACCTGGAGTAATAGCAGTAGCAAGACGATCTTCGACGATAGCTGATGCCTGATAAACATAAAAACCGCAACCTATCAAATAAGGCGCGTTCATTAATAAGAAACTCGAGTAAAATCGGTACTTAGTAACATCAAACTCAAAATCATAAAATCACAACCAAACCCAAAATGAAAACAATACAAGTGACCTTTTACTCCATTCTATATGTTTATTCTATTAGTTAATTCTTTCAATAAAAATCTGCCAGTACACACCAAATGTACAAGCTCATTTACCCCACTTAAACACGTCAAATTTTTATAATAGTAATCAGAAATATCACTTACTATATATAGAAAGACCTGTTAAAAGCTCATCAAAAGATTTTACATTTAATGTTCCCTGCCCGACACATCTTTGAACTACAAAAAACGGACAGTTTTACGTCACCAATTCATATAGTCTTTTAACTCATTTAATTTTTCTCGGTTTATAAAACCGACACCCGACTTTAAAAATAAACTCAACATCCTCATATTCAACACTTAACATCAGTACTTGACACATTTCAAAATCATTTTTATAGTCCTCGGGATTCGATCCAAATATCGACAACAATTATATATTGTGACGATACTCATCTCCCGGTACACGAATAATCAAACTAATGTAACTTTTCGCTCGTTTGGAGCTAGAAGCTCTACCTTATACCAAAACGAAGCTAAAAACATCCTTTACAACAATATCTAGTTAGTTCATCTCAAACTCAAACTCATATTTTCAGAAAATTAACTTTAATAATCTGTTATAAAATACATTCATAAAAATCATTCAAAATTAATTTTTCACCACAATTTAACACCATTTTTACCACTATAATCATCCCTACACTACTACTTTCAATCATAACACACTAAATCATCCTAGATGTTCAAATCATAAAAACCCAATTAAAAATCTTCAACATCCAATCATCAAAATTAATGTATAAACACATAAACACCTACATACAACAAGAATTTAAGATTAAAACATAAGATTTTCATCCAAAAATGTTCTTGCATGTAAGAAATTTTTATACCAATGTGTAGAGAATCAAAAGTTAGGAATGGGTCTTTGATTGCTTTTAATAGATTTAAGCTAAAAATTAAAATTTTTGGGGTGTTTGTGTTGCTTGTGGTGGACGGGAAAGAAAGAAAGAGAGGAGGGGAGAGAGATTTTGTTGGTGGAAGTGAAATGTGTGTGTAAATGTGTAAGAATTTTCCTTTTATACGGAAAACGTTTTGGGTAGTTTTTGCCAATTGTGATTCTTGTGGACCAAAGTGAAAATACTTTGTTAAAAAGCGGGAAATGACTATTAGTCACTTTTGCATATATTTACGGGTCTCGGGTTTCATAAAAATGCTTCTCAAAACTGAAAACTCACACAAAATATGATATTATATAGTCCCGGCACGACTTAATACGACATTAAAATAAAAACGTCAAAATATTAAACATCGACATGTTTAAAATAAAAAGTAAAATTTCTCGGGCATCCGTTAATATCATCGTCACTAATAATCCTCGCAACTCGTCAAAACGTAAAAACAAAATTTTCAACATCATCCAAATCAAATCATCAATCGTCATGACAATCAACCTCGTCAAAAATTTCAAAAATATACGTAAAAATATAATTAAATAATGACCATGGTTCTGGGTTGTTACAATAATAAAGCATGGAAAAACATATAGTATGGAAGCATATAAAGAATATAAAGCATGAATGGCAGCGGAAATGAATAAGTCCTGGAAAACCTACTTGTCTATCATGTTAACTGATTTTAGTTCTGAAAACATAGATTATGTTACTTATGAAAATCTGTATTAGTTTATGTACCATAATAGCCAATATAGGTCATGAGGTCAACAACGTGCATGAATACTTGGAGGGGAGACCTCATCATGCAATTAGAGGGTTGCTTCTAATTAACTGGTCAAGGGGTAGGAGGGATCAGCTCCTTGTGAAGGATGCAAGGTACACACCACATTCACCATGAAAATCATGACTGAAACATGTAACTAGGATGCACCCATACTCCCCACATGATAATATAATAATATAATGACCAAATAACTGAAAAGAGACGCCACGAGCTATCACTCCGCCATGGTGAAGTCATAACACTAGTGCCTCTAGTGTTATGGTTATGGTACCTCCATAACTAGGTGAAACTGGTCATGCATGTATATGGCTAAGGTAACTAATAAACATAAGCATTTAATCTGTAACTACTGGGGAAAACAGTTGGTTGCATACGGGAAATCCTAATGAAGGAAGAGATTGTCCTTATTGAAGGACGGGAAATCCGTACCTTATGTCCAGTAGAATCTAACGGGAATGATGAAGACTAATCCGCCTTGACGGATATCACTACATAAGAAATATGGATGTGTATGAGTTGTCTAAATTACATGTGTTTTACTGGTTCCGTGTGTTATTAGCTTGTTATACGTATTCTGTCATGTTTTACTGTTTACTGTGTATTCTGTAGTTATTCTGATGTTCTGTTGTGTATTATTCATGTATAAGTGTATTATAATACTTGTATTGTAATACTAAGTAACTTTCTAAAAGTAGCAGGTTTCCATAAATAGTAAGTTTCCAAAAATAGAAAGTTTCCAAAAATAGAAAGTTTCCAAAAATAGAAAGTTCCCAAAAATTGTAAGTTTCCATAATTAGAATTAAGCTGGATTATAAATAATAAGTGAAGTTAAATTAGTACAATACAAGTCATGATTATAGTTAGTTAATTAAATAACTGGTTAATTTAATTAAACTATATGTTATATGATTTTAATTAAAATACATGCTTAATTAAAGTAACTAAGTATAAATACCTTAGGTTATACATGAATTAATTTTAATAAATTAATTAACCTAAAGTTTAATGTGACATGGTTTATAAAAATAGTTTTTATAAAAACCCGAATCCCGAGCCCGTGTTTTAATATAAGCCGAATCAAATAAGCTATAAACAAGTCCCACTGAGTCCTTGGAAAGAACCTCGGTTGACACTACTTAAACAAATAACATGTAAATATACCCCGACTTGAACTCGGGGTCCCTTTTGTCTCGATTCTGAATAAACAAAACCAACCGAGCACCCTTACGGGTCTCGGTGGTGTCTCGGTTCACACAAAAACCGAACAAAACCACACCCCGACCCAAGGTTGGGGTTCCCTTGTCATGCCGAGCCAAAACCAACCAAGCCGAGACCTTGTATGGTCTCGGTGGTGGTGATATAAACAAACCGAATACCCTCCTTTGGGGGTTTCGGTGCCTCGGCCGAACCACAAACACAAACCAAACTCACCCTTGATCCAAAATTAATTAATCCTTGTTGTTAGTTTACATGTTCATGTGATTAATTAATTTTTAAACATGTAATCATAAGAAAATAAAATAAAAGAAAAGGTTTTTGAATATACCACTATGCGTAGAATCACGAGATGATCACAAATAATTAATCTACACCAGAGATCGTCCGGTTTGCCTTGTTTTGTTTTGTAGGCCAACGGCTATGGAGAACAAGGAGGAGAGGACAAAGTTTTTTTTGTAACCTAAAATATGAGAGAAAATAACTCTCCAGGTGTTTTAATTAATTTTGGTTATGGGTCGAAAGGCCCATCTTGGTCCTTCCTCTTGTCTTGCCGCGGCTATGGGGCCCACATGGGGTAACCCGTAGCTTTTCTCGAGTCTAATTATTTACATGCGTGTTCGTGATTTATTATTCGTGATCTTTGGTGTTCGTGATCGTGTCACATTTATAATATTCATGATTGTTCGTTATTTATTGTCGTGACACGTATATTAATATTATAAATGGAAAGTTTAAATTTTACCGTGTTTTCGTAAGTTACTGTTCACGTGTACTGTTCATAGGTTTTTAATGCGGGTTTTACAGGGAATTTCAAAATCAAGGGTTTTCAAATCATGAAAGTTTTCAAAATGAAGGCAATTTTTAAAACTATAATCAAGGGAATATTTCACAACCTCAAATGGAATTAATTCTTCAAAAGCTTGAGAAACATGATAGATTACTGATGAGACTGTTTTTATACATAGTCTCATCGTCTAAATTGGGCTTAAAATGCTTTAAATATCATTAAAAATGCCAAATATATGCTCGTGTTTGTTGCTTGTGTATTTTAGGTACGGATATTGAGGGAATGACAAAAAGATCACAAGAATCAATCAAAAACGAACACGGGAAACGAAGCCGCACAATGAACCGGACCCGATTGTGGATTTTATAAAAATGCCCTTGAAGAATTGAAGATTGACAAGAATAGTCCCTCATCTTTTGAATACTTGTCATGTTAAACCCTTGTAAAACTCATATATTACATGTGGGTCCCTAAAATGACAAGATACTACAAGTTTGGTCCTTGAAGAATGCATAAAGTGCATTATAAGCCCTTGGAATAATTTTGATAAAAGTCTTGTGGCCAAAATATAAAGAATGAAAGTTTTTAACAAAGGGATTTGCTACCTGGTTGTTTTAAACTTTATTTAGCAACATTTTGGGAATACAAGGTCCATTTGTGGGAAACATCCAAACCTCCAACACCCTATCACTGCCTGCCACGTCTCCCACTACCTTCCACCCTCCAATCACAAACCCTCAATTTCCCACGTCACATATCCATTAACTGATTAGTTAAATCAGTTTATTGTTTTGGTGGCAAACATAAATTTTAAAAGTTAATTACCATTAACCAAATCAAACCCACACCTGCTTAAACCAAATCTCCATAAACCTTAAATTTCTAATTCGCCAAAAACAAAGGGTTATTGAATGATTAAGTGCAGAACTATGAGATGGCTTATCAGCCATAGTGGGACCTGGATTGTAGGTCCCACAAGGTAATTTGGCTTGAACCCTTGTTTTCAAGTTTAAAGTGTGATTTTTGTGGATCTTGTGTAATAGACTGTTTATGTGTTTTTGTTTACTTGATTTGTCTTATTCCATCTTGGTATGCATGTTTTGATTACTTGCATTCAGTTTTATAGTGTAATGAATACATTTGAGTTGAAAGTTTTGGGTTTTTAAATATTAAGGGGTGTTTGGGTTTGGGGTTTAAGCTAAGAGAACTGACAAGCTTTGGCTTTTAATCTGCCTAGACATACTCTCATTGTTAGCATAGGTTGTTTTCAGTATTTGTCTTTGAGTTTGGTTAGGTTTTAGAGGATTTTCATGTTCTAATTTTGCTAAAACTTGATAAAATCAGTAGGCATAGGACAATCAATTGAGATAGTTTTAAGTCCTAAAATCCTGAAGATTGTTAGAACTTAGTATAACTTAGGATTATAGGCTGCTTGGTTGTGGTTTAATTAGATTTTGAACAAGATTGTAGCCTTTAAAATTCGTTTTTGTGTCAATTGCTTCAGCAACTGTTCATCAGATACACCATAGTAATACATTGACTGATTTTGTGCTATTTTTGTGTGAATCTTGTGTGCAAGGTACTGTTTTTCTTGTTTATCTAGACTCCCTACACTCCACTGAGTGTAGGGGTGCCCCATTGTCCAAAGAAAAGCATCACATAAGCTTTCGTAAGCTTATTCAGTCACCAGACCTACAAATTGCACTAACAGTGGGAAATAAGTTCCCCCTGCTAGCACATTGGTTACCACTGCCTTGCTAGAAAACAAATTCAGTCAACATGTCACTATCAGAAACTTAGTTTTTTTGTCTTTAGTGGGTCAAAATTGGTTTTACGCTTTAATTTTTGTTTCAACATTTTTCTTATTTTATTTTGGATTTTTCAGTTTATTTTATTTTTTAGTTACTGTTCATTTGATTTTTTTTAGATTAAATAGCTATTTTAAATTACTTTTTAATTTCTGTTTTTTGTCTTTTAGTGGTAAAAAGTGATATTTTTTAGTTTTAAAATTTTTCTTAGATTTAGAAAAATAGTTTAAGATTTTTAGTTTAAAAACATTTTACTGTTCACTTTTTAATTAATTTTTAGAATTTAATTTAGATTAATTAGGGTTTAATTTCAAACTGTTTTGTCTTTTAGTGAAAAATTTTACATTTTTCAAACTTTTTCAATTTTCTACTGTTCATTAGTATAATTTAGGATTTTTAAAATTGTCAAATTATTTTTGGCATTATTTTATTATTTTTTATGATTATTTTAGTTTAAAAATAGTTTTAAGTGTTTTAAAAATAAAAAAATAGTTTTTAAAATTTAGGAAAAATACTTTTTAGTATTTAAATAATATAAGTGAGTTATTTGTTCAATAAAATAATATTTTGGACATTTTGTTAATATATTTAATTTTAGGGCTTTAATTAGCATTAAAATTGAATATTTAATTAATGAAAGGTTTTAAAATATTTTTGTTGGATTTTTATTCTTATTTATATTATTTTAGACTTAGTTTTAACTTTTAATTAATTTTTAGGTTTAATTTTTAATTTGGTGCTTTTTACGGTTTTACGTGAACGACCTTTTCGTCTTAGTGTAATCCGTCATCGTAACCGTCATTCTCTTCTTACCCCATTTCTATTTTCTTTTCTCATAACAATAAAATCACAAAGATAATCATTTCATTACACAACGCACGTGCCTCCTTGGGAAACGAACTTGAAATTATTTGGTCATTAGTGCTTGGTTTACCTAAACCGACACTTAATACTTGCCCTATTTACCTCCTTTTCCTAAAGGTGTGTAAAACCACTACATCATTTTTTGGCGCCGCTGCCGGGGAGGCGTGTTGTGTTTTGATTTGAACAATTTTTGTTTTTATATAGCCATAATAAGTATTTGTATTAGTAACACTCTACTAATACGTATTATCGGTTTTTCGTTTTTTGTGAATACTATTACTAAATTGTATACGTAGAAAAATAAATACACAAGTACTCCAAATACGTGAGAAATCACAACCTTGACTTGGGAGGTCATTACCCAATCATTGTATTCGAATCTCAAACCAAAGAAAAAAAAGGCAAAAATAGATAAATACTTTCGAGAAGCTCGATTTTGAAAATACAAACTATAAGGTGGGTATAAGGCGGATATTATAAAATATATCCTAAGGAAAAAGGCTCTTAAGTGCTTCGCGCCGCCTCGTTTCCCCGCTTGCTTGTGAGTATTTTATTTTGAGAGCTAATCGAGGGTTTTTCCGCCCAAAGTATTATTAAGTATCATATATATTTTCTTGGTTTCAATTGATTAAACCCTCTTGAACGTTTTGGTGTTCCACCAACGTTCTAAAGTCATCGAAGGCGTTCACTTCACGTGATCGTTTTTATTCCTTGAGGCTTCTTTAATCAAGAGATTTGATTAAGGAGGAGATTTGTAGATTTTTGTCTACTTAATACAATTCCAAAGTCCAAAAAAAGTAAAAACAATCAAAAATCCAAAAAAATTTGAAAAAAGTTAAAAACACCAAAAAGAATCTTATTTGCCCATCCCCACGTTATACATGACGTTTATGCTTACTCGTAATCAAGCAAGACGTGCACGTAAACGAAAAAACAAAAAGGAGGCAACACCTACTCCTAATCTTTCTAGTGAAGAGACTCCAAGTGAGGAACCTATTGTAGAACAAGAAGCTATCATGGCTAATCATACTATGATGGAGTTGCTTCAAGCACCCACCGAGGGTTTTGGAGAGGCCATTGTGATTCCCGCCATCCTTGCGGAGAACTTCGAGATCAAGACGGGTTTAATGTCTATGCTTCAAGCCAACAAGTTTCACGGACACGAGAAAGACAACCCACATTATCACATTAGGCAATTTAATCGTCTCACCGCGACAAGCAAGTTTAAGGATGTACCACACGATGCCATTAAGATGATGTTGTTTCCATACTCGTTAGATGGACCCGCCAAGATATGGCTCGAGAAAGAACCCCCAAATTCGATTTTGACATGGGGTGATCTCGTTTCGAAATTTGTGAATCAATTTTTTCCACCATCTAAAACAACACATTTGAAAAACGAGATTTCACGATTTACTCAAAGGTCTAATGAAAGTTTTTCAATGGCTTGGGAAAGGTTTAAAGAAATGTTACATGAATGTCCACACCTTGATTTTTCTGAATTGCATCAAATTGACACTTTTTATAATGGGCTTAATGATCATGAACGAGATTACTTAAATGCCGCCGCGGGTGGTAATTTTTTGTGCAAAACGACCGATGAGGCTTTGAAAATCATTGAGAATAGGTCTAAGGTTTATAGCCCTCGTAACACACCGAGTGTTGCCAATTTGGGTTCGTCATCGTCGTCATCGTCTCGTAGCATTAATGCCATGCAAGATGAAGCAAATGAGGAGAATCGGTTTTTCGATAGGTTTTCGACTCTTATGACTCATTGGAAAGCACAAGATGCTTTGAATTCCGCATCGGTTAAGGCGGTTGCCAAGAGTTGTATTTCGTGTGGTGGAGCTCATGATTTTTCCGAGTGCATTACCGCGGATGGTAACACTTCGAATGCTTATGTAGCCACGGGAACTTATAACCAAAACGGTCAAGGTTCCCGCCAAAATCAAGCTCCACAAAATCAAAATGCTAACAACTATCTAAACAACAATCAAAGTGGTGCTTATCAAGGAAATCAACGTAACTACAACAAGGGTAATTATCAAAGTGGAAATGGGCAAATTTCAAACCAAAACCAAAACCGTAATTTTCAAACTACCA
The DNA here is from genome assembly GCA_025667525.1 of Glebionis coronaria. Taxonomy (NCBI): domain Eukaryota; kingdom Viridiplantae; phylum Streptophyta; class Magnoliopsida; order Asterales; family Asteraceae; genus Glebionis; species Glebionis coronaria. The sequence goes on along the minus strand of JANFOE010000201.1, from coordinate 735,761 downwards.
CACAAGGTTTTCAAAATGATCACACCAAAAATCTTCAAGGAGAATTTTTGAATTATGCTAAAGCAAACGATGCTAAGTTTGATAATATGCAACGTGAAATGGTTAGCTTAAGATCCGAGTTGAAAAACGAGCTGAAAAATGAACTTGCTAATGAACTTAAGACTCATGCTAATAAAATGGAAGGAAATGTCCAACGTCTCCAACAAAATCAACAAAAAATGGAGCAAGGTCAACATGAGATTAAGCAAGAGTTGTTAAAAGCGGATGCTAGGCAATCTAAGTTTGAAGACCGAATGGGAAAAATGTTTGAAGCTATCATGTGTAAACCTTCTTCTTCGGGTGGTCTTCCTAGTGATACCATCGTGAACCCGAAAGGAGAATTGAAGGTTATTACCACTCGTAGTGGTAAAACTTTCAAAGAACCCATTTCTCGTCCAAGTACTTCTACGGAGAAGGAAAAAGAGAAAGAACCCGAGGTGGTGGTAGAAAAGGAGCAAATTCCAAGCCCACGAAGTACCGCTCAAACCACACCTACGGTTGAACCAATACCAATAGTGGAACCCGAGATTCCAAGGTCGTTGCCTATGCCCCAACCCACACCACCCTTACCTTACCCTTCAAGACGAAACAAGGAAAAGGCACAAGAACGAAATAATTTTCAATTTGAACTTTTTATGAAAATGTTTCGTGACTTGCATTTTAATATAAGTTTTGCTGACGCCTTGGTCATGATGCCTCGATTTGCCGCGATCTTCAAAAGTATGTTGAATAACAAAGAGAAATTGCAAAAGTCGTCTAGTTGTTCTTCGGTTTTTCTTAGCCGCATACCTCAAAAAGTCGGTGATCCCGGTAAATTTTTAATCCCATGTGCAATACAAGATATGGAGGAATGCTACGCCTTGGCCGATCTTGGTGCTAGTATAAATTTGATGCCTCTTGAGATTTTTAAGTCGCTCAATCTTCCAAATCTCACTCCTTCAAGAATGTCAATCGAGATGGCTGATCATTCTACGATTCTAGCTTGTGGAGTAGCCAAGGACGTCTTCGTGAAAGTTGGAAAGTTCTACTATCCCGTAGACTTTATCGTTGTTGACATTCCCATCGATCGTAAAGTTCCTCTAATTTTAGGTCGATCATTTTTGGATACCTCGAGAGCACTTATCGATGTGCATGCTAGGAAAATCACTCTTCGTTTCAATGAGGAAGAACTCGTCATAAATGCAACTCAAAACTCCACACTTTCTCATGTGTATTCTATCACATCTTTGAACAATGTTAATCCCATCAAAAACATTTGTAAAAGGATTGCAAAAAGAGTTTTAGAAGTTGATGATAAAAACAATTTTCCGTCCCCTCCGCCGGTGGAGGTTAAGAGTGTTAAGCCTACGTTTCTAATCACGAATGATTCTTCGGATGATGAATATGTTGATCCCGATGGGGAAGTTTTCTTTGTTGACAAACGTTTTGAGAACTTACCACCACCTAAACCAAAACGGTTTTCAAATGTGAGAATTTTTAGTGTGACTAATATTGCTTTAGAAACGCCAAATATTTTTGACATAATTAAGTCGGGTTTTCATAAGGAGAGTTTAAAATATGAAAAAGGGAAAGATTTTAAATTGGATTTAAAAGATTTTTCTTCAATGCTAACTCCGTCATCACCTCGTGTTTTGAGTGCTACAAGCTCGTCTTCTCCTTTTGACGATGCTTTGTGTGGACTTAGTGTGGGGGAAGCCCCTTATATTCCCTCCCCTTTCTCCACCGAGGACGAGATATTTGATCCCGGAATTTCTTATAAAGGGAAATCTCGGTCTTCTACCGATGCAATAAATGGAAAATCTTTCTATTTGATTGGTGCGAGTCTACCTCGAGTAGCTCATGGTTTTTGTGACTTACCCATTGTCCCACCCTTCTATTACTTCTCATCTATTTTCTTAAAACCCTTTGGGTTTGTGTTGACACATGATGAAGTGGTGTTGATTTGTTTTTCCAATGAAAACAAGAATGCCATCTTCGATCCCGGTATTTTGCACCATCAAAGGACTTAGTCCTTAATACCGGTTGTTTTTGGGCCTTGTTTATCATGTAAGCCCCACTAAAAATTGACCACACCATGATTATCCCTAAATGATCACATTTATGGGGATTCTTTTTGGTAAAAGGGTAACAATGACCCTGGTAAATAGAACCAAAAAAAACGTTGAAGTACAATGAATGTGGCTGAAATACCACATTAACCGCAAGCTACAGGCAGCTTTTTAAACAAATGTTTATGACAGACCATAAACATTTTTTTTTGGTAAAGGGTAGCAATGACCCCGGTAAATAGAACCAAAAAAAGCGTTGAAGTATAAGGAATGTGGCTGAAATACCACATTAACCGCAAGCTACAGGCAGCTTGTTAAACAAAATGTTTATGACAGGCCATAAACATTAACTAGTCTAGCATACAGGAAATATATAAACTAGACAAAAACCAAGACGATAACATAAAGTTACGAGGAAAATAATAAAATATCAACATGGGATCAGCCAGATGGAGTGCTTGCCCCAATATGAGTATTGAGAAGATTCACCGATTCATCAAAGACGACCTCGACTCCCTCCTCATCCTCATTATCTTCCTCGCTTACTTGATCCCCTTCGTCAATACCAGGCATGGACAAAGATGAAAATTTATTAGATGTAGAAACACTGCTCATTTGAGCTTTAGCCTTGTTCGGACCATTAAGATTGCTAGACTGCTGCAACCGACCAGATTTAGTATTCAACTTACTACTATTATCAGCACTCGTACTTGTAGTATCCAAGTGAGTTTTTGGGCGAAAAACAACCGTCTTACCTGCTTGGAAACCCTTGCTCAATGGAACACCTCTCGGAACTTGATTCCCTAAATTACCTTTGTATTTCTTCCTCTTGCTTTGCACTTGTTGGAACCCATCATTATCAACATGAGTTGTCACTTTTTCAACCGTTATAGGTTTAACAGTTTTCGGACAAGAATCAACGGAATGACCAAAAATATTACAAGTATGACATCTAGGCGGTTTCCATTCGTATTCAACTCGAATTAACTCCTTAGTACAACCAGAGCCTTCAAGATCAGGGACACCAATAGTAACGTTATCTATAAACTCCGAATCAGCATTCATCTCAATAAGACAACGAGCAAAACTACAACAACCCCAAGACTCTTTGCACATATTATCAGTATAATTATCCATCATAATAAGCTTACCAAGAAACGAAGCAATTAAACTAATACCTTCCTCTTCAAATACCTGTAGCGGGACATCATGAAACTTAACCCATACCGGAGTACGAGTTAGTTCCTCCTTTAGAAGATTCGTTTTCATAGTCCATTTCTTAAGAAAAATTGGTGAATTACGAACCATCCACATTAACTAGTCTAGAATGATGAAAAATATAAGCTAGAAAAAAACCAAGACGAAAACATAAAATTACGAAGAAAATAATAAACCATCAACATAGGATCAACCAGTTGGAGTGCTTGCCCCAATATGAGTGTTGAGAAGATTTACCGATTCATCATAGACAGTCTCGACTTCCTCCTCATTATCTTCTTCGCTAACTTGAACCACTTCTTCCATTCCAAACTTGGACAAAGTTGAAAATTTATTAGAGGTAGAAACAATGCTCATTGGATCCTTACCTTTGTTCAGACCACTAGGGTTGCTAGACTGGTGTGACTGACTAAATTTAGTATTCAACTTTTTACCATTATCACCACTCTTACTTGTAGCATCCAAGTGATTTTTTGGACGAAAAGCAACAGACTTACCTGTTTGAAAACCCTTGCTCAATGGAACACCTCTTGGGATTTGATTCCCTAAGTTACCTTTGTTCTTCTTCCTCTTGCTTTGCACTTGTTGGAAACCATCACTATCAACATGAGTTGTCACATTTTCAACCATTTTAGGTTTAACATTTTTCGGACAAGTATCAAATGAATGACCAAAAATACTACAAGTAGGGCATCTAGGAGGTTTCCATTCATACTCAACACGAATAGTTTCCTTAGTGAATCCAGGGCCTTCAAGATCGGGGACACCAATAGTAATGTTTTCCATGAACTCCGAATTAGCATTCATTTCAATTAGACACCGGGCGAAACTACTACGTCCCCAAGACTCTTTACACATCGTATTAGTATAAGTGTCCATCATGATAAGCTTACCAAGAAACGAAGCAATTAAACTAATACCTTCCTCTTCAAACACCTTTAGCGGTATATCATGAAACTTAACCCATACCGAAATGCGAGTTAGTTCCTCTTTTAGAAGGTTCGTATTCATAGTCCATTTCTTAATAAAGATAGGCGAATTCCTTACCATCCACGGACCACCTTCAAGAACCGCATTAAGCCCCTCACAAGTCCCAAATTGAAAAAATAAAAATCCTTTTTCATTCATCATAATACGCTTCAGACCATGTTTGGCCCAGTTATTCTTAGAAAAATACTCCACCACAGGAAACGCAATCCTTTTACCAAGAAAATAACCATATAAAGTATTGTGGTAGCGAGTATTTACTTTCTCAACAACCTTCCTAGGGATCGAGATATTAACCCCTTCACAAACACTGTCATTAACACAATGAAAATTAGATGAAGATGAGACTCCATCAGAGTTAATACCTTGATTAGTGGATGTAACCATTCCAGCTTCAAACTTGCAAAGTAAATCCAGAATTTCTTTAGCACGATCTTGAGAAAGCAATGTCCATAATGGATGTTTATTCATCTTTAGTTCATGCATAAATTCACCTGCATCACCAACCTTAAGAATCGTAACACCAAATAATTCCAAAACATCATGTAGATTACACGGATGCATTCCATTAATGGTGGCAGCTTTTTCAATCAAGTCAACGAACTCATCACTAGAAGAGGTTGCCTTAACCACATGGGGAAAAGCAATCATATCAGTTTCAAGTTTACACAATAATGCCACAATTTCCTTAGAACGCTCTTTAGAAATCAGTGCACACACAGGATCCTTTCTATCCTTAATTTCTTGCCCAACAGCATGAATATCTTGAATCTTGGTGATAACAACCCCAAGCAATCCAAGCACCTTTTGGTTTTGAAGACATGATTTCAACTAGTACCCACGTGAATAAGGTCAGCCGCACTCAACAATTGCACCACTTAATTGAGAACCTTAAATATTAAGGTTAGCCGCCAACCAAGAAAGGTCAGCCGACAATCCACCAACAATACTGAAGGTACATTTATGGGGATTCGAGTCGAGCTTTTGACTCAGTTATAAAAAACAAGGCGCCTCGTGGGGGAAACCCATGCTTATCCATGTACATATTATTGCTTTCTAATTAGTTTAATGTGAGGGGATTTGTGCCCTTCCAACCTTTGTTTCGTGGTTGTTTGTGAATTGTGGTTTTTAGATCATGATCTTCACGACTGGAGCCTCTCGTGTTCGTTTTATGGGAGCACTCGATCGTTTGCTTTGAAGACTTTCTCAATATCCAAATGATATATCCTTTGATGTTCTAACCTTAGGTTATAGCACACTTCATAAACGGCTTTAAATTTAACGGTTACACCCTTTCCATGCTAGATTAGGCATTCGACTACTTCTCTAGTATGGGGGTGTTTGCACCCCTAGACTCGAAACATTGAGGACATTGTTTAACTTTAGTATGGGGGTTAATAGATACTTGCCTTGCCAAACCTTCACGCTTTCCAAAGTTTATCTTTTTGTTTATCGTTTTTGTTGCAAAATTAAGGCTAAAAATGGCCAAATTTTAAATTTTTCTCATGTTTTATAAGTGTTTGAAGACACGAATGTAGATTTTCCGATGGCGAGAATAAGAGTAATTTTTGACTCGACCGTGCGTGTTGAGCACTTAGCTTTGATTCCTTAACTTCACTTTAGGCTAAGTCTCTTAAATGAGGACGATAAATGATAGGGTTAATTATAAGTTACTATGCTAAACGTAGAGTACTCGTATTCTTTCAAAAACTCATGTGTTCTCGTTGTTTGCTTATTCTCCCTTCGCATGTAAATATTTTTTGCTTAATAAATATTGACTTAGCGGTTTAGTTGGGATTGTTGGGTTTCTAGTCTTTTCTAGTAGCTTCCGTGTAATTAAATTGGGAAGACATTAAGGTATCGCCATCGTCACGGTTTTGAAGTATTGGCACCCAAATAATCAAAAGCTTTACCCAATAATAAGATTTCAAGTGCTCACCTAAATCAAGCAAACAATTTGAAGCCCCACAAGGCCGAAAAATCTATGCAAAATTGAAAGTGAATCAAGACTTAATCTTCGAAGCTTTAAAGATCCAAAATTCGCCTTAGCGTGAGGATATACGTCTTTGGCTAATAAAACCACCGATGAGGCGGATAATAAAAGGCAAGGCAAGACCGAAGTCATAATTAAAAGCTTCATGGCGAAGTTGAATAAAAGATGGAGGTAAACCAAAGATAATAAGGCCCTTCCGTTAGGGGGCGTATAAAAGTCTTGGTAATAAGTCTCATGTTCAAAACCGTTATAAAACCGTGTTTATCGATTCTTCTTGTTGACTTAATTTTTTGACATCGTTGTCTATTAGGAGGGGTTATTGATTTGATGGTCTTGGTTACACCGTTAGGACTCTATTTTTAGACCTAAATCTCTATTATCGCATAAGTCAAACAATGTATCCTCGTGAAACATTCAAGACAAAATAAAATATAAGAGATACAACTTAGGAATAATGGGAGAATAAGTACGTGATTAGGGCATATGAGTAGTGTTAGCATTACTAACTTATAATGACAATGATCTCGTTGCACGCTTGGCATGGAATTGGGGTGAAAATCGAGGACGATGAAATTATTTCTAACGAAGCATTCACATGTTCTTATTCTATGAACCTAAACGTCCCATTTTGCGATGAAAATCATACATTATGTCTAAAACGCAAGTAGTAGTAGTAATAGTAGTAGTGTAGCTAGTTTATCGTTCAATAAAGTCAATAAAAATTAATTTTGGAGGTGCTACGATACTTTATTCTAGCATTGCGGGTGGGAACGGCAATGGTTTAGTATGGGGGAGTGATGAGACTGCTTTTATACATAGTCTCATCGTCCAAATTGGGCTTAAAATGCTTTAAATATCATTAAAAATGCCAAATATATGCTCGTGTTTGTTGCTTGTGTATTTTAGGTACGGATATTGAGGGAATGACAAAAAGATCACAAGAATAAATCAAAAACGAACACGGGAAACAAAGCCGCACAATGAACCGGACCCGATTGTGGATTTTACAAAAGTGCCCTTGAAGAATTGAAGATTGACAAGAATAGTCCCTCATCTTTTGAAGACTTGTCATGTTAAACCCTTGTAAAACTCATATATTACATGTGGGTCCCTAAAATGACAAGATACTACAAGTTTGGTCCTTGAAGAATGCATAAAGTGCATTATAAGCCCTTGGAATAATTTTGATAAAAGTCTTATGGCCAAAATATAAAGAATGAAAGTTTTTAACAAAGGGATTTGCATCCTGGCTGTTTTAAACTTTATTTAGCAACATTTTGGGAATACAAGGTCCATTTGTGAGAAACATCCAAACCTCCAATACCCTATCACTGCCTGCCACGTCTCCCACTACCTTCCACCCTCCAATCACAAACCCTCAATTTCCCACGTCACATATCCATTAACTGATTAGTTAAATCAGTTTATTGTTTTGGTGACAAACATAAATTTTAAAAGTTAATTACCATTAACCAAATCAAACCCACACCTGCTTAAACCAAATCTCCATAAACCCTAAATTCCTAATTCGCCAAAAACAAAGGGTTATTGAATGATTAAGTGCAGAACTATGATTCCCCTAACCCTTAACCAAACCCAACTCCTAAACACTCCACAAACCAACCCATGTGCCCTGTGGGGACCTCCCCTGCCCCGTCCTTGTCTCCCAAACCCCCAAAAGCGACAATCTCAGCGGCTAGAATTTGTTTCTTGGTCCCCAATTCGCATCAAACGGCCAATATTTGAGCAAGAGAGCTGGCATATCACATGTTCTTGGCAGAAGTCACAAGAATCCATTTTGACCAAGTTTGAATCTTCAACAAAGGGGCACTTTTAGAATTCGTTTATTATGGTTTTATGATTCTAGACTCTTCTTGTAGCCATTATATAAGGCAATAGGTATTTTAATTTTTTCTTTGTTCCAGATTTTCTCTAGTCCTTTGTAATTCCTTTTTGAGTTTAATAAAAGTTGGTATATTTTATGAGAAAATTATAATTCCTTTTTGTTATTTAAAAGTTGGTAAAAGTCTGAGAGAATCTGAGTTCCATCTTTATCATTTGTGTTTTAATTCAAAATTTGTCAAGTGTAATCCATTTTTCATAAGTTTGTTGAAAAGTTGGTATTTGAGATTTTGGATTAAAAATTCTGTTAGAAAGTTCCTGTTGAGGTTCATCTTCAATACTAGTCGTTTCAAGTTCTTAAGTCTTGTATAAGATTTGTGTAAGGTTTTGTAAGGAAGAAAAAAAAATTTTCAATTTCAAAATATTTTTGTTTTATTTTTATAGCTATAAGCTATAAGCTGACTTGTCAATAAGTCAAACTTATAGCCTATAAGCCCTTGTATCAGGTCACTTTTCCTTTGGTTTCATTTCTTGGCAGGTTCAAAATTTCAAGGTTGAAGACATTTGGGGGTGTTTGGAACTGTTGTAGTCCAACACTACCACCATCTCTACATCAGCAGCCCAACTAGTTCAGCTAAGGCCCGAGCCTGAAAGGAGATGGCTTATCAGCCATAGTGGGACCTAGATTGTAGGTCCCACAAGGTAATTTGGCTTGAACCCTTATTTTCAAGTTTAAAGTGTGATTTTTGTGGATCTTGTGTAATAGACTATTTATGTGTTTTTGTTTACTTGATTTGTCTTATTCCATCTTGGTATGCATGTTTTGATTACTTTCATTCGGTTTTATAGTGTAATGAATACATTTGAGTTGAAAGTTTTTGGTTTTTAAATATTAAGGGGTGTTTGGGTTTGGGGTTTAAGCTAAGAGAACTGACAAGCTTTGGCTTTTAATCTGCCTAGACATACTCTCATTGTTAGCATAGGTTGTTTTCAGTATTTGTCTTTGAGTTTGGTTAGGTTTTATAGGATTTTCATGTTCTAATTTTGCTAAAACTTGATAAAATCAGTAGGCATAGGACAGTCAATTGAGATAGTTTTAAGTCCTAAAATCCTGAAGATTGTTAGAACTTAGTATAACTTAGGATTATAGGCTGCTTGGTTGTGGTTTGATTAGATTTTGAACAAGATTGTAGCCTTTAAAATTCGTTTTTGTGTCAATTGCTTCAGTAACTGTTCATCAGATACACCATAGTATTACAGTGACTGATTTTGTGCTATTTTTGTGTGAATCTTGTGTGCAAGGTACTGTTTTTCTTGTTTATCTAGACTCCATACACTCCACTGAGTGTAGGGGTGCCCCATTGTCCAAAGAAAAGCATCACATAAGCTTTCCTAAGCTTATTCAGTCACCAGACCTATAAATTGCACTAACAGTGGGAACTAAGTTCCCCCTGCTAGCACATTGGTTACCACTGCCTTGCTAGAAAACAAATTCAGTCAACATGTCACTATCAGAAACTTAGTTTTTTTGTCTTTAGTGGGTTAAAATTGGTTTTAGGCTTTGATTTTTGTTTCAATATTTTTCTTATTTTATTTTGGATTTTTCAGTTTATTTTATTTTTCAGTTACTGTTCATTTGATATTTTTTTAGATTAAATAGCTATTTTAAATTACTTTTTAATTTCTGTTTTTTGTCTTTTAGTGGTAAAAAGTGATATTTTTCAGTTTTAAAATTTTTCTTAGATTTAGAAAAATAGTTTAAGATTATTAGTTTAAAAACATTTTACTGTTCACTTTTTAATTAATTTTTAGAATTTAATTTAGATTAATTAGGGTTTAATTTCAAACTGTTTCGTCTTTTAGTGAAAAATTTTACATTTTTCAAACTTTTTCAATTTTCTACTGTTCATTAGTATAATTTAGGATTTTTAAAATTGTCAAATTATTTTTGGCATTATTTATTATTTTTTATGATTATTTTAGTTTAAAAATAGTTTTAAGTGTTTTAAAAATAAAAAAATAGTTTTAAAAATTTAGGAAAAATACTTTTTAGTCTTTAAATAATATAAGTGAATTATTTGTTCAATATAATAATATTCTGGACATTTTGTTAATTATATTTAATTTTAGGGCTTTAATTAGCATTAAAAATTGAATATTTAATTAATAAAAGGTTTTAAAATATTTTTGTTGGATTTTTATTCTTATTTATATTATTTTAGACTTAGTTTTAACTTTTAATTAATTTTTAGGTTTAATTTTTAATTTGGTGCTTTTTACGTTTTTACGTGAACGACCTTTTCGTCTTAGTGTAATCCGTCATCGTAACCGTCATTCTCTTCTTACCTCATTTCTATTTTCTTTTCTCATAAAAGTAAAATCACAAAGATAATCATTTCATTACACAACGCACGTGCCTCCTTGGGAAACGAACTTGGACTTATTTGGTCATTAGTGCTTGGTTTACCTAAACCGACACTTAATACTTGTCCTATTTACCTCCTTTTCCTAAAGGTGTGTAAAACCACTACATCAATTACTAAGAGAATGGAAAGAGGAAACCGATAAAAAATTCATGCTCATTTTAGAAACCTATCAAGCTCAAGATAATATTGAGCCGTCTTTGAGAGTTGATGTTGTGGCTAACACCACTACTCGTAGTGATGTTCCCACTATGGATCCTTCCATCTCTTCGCCAATAAAGGAGAGACAAGGCCCGGAGATTATCATGAGATTTACTCCCCCTCCTATGTTGACACCCACAACTACATTTAGCTCACCTCATGAGGAAATTATCGAGATTATACTTGAGCCTACATTACCCATTGATGACCCCTACTTTTTCAAATGTTGATCACCTACTTTTTCAAATGACTTTATGCTTTCTTCAAATTCTCTTAGTGAGACATGCTTTGATAAACCAATTTTTGAGGAGTGTGAAGAAATTTATAATGAGTCCATAGAAGAAGAACCCTTAATTGGTCCTACACCTAAGGAGTTTGTAGATAAGGATGAGTTATTTTGTGATTCCGACTATACTTTTAATTATTTATCGGGATCCGATGAGGATGACTCTCCTATTTTATCAAAACCGACTTTTACGAAGCTTACGGATGAGGTCGCTCTTAATGATGATTTTTCTCCATGCTATGAGAATTTCACTTTTGAAATTTCTCATTTTTCCCCATTTCCTCCGGGAGATGAGGGCGATGTTGATTTATTCTCTCCGACTTACGAGAAGTTCACCAATGAACTTGGTCTTTTAGATGAGGTGGAAGACGTTATTCTTCGCGACAAATTATTAAAAGTTCATCTTCTTATTGCTGAAATTGAAGCGTTGAATTCTACTCCTATTACCGAGTCTTTACCCCCGTCTCTTACTTTCATTGAGAATAATGACACATTTATGGAGGAAATCGACATTCTCTCAATACCTCCGAGTATTGATGATGATGACATGGAGGGGGATATTCTTTTTGATACTTTGATGCATGAAGATATTGTCCCAAGTCCCCCTCCCGAGCACTTTTCATCCCATACTTTTAGAGACCATTACTGAGGATGAGTGCTTTGACCCGGGAGGTGACATTAATTATTCTATGATTGATACCTTTACGGCTTTGCCGCTTAGTAGTAATCATATGTCTTTTGGGGATGACATTTTTATTCCTTTACCCACCTCACCTCCCGTGGATGATAACTTCACATACCTCTCGTATGTTGAGAGGACCTTTTTACCTTTCATGACTTATCCCCCGGCCTCTCATTTATTATGTTCCTCCTGGAACGAGGACAAGATTTTTGATCCCGGTATTAATATTAAAGGCTTCCCTTTGAATGCTTAATTTGGGATCAAGTCAGGCTCGTGACTCGGTTAATAAAAACAAGCGCTTCTCAGGAGGCAACCCGATTATCTATCCTTCTTTATCCGTTTTTCATAATAAGTGTAGGGGGACCCTCGTAGGTGTTTGTTGTTTTCTTTCTTATGATGTGCAGGGATTAGAACTTTCAAAGATCCACTTTTGATGACTTTTGAAGACCCGTGATTCCGTGTACCCGTCTTCCCGGTTCTATCCTAAACTCTTTTGATTCAATATTTTATCATATATATGTTGAAGTAGGAATCACTTTAGTTGTCTCTTCCTTAGCAAGATTTAAACAACGTGCACAATGTCCTAAGTGTAGGGGAGTTGACTTCCACATGCTTAAAAATTGAGTAAAATGTTTATATTAAGTGTAGGGGGGGACTTCTATCGAAGTTAAGTGCGCTTTTCCATGAATATGTCCTCATTTCAACCGGAAAATTGATTTTTGACATTTTTCAAATTTTTTTATATATTTTGGCCTAGTAGTATTTTACTTTGTTATTGTTATTTTCTTTCTTCGTAATTATTTAATAAAATGGTTTTAATGATTTTAGATGTCTTTAATATATTAGGCCCATCGTGAATATTTTGACTCAACCCGAGTTTACTTATCCAAGTTCACTCTAGCTAGTATACTAAACCATATGGACCTTAATTGGTTTATTAGGCTAAGCATCCACGACTCTCATTCCTTGAGATTTTAAATTGTGGAGAACGAGAGATGATAGAGTCAATTATAAGTTTTGTATTCTTTCATGAATTTATGTGAGTTAATTATAAGCTTTTTCTCCCATCACTTGTCAAAATAATAAATGCAATAAGTAAGGTCGTACGATTTGAATAGTTACTTAGCTTCTAACCCAAGATCGTTTAAAAGTTGCCCGGGATTAATTAGAGTTCATAGCCAAGGCATAACTTATTGAAGCGGGATGCGAAGATTGGCGAGTCCAAAAAGGCCCTAACAAGGCATGAGGATTCCATTTTGTTGCTAAAGATCCAAAAGTGATGTGAAGAATCATTATTCAAAAATCAATATGAAGGATCAAGACACACGACAAGAAGCAATTATTCCCATAAAGATCATGGAGAAGTCTATCCGAAAAGACCCAAACAAGGCATGAGGATAAATAGATCCATGTCCGAAAAGGAGACGGGTCGTCGTATATCAAAATCCCAAATAAAGATTGGAGAAAAATGAAGAAGTCGTGGTCCACGTTTAAAGAATCTCTCAAAAACTTCAAGTGAATAAATTCCTATTATGAAGAGAAGACCATTATTTCAAGAACGTCTCTCAAGATTCAAAGTATGAACTAAATGCCAAATATCAGTCCGAGATAGGTCTCAAATCGTGAAACGAGTTATGCCAAGATATGAACTTTATGAGGTTTCGAGAAACAGTTTTAAAAGATTTTGTCCTTTAGCTAACTATTGATTAAATCGTCCTACTTTATTTTCGGCCTTAATAAATTATCAAAATAAGTAAAAAATGCATCATCGTGATCATTCAAGACAAAAATAAAATATAAGAGATACACCTAGGAATAAGGGTGTCTAAGCGAATAATTTGAGCCACATGAGTAAGTGTTAGCTTTACTAACTTATAATAACAATGATCTCGTTTTTAAGATTGGTACGGGGAACGTGAAACTGGAGGGTGATAAACATTCATGACACCAAAGACCTAATGTAAGTCTTAGATTTCTTTACAAGTTTCTTCCTTCAAACATTTTGAAATTTTCTATCTTTTTAGTTTTCTTAGTATCATAGTATAAAATAAAGGCCAAGGTGGGTTGATTATGAGGAAAATGTAAATCGTGCTTTGAAATTAATGCATTGCATGAGGTCATTGCAATGGTCAAGTGTAGGGGATTTAATAAGTGTGAAAACACTTATCCTTTTACCACTCAAAACAAATAAAAACGAGACCAAAACGTGTATTTAATGTCGTAAACGTCAGAATTATGCGTGGTTTGTGTTTTTATTGTGTTTTAGGACCAAAATATGAAAAAGGAAGAAAACACGGGCTTTTACGGGCTTTTATCGAAGAAAAAGACGAAAGTCAAAGTCAAACGATCAAAAGTGCGAAAAGAATGGAAGTCAAAGGCCTATTCTGAAGATTTATCGAAGAAAAATACCAAAGAAGGAAGTTTTACGAAGTCGAAGAACCAAATCTAATAAAAGAAGAAAATTAGAAGACAAGTTCATTTTATCATTCGACAAATCCCGAGACAAAGTCGAGAAAGACGAGAAGACAAAGAGAAAGAAGGAAGCAACAACACCACATTACTCCTCCACTATAAATAGTTCATTTTCCATCATTTGTATTCATTATTTAATTAGATAGATTAGTTTAGGAGTAGGAGTAGGAGTAGGTGTAATTACTTTCTCTCTCTAGTTTTCTTTCATGTTCTTAAACTTTTCATCTTAATCTTTAAGTTGTTGAATCTTAATCTTCATCTTTAATTCAAGCTTTTTAAATTAATCTCATTCTTCCTTTTTTGTTTTAAATCTTATGTTTGATTTGGTTAATCATGTAGTTTGTTTAATCTTAGTGCTTATTTGATTGAAGTGCTTATTTCATTGTTCTTATTGTTTTGATGTGATTGATGGTTATACCTTATTGTGTTTATTGTTTATTTTGTGTTTAGCTTATTTTTTTAATTAAGTGGATTTAGTAGTTTAATCTTTTAAAAGTTGATTTTATATATTTTGCTTATTTGGTGTTTTTAGAGTTTTTAATTTGTGTCTTGTTTAGCTTTTCTTAATATCGCTTTAGCTTAATTTTTGGTTAATTGCTTATTTGGATTTTGCTTATTTCTTTTTAATCCGACTTATTAGACCCTTTTCCCGAATTAGAATTTTAAACATTTATTCCGAATTAGTCATTTTCTTCTATTCCGAATTGTATTTCAAACCAATATTCCGAATTAAAATTTGTGTAGTATTCCGAATTAAGAACTTGTTGTGTTTCCCGAATTATATAACATTAGCTCTTTCCGAATTGTGTTTTACACTATTATTCCGAATTAGCTTTCAAAATGTATTCCGAATTGATGTCCGAATCTATATTCCGAATTAGGTGTTTATCCCACTTTCCGAATTAGGTCTTGGATTTATAGCATTCCGAATTAGATACATGTGTTTTCCGAATTAGAATTAAGTGTGGTTTTCCGAATTAGGTTAAGGTTTCAGATTCCGAATTATTAATTGTATCTTGTTTTCCGAATTAGATTTTAATTTTGAATCCCGAATTGTTTTTGAATTTTATTTTTCCCGCCATTTTTATTAAACTTTGTTTTAAATTGTTTTGTTTTATTTTATTTTTAAAATTTACTTTAAAATCAAGTCTTAAATTTGTTTAATTTCTTTATATTTTGACATTCATTTTTCAAGTTTTAATTTTTAAATAGAATTAGATAAACGACAATTTTCGTTTTATCAACCGAAAACGATTGAGTCACACTTAAAACCCTTTTTCAATTTGAATCGAAACGAAGAATTAAATTTTTCAGTTATTATCTACACATGGGTGTGTTTGGTTCAAAGTTTTTCTAATAAATTTCTAGACTTATGTTAATTTAATTAATTATTGTGTCATGGCCATTTAATTAAATTAACTTAGGTTATAATAATTACTCCGTATGTTATATAATTTAACATGATACACTTATAATAATTATTTTAAATAATTATTCATGATACATTATATGACACATGTTGGTTTAATTAAATAAATTATACCTTATAATAATTATGCATATAATTATTCATGATATAAAGTACATGTTACATTTAATTAATTAAGGACTTAGCATAATTATTTTAATTTCATGTTAACCATGGTTTAATTAAATTAATATCTTACTTTAATGTAATTTACAATATCAAGTTATGGTAAAGTATTATTAATAAAGATCAGTTATATATTATTAATTAATAATTATTTATAAACCATGTATTATAATATTATTTAATAATAATCGTGTTACCTAAAGTATTTATGTATTAATAAGCTTTACTATATTATGACATTAATCATGACTTATATAATTATTAAGCTTTAGCTTATATCACATGCTTATTAAACAAGCTTATTATTATTTATGGAAACATGCTATTTATGGAAACATATTATTTATGGAAACATACTATTTATGGAAACATACTATTTATGGAAACTTTGTATTTTTGGAAACTTACTAATTATGGAAACCTTCTATTTTTATAAACTTACTATTTATGGAAACTTGATATTTTTGGAAAGTTTCTATATATGGAAACCTGCTATATTTGAAAAGTTACTATATATAGAAACCTGCTAATTTTAGAAAGTTACTCTTTATGAAACATGTAAAACCCCATTTTGGTATATGGAATGTCACGCGTGATTATGGCGTGTCATCAAAGCATACAAGGAAAATGTCTTAAAACATTAAATGACCATGAAAGGAAATACCGGAAACAAACATCGGTACCCCAAGTATAAGCTCATCACACACAAACATAAGTACTATAAAGGAAAAGGACTAAACAATGTCCAAAGAAACAAGTAGCAAATGTATGATGAAATGCATAAAGTAGAGAAGGCTAGATAGCTTCCAATCCATATGCACATATGCTTAAAGTCTACGAGCGCTCTTGAGTACCTGCCGTTTGGGAACATGAAAGGAAAACGGCTCAGCATAACGCTCAGTGCACGGATATACAAGCATAAGATGGAATAACATAAGCATAAAGACTAATAGCAGCGGAATAATATAAATTCTAAGCAATCTAGAATCATGTTCATAAAACTGGTTTTATAGTTTGTAAAGACGTATGTTTCTATGGAAATCTGTATTAATTAGCCAAATAGCCCATATAGGTCATGAGGTTCCACCGTGCATGAATACTTGGAGGGGAGACCTCGTCATGCAATTAGAGGAGTTGCCTCTAATTAAATAGTCTAGGTAGGAGGGATCAACTCCTAGTGAAGGATGCAAGGCACACATCGCATTCACTCTGATAATATTGGTAAATATGTAACTAGGATGCACCCATACGCCCCCCTGATAATATAATCTAATTGCTAAAACTGAAAAGGGACGCCACGAGCAATCACTTCACCGTGGGGAAGTAATAACACTGGTGCCTCAAGTGTTATGGTTATGGTACATCCATAACTAGGTGACACTGGTCATGCATGTATATGGCTTAAGCTCTTATTCTAACATGAGTATCAAACATATAAAACAATACTGGGAAAACGGTTGGCTGCAAACGAGGAATCCTAATAAGGAAAGAATGTCCATACTTAAGGGACGGGAAATCCGTACCTTATGTCCAGTGAAAGAAGAAGACAAAAGAATGAAAGTCCCCTCTTGTTTGAATCAATTTTCCCCTCTTGTTTGAATCAATTTTTTAACCTCCTTTAATCTGAATACCTTCTAATGATGATGTTTTCTCATTTAATCTTGTATTAATATTGAGTTAACACAGTCCTTATTAGGTTGCACGATTTTAGAGTTTGATTATTGATTTTTTTTTTTAATTTTTCTGATCCGCATTGCTGTGTGCGATTTTGCTTTGTTCTAGGTCGGGTCGTGTGTTTGTTTACTGGGTACCTGCACGATCGGTATTACTTTGTTTTCTTGTGTATCGTAATTTAGGGTTAGGTTTGGAGGGCTGGTACTATAGATTTTAATTGGTCGGCTGACAATTGTGGTCGGCTGACTTTAATTATTAGTCTATTGGTGATTGGTGCTTGATTGTTTTATGCGCATTTAATCTTTCCTTTCACTTGGCGGCTTAATTGAATTGAATTGCTTAATTGAATCGTTCTTTTCACTTGGTGATTGGTGATTGGTGCTTGATTGCTTTATTGAATTGGCGGCTGACATTCCTTTCATTTCGCGGCTGACATTTAAATTGGCGGCTGACTTTTAGGGTTCGTTTGTTGGTATCTGTCGGCTGACCCCTATAATCATTGCAGTTATTATTAATTGTTTAAGGATCAATTGGTCATTTATTGGTTCGCAAATTGTGTGACGGCTGACCTTTGGAATTTCGCAACTTGTGACTTGGGGGTGGCGGCTGATCTTATTTTGATTAATAAATTGGGGCGGCTGAGCATTTATTAATCGCAAGGGTTGTCTGTCGCTTCAAATTTCACGGGGCATTGAATTTAGTGGTCGGCTGACATTAGTTTGTTTTTAATAAATTTTGCTCTTGTTACTAGTGCGTTGGGTTATTATTTAGTGGTTCGTTTGATCGATTTGTTGAAGCTATGGTGGATTCGAGCAATGAAAGTGATAAGCCATTGTTTACAGGTTGGATGGATGTGGGTAAGGTGTCTACTCTTGAGGTTTTAGTAACGTTAGAGGAGATATCTAATTTGTTTTCTATTTATTTGAATACTGTGCGTGACATTGAAGTGTTTGCAAATGGTGTGAAGGCAAACAAATTTCCTAAATGGTCTACTTTACCTAAGGAGACCACTATACTTTATTATAAAGTTTTGTGTGAACGCCATAAGAATTTAACTAGCAGCACTTCTTCACTCAGTTCAGGTGGTTCGAGTGTGCACTCTGCACAAATGGCTAAGGAAACAGACCTTGAAGCTAAGGCTGCTACCATTAATGGTTTGCAACCGTGTCATCTACATGCGGTTTTGAAATTATTTGGTGTAACGATTCGCACGGTTGGTGACGCGGGTGAATTTATGCAGGAATTAAGAATGAAGAAACATCCTTTGTGGGAGTTGATCTCACCTGATCGTGCTAAAGAAATTCTGAAGTTACTTTGCAGATTTGAAGGTGATATGGTTACGTCTACTGATGGAGGTATTAATGCAGTCTCTTCTTCGTTTAATTCTGAAAATGTCTATGAAGGGGTTAATATTTCTATTCCTAGGAAGGTTGTTGAAACAGTAAATGCTCGCTACCATAACACTTTATATGGTTACTTTCTTGGTAAAAGGATTGCATTCCCTGTGCTTGAGTATTTTGCTAAGAATAACTGGGCAAAACATGGTCTTAAGCGTATCATGATGAATGAGAAAGGTTTTTTCTTTTTTCAATTTGGATCTAGTGAGGGTCTTAATGCGGTTCTGGAAGGTGGTCCGTGGATGGTTCGTAATTCACCAATTTTTCTTAAGAAATGGACTATGAAAACGAATCTTCTAAAGGAGGAACTAACTCGTATTCCGGTATGGGTTAAGTTTCATGATGTCCCGCTACAGGTATTTGAAAAGGAAGGTATTAGTTTAATTGCTTCGTTTCTTGGTAAGCTTATTATGATGGATAATTATACTGATAATATGTGCAAAGAGTCTTGGGGTCGTTGTAGTTTTGCTCGTTGTCTTATTGAGATGAATGCTGATTCGGAGTTTATAGATAATGTTACTATTGGTGTCCCTGATCTTGAAGGCTCTGGTTGTACTAAGGAGTTAATTCGAGTTGAATACGAATGGAAACCGCCTAGATGTCATACTTGTAATATTTTTGGTCATTCCGTTGATTCTTGTCCGAAAAATGTTAAACCTATAACGGTTGAAAAAGTGACAACTCATGTTGATAATGATGGGTTCCAACAAGTGCAAAGCAAGAGGAAGAAATACAAAGGTAATTTAGGGAATCAAGTTCCGAGAGGTGTTACATTGAGCAAGGGTTTCCAAGCAGGTAAGACGGTTGTTTTTCGCCCAAAAACTCACTTGGATACTACAAGTACGAGTGCTGATAATAGTAGTAAGTTGAATACTAAATCTGGTCAGTTGCAGCAGTCTAGCAATCTTAATGGTCCGAACAAGGCTAAAGCTCAAATGAGCAGTGTTTCTACATCTAATAAATTTTCATCTTTGTCCATGCCTGGTATTGACGAAGGGGCTCAAGTAAGCGAGGAAGATAATGAGGAGGAGGAGGGAGTCGAGGTCGTCTTTGATGAATCGGTGAATCTTCTCAATACTCATATTGGGGCAAGCACTCCAACTGGCTGATCCCATGTTGATATTTTATTATTTTCCTCGTAACTTTATGTTATCGTATTGGTTTTTTTCTAGTTTATATATTTCCAGTATTCTAGACTAGTTAATGTTTATGGCCTGTCATAAACATTTTGTTTAACAAGCTGCCTGTAGCTTGCGGTTAATGTGGTATTTCAGCCACATTCCTTGTACTTCAACGCTTTTTTTGGTTCTATTTACCGGGGTCATTGCTACCCTTTTACCAAAAAAAAAGAATGAAAGTCCTACTTCGACCTCACTAACGCTACATAAATAGGATACATGTATAAGTATTCTATTTACTGAGTATGTAACTGATTACATCGTGTCTTAGCATGTTTTATATGTTCTTGTCTTGTTTTACAGATTTTAAGGTTATGCTGTGTTTATCATGTATTCTACGTATTCTGATTAAGTATTACTTGTATTTCTTGTATTATTATACTTGTTGTGTAATAACAAGTAACTTTCTAAAAATAGCAGGTTTCCTAAAATAGAAAGTTTCCAAAAATAGAAGGTTTTCAAAAATAGAAAGTTTCCAAAAATAGATTAACTTCTTAAAATAGATCAGTTTCTAAAAATAGAAAGTTTTCAAAAATAGTAAGTTTCTTGAATTAGAAAGTTTCCATATTTAGATTTAAGCTAGATTAATAAGCTAGTAATATAAGCTTAAGTTTATTGGTTAAATATGATACGTCATGTGATTATTTGTATAGTTTATTAATAAAATCATGTTAATTAAATAAACTATAGGTTATATGATTTAATTAAATATAAGCATGATTTAATTAAATTAAGGTGTATAAAATACTTAGGTTAAAACATGTATTAATATTATAATAATTATAACCTAAGTCATGTTTATTAATTAATTATATTCCATGTCTAAATAATTAATTAATACTATAGTCTAAATTAAATAAATAAATACTTAGGTTAAAACATGTATTATTTCAAAAATAATATTAACCTAAGTTCATGATTAATTTAAATTAATTATTAGTCATGTTTAATTAATTTAATATCTTGTTAAATAATATACTTGCAAAATTTAGTCATGAACCGAACCCGTGAGTTTAATTTAGACATGTCGTGAATCCAGACCGGAAACCCCCAAAACCGGACCAACCAGACACACCCTTAACAGTGGCAAACCGGCTCGGTCGGTTGCCACTGCCTGTGTAACATCACCACCGGCGGCTACCGGTGGTTCCTCTCGGTTAGCCGCTGACCACAGTGGAGTTCCCACCGGCTGTGTGCCTGTGGTTCCCCCCTGCTTCGCCGCAGTTTCCCCTGCTTGACCTAAAACCGCCACCGACTGTGTACCGGTGGTGGTGGCTACTTGTTGCCGAGACCCCCAAACACCACAAGGACACCCCAACTCAAGTCGGGGTCCCTTGTCCCTGCTGCCGACCGAGACCAACACCAAACCGAGACACGAGGTCTCGGTTGGTGGTGCGAACAAAGACACACCGAGAGCCATGGAGCTCTCGGTTCGGTTTCGGTCGAGCAAACCAACCCGAAAACATCCCTTAATTTTACCCCCATGATTACATGACATGTTTCTAATTAATTGTTTAATTAATCCCATGTTCATGTGTTCATAATTAAATAAAAAGAATTAAAAGAAAAGGGATAACGGATTACCGAACGCGTGTAACGAATGGAGGTTAATAACACGAACACGATGCTTGAAAAAATCAACCAAAAATCAAATCAAACACCTTTTGTGGTGTTGGTGTTGCCGGCGGCCAAAGGAGACAAAGGGGCTAGGGAAAAACCTGAAGTTTTTCCCGTGCTATAGTTTACGTGTTTGTATGTTCGTGTTTTCGTGTTGCATTATAATTAAATGTTCGTGTTATCTATAATTACTTGTACGTAATGATATTAATCGTCTTATATTAATTAAGTACGTAATTACATGTTCATGATTTCTTACGTTCATGATTTCATGTTCGTGATTATACTTATTATTGTTAATAATTATCGTGTACCATCACGTACTTAATACTTATCGTGTAATAATACGTACATAACTTCTGTAATTACTAATTCTGACACGTGTTCATGCTATAAAAGGAAAGTTTTAATATGTACGTACGTTTACTAAGTGTACTGTTTATGGTAAAAGCATGCGAGTTTTACAACTCTTCCCCCTAAAAAGAATAATTCGTCCCCGAATTTTAGATAAGATAAACTGAAAGAGGAACATACCCGAATTCAAAATATGAAATGATGGTAAGAAGCTCAGATAGACTCCTATATTTCCCAAGTGTCTTCCCGCTTGGTATGATCCCTCCAAAGGATTTTGACGAATGGAATCGTCTTCTTCCTCATGTCTCGTTCCTGCCTATCAAGAACTCGTTCGGGTTCCTCTATGAAGGTAAGATCTTCACGAATCTGTTCCAGTGGAAACTGAACCATGTGAAGGGGATGATAACTGTACCTTCTAAGTAAGGACACATGGAAAACGTCATGAACGTGAGAAAGCTGCGGAGGTAACGCTAAGCGATAAGATACTTCACCGACTCGCTCGATGATATCAAACGGTCCGATGAATCGAGGACTGAGTTTCCCTTTGATTCCAAAACGTCTAACACCATGTGTCGGTGATACCCTAAGAAAGACATGATCTCCTACATTGAAATGTAAGTCCCTACGATGCTTGTCGGCATAACTCTTCTGACGTGTACGAGCTTCCTGTAATTTCTTCTTAGCTACAGCGACCTTCTCGTTGGTCAACTCGGTCATCTCCGGTCCTTCAAGTGTTCGCTCACCAACCTGATCCCAGCAGATTGGGTCGCGACACTTCCTGCCATACAACATCTCGAATGGTGCACACTTAATGCTGGCGTGCCAACTGTTGTTGTATGCAAACTCTACTAAACAGATATAATCGTCCTGATCTCCTTTCCACTCCAATGCACATGCCCGGAGCATATCTTCTAATGTCTGAATAGTCCGCTCCGAGTGTTCATCTGTTTGAGGATGAAAAGCCGTGCTAAGCTTAAGTTTTGTACCCCAAGCTTTCTATAGACTCTTCCAAAATCACGAAGTGAACCGAGGATCTCTGTCCGAGACTATACTGGATGGAGCACCATGAAGTCTCATGATCTTCTTCTTGTAGGTATCGGCGAGTTTGCTGAGAGGATCATCCTTGCGAATCGGTAAGAAATGAGCCGACTTAGTAAGTCGATCAATGATAACCCAAATTACATCATGCCTCCTCTTTGTCTGCGGAAGACCGGAAACAAAATCCATGGTGATCTTGTCCCACTTCTACTCTGGAATGTCTAACGGTTGTAGTAGACCACTAGACCGCTGATGCTCGATCTTAACCTGATGGCAGGTAAGACATTTGGAGACATAAGTAGCAACATCCTGTTTCATACCACTCCACCAAAAGTACTGCTTGATGTCATGGTACATCTTGGTTGAACCAGGATGAATGGAGAATGGGGAGCTATGAGTTTCAGCTAATAACGCTTCCCTAAGAGTAAGATCATCAGGAACACAAAGTATGGTGCCCTGCCATAAGATACCATCGTCATCCAATCGAAACTCCGTTTGCTGATCCAAGTTCTGAATGATCGCCCAAATTTCAACATCATCCTTCTGAGCTTCCTTGATCCTATAGAGTAACTCAGGTTCCACTCTAAGATTAGCCCAGTAACTGTGTTGTCCATGTACCATGATCTCAATGTCTAGTCGCTCGAAGTCTCTTATAATCTCTTCCTCAATCTTAATGGCGTTGATCATACCAGACTTCCTACTAAGTGCATCTGCCACTACATTCGCCTTGCCGGGATGATACTGCAGATTAATGTCATAATCCTTCAACAACTCTAACCATCTTCTCTGTCTCATGTTCAGTTCACGTTGAGTGAAGATGTATTTCAGGCTCTTGTGAGCTGTGAAGATATCACATTATTCTCCATACAAGTAGTGCCTCCATATCTTCAATACAAACACGACTGCTGCAAATTCCAAGTCATGTGTAGGGTAATTCTCCTCATAAGGCTTAAGCTTCCGTGATGCGTAAGCAATCACCTTCCCATGTTGCATGAGAACACAGCCGAGTCCCTTCCCTGATGCATAACTATAGATTTGAAATCCACCTGTGCCAGATGGGAGAGTAAGAATTGGTGCAGATACTAACTTATGCTTTAGGTCTTCAAAGCTCTTCTCTCTTTCTTCAGTCCAGACGAATTTCTCCCCTTTCCGCATCAGTTTGGTCAATGGCAGTGCTAAACGGGAAAAGTTCTCTACGAACCTACGGTAATAACCAGCTAAGCCTAGGAAACTGTGAACTTTAGGCGCTGACGTAGGTCTTGGCCACTTGGTAATAGCCTCAACCTTTGCTGGATCCATGGTGATTCCTTCTGATAATACAATGTGGCCTAGGAACACCACCTTGTCTAACCAGAACTCACACTTGGAGAATTTGGCATACAACTGCTTCTGGCGCAGTATCTGTAGTACAGTACTGATGAGACTGCTTTTATACATAGTCTCATCGTCCAAAAAGGGCTTTGAATGCATACAATATCATGAAAAATGCCAAATATATGCGTGTGTTTGTTACTTGTGTATTTTAGGTACGAATATTGAGAAAATGACAAAAGATCACAAGAAACATGCAAAAAACGAACACGGGAAACGAAGCCGCACAATGAACAAAGCCCTAATGAAGATTTTCCAAAAAATACCCTTGAAGAATTGAATATTATGCAAGAAGGGTCCTCCAATAATGAAGAATTGACACTTTAAACCCTTGTTTATTCATAATTACAAGTTTGGTCCTTAAAGTTTGTCAAATTTACAAAAAGGGCCCTCCACTTTGAAGAATTGGTAAGAATGGTCCCTCAACAATCATGAATTGTCAATATTAGTCCTCTAAAAAGTCAATCATACAAGTCAAGACCATTATCTATGAAGAAAATGCCAAAACAACCCTTCAAGAATCAACAAATGGCAAGAAATACCCCTGAAAATACTTTGGAAAAGTATTTGGGGCAAAAGTATGAAAATAGAAACTTTAATAACAAAGGGATCCGATTTTGGTTTGTTTTAACTTCAAGTGATAAAGAAATAAGAAAAGAGGGACTGAAAGGGCAGACAACAAAACTTACATAGACCAGTGGTGGGGTGACACGTGCCCCACTCACTCTCTCCACCAATGGGAACTCTCCCATTTGCCACCTCACACTCCACTAGAAACTGATTATAACTAATCCTTATTAGTTTAATCTTTGGCGCCTAACAACTTATTTAAACCCAAAATCAGATTAAACTAAACACTATTTGCTCAAGAACACGAATTGGGGATTATTGATTAAGCTAGAATTAAACCTCCATCACCTCCAGAATATTGATTAAGGGTCTCCTAACCTTAACCCAACTCCTAAATTGGACACCTCATCACCTCACAACCCCACACAAGATTCCCCTGCTACACTTGGGAAGAAACTGCCAAAACTTTGCCAGCCATCCAACGCCCAAGATTTTTGCTTACATTCTAAGCTTATTTGAAACCTTTGGATTCATTTTCCACCTTGACAACTCACACAAGAAGCCAAAGTTCAAGTCACATGTTCAAGCAGATTTCAAACCTTCAAGGGAAAAATGGGAACTTCACAACTAGGGTTTATACGTTTTTATTCTTTCTAGATGAACATTGTAGCCTATATAAAGGCACTTAGGCTTTTCATTTCAACTGCTCTTGGTTTTTCCTTTGTTCAAGTTCTGTAAATCCCATTTTCATGTTTAATGAATTGTGTTTGAATCTTTGAAGAAAATCCAAGTGCCAATCTTATTTACTGCTTGATATTGTTATATGTTTGCTAAACTTGAATATTAAAACGTGTTTTCAAGGAGTGTGCAAGAAATTGCATATTTTCCTAAATCTTGATATTTTGCTAAGTTCTTGGTACACCTTTGGAATTTTTGGGCTATAAGTGGGTCATAGCACCCTGATAAAGAGTTATCAAGGTGTTGTGAGGCTTATAACTTGGGGATAATCAAAGAGTAGGGTACAAGAGTTGCATCAATCAAGTTTTGTCACCTTTCTGTTTTATAATTTTTGCCTCTAACTTTGTTCTATCTTAGCAGCCTGATACGTGGGTGTGGATGTACATCCATGAGGTTTGAACCCTTAATCTCAAAATCTGTCAAAAAATTAGATATTTATGATATTTGAGTTCTGCTTATGTATGTGTTGATCAAGTATCTTACTTCATTGGATTCTCCTCCTTCAAGAATTTGATCACAAAATCGTTGACAAAAAAGGAGCCAAGAATCTAGCGGCCGATCATCTTTCTCGTTTAGAAGATCCTCACCAAAGTGTTTACGAGCCCAAGGAAATCACCGAAACATTTTCGCTCGAGACACTTGGTGTAGTGAATTCTAAGCTTGATTCTTCTACCCCATGGTTTGCGGACATCGCAAATTACCATGCGGGGAACTTCATCATCAAGGGTATGACGACTCAAGAAAAACGAAATTTTTTCGTGACGTCAAGTTTTATTTTTGGAACGACCCTTACTTGTTTTGAACTTGTGCGGATCAAATCATTATACGTTGTGTCTTTGGTACCGAAGCTTCTAACATCCTTAGAGCTTGTCACGAGGGACCCACGGGTGGTCACCACGGTGCGAATCTCACAGCTAAGAAGGTTTTTGATGCGGGGTTCTTTTGGCCTACTATTTACCGAGATGCACATGCACTTGTGAAGTCATGCAACTCATGCCAACGACAAGGAAAAGCCTCAAAAAACGATGAAATGCCACAAAATATCATCCAAGTGTGTGAGATCTTTGACGTTTGGGGCATTGGCTTTATGGGGCCGTTCCCATCATCACGTGGTAATAAGTACATCCTTGTCGCCGTTGACTACCTATCTAAGTGGGTGGAAGCTAAGGCTTTGCCAACCAACGATGCTCGTGTGGTAGTCAAGTTTTTGAAAAGCTTGTTCTCTCGGTTTGGAACCCCTCGTGCGATCATAAGCGATCGTGGAACCCATTTTTGTAACGACCAATTCGAAAGGGTCCTAAGGAAATATGGGTTACACATCGGCTTTCTACGGCTTATCACCCACAAACGAGTGGGCAAGTCGAGGTTTCAAGCCGAGCTTTGAAGAGGATCTTGGAGAGATCTATTGGGGAGAACCGACAATCTTGGTCGGATAAGTTGGACGATGCTTTATGGGCCTTTAGGACCGCTCATAAGACGCCCATCGGGTGCACTCCTTATAGGCTTGCGTATGGGAAGAATTTTCACTTGCCAATTGAACTTGAACATAAAGCTTATTGGGCCCTTAAGCATTGTAATGATGATAAGGAGACCGCGGGAAAACACCGGAAAATGCAACTTAATGAATTAGATGAATTGAGGGATATTGCTTATGAAAATTCATTGATTTACAAGGAAAAGACTAAAAAGTTTCATGATTAAAAAATTAAAAACCGGGTTTTTAACATTGGAGATCAAGTGTTGCTTTTTAACTCTCGTTTGAAAATATTTTCCGGTAAGTTGAAATCCCGTTGGTCCGGTCCATTCACCGTGACTCAAGTTTTTCCATATGGGACCATCGAGCTAGCTCAAAATGATGGCCCCAATTTCAAGGTGAATGGACATAGGTTGAAGCACTACTTTGGCGGGGAAGTTCCATCCTTGAACTACCTCGACCAAATCACCTTCCCCAATGATAACTAGTATTGAAGGGATCGAGTCGAACTCATGACTCGGTAATAAAAAACGAGTTGCCTCGTGGGGGAGTCCCATGCTTATCCTATGTACATATTATCGCTTTCTAATGTAGTAACGTGTGGGGATTTTTGCCCTTCCAACCTTTGTTTCGTGGTTGTTTGTGAATTGTAGATTTTAGATGAGCATGATCTTCACGATTGGAGCCTCTCGTGTTCGTTTTATGGGAGCACTCGATCGTTTGCTTGGAAGACTTTCTCAATATCCATGATATATCCTTTGATGTTCTAACCTTAGGTTTATAGCACACTTCATAAATGGCTTTAAATTTAACGGTTACACCCTTTCCATGCTAGATTAAGCATTCGACTACGTCTCTAGTATGGGGGTTTTCCAACCCTTAGACTCGAAACATTAAGGACAATGTTTAACTTTAGTATGGGGGTGAATAGATACTTGCCTTGCCAAACCTTCACGTTTTCCAAAGTTTATCTTTTTGTTTATCGTTTTGTTGCAAAATAAGGCTAAAAATGGCCAAATTTTAAAAATTTTCTCATGTTTTATAAGTGTTAGAAGACACGAATGTAGGTTTTCCGATGGCGAGAATAAGAGTAATTTTTGACTCGACCGTGCGTGTTGAGCACTTAGCTTCGATTCCTTAACTTTATATTAGGCTAAGTCTCTTAAATGAGGACGAGAAATGATAGAGTTAATTATAAGTTACTATGCTAAACGTAGAGTACTCGTATTCTTTCAAAAACTCATGTGTTCTCGATGTTTTCTTATTCTCCCTTCGCTTGTAAATATTTTTTGCTTAATAAATATTGATTTAGTGGTTTAGTCTTGATTGTTGGTTTCTAGTCTTTTCTAGTAGCTTCCATGTAATTAAATTGGGAAGACATTAAGGTATCGCCAGCGTCACGGTTTTGAAGTATTGGCAACCCAAATAATCGAAAGCTTCACCCAATAATAAGATTTCAAGTGCTCACCTAAATCAAGCAAACAATTTGAAGCTCACAAGGCCGAAAAATCTATGCAAAATTGAAAGTGAATCAAGCCTTAATCTTTGAAGCTTTAAAGATCCAAAATTCGCTTTTAGCGTGAGGATATACGTCTTTGGCCATAATAAACACCTCATGGCGAGGTTAAATAAAAGGCAAGGGAAGACCGAAGTCATAATAAAAGCTTCATGGCGAAGTAGAATAAAAGATGGAGGTAAACCTATGATAATAAGGCCCTTCCGTTAGGGGGCGTATAAAAGTCTTGGTAATAAGTCTCATGTTCAAAACCGTTATAAAACCGTGTTTATCGATCCTTCTTGTTGACTTAATTTTTTGACATCGTTGTCTATTAGGAGGGGTTATTAATTCGATGGTCTTGGTTACACCGTTAGGACTCTATTTTTAGACCTAAATCTCTATCATCGCATAAGTCAAACAGTGTATCCTCGTGAAACATTCAAGACAAAATAAAATATAAGAGATACAACTTAGGAAAATGGGAGGATAAGTGCGTGATTAGGGCATATGAGTAGTGTTAGCATTACTAACTTATAATGATAATGATCTCGTTGCACGCTTAGCATGGAATTGGGGTGAAAATCGAGGACGATAAAATTATTTCTAACGAAGCATTCAAGTGTTCTTATTCTATGAACCTAAACGTCCCATTTTGCGATGAAAATCATACATTATGTCTAAAACGCAAGTAGAAGTAATAGTAGTAGTGTAGCTAGTTTATCATTCAATAAAGTGAATAAAAATGAATTTTGGAGGTGCTACGATACTTTATTCTAGCATTGCGTGAGGGCACGACAATGGTTTAGTATGGGGGAGTGATGAGACTGCTTTTATACATAGTCTCATCGTCCAAAAAGGGCTTTAAATGCATAAAATATCATGAAAAATGCCAAATATATGCTTGTGTTTGTTACTTGTGTATTTTAGGTACTGATATTGAGAAAATGACAAAAGATCACAAGAAACAAGCAAAAAACAAACACGGGAAACGAAGCCGCACAATGAACCAAGCCCTAATGAAGATTTTCCAAGAAATACCCTTGAAGAATTGAAGATTATACAAGAAGGGTCCTCCAATATTGAAGAATTGACACTTTAAACCCTTGTTTATTCATAATTACAAGTTTGGTCTTTAAAGTTTGTCAAATTTACAAAAAGGGCCCTCCATTTTGAAGAATTGGCAAGAATGGTCCCTCAACAATCATGACTTGTCAATATTAGTCCTCCAAAAAGTCAATCATACAAGTCAAGACCATTATCTGTGAAGAAAATGCCAAAACAACCCTTCAAGAATCAACAAACGGCAAGAAATACCCCTGCAAATACTTTGGAAAAGTATTTGGGGCAAAAGTATGAAAATGGAAAGTTTAATAACAAAGGGATCCGGTTTTGGTTTGTTTTAACTTCAAGTGACAAAGAAAGAAGAAAAGAGGGACTGAAATGTGCAGACAACAAAACTTACATAGACCAGTGGTGGGGTGACACCTGCCCCACTCACTCTCTCCACCAATGGGAACTCTCCCATTTTCCACCTCATACTCCACTAAAAACCGGTTATAACTAATTCTTATTATTTTATCTTTGGCGCCTAACAACTCATTTAAACCCAAAATCAGATTAAAGTAAACACTATTGACTCAAGAACACGAATTGAGGATTATTGATTAAGCTAGAATTAAACCTCCATTACCTCCAGAATATTGATTAAGGGTCTCCTAACCTTAACCCAACTCCTAAATTGGACACCTCATCACCTCACAACCCCACACAAGATTCCCTTGCTACACTTGGGAAGAAACTGCCAAAACTTTGCCAGCCATCCAACGCCCAAGATTTCTGCTTACATTCTAAGCTTATTTGAAACCTTTGGATGCAATTTCCACCTTGACAACTCACACAAGAAGCCAAAATTCAGTCACATGTTCAAGCAGATTTCAAACCTTCAAGGGCAAAATGGGAACTTCACAACTAGGGTTTATACGTTTTTATGCTTTCTTGATGAACATTGTAGCCTATATAAAGTCACTTAGACTTTTCATTTCAACTGCTCTTTGTTTTTCCTTTGTTCAAGTTATGTAAATCCCATTTTCATATTTAATAAATTGTGTTTGAATCTTTGAAGAAAACCCAAGTGCCAATCTTATTTAGTGCTTGATATTATTATATGTTTGCTAAACTTGAATCTTAAAACGTGTTTTCAAGGAGTGTGCAAGAAATTGCATATTTTCCTAAATTTTGATATTTTGCTAAATTCTTGGTACACCTTTGGAATTTTTGGGCTATAAGTGGATCATAGCACCCTGATAAAGAGTTATCAAGGTGTTGTGAGGCTTATAACTTGGGGATAATCAAAGAGTGGGGTACAAGATTTGCATCAATCAAGTTTTGTCACTTTTCTGTTTTATATTTTTTGCTTCTAACTTTTTTCTATCTTAGTTGGAAGCTTGTGCCTTGTTTTGCTTGGCACATCAGCTCAAACATACGTGGGTGTGGATGTACATCCATGAGGTTTGAATCCTTAATCTCAAAATCTGTCAAAAAATTGGATATTTGTGATATTTGAGTTCTGCTTGTGTATGTGTTGATCTTTGGCTCCAAATCTTGTTGTTTCTGTTTAAGTTTGATGTTTTGATGCTTATGTATGCATGTGCTAACCTAAATCCAACTTTTGATTTGAAAATCTTGATTTGAAAATATAAAGGGGTGTTTGGGTCAACTGCATATTGAAGTTATTGTGTTATTGGTTAAGTGTTTGTTGTTGTATGGTACTGGTTCTTGTTTAAGAAGTGTAATAGAGTGATAATCTGCAAGTTGTATGCTTTTGAACACATGAATCAATCATATGCTTATAAAATCTTGATTAGTTGATATTTTGGACTGTAGTTTGGTGCACACCTAGTTCTAGGCTTAGACTTAGGATAAAAAGTGATAAATCATATCCAATATAACCTATTAACAAGATTTAAGTGTTTGAATTTGGGTGTGTGGTCAAGTATATCAATAAAATTGTCAAACTGCATGTTCTTTGTTCATCAGTAACTTTTATATGCTTGAATCTTGATCTAGACTTTGAATCTTTTTTTTTGGTAAAAGGGTAGCAATGACCCCGGTAAATAGAACCAAAAAAAGCGTTGAAGTACAAGGAATGTGGCTGAAATACCATATTAACCGCAAGCTACAGGCAGCTTGTTAAACAAAATATTTATGACAGGCCATAAACATTTACTAGTCTAGAATACTGGAAATATATAAACTAGACAAAAACCAAGACGATAACATAAAGTTACGAGGAGAATAATAAAATATCAACATGGGATCAGCCAGTTGGAGTGCTTGCCCCAATATGAGTATTGAGGAGATTCACCGATTCATCAAAGACGACCTCGACTCCCTCCTCCTCCTCATTATCTTCCTCGCTTACTTGAGCCCCTTCGTCAATACCAGGCATGGACAAAGATGAAAATTTATTAGATGTAGAAACACTGCTCATTTGAGCTTTAGCCTTGTTCGGACCATTAAGATTGCTAGACTGTTGTAACTGACCAGATTTAGTATTCAACTTACTACTATTATCAGCACTCGTACTTGTAGTATCCAAGTGAGTTTTTGGGCGAAAAACAACCGTCTTACCTGCTTGGAAACCCTTGCTATCTAGACTTTGAATCAGTGCATGAAACTTGTTTAGATTTGTTCATTTGAGTTAATTATAGCTTGTGTATGCATTTGGTAACGTTTGGCTGGCTGATTTTTGCTAAAACTGCTTATTGAGTGTAAACTGCTTATTGTTCAAGTCTGTGTCTGATCTGGTACTTAATTGAATTAACTGTATCATTTGGCTGATTGGAAGTGTGATTTCTTTGTTGTTCTTGACTCCTTGTGATCCACTGATTACAAGGGTGCCTTGTTTGTAACTTGAATCCACAAAAAAGCCACAAAAGACAAAAAGTCAAAAAGGTCAAGCAGGAGGAAAAGTCCCACTGCTCAACCTCCAAAACTAGCCCCTGCTAGTGTAAAACATCATTCAGCTTATTCATAAGCCAATTTGGCTTATCCAGACTTGTAATAACTTTTTTTTGTGATAGATCTTCCTCATTTGACCCACTTATTTGATCTGGAGCTTATTAGACTTTGACTTTGACTTTTTACTAGAAAACTCATTAAGTTGACTTTTACATAAGTGCTTATTTTCTTATTCTGGCTTATTGCTTGTGCTTATTTGAAAACTTTTTGATCATTTTGCTTAATTAAGTCATTTAAAAGCTTTTGAAAGTTGAATCAGCACTTGAGGTGGTCTAGAACTCAAAAACGACTATTTTGTCGTTTTGTGAAGAGAGTCTTGGCTTATTTCAGGTTTATTTCTTGTGCTTTTTTTAATTTTCTTTTTACAGATCTCTTAAGTAGCTCAAAAGAAGCTTGTGTGTCCAATTTTAGCTTATGGCATCAGCTTATAGCTTAATGGGCCAAAAAGCCTATTAAGAATAAGATGCTTTGAAATAAGCTAGCTTAAACTCATTTTCAGCTTTTGGGCCTTCAGATTTTTGTTCTTAAAATCAAATTTTAAGTCAGATAGTAGATTTTGGACTTATTTGGACAATATTTTTCTTATTGGGCATATTTCAAGACCATTAGGGATTGTTTGGACTTTTAGCCCATTTTAAGGCCCAATAGGGGTATTTTGTAATTTCAACTTCATTTAATTTTTTATAAATTTTGGATTTTTATTAATATTTTATTATTGTTTTATTATTAAAAATTAAAATTTAGATTTTTCAAGTTTTTTCATTTTTCTTAATTCAACTACATTATGTTAGGAATTTTACAATTTTTAGAATATTTTTATTGTCATTAGATTAATTTTTAGAATTATTTTAAGTTTTAATAGTTTTTAATTGTTTTTAAATAGTTTTAATTAATTTTAAAATTTTCAAAAATAGTTATAAATTTAGTTAAGTCATTTTAGAGGTTTACAAGTGAAAAAAATCTCATTTTGGGCTTTTTGTTAATTAAATTGATTTTGTTGGGCTTTAATTAGCATTAAAAAATTATTATTTAATTAAATAACAGGTTTGAGTGATTTTTGATTTTTTGTAAACTCTAATTACATTTTTTAGGATTTATCGCAATTTTTCTAGGATTTTTAGGGTAATTTTTAATTTTGTCACTTTTTACGGTTTTACGTGTACGACTATTCGTCTTAGTTTAATCCATAATCGTAATCGTCATTCTCTTCTAATCTCTTTTCTTCTTTTCATTTCTCATCAATATAATCACAAACCATTAATCACTTCTTAGCACAACACACTTGCCTCCTTGGGAAACGAACTTGACCTTAATTGGTCATTAGTGCTTGGATTTCCTAAACCGACACTTAATACTTGTCCTATTTACCTCCTTTTCCTAAAGGTGTGTAAAACCACTACATCAAGTACGAAGATGGTCTTCGTGTTCCTCCTTTGACTTAGAGAAAATCAGAATGTCATCAATGAAGACAATGACGAATTTGTCCAGGAACTCATGGAAGATACGGTTCATCAGATCCATGAAAACAGCTGGAGCATTGGTAAGGCCAAAGAGCATGACTACGAAATGGTAGTGCCCATAACGCGTATGGAAAGCAGTATTGGCGATGTCCTGCTCTTTAACCCGTAACTGATGATAGCCCGACCTTAGATCAATCTTGGAGAAATGTTTGGCCCCTTGGAGTTGGTCAAACAAGTCATCCATGCGTGGCAACGGATATCTATTCATGATAGTGATCTTGTTGAGCTCACGATAATCTATGCAAGGACGCATGCTGCCATCCTTCTTCTTTACGAACAGAAAATGTGCGCCCATGGAGAAGCACTAGGTCGAATGAAACCGCGTTCCAACAATTCCTGCAGTTGTTCCTTTAACTCCTTCAGCTCTATGGGAGCCATGTGTTAGCCGTACTTAAAGTGATGGTCATATAATATACCGTTGCGAAGCTCATGATAAATACTAGTCAACGGTGTCGAGAGTTCTTAGTTATTAATGTTTATGTAAACGGGAATTAGTCTCGAACACACAAATGAGGAAGGCCTCCTAAACACTTACTACTTAGTATAAAAGGCCTCCTAAGCCTCATTTGTGTGTGTGTTTTCCATTCCTTGGTTTTGTAGAGAGAGAAACGTATGTGTTTCTCTCACTAGGAATTCACAACCTTGTTTTTCTCTTTTCCTTCATCTAATCTAATCTTTCTTTTTTGGTTTAATCTTCATCTTTATTTCTATATCCTATATTGTAGTGTGATTCAATCTAATAAGTGGTATCATTCGCCAAAGGATTCGTATTTAAGCATTTCGAGTGATTTTGATTGTTTTTCGCCAAAACATCAAAAAATTTCGTGTTTGTTTGTGTTTCTAAGTCGTATACCTTCTTTAAATCGTGTAGTAGTGATTTGGACATCTTGGTTTTGGCTAAAACACAAGTCTTTTGGATCAAAAGTTGAGAAATTTCTTGTTTTTTCATCATTCCGAAATTCTTGCAAGTATCACCATCGGAAAGTACAAAGGGAGTGAGGCCAGATCGCAATAACCACTAGGTTCTACTTTGCGATCTAAGGATTTCGATACCTTATTCCGACGTGACATTCCGATCGTACATTGCGATCTGGGATTCCGACGGTCTTAAGGGATTTGTGAGTCGTTACTCTGTCGAATTTGTTTTAGCTATATTGCGATCTAGATATTCCGACGGGTACACATTTCGATAGGTCATCATTCCGACAGATCCCATATTCAGATAGGGTGACATTCCGATCTAGACATTCCGATACAAGCAACATTGCGACAAATCAACATTCCGACAGATCCATCATTCCGATCGAAGGACATTCCGATAGAGGGACATTCCGATAGAGGGACATTTCGATAGAGGGACATTCCGATAGAGGGACATTCCGATAGAAGCACATTCCGATAGAATTTTCCGATGGGCATTCCGATGGAAATTTTGTTTGAGTAATTTTTAGTCTTAGCCACCATCTAGACTAGTCTCGGAACATAGTTTACACGAAGATTAAAAAAAAATTAAAAAAAAAGAGTTAAAATTTTTAGGTCAAGTAAAATCAAATTTTTTCCCTACTAGTTTTTGGTTTTCTCGAACTCAATTTCAAAATTTGGCGATACACAAGTTTTTTCAGCTTACCGTTTTGTCAGACTGAGAAAAAAAATCGGAAGTTTCGGAATTTCAACATCAGCACACGCTTTCTACGAATTGAGATCCTGTTGTTCACACGACTTCTACGATGACGTCTCAACAAGATATTTATGCTGCGGGTACTGAGAATCGTCCACCCATGCTTACCAAGCAGAACTACACTACATGGGCTAGTCGTCTCCTTCGTTATGCAAAATGTAAACCTCTGGGAAAGTTGATTGTCAACTCGATTCAAAAGGGTCCGTATGTTAGAAGGACAATTATTGTGCCTGGAGATCCTACGAATGCTAACCCAGTGGCTGACTCTAGTCATGAGCAAACGGATGAAGAATTAACTGAAGCTGAATCCAAACAACTCGACGCTGATGATCAAGCAATTCAAGTCATTCTTATGGGACTTCCTGAAGATGTTTATGCTGCTGTTGATAGTTGTGAAACCGCACACGAGATGTGGCTTAGGATTCAGAAAATGATGAAGGGCTGTGAAATCGGTTTACAAGAAAAGGAAACTAAGTTGCTTCGTGAATGGGAGAAATTTACGTCTACTGAAGGGGAACAAATTGAACCTTATTATCATCGGTTTTCAACCCTCATGAACCATCTTAGAAGAAACAAACATGAACTTGCACAAATTGCTGCCAACATCAAATTTCTTGATAATCTTCCTTCTGAATGGTCACGATATGTCACTCTTGTCAATCAAACCAAGGATCTTCATGTCGTGGACTACACTCAAGTTTATGACTATTTGAAGATAAATCAAGATGAAGCTAACGAACTTAGGGCAGAAAGACGTGCCAAGACACAAGATCCATTGGCTTTTATGGCAAACTCTCCATCATCTATGTCATATCCCATGGTACCCTACCATCAACCCTCATCAAGTAACTACCTGCCACAACAACAACAACAACTCACCGCTTATGGATATCAACATCCTGCCGCTATGAATTACTTACAACAACCCATTGCCTGTTTTGATGACATCACCGATCCTACTCATGCTATTAATACTGGTCTTGCCCTACTTGCAAAGGCATTCAAATTCACCATTAACCCCACCAACAACAATCAGAGAATCTCCTCGAACACTAGAAATAGGCAGATTGCTCAACCATTCATGAATGCGAATCAAGATCGCCAATTGGTAGTTGCTGGAAACACGGGGACTCAGTTTCAACAATATGGTCAGAATGCTGGGCAGACCGTTGGCAATGCAGGAAATCAGTATGGTCAAAACCCGGGTGTTTCGAATGTGGGTAATCAGAATGGGTTAATAGTTGTGCCAGCGGTTGGTAACCAGATGGGAAACATTGTGGCTGCAAGGGCTGAGAATACTGGTACAGGAAATGGAAACAACAATCGTCAGGTTCAGTGCTACAACTGCAGGGGATTTGGTCATTATGCTAGAGATTGCACAGCCAAAAAGAAGAGGGATGCTGCTTATCTTCAGACTCAACTTCTCATAGCACAAAAGGAAGAGGCAGGGATTCCACTTCAAGCTGAGGAATTTGATCTTATCACTTCAAGCTGAGGAAATGGAAACAACAATCGTCAGGTTCAGTGCTACAACTGCAGGGGATTTGGTCATTATGCTAGAGATTGCACAGCCAAAAAGAAGAGGGATGCTGCTTATCTTCAGACTCAGCTTCTCATAGCACAAAAGGAAGAGGCAGGGATTCCACTTCAAGCTGAGGAATTTGATCTTATGGCTTCTGCTGCATAATATGACGAGGAAGAAGAGGTGAATGCCAACTACATCTTGATGGAAAACTTACAGCAAGCATCAACCTCAGGAATGCATGATGACAGAGCTCCCGTCTATGATTCAGACGGTCCCTCTGAGGTACACCCAAGTCTTGATGATAATGATATATATAATATGTCTAATCAGGAGGAAGAGTATACTGAGATGCTTGAGCCCTACATTGAGACACACGAGGATCAAACGAATAATAGTGATATTATTTCGAATGAGCCTAGTGTGGACCTTAGTATGGATCAAGTTACTCAGCCTACAACCCTTCTTGATGAGACACATGCGTATTATAAATCTCTATTTTATAAGCTTGCTAAGGATGTAGATCATGCTACGGTGGTTAATAATATGTTTAGAGAAACTAATGCCAAATTGACCACTGAGCTTGCGGGATATAAGGAACGGGAGAAAAGTTTTGAGATTCATCATGCTAAAATCAAGGAACTTGAACAAGCTCATGCTACATCGGTTGTAAAACCCGTATTTAAAACATCAGAATATTTTAAATACACGGGTTATATTAACAAACTATATAAGTATAAATTATTAGACAGTGATATAAACGCAGAAATAATACGCAATCTCGGTTTATTTAAATACTACAATAAGATAACTAATTAAATTACGTAAACTACGTAGCACGTGAACATTAATATTAGACACGTTTATTCGTAGTACGTAAATTAATACTACTTATAACACATACAAGATATTTCACGGCATAATTTATACGAGAAACCGTATACGTATTTATTTAACGCGTACGTTTTATTAAACAAATCAAGTTTTGGGGCTGTTTTTGACAATATAGAATAGAGAAGGACTCGGGCTCAAGGCCCAAGTGTTTTGTTGCTTCTTGACCGGTTATAACAAAAAAATAAGGGACGGGGTGTTTTTTTTTCTCTATGCCGACACACAACACACAAACTGAAACCCTAGAAATCTTTTACAGCCGCCACTTTTTTTGTGCTTTCTTCTTCCCTGCCGCGACCACATCAAGGAAACAAGAAGAGGGGGTTGAGGGTTGAGAATCAAGGGATTCGTTGTTGTCGTTGAAACCCTAAACGATTTGTAAGTGCATATAAACCCTATTTCGTTTATTTAATTGATCTCGGAACTGAAATTAAAAAGGGGTTTTAAAGTGGCGATTAATGAGGGTTGGGGTCGTTGGGTGTTGCTGTGGTGGTTTGGCACACAAACCGAGAGTCAAGAGACTCTCGGTGGTAATTTTTTCCACCAGTCGCAACCCAATTAAGGGTGCTGGCTTGGTTGTACTGACGGGGGGAAACAACAACAGGCAGGGGGAATTGGTTACTTTGGCCAGTGGGAACCCACGGCTGGCAAGCTTAGCCAGTCGGTGGGTGTTTTAAGCTAGCGGGGGGAAACCAGAAACTGCCAGGGGGAAAACTGTATGTTAGGGGGCGTTTGGCAGTGGGGTTTAATAAGCAGAAATTAAGGGCTGTTTGGCTACAGGCTTAACGGGGTGTTTGGCAACCCGGTTTAGAACAGTTAAGGGTGGGTCCGGTTGGTTTAACCCGAGACATGGGCGTCTCGGGGGAAGTTTTTAGCACGGGTTTTGGGATGCCTAGTAATTATAAACACGGGGATATTATTTATATTAATAAAAGCTTTTTATAAGGAGTTTTATAAATGGATTTAATCAAACTGTCTTATTGTATAAATTTAATTAGTAAAATTAATCGATTTGGTTTTATTCTCTTATTATTTTTAAAACGTGTGATTTAATTAATATTTTTTTCAAAGGAACGAATTTAGAAAACTTGCTATCTATATTAGATTACGAGTTATAGTAATAGTAATTATATCAGATTACACAGTATACTGTAATCAGATATACAGAATATAAGTTAATCAGTAATATTAGAACAATCAGGTGTATCAGTTTATATTCAAACAGAAATACAAGAATAAATAAATTAAAACAAGAATATTTAAGATCAGTAACAGTAAACAGTAATCAGACGACTTATTTCAGCCATTATTTATGTAGTATTCGTGAAGTCGGAGTAGATCTTTCAGCTGTCGTTTCTGTTTCGTTACTGGACACGAGGTACGGATTTTCCGTCCTTTCAGTAAGGACTTCCTTCCTATGCATGATTAGGATTCCCCGTCTCCAGCCAAATGTTTTTCCCCAGTATATGTTTAATTTATCAGTAATCATGTTAATAACTAAATAGAATTGCCTGAGCGTTATATACAAGCACGACCAGTTTATGTACTAGTTACGGAGGTACCGTAACCACGACACTAGAGGCACCGGTGTCGTGACTCACATGCAGGAGAGTGATATCCTGCATCGTCCCACTCATGTTCAGTTGGCCATTTTTATATGTATGTTTTAGTGGGGCGTATGGATGCATCCTAGGCTTATATGTGTTACAAGTTATCAGGGTGAATGTGGTGTGTGCTCTACATCCTTCACATTGGAGCTGATCCCTCCACCCAGCCCAGTTATTTAGAGGTCACCCCTCTACAACATGACGAGGTCACCCCTCCAGTTATTCATGCACGGTTGTTACAGTACGTGACCTATATAAGCTCTGGCAATTAAAATACAGTAAATGCATGTTTTCAGAATTTAAAGTTATATTTCAGTATCGATATATATGAACCAGGTCTTACAGATTTTATGCAAGGTTATATCACATGTTACATATCAGTCTTATAACTCCATTGTTGTCTCCTATTCCTTTACTTTCAGTACATTCTTATCACGCTATATCCGTCCACTGAGCGTTATGCTCAGCCGTAGTTTCCTTTCATGTTTCCAAACGGCAGGTACACAGGGACGATCTTAGGACTTCTAAGAGAGTACGTGCATTTGGATGGGAGCTATCCAGACTCCTTTATTTTTATGCACACATTACGTTACTTTACTTTGGTTGTTTGGACACTGTTTCGTCCTTTTCCTTTCAGTACTTAATTTTTATATTTTGGGCTTGTTGGACTACCGATGTTTGATTCCGGTATTTCCGTTTGGTCAGTTAATGTTTAATACATTGCCTTGCATGCTTTGATGACACGCCATAAATACACGTAACGGTCCATTTATCCAAGTGGGGTGTTACAATTATGGTATCAGAGCGCAAGGTTCGACCTGTAGGCTCTAAAACTTGACCTGTGACTAGTGGGTAGTCACCAAGAACTTCTTGTATTTTGGCGTCGTTATTTTCCATGCTACTCAGGAATTTTATCAGTCGGATTTTCAAAATTTTGATTAAGTAAACGGTTGGTACAGGACTGGCCATACTTAATCGCATGTGTTTTTCAAGAACATTTCGTTTTGGTGAACTGACCATAGGCGTTCACCCTTGCCCGCTTAAGTTTTGTATGGATGAACTGACCATAGGCGTTCATCCTTACTCATGTCAGATTTATGTTTCAGAAATTGTCATTTTGTGAACTGACCCTAGGCGTTCACCAGTATTCATGTCATGTTTTGTTAGCTATACCTTCATGAATTACACTAAGCATATTCAGATTTATTACTTCAGGTTCTTACGTTTTTGTCGATTTATCCTCTTTTATTTCAGATGCCACCCAGGCGCGACACCGAGAATGATCCTAACGCAGCTGCCATTGTTGCTGCTGTTCAGGCTGCTATACAGGCCATGTTACCCCAAATTCGTGATGAGATCCGAGCTGAGTATCAGAATGGACCTCAGCAGAATAACAACCCTCCTGCTCCACCACCTGCCACTTTACCCGCTTGGCTGGATCTGTTCAACAAGTAGAAGCCCCGACTGTTTGAGCAGACTGTAGCTCCAACTGATGCAGAAGACTGGATCCACCATATAGAGAAATTTTTTGGAGCTATGGGTTGTGGTGATGTTTTCAAAGTTAGGCTTGCAGTTTACAAGCTGGAGGGTCCTGCTCTACATTGGTGGAGGTCTCAGAAACTGTCCAATGGGGGAGATGCTTGGGAGCTTACATTGACCTGGGCACGTTTCAAGACGATGTTCTATGACCAGTTTTTCCCGCATGCGGAGCAAGCTAAGATGAAGAGGGACTTTCATGTTATTCGTCAGAATAATGGCGAGAACAGTATAGAATTCATGCACCGATACCTCAGGATGGCTGGATTCTTAGGGGAGGCTGCGGGTACCGTAGAGGAGCAAGTGAAGCAATTTCGTTGGGCTCTTCACACTAGGACTGCAGATAGATTGATGAGTGCCACATTCACTAATGTGTCACAAGTAGCTAATGCAGCTCGGGACATCGAGATGCTTTTTGAGAGGGACGAGCTCGAGAATTTAGAGCGCCCGGAGAAGAGGTACATCTCACCCAACAGACTTAAACAATTTAGCCATTATTGCTTAGCAACTTATATGTTATTAAAATCTTACAGACACAGAGGAGGAGACCGATCCCAATCGGCTACTCCGCATCAGAACTACAGGAACCACGGTCAGTCATATGACCGTAATCGATCAGATAGGAGGAACGGCGGTGATAATTACCGCGGCAGCTCTAACTCCTCTGGCAGCTACAGGTGAGCCTTTAAGCTCCAAGAATACTAAACTATCGTGTAAAACAGATCTTAAATTTATTTGTAAATTCCAACAAAGATGCTGGGCAGGGGCGCGACCAAAACAACAGGGGTCAACAGGTTGCCCGACCGGCAAATTCTGGTAATTTTAAAGAAATTCAGTTAGTCAGCCTTATTTCAGTTAAGTTATCAGAATCGTGACACGTATATATCATCGTAAATCAGGTTCTCAGCAAACCAGAGCTACTTCCATCGGGTTTACTTACCCCACTTGCATCACGTGTGGGAAGAAACACTCGGGACCTTGTCGTCGTGGTTCGGGTAATTGCTACAAGTGTGGTCAGCCGGGCCATTTGAAGAGGGATTGCAAGAGCGGGGATGCTGCCGGTACCTCAGGCCAGATTCCTCAGATTTTACCTCCCCCACCACCGATACCACCAACCACTGGTCGTGTCTACACTACTACCCGTGAACAAGCAAATAAGACCGCAGGTACTATTACTGGCATTTTGTTTATACGCGGACAGTCTGCATGCGTGCTTTTCGATACAGGCGCCACGCACTTGGTTATATCTACTTCATATGCTGTTAGAATAAACATGACCCCTACGCCACTAGACAGTGCACTTAGTATATCTACCCCCATGCGAGACTCTGTACTCATTACCCAAGTATATAAGGATCTCCCTCTTGAGTTTGATGATAAAATCCGTCCAGTCAGTGCTCTTCCTTTGGATATGTGTGAGTTCGATATTATTCTGGGTATGGATTGGTTATCGGTTCATCATGCCACCATAGATTGCCATGCTCACCAGGTCATTTTTGGTGATGTCCAGACACCAGAGTATATTCACCGAGGGTTCCTACCAGGAAAACATGTTCAGATCATTTCAGCTTTACAGGCTCGTACCTTACTATATCATGGTTGCGAGGGCTTCCTAGCCATAGTTCATGACACGACTTCGGAGACACCTTCAATTCATGATCAGCCAGTTGTGTCAGACTTTCCAGATGTCTTTCCCGAGGAACTTCCAGGTTTACCTCCCATGCGAGAGGTAGAATTTGGCATCGATCTCATTCCAGGTGCAGAACCAGTATCTAAAGCTCCTTACCGTATGGCTCCTGTAGAGCTTAAGGAACTGAAGGATCAACTTCAGGAACTTCTCGAAAGGGGTTTCGTTCGTCCCAGCGTATCACCATGGGGCGCTCCAGTTTTGTTTGTCAAGAAGAAGGATGGTAGTATGCGTTTGTGTATTGACTACCGTGAGTTGAATAAGCTCACTATTCGTAACCGTTATCCACTTCCTCGTATTGACGATTTATTCGATCAGCTTCAGGGTGCCAAGCACTTCTCAAAAATCGATCTGCGATCAGGCTACCATCAGCTGCGTGTAAAAGAGCAGGATATATCTAAAACTGCTTTTCGCACGAGGTACGGTCATTACGAGTTTGTCGTTATGCCATTCGGTCTCACGAATGCACCTGCAGTATTTATGGACTTGATGAACAGAGTCTTCCACGAATTCTTAGACAAGTTCGTGATTGTATTCATCGATGATATCCTCATTTTCTCCAGATCCAAAGAGGAACAT
Source organism: Glebionis coronaria (assembly GCA_025667525.1). NCBI lineage: Eukaryota > Viridiplantae > Streptophyta > Magnoliopsida > Asterales > Asteraceae > Glebionis > Glebionis coronaria. Next base: position 692,027 of record JANFOE010000201.1, on the reverse strand, counting down.
GAGGACCACCTCCGTACAGTTTTGCAGATTCTCAGACGAGAAAAACTATACGCTAAATTTTCGAAGTGCGAGTTTTGGCTGAATACAGTGGCGTTTCTAGGCCATATTGTTTCCGCAGAAGGAATAACTATGGATCCTGCAAAGGTGGAGGCTATCACCAAATGGCCAAGACCGACATCTGTCACAGAGATACGTAGTTTTCTTGGGTTGGCGGGTTATTACCGCAGGTTTGTGGAAAACTTCTCACGTTTGGCGTTACCATTGACCCAACTTATGCGAAAGGGTGAGAAGTTTATATGGACCGAGGAGAGAGAAAAGAGCTTTGAGGAACTCAAGCATCGATTGATCTCAGCACCGATACTTATTCTTCCATCCGGTACAGGCGGTTATCAGATTTACAGTGACGCATTAGGAAAGGGCTTAGGTTGTGTTCTTATGCAGCATGGGAAGGTCATTGCTTATGCTTCGCGTCAACTGAAGCCGTATGAGAAAAATTACCCTACTCATGATCTAGAGCTCGCAGCAGTCGTTTTCGCCCTTAAAATCTGGAGGCATTATTTATACGGTGAGTCGTGTGATATCTTGACCGATCACAAAAGTCTCAAGTATATATTTACACAGCGAGAGCTGAACATGAGACAGAGGCGATGGTTAGAACTGCTAAAAGACTATGACACTAATATCCAGTATCACCCAGGCAAAGCAAATGTAGTGGCAGATGCCCTTAGCAGAAATTCGGGTATGGTAAATGGCATCAAAGTTCAGGAAGAAATTATTCAAGACTTAGAACGTTACGATATTGAACTCTTAGTACGCGGACAAAGAGGATACTGGGCTAGTTTGAGGGTAGAACCAGATTTGCTCTCCAGGATTAAAGCCGCACAAGAATATGATGGTGAAATCTGGGCGATTATCCAGAACATTGACCGGCAGACCGAATTTCGCATCGATGACGATGGTATCGTATGGCAGGGTACCAAACTCTGCGTTCCAGAAGACCCTGCTCTCAGAGAAGCCTTAATGACTAAGGCTCACAGCTCTCCGTTCTCTATCCATCCGGGTTCCACCAAAATGTACCACGATCTTAAGCAGCATTTCTGGTGGAGCGGTATGAAACAGGATGTTGCAACATTTGTGTCTAAATGCTTAACCTGTCAGCAGGTTAAGATAGAACACCAGCGTTCCAGTGGTCTTCTCCAGCCATTAGATATTCCAATGTGGAAGTGGGACAAGATCTCTATGGATTTTGTCACCGGACTACCACAGACTCAGCGGAGACATGATGCAATCTAGGTAGTTGTCGATCGTTTGACCAAGTCAGCACATTTCATTCCTATTCGTAAAGATTTCGCAGTCAGTAAATTAGCGAAACTATTCACCGAGGAGATCGTACGATTACACGGTACACCTTCGGAAATTATATCAGATAGGGATCCCCGTTTCACTTCTCATTTCTGGGGAGGTCTGCATAAAGCTTGGGGAACTAGGCTCAAGCTCAGCACAGCTTTCCATCCACAGACGGACGGTCAGTCAGAGCGTACTATCCAGACCTTAGAGGACATGCTACGCGCCTGTGAATTAGAATGGACAGGACACTGGGATGACTATATTTGCTTGGTCGAGTTTGCTTACAACAACAGTTGGCATGCTAGTATCAAGCGTGCTCCATTCGAGATGTTATACGGCAGAAAATGTCGTGCTCCTATTTGTTGGGATCAGGTGGGAGAACGTTTGATTGAAGGACCTGAACTGATAGAACTGACCAATGAAAAGGTCGCCATCGCTAGGGCAAAGCTGCAAGAAGCGCGTACTCGCCAGAAGAGTTACGCCGACAAGCATCGCAGAGATCTATCTTTTCAGACTGGGGATCGTGTGTTCCTCAAAGTATCACCCGCACGCGGTGTCAGACGTTTTGGCCTCAAAGGCAAACTTAGCCCTCGTTACATCGGACCGTTCGAAATCCTTGAACGTATTGGTGAAGTATCATATCGATTGGCGTTACCGCCTCAGCTTTCACACGTCCACAACGTGTTTCATGTATCACTACTCAGGGGGTACAACTATCATGAGCTTCACAAAGTAAATTATCCACTCGATCAGATTCGGGAGGATTTATCCTATATTAAGGAACCCGAAGCAGTTTTAGATCGCCAGGATCGAGTTATGAGAAGGAAGACCATTCCTTTCGTCAAAATCCTATGGAGGAACCATACCGAGAGAGAGGCCACTTGGGAAACAGAGGAGTCTATACGGACTTCTTATCCTCACTTTCAGTTTTGATTCGGGTATGTCGTTTCAACTTTTATGTCGTTCAGTTTATCAGCATTTCAGCTTTTACTTCAGTCAGCTTATTTCCTTTAATTTGAGGACGAATTTCTCCTTTTAGAGGGGAAGAATTGTAAAACCCAGTATAGTCGTATCTTTAATTCGGGGGCGAACTATTGTTTTTAGAGGGGAAGAATTGTAAACCCGTATTTAAAACATCAGAATATTTTAAATACACGGGTTATATTAACAAACTATATAAGTATAAATTATTAGACAGTGATATAAACGCAGAAATAATACGCAATCTCGGTTTATTTAAATACTACAATAAGATAACTAATTAAATTACGTAAACTACGTAGCACGTGAACATTAATATTAGACACGTTTATTCGTAGTACGTAAATTAATACTACTTATAACACATACAAGATATTTCACGGCATAATTTATACGAGAAACCGTATACGTATTTATTTAACGCGTAAGTTTTATTAAACGAATCAAGTTTTGGGGCTGTTTTTGACAATATAGAATAGAGAAGGACTTGGGCTCAAGGCCCAAGTGTTTTGTTGCTTCTTGACCGGTTATAACAAAAAAATAAGGGACGGGGTGTTTTTTTTCTCTATGCCGACACACAACACACAAACTGAAACCCTAGAAATCTTTTACAGCCGCCACTTTTTTTTGTGCTTTCTTCTTCCCTGCCGCGACCACATCAAGGAAACAAGAAGAGGGGGTTGAGGGTTGAGAATCAAGGGATTCGTTGTTGTTGTTGAAACCCTAAACGATTTGTAAGTACATATAAACCCTATTTCGTTTATTTAATTGATCTCGGAACTGAAATTAAAAAGGGGTTTTAAAGTGGCGATTAATGAGGGTTGGGGTCGTTGGGTGTTGCTGTGGTGGTTTGGCACACAAACCGAGAGTCAAGAGACTCTCGGTGGTAATTTTTTCCACCAGCCGCAACCCAATTAAGGGTGCTGGCTTGGTTGTACTGACGGGGGGAAACAACAACAGGCAGGGGGAATTGGTTACTTTGGCCAGTGGGAACCCACGGCTGGCAAGCTTAGCCAGTCGGTGGGTGTTTTAAGCTAGCGGGGGGAAACCAGAAACTGCCAGGGGGAAAACTGTATGTTAGGGGGCGTTTGGCAGTGGGGTTTAATAAGCAGAAATTAAGGGATGTTTGGCTACAGGCTTAACGGGGTGTTTGGCAACCCGGTTTGGAACAGTTAAGGGTGGGTCCGGTTGGTTTAACCCGAGACATGGGCGTCTCGGGGGAAGTTTTTAGCACGGGTTTTGGGATGCCTAGTAATTATAAACACGGGGATATTATTTATATTAATAAAAGCTTTTTATAAGGAGTTTTATAAATGGATTTAATCAAACTGTCTTATTGTATAAATTTAATTAGTAAAATTAATCGATTTGGTTTTATTCTCTTATTATTTTTAAAACGTGTGATTTAATTAATATTTTTTTCAAAGGAACGAATTTAGAAAACTTGCTATCTATATTAGATTACGAGTTATAGTAATAGTAATTATATCAGATTACACAGTATACTGTAATCAGATATACAGAATATAAGTTAATCAGTAATATTAGAACAATCAGATGTATCAGTTTATATTCAAACAGAAATACAAGAATAAATAAATTAAAACAAGAATATTTAAGATCAGTAACAGTAAACAGTAATCAGACGACTTATTTCAGCCATTATTTATGTAGTATTCGTGAAGTCGGAGTAGATCTTTCAGCTGTCGTTTCTGTTTCGTTACTGGACACGAGGTACGGATTTTCCGTCCTTTCAGTAAGGACTTCCTTCCTATGCATGATTAGGATTCCCCGTCTCCAGCCAAATGTTTTTCCCCAGTATATGTTTAATTTATCAGTAATCATGTTAATAACTAAATAGAATTGCCTGAGCGTTATATACAAGCACGACCAGTTTATGTACTAGTTACGGAAGTACCGTAACCACGACACTAGAGGCACCGGTGTCGTGACTCACATGCAGGAGAGTGATATCCTGCATCGTCCCACTCATGTTCAGTTGGCCATTTTTATATGTATGTTTTAGTGGGGCGTATGGATGCATCCTAGGCTTATATGTGTTACAAGTTATCAGGGTGAATGTGGTGTGTGCTCTACATCCTTCACATTGGAGTTGATCCCTCCACCCAGCACAGTTATTTAGAGGTCACCCCTCTACAGCATGACGAGGTCACCCCTCCAGTTATTCATGCACGGTTGTTACAGTACGTGACCTATATAAGCTCTAGCAATTAAAATACAGTAAATGCATGTTTTCAGAATTTAAAGTTATATTTCAGTATCGATATATATGAACCAGGTCTTACAGATTTTATGCAAGGTTATATCACATGTTACAAATCAGTCTTATAACTCCATTGTTGTCTCCTATTCCTTTACTTTCAGTACATTCTTATCACGCTATATCCGTCCACTGAGCGTTATGCTCAGCCGTAGTTTCCTTTCATGTTTCCAAACGGCAGGTACACAGGGACGATCTTAGGACTTCTAAGAGAGTACGTGCATTTGGATGGGAGCTATCCAGACTCCTTTATTTTTATGCACACATTACGTTACTTTACTTTGGTTGTTTGGACACTGTTTCGTCCTTTTCCTTTCAGTACTTAATTTTTATATTTTGGGCTTGTTGGACTACCGATGTTTGATTCCGGTATTTCCGTTTGGTCAGTTAATGTTTAATACATTGCCTTGCATGCTTTGATGACACGCCATAAATACACGTAACGGTCCATTTATCCAAGTGGGGTGTTACATCGGTTTATCAAGAAAAATGCACCACTAAGAAATTAAATGCCTTACACTTAAGTAGTGCTAAAAAGATAAGCGAATTGAATGATGAAATCACTTCTCTTAATAAGCTTTCAAATGAAAAATCTATTATTTTTTATTTAAAAGAAGAACGAAAAAAGCTGAAACATGATTTCAAAATCCGAGAAGATGGGCTTCTTGAAGATTTTTGCAAAGCTCACGATAGGATTAGAGAATTAGACAACCTTTTAGTAAAACGTGGCCAAACTATGAAGACGATAAATATGCTCGCACCAAAAGTGAATGAGATCAATTACACTCGATACAAATTGGCTTTAGGTTGTCCTCTTCCCCCTAATCCCGGATACCTTAAGCAAGTTCAGGCCACTAATGAAACTTTATATAATGGTAGTGTGTTATTGTCTGATGAGCATGATCCTCCTAGTGTGCATGATTCCGAGGAAACTACTGAACTTGCTGTAGAGACTCGTTTAAGAATGAAAAAGCTTGATAAAGAAGTGATACCCGTTTATTATCCGAAAGTTAATCCTCCAACTGTTTTTGTTTGGTCTAAAACGAGTACTGAAATGCTTTTGCTACCAAGTGAGGAATTGTCTGATGACCCTCCTAAACCGAGTATCACTCGCCGATTTCTAAACGAGCTTAAAGATAACTTTGTCATCCTTAAACGTGTTGTTAATTCAAAAATAACTGGAGGTAATTTTACATCACCTGTTCAGATTGAGGTTCAGAAAATTCTTCAAAACAATATTAATCCGATTATTAATCAAGTTGATGCTCGGTTAGGAAATTTGGAAAACGCTTTTCTAAAATAATTAGCCAACTTTGTTGAAGACTTTAAATCATTGACGAAGGAAGCTGATGAATCTCTTGATAAAATCAAAGTTTTGGAAAACGATCTTGAACGCCTCTCTAAAGCTCGTGATTGTATTGATTGTAGCCCTGTTGAGTTAGGTACCTCTATGTCGCATAATGAAAACCTCCAAACTGAGCTTGATCTTATGAAAGAGAAAATGGAATCTTATGTCATTAAAAAGGATAAAGAATTCACCGATCTTTGGAACAAATTTGTCAAAAAACGTGATGAATGCAAATATGACAAGATTTTGTATGAAAAAGCTTACAATGAAATGCAACAAACAATCGCACGGTTGCAGGCTCAGTTAGGAGGGGTTTCGGAAACGAATTTGGCCTCGTCAGGGTTAGAGAGTGCTAGTGGTGGTAATTTTCAGAAGCTTAAGGCTAAGATTGCAGATTTAGAATCTGTTGTTGTTTCATATAAGCGGGCTGTTGAACAAAGTAAGTCTGTCTATCAAAAACTTATTGAAAAAATCTGTGAGAACTGTAAGTTAAAGGCCTTGTTAAAAGATAAGACTTCTGAACCTAGCTCGATTGTGGATACGATGATCCAGAAACCAGCAACCTCGGGACCCACTCGTATTGCTGTGACACCTTTTCCCAAGGTTGCTGGAACGAAAACTGTTGTGATTGCCCCAAGAATGTTTCGTGTTAGTTCTCCCTCTATGCCTAGCAAACAACGTAAAGCAAGCGTTAGGACAAAACCGATCACTATAACTCTACCACAAGTTATTGATTTAAAAAGTGCTAATTCTAATAGACGCGTGTCTTCTTCTACAGGAATAAACAACTACACTAAGAGCAGAAGGCCACAGCCTAAAAAAGCAGAAAATTCTTTGTTAAAAACAAAAAAAAAACCCTAAATAACATCTATGGCGGCAGAAAATTCTTTCTTGTCGTCAAATGTGTTTTTTCAATTGTTCTTTGGTTAAATTGGTCGCTGGGCTACCTGTTTTTTCTTAGGGTTTTTTAGGGTTCGTTTTAATTAATCGTTCTTGTCTTCTATTGTCGGCTGAATTAAATCGTTGCATCATTTAATCGTTTTCATTTAAGTCATTTGTTTTGATCTTGTCGCCTGAATTAAGTGGTTGGATATTAAATCGTTGCAGCATTAATAGTTGCAGCATTATCATTGGTGGGTCCGGTTTGATTTGGCGGCTGACCCTAACAACTTGGCGGCTGACCTTAACATCATTCAATTGTTTAATATCATTCAATTGTTTAAACAATTCTTGGCGGCTGACCTTAACAATTCTTGGCGGCTGACAATTTTGGCGGCTGACAATTTTGGTGGCTGACTTTTATTTAAGGTCCAGATCCTTAAATCGTCATTGCACGTGATTATCTGCATTTAAGTGGTCGGTTGTAATTAGCTTTCGTAGTTTTGTAAGCTATGGCGGATTCGAGCAATGAAAGTAATAAGCCACTGTTTACAGGTTGGAGTGATAAGGTTAAGGTGTCTACTCTTGAGGTTTTAGTAACGTTAGAGGAGATATCTAATTTGTTTTCTATTCCTTTGAATACTGTGCGTGACATTGAAGTGTTTGCAAATGGTGTTAAGGCAAACAAATTTCCTAAATGGTTTACTTTACCTAAGGAGACCACTAGGTTTTATTTTGAAGTTTTGTGTGAACGCCATAAGGATCTAACTAGCAGCATTTCTTCACTCAGTTCAGGTGGTTCGAGTGTGCACTCTGCAGATGTGGCTGAGAAAACAGATGACCCTATTACTAATGTTCCCTCTTCTGGTGATGTTGTTTTGGACCTTGCAGCTAAGGCTGCTACCATTAATGGTTTGCAACCGTGTAATCTACATGCGGTTTTGAAATTATTTGGTGTAACGATTCGCACGGTTGGTGACGCGGGTGAATTTATGCATGAATTAAGAATGAAGAAACATCCTTTGTGGGAATTGATCTCGCCTGATCGTGCTAAAGAAATTCTGAAGTTACTTTGCAGATTTGAAGGTGATAAGGTTACGTCTACTAATGGAGGTATTAATGCAGTCTCTTCTTCGTTTAATTCTGAAAATGTCTATGAAGGGGTTAATATCTCTATTCCTAGGAAGGTTGTTGAAACAGTAAATGCTCGCTACCATAACACTTTATATGGTTACTTTCTTGGTAAAAGGATTGCATTCCCTGTGGTTGAGTATTTTGCTATGAATAAATGGGCAAAACATGGTCTTAAGCGTATCATGATGAATGAGAAAGGTTTCTTCTTTTTTCAATTTGGATCTAGTGAGGGTCTTAATGCGGTTCTGGAAGGTGGTCCGTGGATGGTTCGTAATTCACCAATTTTTCTTAAGAAATGGACTATGAAAACGAATCTTCTAAAGGAGGAACTAACTCGTATTCCGGTATGGGTTAAGTTTCATGATGTCCCGCTACAGGTATTTGAAGAGGAAGGTGTTAGTTTAATTGCTTCGTTTCTTGGTAAGCTTATTATGATGGATAATTATACTGATAATATGTGCAAAGAGTCTTGGGGTCGTTGTAGTTTTTCTCGTTGTCTTATTGAGATGAATGCTGATTCGGAGTTTATAGATAACGTTACTATTGGTGTCCCTGATCTTGAAGGATCTGGTTGTACTAAGGAGTTAATTCGAGTTAAATACGAATGGAAACCGCCTAGATGTCATACTTGTAATATTTTTGGTCATTCCGTTGATTCTTGTCCGAAAAATGTTAAACCTATAACGGTTGAAAAAGTGACAACTCATGTTGATAATGATGGGTTCCAACAAGTGCAAAGCAAGAGGAAGAAGTACAAAGGTAATTTAGGGAATCAAGTTCCGAGAGGTAAATTGAGCAAGGGTTTCCAAGCAGGTAAGACGGTTGTTTTTCGCCCAAAAACTCACTTGGATACTACAAGTAAGAGTGCTGATAATAGTAGTAAGTTGAATACTAAATCTGGTCAGTTGCAGCAGTCTAGCAATCTTAATGGTCCGAACAAGGCTAAAGCTCAAATGAGCAGTGTTTCTACATCTAATAAATTTTCATCTTTGTCCATGCCTGGTATTGATGAAGGGGCTCAAGTAAGCAAGGAAGATAATGAGGAGGAGGAGGGAGTCGAGGTCGTCTTTGATGAATCGGTGAATCTTCTCAATACTCATATTGGGGCAAGCACTCCAACTGGCTGATCCCATGTTGATATTTTATTATTTTCCTCGTAACTTTATGTTATCGTCTTGGTTTTTGTTTAGTTTATATATTTCCAGTATTCTAGACTAGTTAATGTTTATGGCCTGTCATAAACATTTTGTTTAACAAGCTGCCTGTAGCTTGCGGTTAATGTGGTATTTTAGCCACATTCCTTGTACTTCAACGCTTTTTTTGGTTCTATTTACCGGGGTCATGCTACCCTTTTACCAAAAAAAAGGCCACATCCTTCGAGCAATACAAGGAATAATAGGGTTCCTTTTGCCTCTAGAAGTAGTCGCCCCAAGATCAATAATGTGGAAGTAGAAGAACACCCTAGGAATTTACCGCTTTTTAATCATAATCAGAAACCTAATTCTTCTGAATGTAATGACTTTAAGCTTGCTATTCGAAATGAAAAATCTGAAGTTATTTGTGCTAAATGTAATAAATGTTTCTTTACTTTTAGTCATGATGCTTGTGGTTTGACTATGAATGGGTTGAATTATGGTGGTTACACTCGAATTGACAAGCTGTCAGTCAGTGAACAAAAACGCACTCCTAAGGCTAAGGTGTATGTTCCAAAAAGTACGCATGTAGGGTCCACAGAAAGTCTTGCTAAGCCTAGTAGCCCTAGATTCACCTCTAAATGGTTGCCTACTAGTAGACATTTTGACTGTAGTGGCAAAATTATAGACACTAGTAGATCTCATACTGACAGTGAAACGTCGGTATGTGATACGGCTTAATTATCTTCTAACCCTACAGGAACCTATTTCATCGGTTGCCAAAATATTTTCTTCTCTTATCATTGGCAGGCTGTTGAAATTTGTCTCTGGTGCGTGGACTCGGGCTGTTCCGAACATATGACTGGGAATCGAAGGCTTCTCAAAAACTTTGTATGGCGTTTCATGGGAACTGTTCGATTTGGAAACGATCATGTTGCGGCAATTCTAGGCTATGGTGATCTTCATTGGGGAAATATAATCATCACCAGAGTCTCTCTTGTTGATGGCTTGGGACATAATTTGTTCTCGGTTGGGCAATTTTGTGACTCGGACTTGGAGGTTGCTTTCAGAAGTCATACATGTTTTGTAAGAGATCTTGAAGGAATTTATTTGTTGAAAGGAAATCGTACCACCAACCTTTACACCATTGATCTTTTTCAAATGTCTGCTGCTTCTCCAATTTGTCACATGGCCCGAGCTACATCAACAAAGTCATGGTTATGGCATCAAAGGTTATCTCATCTCAATTTCGATGCCATCACCCAACTTGTGAAAGATGATCTTGTTACCCGGTCTTCCAAAGTTTAAATATACAAAAGACCATCTTTGTCCTTCATGTGAGCAAGGTAAAAGTAAGAAGAAGCCTCACAAACCCAAACATGTTCCCAACTCAACGAATAGGTTACATCTCCTACATATGGATTTGTGTGGCCCAATGAGAATCAAAAGTATTAATGGAAAGCGGTATGTCCTTGTCATTGTGGATGACTATTCTCGTTACACATGGGTTCATTTTCTTGCTTCGAAATATGAAACCCCTGATGTAATTATTAATTTCCTGAAGAAAACATCAGTGCTACTTCAAGCCCCTGTTGTCATTGTAAGAACGGATAACGGTACAGAATTCACCAATCAGAAACTGAAAGCTTATTTTGACGAAGTTGGGATTTCTCATCAAACTTCGGCTGTAAGAACTCCAGAGCAGAATGGAGTTGTGGAACGGAGGAATCGTACGTTAGTTGAAGCTGCTCGGACGATGCTTCTCTCCTCTAGTGCACAGTTATTCCTTTGGGCTGATGCTATAGCAATTGCATGTTATACTCAAAACCGCTCCATTATTCACACCCGCTTCAACAAAACACCTTATGAGATCATTAATGGAAGAAAACCAGATATTTCATTTTTACATGTCTTTGGTGCTTTATGTTATCCGAAGAATGATCATGAAGATATCGGTAAACTTGAACCTAAAGGTGATATTGGCTTTTTCATTGGTTATTCTTCAACTGCTTGTGCTTACAGGGTTTATAATCGAAGGACAAGAAAGGTAATGGAGACTATGAACGTTACCTTTGATGAACTCTCGGGTATGGCCTCTCAGCATAGAAGTTCACATCCCGAGCTTCAAGGTCAGACTTCTGGACACGTAAGTTCAGGACTCGCGCTTCAATTTGCACCGTCAGCAATCTCATCGTTACAACCATCGGAACGTGACTTGGAAGTTTTATTTGGGCCAATCTATGTTGAATATATGGAGGGTCCTTCGTCATTTGGTGTTCCTGAAAATGCCCCGGCTGCACTTGCTACGGTAGTTCAAGAACCTCCGATTGCATCTACACCAACGACATCTACTTCTGCACCATCGACGTCAACCTCAACCATATTGCCTCCAAATATTCCAACCACTTCTCCGACTGCTGACACAACTCAACAACATTCTCAGCAAATTCCTAATCATGTTCATCTTCAGAATGAAATAGTTGTTGAAAATGCAAACAATGCGATGCTCAACGAACATGAGTTTGTTAACCCATTTGCGGCTTCCACAAGTACTACTCAGCCTTCAACATCATATGTGGATCCGTCGAGCTCGCATCAAGTTTCTCATACACTTCCACATGAACACAAATGGACTAAGAATCACCCTTTGGTTCAAGTGATTGGCAATCTCTCACGACCGGTCTCAACACGAAATTAGCTGCGTACCGATGGTGATATGTGTATCTATGCACTATCAGTCAGCACAATGGAACCAGCAAGTGTGACAGAAGCAATGACCGATGCATCATGGATTTTTTTTTGGGTAAAGGGGACTATCCCCGGTAAAATATATATTCCCAAAAAACTGATAAGTACAATGGAATGTGACTAAAATGTCACATTAACCTCAAGCTCAAAACTTGAACTACCACAATCATATGACATGCCATACGATGTCAACCTATTACAAAACCAATCACGCCAATAGGGAAAAACCACCTAATGGCACAAAGACATAACAAGACAATCATATTAACTAAAAATTGAATTCGGCATGCTCCAAAGCTGAGCATAATGAACAGCCTCCGTAGTCTTCTTCCAACGACACGACAATAACTTTAGACGCACCAAAGCAAGGATATAATCACCAACCTGAATGAACGTTCTCTTCTTCAACTTGAAAAGCCTCCAATTCCTCTCTTGCCAAATACCATATGCTGAAGCAGCAAGTATTAACTTTGCAAGTATTAACGATGCATCATGGATTGAGTCTATGCAAGAAGAACTCAATCAGTTAATCCGGCTTGATGTATGGGAGTTAGTACCTCGACCGGACAATATCGATCCGCTTACCCTGAAATGGTTATTCAAAAACAAGATGGATGAGGAGCAAACGGTCATTAGGAACAAGACTCGGTTAGTTGTGAGAGGTTATAAACAGAAGGAGGGAATTGACTTCGCAGAATCCTTCGCCCCGGTTGCTCGAATGGAAGCTATTAGGATTTTCTTGGCATATGCTGCACACAAATCATTCACTGTGTATCAAATGGACGTGAAGATGGCTTTCTTGCATGGGCCGTTAAAAGAAGATGTGTATGTATGTCAACCTGAAGGTTTCATCAACACCGAACATCCAAGCCATGTCTACAAGTTGAAAAAGGCAATTTATGGTTTGAAACAAGCACCGAGGGCATGGTACGACGAATTATCATCATTTCTTCTACAAAATCACTTCAGTAAAGGAACCATTGATCGAACGTTGTTTATCAAGCACTACGGCAACGACATCTTGGTGGCTCAGGTCTATGTAGATGATATTATATTTGGTTCTACTAACCCAAAATATTCCATATTATTTGCTGACCTTATGAAAAGTCGATTCGAAATGTCCATGATGGGGGAAATGACGTTCTTTCTTGGTCTCCAAGTTCACCAATCCCCCCGTGGTATTTTCATAAATCAGTCCAAGTATGTGCTTGAGATTCTAACGAAATTTGGTATGGATAACTGTGATCCTATTGGTACTCCAATGGACACTAAACACAAGCTTGATTTGGATAAGAAAGGGACATTTGTAGATGCTACAAAATACCAAAGTATGATCGGGTCTCTTATGTACTTAACCTCAAGTAGACCGGACATTGTGCATGCTACTTGTTTATGTGCTCGGTACCAGGCTAAGCCAACCGAGAAGCACCTCAAGGAGGTTAAAAGAATCTTTCGTTATCTCTGGGGAACCATTAACATGGGTCTCTGGCATACGAAGGATTATGGTTTTAATCTCACTGGTTTTTCAGATGCCGACCATGCAGGGTGTCATGATACATTCAAGAGCACTTCCGGTGGATCACAATTCTTAGGCGAGAAGCTAGTAAGCTGGTCATCAAGAAAACAAGACTGTACGGCATTGTCCACCGCGGAAGTAGAATATGTGTCTCTATCCGTGTCTAGTGCTTAAGTCCTTTGGATGAGAACACAACTCACGGATTATGGCTTTCACTTTAACAAAGTTCCTATTTATTGTGATTCACAATCAGCCATAGCCATATCCTGCAACCCGGTCCAACACTCCAAGACCAAGCACATAGCTGTCCGATTCCATTTCATAAAGGAGCATGTGGAAAGAGGAACGATCGAACTGTTGTTTGTCAAGACGGACTACCAACTAGCCGACATCTTTACCAAAGCTCTTTCTCAAGACAGATTTGAATTCTTGGTTCGTCGACTTGGTATGCGTAGCTTCACTCCTGATGAACTTGAACGTCTTGCACATTCGCAGTAACCTTGTATATATTTATCAGAAAATCAAAATACAAAAATATAAAACCTATAAAAACAAAATAAAAAATGAGAAAATCTTTCAAAAATACCAAAAATATTCTTCTCCGACATGTCTCTCAGCATCGATAATATGGACGTACTTAGAAATGTTGTTCAATAATGACACGGGTACGTACATAAAGTTCGAATGAAAGTTCAAATGTTTTCAAAACATGTCTTTTCTACTTTCTTCTCATGATGGCTTATAGTCACATGTCAGACTATAACCCGGTCCCCAAAAGAAAGGAAAGTCGTTGACTTATCCTCAACAACGAGAAATTCGTTTTTCTCGGTCATGAGCTTATATCAAAACATTCAAAGTTTTAAGCTCATGAACACAATTTTCACAGACTTTTGAGCACAATTTTTCAAGGTATTTCAAAACAATGTGCTCATATACTCCCCTATTTAAATAGAATCTCTTTTCAAGGGGGAGTATAATGATTTCATAAACAATATGTTCCAAAGTTTCATGCCACATTATTCTCTCCATGTTTCATCACTAATTTCACAAAAATTTCAATTTCATGCAATTTTTTAGGGGGAGAATAGTGATTAAAATGTGATATAAGTGATTTCTCTTCCTAATATGTGCAAAAACCTTTCCTCTTATGATGCACATATGTAGGGGGGGCATTTTGGTGATACAAAAAACCTTCAAGGTGTAAACACTGATTTCATCAACACCTTGATTGCTTTTTCAACAGGTTTTTCTGGTTACGATATATATACCCTTCAACACAATTAATCACGACGATATTGGTGTCAAAAGGTGGTTAGGTATTCGTCCTATGATCCAACCAGAACCGGAGGGATCTTCCCAGGGACAATCCATTAGAACTTAGAAGTCCTTAGGAAAGATGGAGTAGTTGAGTGTACGGGAAAAATGCCGACTAATGACTTAAGCTAGCATTGGAACAATCACAACAAGGTGCTATTTATGACGTCTTGGTAAGCATTGAAGGGGTTGAAGAATGAAAAAGAAATGTAAGGATAAAGGGTTTAAAGAAAGAAGCCCTCCATACAACTTAGGCAGAAACCGGGTCAATACATCTACTATCAGAATCACGTTGATGATTTCTGGTATTGAAGACAAAGCATCATGGACCCAGTGATGCAATGCACAACCCCTCCCAGCCTACTCAAGCTTCTCTCAAAAGAAGTTTGTTTTATTGTCATGGAGTTCAACTCATTTCTATCGACTTTCTCACTCCGAGATAGTAGATATTGAATAGGTGGCAGTCTGCTCCAGCCTCCGATCACCAAATAAACGTGCACTTATAGAGTCTAGAGCCAACGAGATTCATCAAAAATCTCATTAGGACACTTATTCCATAGATCAATTGTTGTTCATCATTAGAACACAAGCGATGATTAACAGAGTCCTACGCTCTATCCTTGTGGTATTGCTAGAACATTTGAGAGTGATACTCTTTAGTATTCACAGTGATGAATGGAAATCCTTCCAGTGTTAACATCAAACAGCACTGCGGTAGGTCATATGTACGATTCAGTTTGAATTAAACATATGCTAACTGGAAAGCAACAGTGGTTTGATTCTTAATTGATTCAAACTCGTTCCAGGTCTCTACGCAATATCTTTATGATCTTGCCAGAACATTCAGAGTAATACTTTTCAGTATTTACAGTGACGAATGGAAATCCTTCCAGTGTCATCATCAAACAGCACTGCGGTAGGTAACTTGTGCGATTCTATATGAATCAAACTTGTGTCAACTGGAAAGCAACGATGGTTTGATTCTTAATTGATTCAAACTTGTTCCAGGAAATTGAATTGACGACTTAATCAACAGAATGGAACTTTATGATTCACTCTTTACTATGAATTATCTTTCGATAAATTCAAGTATTGAGAACGGCTACCACAGCCAGAAACCCTGTCAAGGAAGTTCTTTGAACTTACCTAATCACAGGTACAGTATTCTTATTGTATAACGGGAAACCGGAGGAATGCAAACGGTGGCGTAACTTCAAGAAGTCGTAATTCAAGCCCACATGCTCATATAAATGAAGAAAGCTCAAGAACATCTAAAGACAAAGACTTCCGCTACTCTGATGATCAAGGGAGATTGTTAACAAGCTTTCAAGTCAACACAAAACATGAGTATGTGGAGAAAGACACAAGAACACAAGTTGGCAAAGTTACAAGATCAAGTCAAGGAAAAGATCAAAGATCCAAGATCACAAGTCATGAAAGGAACTATGAAAGAACTCTCAAGACAACGAGCTTCAAAGTCTGCAACACCAACGAAGTGAAGTCACATATTACATGACCACCCCTTAGGGGGAGATTGTTAGCCGTACTTAAAGTGATGGTCATATAAGATATCGTTGCGAAGCTCGTGATAAATACTATTCAACGGTGTCGAGAGTTCTTAGTTATTAATGTTTATGTAAACGGGAATTAGTCCCGAACGCATAAATGAGGAAGGCCTCCTAAACACTTACTACTTATTATAAAAGGCCTCCTAAGCCTCATTTGTGTGTGTGTTTTCCATTCCTTGGTTTTGTAGAGAGAGAAACGTATGTGTTTCTCTCACTAGGAATTCACAACCTTGTTTTTCTCTTTTCCTTCATCTAATCTAATCTTTCTTTTTTGGTTTAATCTTCATCTTTATTTCTATATCCTATATTGTAGTGTGATTCAATCTAATACCATGCGATAAGGAGCCTTAGAAATTGGCTCAGCTACTGGGATGAGCTCAATATTAAACTCCACTTCACGAGCAGGTGGTATACCCGGAAGTTCTTCTAGAAACACGTCTGGGAATTGTGACACGATCGGATGATTCTGGATAGATGGAGATTCAGCCTCCAAGTCATGAACAGTAGCAAGATAGCCCTCACAACCATGTGATAGTAGTGCACGTGCTTGTAAGGTTGAAGGTACAGACCTTCCCGGTACGAACCCGTTGTGAATGTACTCTGGTGCATTTACATCACCGAAGATGACCCGATATGTATGGCAGTCAATGGTGGCGTGATGTTTGGATAGCCAATCCATGCCTTATATCATGTCAAAATCGCACATATCCAGTGGAAGTGCGTCAATAGGAGCAATCTTGTCGTCAAACTGTAGGGGAAGGATCTTGTACCCATGGGTTATGCGTACAGAGTCTCTTAAAGGTGTGGAAATGTTTAATACATTCTCTAACGGCATAGGGGATATCCTAACGTTCTTGGTATAAGCAGTAGAAATGACCGAGTGAGTATCACCCGTGTCAAAAAAAACACATGCAGCTTGACCATACATATATAAGATTCCAGTGATGGTACATGTAGACTTGTTGGCCTAATGCGAGAAGTCGTGTACACCCGTCCACTAGTAGGAGGTGGCTTGGAATCGGCATGTCCAGATGTGCCCTCCATCTCGCCCTTGCGACAGTCCTTCATGCAATGACCAGTGAGGCCACACTTGAAGCAAGCATCACTGTCGCGGCGACATGGCCCTGGGTGCCTACGGTTGCAGGTAATGCAGAGAGAGTGAGTATACCCTCCAGCAGATGCCCTTGCTGGCTGGGAGCCTGTTCGGAAAAGTACACATGAGACATGGTTTATAGGTACAAAAGGACAATGCGGAAAATCGTAAGACGCAATACCAGTGATAGCTGTACGGTTAGGCTGTGAACCTCTTCGGTCCTGCTCCCTTCCGTTACCATGATTCCTGGTTGAAGATGCTAAAGTGTCAGAATTATGAATCATACCCATGTAACATAAGAAATGAGTGAGTTTAGGGACCTGCTGTGTAACACCCCACTTTGATAAGTGGACCGATACGCGTAATTATGGCGTGTCATCAAAGCATGCAAGGTAATATGTAGTAAAACATACATGACCATAGGGGAAAACCAGAATCAAACATCGGTTCCCAAACATAAGCCCAAAACATAAATAAAGTAAATGAAATGAACAAAGACTACACAAGCATAAATATATGAAGGCAAAAGGAAAAGAAGTCTATGGCAGCTTCCATCCTATGCACGTCCTCCAAATGCTCGAGTTTGTCCTTGGGTACCTGCTGTTTTGGGACATGGAAAGGAAAGTAACTGCTGAGCATAACGCTCAGTGCACGGATATACAAACATTGCATGAATGACTGAAACATAGTAAAGACTTAATAGCAGCGGAAATGTATAAGTCCTGGAAAACCTGGAACATGTTCATAAAACTGGTTTTATAGTTTGAAAAGCCTTACGTTTATCTTGTAAAAACTGTTTAACATGTTTACTATTAGCCAATATAGGTCATGAATTATCAACGTGCATGAATACTTGGAGGGGTGACCTCGTCATGCAAATTAGAGAGGCTGCCTCTAATTTAATATACTGGTTTGGGTAGGAGGGATCAGCTCCTTGTGAAGGATGCAAGGCACACACCACATTCACCTAAATAATCTGCTGAAAACATGTAAACTAGGATGCACCACACGCCCCACCTGATAATAATAATATGGCCAAAAGCTGAAAGGGACGCCACGAGCTATCACTCCACCGTGGTGAAGTCATAACACTGGTGCCTCTAGTGTTATGGTTATGGTACCTCAATAACTAGGTGAAACTGGTCATGCATGTATATGGCTTTAAGTATTCTAATTAAACATAAGCAATTCAAAAATATATAAAACATATACTGGAGAAAACATTTGGCTGCATACGGGAAATCCTAATAAGGAAGAATGTCCATACTAAAAGGACGGAGAATCCGTACCTTGTGTCCAGTGAACGAAGAAGACGAACGTAAGAGAGTCCTACTTCGGTATCACTAATGCTACATAAATACATACGTGTATAAGTATCTGATTACTGAGTACGTAACTGGTTTTATATCATGTCTTAGCTTGTTTTATATGTTGATGTCATGTTTTACTGATTTAAGCTTTATACTGTATTTATCATGTATTTTATCTATTCTGATTAAGTATTACTTGTCTTTCATGTATTATTATACTTGTTGTGTAATAATAAGTAACTTTCTAAAAATAGCAGGTTTCCAAAATAGAAAGTTTCCAAAAAATAGAAAGTTTCCAAAAATAGAAAGTTTCCAAAAATAGAAAGTTTCTAAAAATAGATTCACTACTTAAAATAGATAAGTTTCTAAAAATAGAAAGTTTCCATAAATAGATTAGCTGCCTAAATTACATAAGTTTCAAAAAATAGAAAGTTTCCATAATTAGATATAAGCTGGATTATTAAGCTAATTATATAAGCTTAAGTGTTTACTGATTAGTATTCTAAGTCATGTAATTAAATATTATAGTTTATTAATTATTTCATGTAAATTAAATAAACTATAGGTTAAAGTATTTAATTAAATATAACATGGTTTAATTACATAAAGGTAAAAGTACTTAGGTTAAAACATGTATTATTATCTATTAATAATATAACATAAGTCATGTAAATTAATTAATTATAAGTCATGATTTTAATAATTAATTAATTATATAGTCTAATTAAATGGAAATTACTTAGGTTAAAATCCATGCATTAATAATAAAATTAATAACCTAAGTCATGTATAAATTAAATTAATCATGTACATCTTTTAATTAATTTAATTTAAGTCTTGTAAAAATAAACTTGTACACATAATTAATCTTGTAAAAATTGACCCATGAACCGAACCGTGTTTTAATCTAAACATGTGTGAACTGGACCGGTTTAAACCCGTGAACCGGCAACCAAACGTACCCTTGGTCAAAACCTAGCCGCCGGCTAGCCAAAAGTTCCCACCGGCTAGCCGGTGGTTACCCTTGCTGCCGCGGCTAGGGTCTCCCCCTGCTTGCCTTATTTAGCCACCGGCATAAGCCGATGGTGGTTATTGTTTTAGCCGAGACCCGCCCGAGCACAACCATACCCCGACCGAGGTTAGGGTTTCCTTTCCTGCTGTTGCCGAGACACAAAACCACCACACCGAGACCTTGAGGTCTTGGTTGGTGCGAATTAAATCAAGCCGAGACCCCCTTGGGGCTCAGTTCTTACGTCGGCCACAAACAAACACCCCTTAAACCCTTAATTAATTTTACCCCCATGATTAATTAACATGTGTTTACTTGTTTTTAATTTGTTATTAAAACATTCATGATTTCATGTGATTTATAAATCAAAATCATAAAAAGAAAAGAGGTTTAGGGTTTATACCGATCACGTGAATCAAAGAAGGAGGAACACACAACAATCCTTGCAATAAATCGAACACCAAAATCAACCCAACACACCTTGTGTGTGTGTTATACCCGGCAGCCAAGAACAAAGAGAAGGAAGGAGAAAATATTTAAGGGTTTCTTGTTATTTTCTAAATTTTGTTATAATGAAAATGATCTTTTCCCCTTAATCCTTGTTTAGTAAAAATTAATGGGCTTGGCCCTTGTTTCTTGTTTCTAGCCGTGGTAGAGGGGCCCACATGGGGTAACCCATACATTTTCCGTGTCTAAATAATAATTTTGTTCTCGTGTTCATGTTTTACGTGATATAATAGTTATCGTTCGTGTCTTATTATATTTATTAATGTTCGTAATAAATATATTGTTGTCCCAAATAATATGATGATAGATTAAGAAATGAGATGGAAAAGATATGAGTTTTAGAGAGAGAAAGTAGTGAAGGAAAAGTCGAGAGAGAGATTAACTTAGTGAATTATAGACTAGAGAAAGATTAGAGTTTACAAATGATCATCCCACCCTCCTAACATGCTAGGAGGGTAGTATATATAGTCCACCCACATGCGGGCTTTAATGGACTATATATTGGGCTGGGCTTGACGTTTGGACTTTAATTAGTTTAAATCCAAGCCCGTAAACCACGACTAATAAACTACTTATTACAACGTTCTAATTAATGTTACAATAGAAACCTATGACCGAACATTCTTGTTTGACTCAATATTTTGAGGCTAACATATACATACATACGTAATACTAAGCTCGTGATTAATTTACGTTCATGATTTCATGTTCATATGTTCGTGATTATAATTATTGTTTAAATAATTATCGTGTCTTAATACGTAATAAATACTTATCGTGTTATAACACGTACGTAATACTTGTAATTCTTGTTCGTGCAACGTAAACGTGCTATAATAGAAAAGTTCTAATCATGTACGTGCGATCGTAAGGGTACTATTCATGGTAAAAGCATGCATGTTTTACATGCTGTTGTTGGAGTTTCCATCTTTGTTACGGTAATTATCATTACCGCCACGCCTATCCGTAGCAGAACGGTCTTGAGTCTGACCATTACCCTTGGGCTGAGTAGGCTGTTCCTGAGTAGCCGGTTGAGACCGGTCCCTAGTCTTTTGCCTGAAAGATGCAGTTTAAAGAGAACGATAAATATTGGATAGTACTGAATGAATTTGAAATGGTCACCGCTGAGTGACGAACAAATACCTCTTCTCGGGTCTCTCTACTTCACCGAATTCCTCTCTCTCCTGCAGCATCTCCAGTTTATGTGCTGCATCAGCTACTTGTCCCACCGTGTTGAAGGTAGAACACACCAAGTTATTGGCGACCAATGTACGAAGAGCCCAACGAAAGTGGTATGCTTGCTCTTCGGTAGTACCTGCTGCTACGCCAAGAAAACCAGCCAAATGAAGAAAGCGTTGCATGAACTCGTTGTTGTTCTCCCTAGCTCTCTGCCTGATCCCGTGGTACTCCCTCTTCAGCTTGTCTTGCTCAGCCTTGGGGAAGAACAGTCCCATCACTAACTCCCTGAATTGAGCCCAAGTCAAGCCATCCACCCAATTGTCACCTCCCCCAGACTTCTTCACTGCCTTCCACCATCCAGTACGTCACCTTCGAACTTGTAACAGGCCAACCTCGACTTGAAGACGGGGTCGCAGCCCATTGCATCAAATATCTTCTTGATATGAGCTACCCAGCTTTCAGCCTCACTGGGGCTGTCAATTATCTCGAAGGATCGAGGACGTTGCTTGTTGAATCTCTCCAACCATGTGACCAGTGTTGCTGGAGGAGGAGGAGGAGGATTAGGATGCTGGTGCTGGTGCTGATTGTTGGCAGCTTGCACCTCGACCCTGATATCGTTCCTCAGTTGAGGAAGCAGAGCCTTGGACTGCTGAATTGAGTTATTCCTGCTCGCGTGTGAGAACCATCTAACAGTATAAAACAAAATGCATGATTAAACTGATTAAACATATTATATATATACATGAAAAAAATTAATTTTATGCCGATAAATCATGAGAAAAAATTTATGCATGAAAACAGTGCATGAATGCATGATGCAGTTTATGAAAACTTTTATATGCGCGAGGGTAAACGCCAGTGGTCAGTTCACCTAAAACAAAAGACTTGGGGAGGGGACGCCTATGGGTCGGTCCCGAAGTTAAAAGTTTTAGTAAAAGCACATGCGACTAAATAGGGCCAGTACTGTACCAACCATTACTTAGTCATAAACCTGCGACAATGACATATGACATAAATGCATGAAAACAATGAATGCATAAAAACTGACTGTCAGTTCTAGAAAGACCATAGTGACTACCCACGAATCACAGGTCATGTTTTGAGAGCCTACAGGTCGAAGCCTGGGCTCTGATACCATAATTGTAACACCCCATTTTGGCAAATGGAATGTCACGCGTGATTATGGCGTGTCATCAAATCATACTAGGTAAATGTCTTAAAACATTAAATAACCATGAAAGGAAATACCAGAAACAAACCTCGGTACCCCAAGTATAAGTTCACCACACACAAGCATAAGTACTGTAAAGGAAAAGGAATAAACAATGTCCAAAGAAACAAGTAGCAAATGTATGATGAAATGCATAAAGTAGAGAAGGCTAGATAGCTTCCAATCCATATGCACGTACGCTTAAAGTCTACGAGCGCCCTAGAGTACCTACTGTTTGGGAACATGAAAGGAAAACGGCTGAGCATGCCGCTCAATGCACGGATATACAACATAGCATGGAATAACGTAAGCATAAAGACTAATAGTAGCAGAATAATATAAGTTCTAAGCAATCTAGAATGATGTTCATAAAACTGGTTTAATAGTTTGAAAAGACTTATATTTCTATGAAAATCTGTATTAATTAGCCAAATATCCCATATAGGTCATGAGGTTCCACCGTGCATGAATACTTGGAGGGGAGACCTCGTCATGCAATTGGAGGGGTTGCCTCTAATTAAATAGTCTGGGTAGGATGGATCAACTCCAAGTGAAGGATGTAAGGCACACAACGCATTCGCTCTGATAATACTAGTAAAAATGTAACTAAGATGCACCCATACGCCCCACCTAATAATATAATATAATGGCCAAAACTAAAAAGGGACGCCACGAGCAATCACTTCGTCGTGGGGAAGTCATAACACTGGTGCCTCCAGTGTTATGGTTATGGTACCTCCATAACTAGGTGACACTGGTCATGCATGTATATGGCTTAGGCTCTTATTCTAACATAAGTATCAAACATATAAAATAATACTGGGAAAACAGTTGGCTGCAAACGGGGAATCCTAATAAGGAAAGAATGTTCATACTGAAGGGACGAGAAATCCGTACCTTATGTCCAGTGAAAGAAGAAGACGAAAGAATGAAAGTCCTACTTCGATCTCACTAACGCTACATAAATAGGATACATGTATAAGTATTCTGTTTACTGAATACGTAACTGATTACATCGTATCTTAGCTTGTTTTATATGTTCTTGTCTTTTTTTTACTATTTTAAGGTTATGCTGTGTTTATCATGTATTCTACGTATTCTGATTAAGTATTACTTGTATTTCTTGTATTATTATACTTGTTGTGTAATAATAAGTAACTTTCTAAAAATAGCAGGTTTCCTAAAATAGAAAGTTTCCAAAAATAGAAAGTTTCAAAAAATAGAAAGTTTCCAAAAATAGATTAACTTCTTAGAATAGATCAATTTCTACAAATAGAAAGTTTCCAAAAATAGTAAGTTTCTTGAATTAGAAAGTTTCCATATTTAGATTTAAGCTGGATTAATAAGCTAGTAATATAAGCTTAACTTTACTGGTTAAATATTATAAGTCATGTGATTATTTGTATAGTTTATTAATAATATCGTGTTAATTAAATAAACTATAGGTTAAAATACTTAGGTTAAAACATGTATTAATATTATATTAATTATTATCTAAGTCATGTTTATTAATTAATTATATTCTATGTCTTAATAATTAATTATACTATAGTCTAAAATAAATAAATAAATACTTAGGTTAAAACATATATTATTTCATAAATAATATTAACCTAAGTTCATGATTAATTTAAGTTAATTATTAGTCATGTTTAATAAATTTAATCTCTTGTTAAATAATATACTTGCCAAAATTTAGTCGTGAACCGAACCCGTAAATTTAATTTAGACATGTCGTGAATCCAGACCGGAAACCCCCTGTTAGAAATACATTTTTACGTATATTAGAAGTATCGGTCACTCCACAAATATTATTAATGTTGTAATAGCTCGTAGTTAGTGTTACTTATTAAGTTAAGTAAGAAACCGACCCATGGGCTTGTCATGGGTCGGCCCAAGCCCAAATAAGGGCCTAGGATATAAATACCCCTTTCCACCATGGAAAGGGGTTGGTTGTTGTTCATTTCTTGTTTTCACTTGAATAAAATACACATAGTTTTCTCTCACTTTCTCTCTCTAGTTTCTCTCTCTAGAAAACATCAACCCACTTCATAGATTCATAGGTTATCAAGATTCTACATTTGGTATCAAGAGCTATGGGGTGATTTAAGGTAATGGTTTGTGTTGTTTTTTAGTTTTTGATTGTATTAGTGTTCTTTAAGAAGATCTATCTTGATTCTTGGAGTTTTTGGTGTTTTTGTGATTGGGATTAGTAGATAAGTATTAGTTTTTACTTATTATTGTAGAAATCACAAAACTTATTGGGTTATTTGGTAAAAATCTGGGTTTAATCTTCATTTTATTGGTCGACTGTATACTCGTATAAGGTTTCTGTTACCCAGCAAAAGTTCCGAACCAAAAACATCCGGATCAAAAAGTTCCGGATCAACCAAAGTTCCGAACCAAAAGTTCCGAACCAAAAGTTCCGGATCAAGGAAAGTTCCGGATCAAGGAAAGTTCCGGATCAAGGAAAGTTCCGGATCAAGAAGTTCCGAACCAAAAGTTCCGGATCAAGGAAAGTTCCGGATCAAGAAGTTCCGAACCAAAAGTTCCGGATCAAGGAAAGTTCCGGATCAAGGAAAGTTCCGAATCAAGGGAAAAGTTCCGGATCAAGGGAAAGTTCCGGATCAAGGGAAAGTTCCGGATCAAGGAAAGTTCCGGATCAAATCTTCCGAACCAAGAGTTCCGAATCAAGGATTTCCAAGCCAAAATCTTCCGAATCAACACTTCCGAATCAACAAAAGTTCCGAATCAAGGGATATTTTACTTGTTTTTTCGACGATTTTTTAGAGGATTTAATCTTGGTTTCTTACAACAAAAACTCAACACAATTCACAAGCTTTACTTCACTGCTCGATCAACCGATAATCTTTGTTTCTTTGAAGTGAACAAAATGAATCCGAATTCAGTAATGCCTCAATGACATCCCTTACGGATATTTCCGTCATTACGGGAACGGATAATCGCCCTCCAATGCTCATCAAAGAATTTTTGAAGCATGGCAAGGCCGGATGATGTCTTACCTTAAGGGAAAACCGGTATATGGGAGGCTTATGGTTAAGTCAATTTTAAATGGTCCACTTGACTATGGTACCATCGTGGTTAACAATGTGACTCGACCAAGGGAGTTTGAAGAACTTACACCAGCACAACAACTTGTTGTCGATGCAGACGAAAAGGCTCTTCAAACCATTCTCCAAGCTCTTCCATATGATATCTATCGAATGGTAAGTCAGTATACGGTGGCAAAGGATTTATGGGAACGTCTAAAGGTGTTGCGACAAGGTACGTCTCTTACCAAACAAGAAAGGGAATGTCAGTTGTATGATCTGTTTGATAGATTCACGTACAGCCCAGGGGAAACGCTTCACGACTATTACTTCAGATTCACTACTCTCATGAATGATCGGAATGTATACAATCTCGTGATTGCTCCATTCCAGGTTAACACCAAGTTTTTGAATACTTTACCTCAAGCTGAATGGGGTGAGTATATTACCGATGTTAAGTTAACCAGGGATTTGCATAAGTGCAATTTGGATCAACTCTATGCTTTCCTTCAGCAGCATGAGAAACATGTGATCATGCACCGTTCGCCTCGAGGTATGTACCCTGATTCCTTAGCTTTAATGGCGAATCAACCAAGCTTGTCACACAACAACACTCCTTATATCTTGGGACATCAAGCCTATCATCCATCACCTTACATGACACCAACCTTCCCCCAATACTCGATTCTACCGCAACCACCCACCTTACATCAGCAACAATATCGGTTTAATGCACCTTCATCACAATATGGTTCACAACCTCACCCAGCAAGTATTGCACCTTATGCCCAGTCTTCATATTCTTCTTATCAAGAGAATGCAGCATATCCATCAAGCTACTCTGACCACATGAGTGTTCCTTCTAGTGCTTATACAGCTCAACAAGACCAAGCACTATATTGTGAAGATGATGAAGTCCCCATTCCTGAGTTCAAACAAGGAACTGACCCAGTTGAAATGTTAGCCACTTTGTCTGCTTATCTCACGAAGACATTGAGCAAACGAGGATTTCGAGGATCAACTCCTACTAACAATCAGCTGAGGAATTCATCCAATTCTCGCCAACAAGCTACTATTGAGAATGGCAGGGTCATGGTTCAACCCATTCAACCTTATCAGGGGAGACCTACTACATCAACCACCAATGCACGCACGGTCAATCCTGCTCCAATGGTCAACACTCCTCCACGGGCAAATTCCACAGGCAAGTTGAGAATGATTACATGCTACAACTGCAAGGAAGAAGGTCACATGTCCAGGGATTGCAAGAAACCCAAGAGGAGAAGGGATGGTCAATGGTTTGCAGAGAAGATTTATCTGGTGAATGCACAGGCACAAGGAAGGGAACTTGATGAAGATGAGCTTGCATTTCTTGCTGATCCAGGGATTGCTGAACAAGACGTGGTCACTACACAGAATGCAGCATACCAAGCAGATGATCTTGATGCTTATGATTCAGACTGCGATGAACTTCAATCAGCACAAGCAGCTCTTATGGCAACTATCTCTAGCTTAGGACCAGAAAAGAGATCTGAGGTACTTATTAATACCACTGATAATACCACTGATTCTAGTATTCAACCACATCAAGTTGTGCAAGAGTGTGCTGATTCGAATGAGTCTTCGGTGGTGAGTCTTTCAAATGAGAAGACAATCAATGATAGTAATATCAATGTGAGTCCCCAGACTTTGAGTGAATCGCAACCGGGAGCCATTTCGCATACACATACTCCTGCTCAACAAGATTTGGTCATGGTTCCTGCTACATTACTTAGCCAAATGAATGCTGCACTCTTAGAAACCATAGCTAAGAATAAGAATTTGTCGGATGA
The DNA here is from genome assembly GCA_025667525.1 of Glebionis coronaria. Classification (NCBI taxonomy): domain Eukaryota; kingdom Viridiplantae; phylum Streptophyta; class Magnoliopsida; order Asterales; family Asteraceae; genus Glebionis; species Glebionis coronaria. Next base: position 664,588 of record JANFOE010000201.1, on the reverse strand, counting down.
GCTTGCCTTATGCAACGAGAAAGTTCAAACTTTGGAATTAGTGCCTTCGTCTAGTGTTCTAACAAATCCCGAGTATGATCATTTTCGAAACAAACAAATGGGTCATTTGCAAGAAATTGAAACCTTAAGAGCAGATCTTTCTAATGAACTTAGAGAAAAAGAGTTAGTAGTCACTAATTTTCAAAAACTTCAAACGGATTTTGAATTACTCGAGTCTAAGAAGAATGAAATGGAAATTAATGCGGCTAATAAGATTAGAAGTCTAGATTATTTGCTTATAAGACAATACTCTGCCTCTCAACTAGTGCACTTATTTGATGCTTCGTTTAGAGAATTTAACTTATCACGTCAAAAAGGCCTTCCTCCTAACCCACGGTATGCAAAACAAGCTTTTAACCATAGTCCAAGACTTTATAATGCAACCCAATTAGGATTGGTCTTAGACCCGATTGTTATTTTCGATGATCGCACCAATAAGGATCTAGTTGATGAGAATCGGTCATATAATTTTGCAAAATATCCCTATTGTGATTATTTTAAAATGAATCAGGAGCTTGCTAAAACGGATTTTAGAATTCGCTTCCATATGGACAAAGATCTCATTACAGCACCAACCTACATGTTAAATGAAGAAAACCCTAGTACACTTCCTACACTTGTCAAAATGGAAGGTCCTAAGGAAATTCCAAAGGATCTTCCACCTGTTAGCACTGTATGGTTAAATTTGCAAGAGATTAATCAATATTTTGTTAGTTTTGACAAGGTCATTTTGGAATGTACGACTTCAAATGGCTTAAACGCCGGAGAATGGGCTTTCGAACACATGAACGAGGTGTTTAAAAATGAGATCAATCCGTTTGTCGAAAGTCTAAAAGGAAGTTTTGCATCTCTGAAGGAAAATCTTGAATTTGAAATTGCAGAAGTTCAAAAAGTGTTTTATGAAATGGACACCGCTTACGAACTACAGTTAATTGAAAAGGAAAAGATTTTATCCGAATATGACCGATTCTTGTTCCAAGTAATTTCGTGTGATGTGCTTACTACTGTGAATGTTAATTATTCGAATGAGCTTACATCCGCTATGGTTAAATGTGATGCTGTGAATATTTGTGATGATGTGTGTGATCTCTCTGTAAATGTTGCTGATACTGTAAATAAGGTAGATAATCATTCTTGTCACGAATCTAACGCTGAGTTTTTAAAGCTACAAGATTCTTACAATTTACTTTCAAAACGCTTTAATCAACTAGAACAACATTGTATATCTTTAGAATTAAAACAACAAACTCAAAATGAGGATCTTTTGATAACAAATAGTTGTGAAAACGGTGTTGAGACGAGTGACAAGATGATTGCAATAGTTACGGCATTAGAGGAAGAGATTATGAGATTGAAGAGAGATGTGTCATCAAATGAAACACTAAAATTGGAACTAGAGGCTGCAGAGTCTAAAAACCAGGACTTAGAAATTAGACTTTCGTCTATTCTAGGGGAGATGGATCGTGCAAGACAGGGAATGTCCAAACTTTATGGTTCACTAGAAGAACGCTTCGCTTTTAATGCGGCACAGCAACAATCTTATGTTGAACAATTGAACCAAAAATGTGAGGAAATCTCTGACTTAAACATCCTGCTCATTGACAAAAACATGGTTTTGCCCGAGTTAAAGGAGACACTTCTTCTCACCCGACAAGAAGCTGTTAATAACTTAGCTACCAACTCTGCACCGTCCACTAGTGCTCCAACAACCAAGTCAGTAGTGCTTTATAAGAACCCGCTCCATAAGAAAAACCCGGTTACCTACGATGATTATATGAGGAATGTAGTTAAGCATGTAGATCTTGTTAGGGATATTTTAGACGATCTTTATGCCTTAGATCCCTCAAGTAGCTACTATTATTCGGCTCATGAATATATTCAGCGAGTTCAAAATTGCTTAGCATATTTGTAATACATAGGTAAACCAGGTTCTGCACTACTCACTAATAGACCCATTGCTGTAACTCCATTCAATAACACCCCAGGAGCAAAACCGTCATTGGCACCATCAAGTAAGGCACCTTTAAAATCTGTTGCTAATATTCCCACTTTGCCTTCTACAGGAGTAAAAGAGTCTACTAAGGCTAAAGGATCGCCACTCAAGAAAGATAAGATCAAGCCCTCCACTAGTAGTACCAACAAGAAGAAAGTAGAAGCTCACCATAGGAATGTTAGTTCAGTTTTAAATAAAAAGAATCATGTTAAGACTAAAAGCTCTGCGCCTGTGCAGAAGCCTAAACCATTTGTGAATTCTGATTTGAAATGTTGGAATTGTAATGAATGTATGTTTTCCCAACGTCATGATTTGTGTCTTATTGATCATGTGAATGAAATGAATGCCATTAGGAATAATCTTGAATGGAAGCCAACTGGTAGAACTCGTGCCCAAGTTGGATGGCAATGGCGTCCCACTGGTAGGACCTTTACATTAGATGGGAAAATGTGCCCTTTAACTAGGAATGCATCCATTAAGGTTAGGTCTGAGCGTCCTTTAGTTAGGCACACTAGCACTAAAGTATGGAAACAGCGCCCTTTAATTAGGTCATCCCCCACTATAGTGCCTATCAGTGAAGAAATACCACAGGATTTGAGCCAACTAGAATCTACACCACCAACTAGGAAGAAGAAGGCTAGGAAATCTAAGAAACCTAAAGTTAGCAAATCTAAGATTATTAAATCTGTACCTGCTAATAACAAGGAACATTCAGATCCGATACCTCTACATTGTCTTCGTGTGGTGATATTTTCAGGTGGTCCAAATTATCCTCTGGTATTTGGACTCCGGTTGTTCAAAGCATATGACCGGAGATCGCTCTATGCTCCGAAATTTCGTCAGCAAGTTTCTTGGAACGGTTAAATTCGGTAATGATCATATAGCAAAGATAATGGGGTATGGTGAATATCAGATTGGAAACGTTACGATTTCAAGGGTATACTATGTAGAAGGTCTTGGTCATAACTTATTTTCAGTAGGACAGTTTTGTGATTCCAACCTAGAGGTTGCTTTTCGACAACATACTTGTTTCATCCGCAACTTGGAAGGAAAAGACTTGTTGAAGGGATCTCGTGGTGCAAATCTTTATACGTTGTCCCTACAAGACATGATGGCCGCCTCTCCAGTATGTCTTCTCTCTAAAGCATCTAAGACCAAGTCATGGTTATGGCATCGCAGATTATCTCATCTTAACTTTGATGCTATTAATCATCTGGCTAAAAACGAATTAGTTCGTGGTCTTCCAAAGCTCAAATTTTACAAGGACCATTTATGTTCCGCGTGTTCAAGGGGGAAAAGTACCAAGAAATCATACAAGCCCAAAGCTGAAGACACCAATCAAGAAAAACTTCATCTTTTGCATATGGATCTTTGTGGGCCAATGAGAACTGAAAGTGTGAGCGGTAAGAAAATCATCCTTGTTATTGTGGATGATTTCTCCAGGTTTACATGGGTTAGATTTCTACGTACAAAGGATGAAGCACCGAAGGCTATCATCACTTTTCTGAAATTCATTCAGGTACGTTTAAATACTACTGTCCGCCGAATTCGTACAGATAATGGAACAGAGTTCGTCAACCAGACTCTTCGTGATTACTATGAAGAAGTTGGTATCTCACATGAAACATCCGCTGCACGCACTCCACAACAAAACGGTGTCGTTGAAAGACGGAATCGTACGCTTATGGAAGCTGCTAGGACTATGTTGATTTATGCGAACGCTCCATTGTTCTTGTGGGCAGAAGCTATATCTACTGCATGTTTCACCCAAAACCGTTCTATCATTCGGAAACGCCATGGAAAAACACCTTATGAGCTTCTACATGATCGTAAACCCGATGTTTCATTTTTTCATGTGTTTGGTGCTCTTTTTTATCCAAACATTAATAGTGAGAACTTGGGCAAGCTTCAACCGAAAGCCGATATAGGTATTTTCATTGGTTACTCACCGTCCAAGAAAGCATACCGAATTTACAACCGTCGTCTTGGTAAGATCGTAGAAACTATGGACGCAGATTTCGATGAGCTGACAGCGATGGCTTCTGAGCAACGCAGCTCTGAACCCGCGCTTCATGAGATGGGAACCGGTGCTATTAGTTCCGGATTAGTTCCCAATAATCCTACTTCTACGTCATTTTTACCACCTACAAGGCCCGAGTGGGATAAACTGTTTCAACCGTTGTTTGATGAATTCTTTGATCCCCCAAATGATGAAGTTCCAGCACCCGTAGTGATAGCTCCAATCCCTGAAGTTATTGCTCCTGCTAATGAAGCTTTATCAAATGCATCTTCAATTAACATTGAACCGGATGCACCTTTACCAAGTGATTCTCAAACTACACCTGAATCGTCACCCCTACTTGTGCCTAATAATGTGGAAGAGGATTCTATTGATCACGATTTGGAATATGCTCACCTGCAAGAGCTTCCTTTCTTTGGTGTTGCGATACCTGAAAACCCTTCAGCCGTGTCTACCTCAGAAGAAGCTCCTTCTATTGTTCACTCCAGACCACCTAGGATTGAAAAACATAGCACCAAATGGACAAAAGATCACCCAATTAGGAATGTCATTGGTAATCTCGATCGACCAGTCTCTACACGCCATCAATTACAAGAGAGTGCACTCTATTGCTACTTTGATGCATTTCTCTCCGAAGTTGAACCTAAAAATTGGCAACAGGCTATGACTCAATCATCTTGGATTGAAGCCATGCAGGAGGAACTAAATGAATTCCAAAGACTTGAAGTATGGGAATTAGTTCCTCTCCCTGACAAGGTTAACATCCTTACTTTGTTATGGGTTTATAAGGTTAAACTCGATGAGATGGGTGCAGTATTGAAGAATAAGGCTAGATTGGTTGCTAGAGGATATAAACAAGCCTTGGGTATAGACTTTGAATAATCTTTTGCTCCTGTTGCAAGATTGGAGGCTATTAGACTATTCCTTGTGTATGCTGCTCATATGAACATGATCGTCTATCAAATGGATGTGAAGACGGCATTTTTGAACGGTGAACTAAGGGAAGAAGTCTATGTTAGTCAGCCGGATGGGTTCGTTAGCATGGAGTTTCCTAATCATGTGTACAAGCTTAAGAAGGCTCTCTATGGGTTGAAACAAGCTCCACGCGCGTGGTATGATCTCCTTTCAACATATCTCATCTCGGAAGGCTTCTCCAAAGGCAAGGTGGACCCCACTCTATTCACTCTCAAGGAGGACAACGACATGATTCTGGTACAAATTTATGTTGATGATATAATATTTGCTGCCACTAACATAGAATTGTCAAATCGCTTTGAGAAGATAATGTCCACACACTTTCAGATGTCAATGATGGGAAAATTTTCATTTTTCTTAGGATTACAGATTTCTTAGAATCCCAGAGGCATCTTTATTAATCAATCCAAATATGCTCTAGAAACTTTAAAGAAATATAACTTTGAAAATTGTGACCCCGTGGACACTCCAATGGTGGAGAAATCCAAGTTAGATGAAGATAGGAATGGGACTATTGTCGATCCAAAACTTTACCGTGGGATGATCGGCACCCTTCTCTATCTGACTGCTAGCATGCCTGATTTGCAATTTGCCGTATGCATGTGTGCCCGGTATCAGGCTCGGCCTACCGAAAATCACCAACATGTTGTTAAAAGGATCTTTCGGTATCTCAAAGGAACACTTCATCGTGGTCTATGGTATCCGAAAGATTCCTCTATTGATTTAATATCATACGCAGATGCCGATCATGCTGGATGTCAAGACACGAGGCGTAGCACTTCTGGATCTGTGCAACTCCTTGGAGATAGATTGATCAGTTGGTCTTCAAAAAGGCAGAAAAGCGCTGCAATTTCTAGCATGGAGACTGAATACATCGCCATGTCCGGTTGTTGTGCTCAAGTCCTTTGGATGAGATCACAATTAACTGACTACGGTTTGGGATTCAACAAAATCCCGATGTATTGTGACAACAAGAGCGCTATTGCCCTTTGCTGCAACTATGTTCAACACTCCCGGGCCAAGCACATAGACATTCGCTACCATTTCATTAAAGAGCAGGTGGAGAACGGAGTGATCGAGCTGTATTTTGTCACTACTGAGTATCAGCTGGCAGATATGTTCACCAAAGCCTTAGATCGAGGACGAATCGAGTTTTTGATCGACAAGCTTGGCATGAAATCATTCACTCCAACGACTCTCAAAGAATTGGCAGAAGAATCAGCTGAATAGTGGTGGTAAACTATCCAGGCGTATCCTTTGTTCGTGATCATGTATATTATCGTATATATACAAACCACAAAAAGAAAAATACAAAAATATAAAACCAAGAAAAACCATAAAAAATATAAAACCTAGAAAAACCATAAAAATTATAAAATCAAGAAAAACCAAAAATATTTTTTCGTTTTTAAATCGGGCATGTCTTTTAGTACGGTAATATTTACGGCTTTAGAAATGTCGATCAATATTGACACGGCGCCATAAATAGAGTCCGTATAAAAGTTGTACATTTTTAAAACATGCCCATTATGGCTTGTAGTTATTTCTGACTGCAACCCGGTTTTCATATTAAAGTCACGTATTTCCTTGGAAAACGTTGGCTCACAACGGGAATTAATTTTCTCGGGCATGATTTACAAGCTAAATCATGCAAAGGGATCAAGTTTACTTTACAACTTGGTCTAACACAAGTTAGTGTACGTCTCAGTGCATTAATTTGTCAAAATAAGAGAAATCTTATTGCCACCTCGAATCAATCTTTTCAAGACATTAATTGGAAATGTTTTCATCAATATTTGACTTCTTAAACAATGACTACAGCTCTTTAAATAGAAAACGGGTCATCGTTTAAGGGGGAGAAAATATTAAATAATCATCTTCGTCATCAAAACAATTTTCAGGACTTCTGGATGAACTTCCGAATGAAGGAGTTGCGGACGAACTTCCGAATGAAGGAGTTCCGGATGAACTTCCGAATGAAGGAGTTCCGGATGAACTTCATCCGAATGAAGGAGTTCCGAACGAACTTCCGAATGAAGAGTTCCGAGTGAACTTCCGAATTAAAGAAGTTCCGAACGAACTTCCGAATGAAGGGTTCCGAGTGAACTTCCGATTGAAAGAAGTTCCGAGTGAACTTCCGAATGAAGAAGTTCCGAATGAAGGACTTCCGAATGAAGAGTTCCGAATGAAGAGTTCCGAATGAAGAAGTTCCGAATGAAGGACTTCCGAATGAAGAGTTCCGAATGAAGAGTTCCGAATGAAGAGTTCCGAATGAAGAAGTTCCGAATGAAGAAGTTCCGAATGAAGGACTTCCGAATGAAGAAGTTCCGGATGAAGGAGTTCCGAATGAAGAGTTCCGGATGAAGAGTTCCAGATGAAGAGTTCCGAATGAAGAGAAAGATTCGTTGGTGGTAGACCATAGTTAGTGCACCACAAGCTACTGCAACGATCCATCTAATGGGTCGTACATTTCAGGTCCACTTTATATTGGTTTTTTAATTGTGAATATGTATATTTGTGAACATTGTGCTTGTACGGCTTGATGTAGTGTTAAGGTATGATAATTTTTCAAGAATTTCTCACGAGATTCTAAATCTTTCAAAATATATCATACTAAAGCACTACAACTATCCCTTATTAACTTAAGGGGGAGCATTAACATGTTCTATCGCCAAACATCGATTTCATTTTTTACCCAAAGACCGGTTAATCCATTCAATATCCCAAATATTAATGGTTAACATTTTGGATAAGGGGAGAAAATGGGATTAAGGAGACTTAAATGATACTTGGCTAAAAGATGAAAAAGACTTAACGATATTCTAACTTAATATGTGTAAAGCACATGTTAAGGGGGAGCGTTTTTGATGAACAAAACACCCAAGGTACAAAACTTTTGATTTCAATATCACAAGTACCTTAGGTGATTTTCAATGATTTTTTCATGGTGGCTATACTTTCCCAAAACACGCTTAATTCACGACGAATGTGGTGACAAAAGGGTGGTAGGAATAGGTTTAGTCCAATGATTCATCAGAGCTGATGGAATCTTCCCAAGGAAAATTCCCTAGATAGAATTAGAAGTCCTAGGAAATTTGGAGAAAGATTGTGAACGGAGCTGAATGCCGACCAAGTACTTAAGCTAGCACTGGAACAATCACAACAAGGTTCTAGTTATGACGTATTGGTAAGCATTGAAGGGGTTGAAGAATGAAAAAGAAATGTAAAGATAAAGGGTGTAAAGAAAGAAGCCCTCCTTACAACTTTAGGCAGAAACCGGGTCAATACATATGCTATTGAGATCATTTTTGTTAATGATTCTCGATATTGAAGAAAGACATCATGGACCCAGTGATGCAATGCACAACCCTTCCCAGCTAACTCAAATATCTCTCAAAAGGTATTTGTTTTAATCACACGGAGATTAACACGTTATCTATTGGTTTATTCACTCCGAATAGACTGATATTGAAAAGGTGGCACTCCTCTCCAGCCATCGCTCACTAAATCAAAACGCACTATCGAGTCTAGAGCCAAGAGATCATCAAAAGTCTCATTAGGACACTTTCCATTTATTCCTTGCTTTCTCACACACTGTGAAAAGTAAGAGATTTTCATGAGTCCTACGCAGTATTCCTGTAATATTGCCAGAACATCCGAGTAATACGCAAGTATTACAATGAAGATGGAAATCCTGCTTGAGCCAACATCAAACAAGCTCATGGTAGGTTACACGTGCGGTTCTTTTAGAACCAATCTTGTGAAAAACTGGAAAGAAACAGTGGTTTAATTCTTAATTGAACTTAAACTCGTTCCAGGCCTCTACGCATTATCATATGATCTTGCCAGAACACTCAAAGTGACTCTTTATTGATCACAGTGACGAGTGGAAATCCTTCTAGTGTTAACATCAAACAGCACTTGGTAGGTGACGTGCAAGACTCTTTATGAATTGAGCTCGTGATAACTGGAAAGCAACGATGGTGAAAATCTTAATTGAAATTCACTTGTTCCAGGTTTCATGAATTGACGGCTTAAAATCACAAGGATAATTTATCCAAGTGATTCACTCTTTATGTTCGCAGTCAGCTTTGGACGGTCGAATAAAGAGAACGGGTTTACCCGCGAAATCCTGTCAGGAAGTTACTTAATTGAAACTATCCGTCACGGGTACGATATCTAATATCGCCCAACGGTCTTCACCGACCGGAGGTAAAATGCTACCGAATTAGAATAAAATGTCAAAGCCATTTTATTCGTGTCGTTGCTGTGTACCTGTTAAAGACGGTGGCGTTGCTGTGTACCTGTTGAAGACGGTGGCGTTGCTGTGTACCAGTTAAAGACGGTGGTGTTGCGGTGTACCTGTAGAAGTCGTTCCCACATACTTATGTTTTTCTGCATCAAAGTTCAGCAAAAATTCAAGAAAGTACAAGATGAAGTCTTCCGCTGTACCAAACTCTGAAGCTTTCGAGAATTCAACAAAAAAGACATAAGTGTGTGGAACATGGAGTCACGAGGAGGCAAGATTCACAAAAAGGCAAAGATCGCACGTGAAAGGCCAAAAGAACAATGCTCTCAAGCCAAAGCCTAAAAGATCAAACCAACATATTCACAACAAAAAGAGAAAGAAGAAAAGACTACGCGCTGAAGAACGAAGACTTAGTATAGTATGCTAGGTTTAGAACTTTGTAAACGTGGAGTGACCTCCCTTAGGGGGAGATTGTTAGAAATACGTTTTTACGTATATTAGAAGTATCGGTCACTCCACAAATATTATTAATGTTGTAATAGCTCGTAGTTAGTGTTACTTATTAAGTTAAGTAAGAAACCGACCCATGGGCTTGTCATGGGTCGGCCCAAGCCCAAATAAGGGCCTAGGATATAAATACCCCTTTCCACCATGGAAAGGGGTTGGTTGTTGTTCATTTCTTGTTTTCACTTGAATAAAATACACATAGTTTTCTCTCACTTTCTCTCTCTAGTTTCTCTCTCTAGAAAACATCAACCCACTTCATAGATTCATAGGTTATCAAGATTCTACACCCCCTAAACCGGACCAACCAGACACACCCTTAACAGTGGCAAACCGACTCGGCCGGTTGCCACTGCTTGTGTGACATCACAACTGGCGGCTGCCGGTGGTTCCTCTCGGCTAGTCGCTGACCAAAACGGAGTTCCCACCGGTCGTGTGCTGGTGGTTCCCCCTGTTGTGCCGCGGTTTCCCATGCTTGACCCAAAACCGCCACCGGCTGTAGGCCGGTGGTGGTGGCTTCTTGCTGTCGAGACCCCCAAACACCACAAGGACACCCGACTCAAATCGGGGTCCCTAGTCTTGTTACCGACTGAGACCAACACCAAACTGAGACACGAGGTCTCGGTTGGTGGTGCGAACCAAGACACGCCGAGAGTCATGGGGCTCTTGGTTGGGTGTCGGCCGAGTAAACCAACCCGAAAATATCCCTTAATTTTGCCCCCATGATTACATGACATGTTTTTAATTACTTGTTTATTTAATCCCATGCTCATGTGTTCATAATTAAATAAAAAGTATTAAAAAAAGGGATAACGGATTACCAAACGCGTGTAACGAATGGAGGTTAATAACACGAACACGATGCTTGAATAAATCAACAAAAAATCAAATCAAACACCCCTTGTGGTGTTGGTGTTGCCGGCGGCCAAAGGAGACAAATGGGCTAGGGTTTTTAATTTTTCTGTCAAAATTATGTTATGAAAACTCTATGCTTTTAGTTTCCTTTAGTTTATCAAAAAAATGGGCTTGGTCCCTTGTCTCTTTGGTGCCGCGGCAAGTAAGGCACACAAGGAAAAAACCCGAAGTTTTTCCAGTGCTATATTTTACGTCTTTGTATGTTCGTGTTTTCGTGTTACATTATAATTAAATGTTCGTGTTATATATAATTACTTGTACGTAAAGATATTAATCGTATTATATTAATTAAGTACGTAATTACATGTTCGTGATTTTATACGTTCATGATTTCATGTTCGTGATTATAATTATTATTGTTAATAATTATCGTGTACCATCGCGTACTTAATACTTATCGGGTAATAGTACGTACATAACTTCTGTAATTACTAATCGTGACACGTGTTCACGCTATAAAAGGAAAGTTTTAATATGTACGTACGTTTACTAAGTGTACTTGTAGAAAAGCGATAATCTTATAACTAATAAAGAGGGTTGTTGTTTTTCTAGAGAGAGAAACTAGAGAGAGAAATAAAGAAAACTTTATTATGTGAAAAATGAACTAAACAACCAACACCCCTTTCCATGGTAGAAAGGGGTATATTTACCAAGTCCTTTAATGGACTTGGGCTTCCGGTCCATGAACATGCTCATGGGTCGGGCTAATGTAAATAATAATAAAACATATACTACGAGCTTATAACTATATTGTTAGAGTGACCGAGACTTTCTTAATACAAAAAACGTATTTCCAACAATCTCCCCCAAAGGGAGGTCATTCCAAATTTACAAAGTCCTAATCTAGCATATTAGATCTTGTTCTTGAGCTCGTAATCCACTTTCTCTTTTCTTCTTTATGTGAATATGTGTTGAATAATATCAGGCTTTTGCTTGGAACATGTTCTTTTGGCCTTTCACATGCAGTCTTTGTCTTCTTGTGATATTCGCCTCTTCTTTACTTCATGTCTCACTTACCTATCCTTTGTTGAATTCTTGAAAGTTTCAGAGTCGATACAGCGGAAGACTTTTAGGTCAGACTTTCTTGAATTTGCTGAAATATTTGATGCAGAAGGAATAAGTATGTGAAGACGACTTCAACTGGTACACCGCAACGCCACTGTCTTTAAATGTAGCAACATAATAAGACACGAATAAAATGGCTGTGACATTTTATTCTGATTTGGTAGCATTTTAACTCCGGTCGGTGAAGACCGTTGGACGATAATAAATATCGTACTTGTGACAGGTAGCTCTAATTAAAGATCTCATTGACAAGATTTTGCGGGTAAACCCGTTCTCTTTATTCGACCGTCCAAAGCTGACTGCGAACATAAAGAGTGAATCATTTGGATTAAAAATCCTTATGATTGAAGTCGTCAATTCATAAAACCTGGAACAAGTGAATTTCAATTAAGATTTTCACCATCGTTGCTTTCTAGTTGTCACGAGCTTGATTCAAATAGAATCTTGCTTGTCACCTACCGCAGTGTTGTTTGATGTTGACACTGGAAGGATTTCCACTCTTCATTGTGAACACTAAATAGTGCCACTCTGAGTGTCCTGGCAAGATCACTTGGATAATGCGTAGAGGCCCTGGAACAAGTTTAATCTCAATTAAGAGTTAAACCATCGTTTCTTTCCAGTTATCACAAGATTAGTTCTTAAAGAACCGCACGTGTCACCTACCATGAGCTTGTTTGATGTTGGCTCAAGCAGGATTTCCATCTTCATTGTAATACTTTCGTATTACTTAGATGTCCTGGCAATATTACAAGAATATTGCGTAGGACTCATAAAAATATTTCTTGTTTTTAAAAATTGTGTCCTAATGAGACTTTTTGATGATCTCATGGCTCTAGACTCAATAGTGCATTTTTGTTTTGGTGAGCGGAGGCTGGAGAGGATTGCCACCTTTTCAATATCAATTTATTCGGAGTGAATAAACCGATAGATAACGTGTTGAACTCCGTGACATTAAAACAAATTTCTTTTGAGAGATATTTGAGTTGGCTGGGAGGGGTTGTGCATCGCATCACTGGTTCCATGATACTTTGTCTTCAAGATGAGTTGACCCGGTTTTTGCCTAAGTTGTAAGGAGGGCTTCTTTCTTTACACCCTTTATCTTTATATTTCTTTTTCATTCTTCAACCCCTTCAATTCTTACCAATACATCATCACTAGAACCTTGTTGTGATTGTTCCAGTGCTAGCATCAGTACTTGGTCGGCATTCAGCTACGTTCACAGTCCATTCTCCGTCTTTCCTAAGGACTTCTATTTTCTAACTATGGAATTGTCTTTGGGAAAATTCCTCCGGTTGTTGGAAGAATCATTGGACTAGCACCTAATCCTACCACCCTTTTGTCACCACATCCGTCGTAAATTAAGTGTGTTTTGGGTAAGTACTTGTCACCATGAAAAAATCCTTGAAAACTCACTTAAGATACTTGTGATATAAATATCAAAGTTTTGTATCTTTAAGTGTTTTTGTTCATCAAAAAGGCTCCCCTTAACATGTGCAACACCCATATTAAGTTGGTTTATTCTTGAAGTCTTTTTCATGTTTAGCCAAATATATCATAAAGTCTCCCTAATCCCATTTTCTCCCCTTATCCAAAATGTTAACCATTAATATTTTGGATATAAATGGATTAACCGGTCTTTGGGTAACAAAATGAAATCAATTTCTGGCCAAAGAACATATCAATGCTCCCCCTCAAATTAATGAGGGTTAGTTTTAGTGCTTGAGTATGATAGATTTTGAAAGATTTAGAATCTCGTGAGAAATTCTTGAAACATTATCATACTTTCACACTACATCAAGCCACAAAAGCACAATATTCACAATATTTACATATTCACAAATTAAACAATATGGAGATGACCTGAGGTAGTACGGCCCATTAGATGGATCGTTGCATCATCTTGTGGTGCGCTCCATATGGTCTACCACCAACGAATCGTTCAAGACTCCTCATTAGACGTCTTTCTTGCAACTTGTCACTAATCTTGTTGATCAGGTAGGTTGCACTTGTTTCGTACCCTTTGTGCCACTAGACGGTAAGTTTGGGATGCTTCCTGGTTCTGTTGATCCGAATCAATGTGTCCCGAACTTGCTGAAGAGTCCTGTCACTAAACTTGGAAAGTTCCGCTATTCTCAGGAATTTCTTCTCACCAGATCCATTCAAGTAGAAAGTGTCTGGAACCCGTTTTATAGTCCTTGTGTAGGGACTTTTGTCGTGATGAATAGCATGAACCTTAGTGTATGGAGCAGTGAGGTTTAGCTTCTTCTGATAACTCTCAACGCTAAGTTGCAAGTCTTCAACTCTCTTCTTGATCACAATGCGACGAGTATACATTCATAGAGCTGAATTCAGGGTAATGTAGTCTTCAGTGTCCAAGTGTTTGAGTGTGTCTTGAGTCATCAACAGTAACATGTCCTCAATGTCAACAAGAGGAAGATCCGAAAAATCTCCTTCCATGACGGTGTAGGATTTGTCGTCTTCTCTTTTTAATATGATCTTTGTTATATGATGATAGCCGACTTTGGGTTCAATCCTTACTCCTAGAATGGCTTTGATTCGGAACTCGGATTTTACTGGAGTCTTTGACTTGAAGCCAGATGCATAGCTGTAAGCTTTCTGTATGGTTTCTCCCCAATATGATGCACCCAATTCAGCATAATGATCATACTCAGGAATTAATTTCCTTACCCATTGATACAAGGCTTTTGCCCATATAAAAATTAAAGTTCAAGTTATCGATATCTTAACGAATTGATTTCCGGTTCAAAGTACGACTCTATTGTTTTTGGTGAAACAGATGTTTTTGGTTGTTTTTAAAATAAAAGTGCAAAGACGTAAATGAAAAGGACGTTAAAGTAAATCTAAGTCTAATTTAAAATAAAGTGCGAGTATTTAAAAGTGTGACGAAAATTAAAAGGCACTAAAATAAAATATTTTTTTGGTAAAGGGTTTCCCCGGTAAATATATTAACCAAAAAAGCGTTGAAGTACAAAGGAATGTGGCTAAGATACCACATTAACCGCATGCTACAGGCAGCATGTTAACACGTGATTATGTTATGGCATAAACACAAACTAATCTAGAACTACAATGCAAGTAAACTAGAAAGAAACCAAGATGCAAACATGAAGTCACACATTGTCTTTAGCTTCCACCAACAGCACGAAAGGAGCAAATGATATCCAAATGAGCCTGCCTCCTTAAAAAACCTTGCCAAAGAAAACCCAGTGGGAAAAACCTTGGACAAGGAAAAAAGAGTACAACCCTCACCCGGCACTCCTATTATGAAGAACTCTAGAGCTCGGCACCCTCCATTTGTCAAGCAGCAAACTCGACTTGGCAGACAACTTCTTAAAACGAAATGAAATCAACTTCAACTGAATAGTATCACAAATAAGCTGAACAATCTGATCAACAGCCAACAGCTTTTTCTTGAAAAGTCTTGAATTACGTTCCATCCATATAAAGTACGCAGTAGCAGCCAACACAAGACGGGCAAGGATGCTAGGACAAGACTTTCCCCTAGAAATTGGAATAACATAGGCTAAAATATCATCAATCCGAGGGGGGATGTTATCCATATCACATAGGCCCCGAACCTTAAACCAAACCTGCATAGAATAAGAACATTCAAAGAAAAGATGGTCATGAGAATCCGGCACCAATTTACACAACGGACATCGTAGAAGGCTTAGATCCACCAAAGGGCCAACATCCCATTGCCTAAGCCGATCTTGTGTCTTCAATTTTCTTCTAACCACTAACCATAAGTGGATAGAGTGACGAGGAATACAATGAGCAAACCAAACAGCATGAAACCAATCAACCATCAAAGCCCTATCCCGAATGGAGTCCCAAGCTAAAGAAACTGAAAAAGGATGTAAAACCCCATTTATATCCCGCCACATCAAATCATCATCCTGAGCATCATTAATAACAGGGACCGGGATAGAGACAATGTTCGGAAATCTAGCATACCAATCCTGCGGCCACTGCCAAATACCATCAGTAATAAGATCCCTTACCTTATTAGATAGAGAGAGCCCCGATCTTGTAATACTTCGAAACGAAAGAACGTCCCTTAACGGACATAAATCTGCCCATTTGTCAAACCACATAGAAGCCAATCTACCATTATTAATCTTGTACCAAATAAATTGACGAATGCGTGGTCTAATCTGTAGAAGTTTTCTCCAGCCCCAACTCATATCACCTATACATGGAACGTCCCAGAAACTTCGATCCTTTAACTTGTAAGAATAAATCCATTTAACCCATAAAGACTCTTTACGAGTGAGAATACACCAGATATGAGAAACCATTAAAGCAGTATTAAAATCAGAGAGCTTACGAATACCAAGTCCACCTTCATAAAATGGGATACAAACAGAGTCCCAAGCGACTTTAGCCTTACCTTTCTTCATTTCACCTTGACACCATAAGAAGCCTCTCATAAGTTGTTCCAAATCATGAATAATCCGAACAGGTAAGACAAAGACAGACGCCCAGTAGATATGCATTGATGAAAGAACTTAACGAACTAATTGGAGTCTTCCTACTAAAGAAAGAAATTTATTGCGCCAATCATTAACTCTACTTTCAAGTTTTTCAACAAGTACTTTACAATCCCTATATAGAAGCCTGGACGAAATGAGAGGGACACCAAGATATCGGACAGGTAACTCGCCTTCAGCAAATGGCATGATATGTAAAATACTACTCTTAACAGCAGTAGCTACATTACAGAAGAAAACTGTGCTCTTTGGGATACTTGGAACCAAACCTGAAGCTATCTTAAATTCCTCCAACGCATCCATAATAACCTGCACAGAGTCCAAGTGACCCCTAGCAAACAAGAAAAGATCATCTGCAAAACAGAGGTTGATAATACGCTGTTGCTCACAACGGTTGTGAAAATAAAAAACCTCTGCATTTAGAACCCTCCGCTGCAACATAAGTGAAAGGATCTCCATGATCAACGTGAAAAGATATGGAGATAACGGATCACCTTGCCGGAGACCTCTTTTTCCTTGAAACCAGCCATATAAATTACCATTTATGCAAATGGAATATGAAGTAGTAGAAACACACGTCATAATCCAATCAACCATTAAATGGTGGAATCCAAAACCAATCAGAATGTTACGCAGAAACTGCCAATCCACCGTATCGTAAGCTTTCTGAATATCCACCTTAAAAGCACATCTTCGAGCACTAAAATAAAATAACGCAAACTTAAAACTAAACTAAGGCAAACTTAAAGCGCAACTAAAACTTAAACTAAGGCAAGACCTAAAAATAAATCTAAGGCAAAAAAAAAACTTAAAGTGCAACTAAATAAAAAGGCGGGAAAAATAAAGATTGAAAATTAAAAATTAAAAACTGAAATTAAAAGAACCTGAAAAATAGCTCATCCGGAATAAACCTTCGTTCGGAATAAACATTCATCCGGAATGTCACCTTCGTTCGGAATGTTCTTCTTCACTCGGAATATTTACCCAAAACCTTGATCCGAAATAAAATGCTTACTCGGAATATGTCACCTATCCGGAATAAACTTCTTGATTCGGAATGTAGCTTTGATCCGGAATGTTGCCCTTGATCCGGAATACTCTTGATCCGGAATAATATTCCGAATAGAACTCCTTGATCCGGAATATGTCACTTATTCCGGATGGAAGTCCTTGGTCCGGAATATGTCCTTGATCCGGAATGTTAGGTTGATTCGGAATGTCTGATATTCCGGATAAATCGTTTGATCCGGAATAATAAATTATTCCGAATAAACTAATTGATCCGGAATGTTGGATATTCCGGATGAATCACCTTGGCTAAAACCTTGATCCGGAATGTTGAAGATTCCGAATAGAGCACTTTGATCCGGAATAATTAATTATTCCGGATGAACGACTTTGATACGGAATATTTTCAGCAAACACCTTCACACGGAATAACTTTGGCCTTTGATCCGGAATATTTCCTGGGAATACACAGTAACAGACAAGCGAAGAACAGGGATACCAAGATATACACGAATCTAATAAAAACTAAACAAAATCAACCACTAGATTAAATCAAACTAATCAATAAACATGTATTAATCATAAACAAACAATTCAAAACAATCAAACTAACAAAACTAACCACAATAATCAAAACCCACTTAATATATTTAACAAAAACTCAAGAACATGAACATGAACAAATCAACATAAAGATTAAAGAAATGAAGATAGGAGATTAACAAGATAAAGTAAAGATTGACAAGAATTAAATGGAAACTTACTTGAAATTAAAGGAATTTAAGGTGCAAGACAAGTATTTAAATTGGACAAGAAATTAAATGGACATGAATTTAAATGTGCAGGAAAGTAAAATGGAAGAAATAGTGTGTCAAACTATCCAACAAGAGTAAAAATGAAATGATCCTAATCTATATATAGGGGAGATTAAGGAGTGCTTAGGAAGCTTCCTCCTTCATTCATCTTTTCCTTAATTGCACACTTAAGTCCTTCTCTTCTTAATCTTTTGTTAATCTTGGACTTTAATGGCTTTGTCTCGGGATTTCTTTGAACTTGTCTTTGAATTTTCTTCATAAATAAGACTCGAGTTCTTCGGCTTTTAGTAAACTTCCGTCTTTTGACTTTTTCTTCGATAAATCTTCATAATTGGTCTTGGACTTCCGTTCTTTTTGCACTCTTGACTTCTTGACTTCGTCTTTTGTCTTATTCTTCGATAAAAGCCCGTGAATGCCCGTGT
Source organism: Glebionis coronaria (assembly GCA_025667525.1). Lineage (NCBI taxonomy): Eukaryota > Viridiplantae > Streptophyta > Magnoliopsida > Asterales > Asteraceae > Glebionis > Glebionis coronaria. The sequence goes on along the minus strand of JANFOE010000201.1, from coordinate 646,069 downwards.
TTTCTCCACTTTTCACCTTTTCGTCCTAAATCACAACAAAAACACAAACCACGCATAATTCCGACATAAATGACATAAAATATATGTTTTGGCTTGGTTATTATTGTAATTAAGTGGTAAAAAGGATGGGTGTTTACACACCTATCATACACTTGACCATTGCAATGTCCTCATGCAATGCATTAGTTACAAAGCACGTTTACATTTTCATTATAATCAATCCACATTGGCCTTTATTAAAGAGACAGAAAATTATAAACATAAAGAAATCAAAAGCTTACCTTAGGGTTTTGAAAATGTCATGAATGATCATCATCCTCAAGTTTTCACTTTCTCCAAACCAAGCTTAAAAACGAGATCATTGTTATTATAAGTTAGCAAACTAACACGAACTCATGTGGGCCAATTATTCACTTAGACTCCCTTATTCCTAGGTGTATCTCTTATATTTTATTGTTGTCTTAAATGATCACGAGGATGCATTGTTGACTTATTTCGATAGTTATTTAGGCCGAAAATAAAGTGAACGATTTAATCAATAGTTAGCTAAAGGACAAAATCTTTTAAAACTGCTTCTCGGGACCCTATAAAGTTCATATCTTGGCATAACTCGCTTCGCAATTTGAGACCTTTCTCGGACCGATATTTGGCAGCGACTTCATACTTCAAACCTTGAGAGACGTTCATGAAATTATGGCCTTCTCTTCATAATAGGAATTTCTTCACTTGAAGTTTTGAGAGATTCTTCATACTTGGACCACGACTTCTTCATTTTTCTCCAATCTTTACTTTGGACTTTGATATACAACGATCCACCTCCTTTTATGACTTGGATCTATTTATCCTCATACCTTGCTAGGGTCTTTTCGGATACACTTCTCCATGACTTTTGGGGAGTTTTTGCTTTTCGTCGTGTGTCTCAATCCTTCATATTGATCTTTGATAAATGATTCTTTACATCACTTTGGATCTTTAGCAACCAAAATGTAGCCCTCATGCCTTGTTAGGGCCTTTTTGGACTCGCCAATCTTCGCATCCCGCTTCAATAAGTTATGCCTTGGCTATGAACTCTAATCCATACCGAGCAACTTTTAAACGATCTTGGGCTAGAAGCTAAGTAACTTTTCAAATCGTACAACCTTATTTATTGTAGATAAATTTATTAGCAAGTGATGGGAGAATAGGCTTATAATTAACTCACATAAATTCACGAAAGAATACCAAACTTATAATTGGCTCTATCATCTCTCGTTCTCCACAGTTTAAAATCTCAAGGAATGAGACTCGTGGATGCCTATTAAATCAAAGTTTTGGGTGTTCGAGTCGCCTATAGGATCTTGCAAACTCTTAGACTTTTTCAAGTTTAGAAATCGCATTTTAAAGTTCCCTTGATAAACGACTCTCTAGGATCAATTATAGGAACTTGCGAAAAGTTCTTGTTCTTAACCCGTGAGAGTTAAGACTTTCGCGTTTTATAGCTCCCTATATAAAAGCCTAGCAAAACTTGACTTAAACACGTAAAGGATACTAGCTAGAGTAAACTTAGATAAGTAAACTTGGGTTTAGTCAAAAGGTTCACAACGTTTGAAAATTAAAACCACTTTATTAAAGATTTATTCTAACAAAGAAAGAAAAATAACTATACAAAGGTAAAAACTAATAGGCCAAAATAGATCAAAAATTTTGAAAAATGTCGAAAAATTGATTTTTCGGTTAAAATGAGGACAAATACAAGGAAAAGAGCCACTTAACTTCGATAGAAGTCCCCCCTTACACTTAAGATAAACATTGTCCTCGATGTTTAAGCATATGGAGTAAACTCCCCTACACTTAGGACATTGTGCACTTTGTTTAAATCTCGCTAAGGAAGAGACAACTAAAGAGATTCTTATTTTAATATTGAGAAAATATAAAATAGTGAATCGAAAAGAGTTTAGGATAGAACCGGGAAGAAGGGAACATAGAATCACGGGTCGTCAAGAATCATCAAGAGTGGATTATTGAGCGCTCGAATCCCTGAATAGTGGAAGAGAGGAAATAGCAAACACCAACGGGTCTCCCCTACACTTAGGATAAAGAAAGCTAAAAGATAGATGCATGGGTTGCCTCCCAAGAAGCGCTTGATTTTTGTTAATCGAGTCGTGAGCCTGACTCGACCTTGATTACCATAGGAAGAAGCATGAAACATATCCACCGGGATCAAAGACATAGTTTTCGTCCATCAAGTAGCACAAGCTTAAGGCGAACAAGGCAAGTCATAGAAGAGTAGGCAAGGTTCCCTTAAGCAGCGATGGAGCACGGTGGGAGCAAGGGTGAAGTGGTGCGAGCAGATTTCCATAAGTTCCAAAGATATTTCCTTTTATTTCATCAGGTGGATACTGAGATGGCTGCAGAATATCGATACCGGGGTCGAACACCTTTTCCTTTAGGGGAAAAAAGCACTCAGGCTCAGCAGAATGTGAAGAAGATCCGCGAAGAAGATGCACAACCTCGTCCTCAAAAGATGGACAAAGAGGTGTTAACTCATACGTGCTGCGGATAGTGGTGTCGACCGGTTGCTTCTCCTTCGAAAGAACTTTCTTCAAATCCAAAGTAGGATCAAGACGATAATCTTCAAAATCTAAAGGAGGAGCATCACTCTCATGAGGGAAGTATGTATTGAGAAATGTAGAGAAGTCTTCCTCAAAAGAGTAATCATCCAAAGTAGGATTAAGCATGGATGACGGAGGACCTTCATCATGAGAAGAGTCACTCGAAAGAGTATCGGCCTCATCAAAATCATCATAAGTGGGAAGATCGGGATACTCAGAAGTAAGGTCATCATAATCATCCGAATCTGAGCTAGAATCATCATCATAAGCATCAAAGATCGGTGGAGAATCATAAATGGGTGAAGGTTCCAAATTGGAGAGAGAATCATCCACATCATCTTCAAAAAGTGGATTATCAATGCAAGACTCGAATAGAGGATTGTTGTAGATGACAAAATCATCGAGCACATTAATCATATTCGCAGATTCTCGTCCATAGGATTTGCTTGTAAGCTTCCCCATTTTGAAAACTTGTGCATCATCCCCGACTCTTAAGATGAGCTCACCCTCGGCAACATCAACTAGAGCTCGTCCGGTTCTCAAGAATGGCCGACCAAGTATTAAAGGAACACGAGGGTCCATTTCATAATCAACAACGACAAAGTCGACCGGAAAAGTGAAGGTGCCAACTTTAATGAACACATCTTCGGCTATACCAACGGGGTAAGCGAGTGTGCGATTTGCAAGTTCAAGGGTCATCTTTGTTGGAGTGAGGTCGGGTAATGATAGTGTTTTCCAAACACTCAAAGGCATAAGATTAATACTGGCCCCGAGATCAGCAAGGACAGTAAATTCTTCGGTTTTGTTAAAAAGGCAAGGCAACACAAAACGACCGGGATCTCCAAGCTTTTCCGGAAGTTCTTTAAGAATAACTGCAGAACAGTTTTCATTTAAGCGTGTGTTGGCGAGCTCAATCAACTTCTCCTTCTTGTTAAGCAATTCCTTGAATGCTTTGACAAATTTCGGCATGTGGACAAGTGCTTCGACAAGGCTAATGTTGAAATTTAGTTGAGAGATCATCTTCTAAAAATTTGACATTTGACAGTCATCCTTGGTGAGCATTGTGGTCTTGCCTAGCCGTGAAGGATAAGGGATATTGGGTTTGGGTGGTGAAGGTGTAGACGGTGAAGGTTGAGATGTTGAAGGGTTCTTCTTGGATACATCGTCATGACGAGGCGGAGACGGTAATGGTGCACTAATACTAGGTGTAGGAGGAGTAGGGATAAATGGTGGTGGAGGAGGTGTAGATGATGGGGGTGGGATAGGTGGTCCTACTATGGTAACTCCACTACGGGTGGTAATAGCACTCACATTAGCTCGCGGATTGGTGACGGTGTTAGAATGTAGAGAACTCGAGGAAGAAGGTTGAGTTGTGGGCAAAAAACTAGCAAGCATATTCTTCAAATCATTCGTTTGATTGCTGAAGGAGGATTGGATATTATCTCGAAGCTCGGATCTAATGTCATTCCCTTGCTTGGTAATATCTCCTTTCAAGTTAATAATTTGGCTCTGCAGATTCTTGATTTGCTCACCTTGGGTTCTCATCAAAGCTTCAACATCGAGGTTAATGGGTGGGGCTTGTTGAGCGGGTGGGTGATAAGGATTAGAAGCTCTTGGTGGGATTTGGTTTCTTCTAGTATAGGTGTTGTTGGGGTTTTGGTTTTGAGGAGAAAAACCGGGTGAAAGGTAGTTGTTTGACCGGTAACTCAGCAAATTTCTATCCCCTTGAGGTCGAGCTTGGTAATTTTCCGGTGAATAATTACCATAAGCTGGATACACGTTTTCTGGATTTCCTTGTGTAGAAGGACAATCAGTGTATGAGTGTGGACCGCCGCATGTTTCACAAGGATTGGCAACCGCTTTAACTTGTTGTTGTTGGTTTGAAGCGAGAAGCAAGATACTTTTGTTCATTTCGGTCATCATGCGGGTGAATTCGGTCATATCGGGGCTTGCTGAAGTAGAGGAAACATTGACTCTCGGGTTGTTCCTTGAAGAAGCGGAGGAATCCCAGTTTTTATGATGAGTAGTCATGTTTTCAATAAGCTCTCTACACTCCTCGGGTCTCCTTTTCATAAATGTGCCACCGGCGGCTGCATTAATCGTATCACGATCTCGAAAAGTCAAACCCTTGTAGAAAGTATCAATTAAGGTCATAGGGAGCATGTTGTGGTTTGGACAACGATCGATCAAGACATTATATCGTTCCCAAGCATCAAAAAGAGATTCATCGGGGTCTTGCATGAAACCGCTGATTTGATTGCGAAGGCTCGTGACCATGGATGGTGGAAAGTAGCGCGACAAAAAGCGTTGAGTCATGTCATCCCAAGTATGAATTGAATTCTTCGGGAGACGACCAAAACATTTCTCGGCATGATGTGATAAAGTATGTGGGAAGAGTTGTAGGCGAAGAACATCCATTGTGGCACCGGGCAACTTCATGCTTTGAGTGATTGTAATGAACTTGTCGAGGTGTTTGTTGGTATCATCATCAGGCATTCCGGCGAATGGATTAGTTTGCACTTGCTGAATCATGTGGTGCTTCAACGAAAACTCCGGAGCCGTGATTTGCATCGACGCAATCGGTCCTCCTCGGCCAAACATGGTAGGTTGACAAAGCTCCTCCATGGTCCGAAGATCGGGCTGTGGAAGAACATTGTTGTTATTGTTGAGGTGCGGTGGATTATTGTTGTTGTTAACACCTGTCATACTTAAATCTGCCATAATTAGAAGATCTAGTACGCATACACCTACAAAGGCAAAAGAAAAAGAAACCAAACACAAAGAGAATATATATACACAATAAAAATAAAATCTTTTTGGATTTTTGAAATTTTTAATTTTTATGGATTTTTACAATTTTTAATTTTTATGGTTTTTTGAATTTTTTAAGCAAGAAAATAACGCTCACAAGTGAACGGATCCCAAAAAGCAACGCGTCTCTCACAGAAACCGTTAATCTTTACGAAAAGAGCCGGCAGCGGCGCCATTTGATACAAGGCTTTTGCCCGTATAAAAATTAAAGTTCAAGTTCTCGATATCTTAACGAATTGATTTCCGGTTCAAAGTACGACTCTATTGTTTTTTGTGAAACAAATGTTTTTGGTTGTTTTTAAAATAAAAGTGCAAAGACGTAAATGAAAAGGACGTTAAAGTAAATCTAAGTCTAATTTAAAATAAAGTGCGAGTATTTAAAAGTGTGACGAAAATTAAACGGCACTAAAATAAAATAACGCAAACATAAAACTAAACTAAGGCAAACTTAAAGCGCAGCTAAAACTTAAACTAAGGCAAGACCTAAAAATAAATCTAATGCAAAAAAACTTAAAGTGCAACTAAATAAAAAGGCGGGAAAAATAAAGCTTGAAAATTAAAAATTAAAAACTGAAATTAAAAGAACCTGAAAAATAGCTCATCCGGAATAAACCTTCGTTCGGAATAAACATTCATCCGGAATGTCACCTTCGTTCGGAATGTTCTTCTTCACTCGGAATATTTACCCAAAACCTTGATCCGGAATAAAATGCTTACTCGGAATATGTCACCTATCCGGAATAAACTTCTTGATTCGGAATGTAGCTTTGATCCGGAATGTTTCCCTTGATACGGAATATCTCTTGATCCGGAATAATATTCCGAATAGAACTCCTTGATCAGGAATATGTCACTTATTCCGGATGGAAGTCCTTGGTCCGGAATATGTCCTTGATCCGGAATGTTAGGTTGATTCGGAATGTCTGATATTCCGGATGAATCGTTTGATCAGGAATAATAAATTATTCCGAATAAACTAATTGATCCGGAATGTTGGATATTCCGGATGAATCACCTTGGCTAAAACCTTGATCCGGAATGTTGAAGATTCCGAATAGAGCACTTTGATCCGGAATAATTAATTATTCCGGATGAACGACTTTGATACGGAATATTTTCAGCAAACACCTTCACACGGAATAACTTTTGGCCTTTGATCCGGAATATTTCCTGGGAATACACAGTAACAAACAAGCGAAGAACAGGGGATACCAAGATATACACGAATCTAATAAAAACTAAACAAAATCAACCACAAGATTAAATCAAACTAATCAATAAACATGTATTAATCATAAATAAACAATTCAAAACAATCAAACTAACAAAACTAACCACAATAATCAAAACCCACTTAATAAATTTAACAAAAACTCAAGAACATGAACATGAACAAATCAACATAAAGATTAAAGAAAGGAAGATAGGAGATTAACAAGATAAAGTAAAGATTGACAAGAATTAAATGGAAACTTACTTGAAATTAAAGGAATTTAAGGTGCAAGACAAGTATTTAAATTGGACAAGAAATTAAATGGACATGAATTTAAATGTGCAGGAAAGTAAAATGGAAGAAATAGTGTGTCAAACTATCCAACAAGAGTAAAAATGAAATGATCCTAATCTATATATAGGGGAGATTAAGGAGTGCTTAGGAAGCTTCCTCCTTCTTTCATCTTTTCCTTAATTGCACACTTAAGTCCTTCTCTTCTTAACCTTTTGTTAATCTTGGGCTTTAATGGCTTTGTCTCAGGATTTCTTTGAACTTGTCTTTGAATTTTCTTCATAAATAAGACTCGAGTTCTTCGGCTTTTAGTAAACTTCCGTCTTTTGACTTTTTCTTCGATAAATCTTCAGAATTGGTCTTGGACTTCCGTTCTTTTTGCACTCTTGACTTCTTGACTTCGTCTTTCGTCTTTTTCTTCGATAAAAGCCCGTGAATGCCTGTGTTTTCTCCACTTTTCACCTTTTCGTCCTAAATCACAACAAAAACACAAACCACGCATAATTCCGACATAAATGACATAAAATACACGTTTTGGCTTGGTTATTATTGTAATTAAGTGGTAAAAAGGATGGGTGTTTACACACCTATCACCCATATACGATCAACCTTTTCCTCAATCCAGGGTATTGACCCCCAAGTTGCAGCTTTGACAAAGGTTAATGAAGTCGCATACTTGTTGGAGCCTTTTACCAAATACTCAAGGTCATAGCAAACAAAGAAATCACGTATAGTTTGACTGTCAGCGTCCGCTATCGGGTGAGGAGCATTTTCTGGCCTGTGACGACATGTTTGTTGAGGAAGGTTCATTGCTTTCAACAGCTCATTCGCATTGTATTCAGCCTCTATTCTACTGATTCTTGAAGTAGGAATGATGGTGGAATCATGAAAGGCTCGAGTTACCATCGCTGGAGTTATATTTTCAGTTCCATACCTGTAGATTAGATATGCTGAGAAGTCGATGGGATTGTTGAGGATTTAGGAGAAATCCGGTTCATCTTCTTGAGTTAGCGGACCAATGCTAGCAGCTTCTGTGACCCAAGGTTTCTCGGGTGCATCTTCATCTACATTAATTGTATCCACCCATGCCGGTTCACTCGATTCTGGAATATCATGACTTTGTCCAAATTCTGGAGCTAGATTCGGAAAAATTACTCGAATTGTCTAAGTACGTTGAATGTCCTTTACTGGTGTAGACTTAGATGTTTCAGGTATTGGTTGATCGGGTTCTCGGATGGGTAGTTGTTGTGGTGGTGATGTAGATGTGATAGCTGAAGCTGATTGAAGTGAACCCGATGTCATATTAACATCAATATCATGACGGTGTTTGGTGCGTTTGCCGATTGGAGTTGACTCAGAGTCTGGAGTTTCCTCGGCTGTTGAAGTTGTTTGATCTTTATCCTATTGAGACTTGTCACCTTTTCCTGAAGTTTGATCTCCTTCAACATGTGACTTATCTTTGTTGTTATCATCCTCTGCCTCTTCTTCATTCTTTTCCTCTTCATCATCATTCTCTGGTTCATCTTCATCATTTATTCGTTCGTCCATGCTGTCATCATCATCATCGTTACGATCACCCTTATCATCATTGTCACCATCATCATCATTGTCATCTTCATCGTCATCGTCATCATCATCTTCATTCTCGGAGGATTCATCGGGTTTGTCTGACTCATCCTCATCTTCATCATCTTTTTCTAGATCGAGACTGCTGTATGGGATGACGGTGCCATGTTTTTCAAATATCTCGGTGTCTTGATCCATTGCCGTCTTTAAAGCTTTGTGAAGTGCTTGTTGTTCTGGCGTTCGGTTGATGGACCCGATTTGAATCATCTTAGCATGCAACAGCTTCTTCAACTCGTAGTCTGTGAGTCTTTGAGCTATGAGAAAGTCGGACTGCTGAGTGTCAGAAGACTTGATCATCATTTTGCTTGCAGCTATGTATTTTAGTTCATCTCGCAGAGGAGGGAGTACGATTTTAATAGATGCTTGAACCTTTTCATCGATTGATTCAATCAGTGTAGCATTAGCTTGAACAAGTTCTTCTTTCTCCTCTTTGTATTTGTTTCTGAGTGCTCGAAGACGTTTAATTGATTCTTGCTTCCTTTCTGTTGTAGCTTCTAGAATTTCTCTTATTGACTCTTCAGATTGTTGACGACTTGTTAAATCTTTTCGAAGCTGGTCGATTTCTTTTTCAAAATCTTTCTTTCTTGCTAATTCATCACGAAGACTAGCGAGTTCCTTTGCATAGGCTGTCTTTGAAGATTCTAATTGCTCTGTAACTAGAGTAGTCTTATCCTCTGGAGCCTTCAAGCGTTGTTTGATGATTTTCGTAAAATCTGGGGTGACGGGTGGAGATGTCAGCAATGGTGTTGGATGAGCAGTTGATTGTGTAGGTGTGACATCAGTTGTTACAATGGTGCTGAGTACTGATGTCGTGGCCTCAGTTACAGGGACATTTACCATGTTCGGGCTTGTTGAAAGACCAGTGTTAGTAACTTCAACTTCAAGAGTGTCAAGGTTCAAGTACTTACCTACTGGATCTGACAAAGACGAGGATTTGGTAACACTCTTGTCCTTGTGGATGTTCCCTGTAACTGTTGTCTCTGGTTGAATATCATCAATGAACATATCTTGTTGTTCGTATTGTTGATCATCTTCGTCATCCTGAATTGGTTCGTCAACGAAATTATCTGGGTCTCCAAATTCAGCAATGTCAGGCAACACAACTTCCTTTGTCTGTTTCGATCCACTACCTCCCGTCTCCCTTCTACTTTGTATTAAATCCTTCTTCAATTGCTTGGATTGTTGTTTCTCAGTCAACGGCTGTTGTTGTTCGTCAATGTCTTCAAGCAAATCTTCATCCGAGAGAAGTGTGTTCTTTCCCTTGGCCTTTTTCTCCCATAAAGACACTGTTCTTGTTCTTTTGCCCTTGTCTTGTGTTGGTGTATCAACTTCTGAGGAATCAGTTTCCTTCCTTTTGCCTTTAGGTTTTGGTGCTTTGACTTCTGCATTGAATTCACCCAATTCTACTCTCTTTGAATGATCTTCATTTTCTTTCAGAAGGGTCTTATATGAAGCACTCTTTTTGATTTTGTCATTCATCATATGATCCAGAATAGGAGCAGGAATACCTGAGTAAACAATCTTTTGTCCTTCTTGTCTCATGTGTACTATGAAGAAATCATCATCTTCTGAGGTAACAAAGAATCCTCCACGTCGATCTATAGCTTCATCGGCTTTCATGAAGTAATTGATAATGAGCTTTGTGAAGCGTGGAAACTGAAAGTGGTCAGATTTCTTCTTAACATTTCTGAAGGCTTGATAATGAAATTCTTCCCATACGAGAGCAGCATAATCTAAATCGAGTCTCTTGTAGATGCCATAAAAAATACGAGCCTGAGAAAGTCTCATAGAATCAAACCCTTGGATTTTCCCGTAAAACATCGGATAATGATACTGAAGATTGCTTTCCAGGGTTGTCCAAGTCTAGAGGTATTGAACTTGGATATGTTTGGCAACTCTCCATCATAACCAAGAGACACAATCAGATCAAATATTTGTTTTACATCTGGAACAGGAGCATATGTTTTCCCTTTAGGAGGAGGAAATCCAACGATTTCACGAAACTGTCTAAGAGAAAATTCCTTCTTACGACGATTGATGTTGAAGGAAAACTTTGTGTTGGTGATGGCTTTGAGAGAAGATGAAAACTCATGCATGTAAATTTCTGGAACACTTGCTGAAATCCGTAGTGCAGATTTGATCGGTGTGAGATCAAGGATTTCGATAGCTATTCTGAATGCAGCTTGTGATGGAATGAAGCGTTCTTTCAATCGTTGATTATTGGGACTGATTGGTAGACGGTTTTCTTCTGGTACTAGTTCATTGTCAAGTTGAATTTTTTGCTCTTGAGTGCGAGCCATGAAATCTGCTTAAGATAAAACACGTTGATACACAAAAGATATATATCACGAAGTATGAACCTTAAAAGCATCCTATTTCATTTTCCTTAAAACATAGCAACTAGCACATGAAAAACCATACAATCATTGCCCAAAAGAATCATCAAGTTAAAATATATTCAAATCAAAAACAACAATTCGGAATCAATATCCCACACAATTCGGAATACATCAGATAATGCACCTAAGTCGGAATATGTTGATTCTAACCTAAGTTGGAATGAAACATTATGTGTTAGCCTCAAAATATTGAGTCAAACAAGAATGTTCGGTCATAGGTTTCTAGTGTAACATTAATTAGAACGTTGTAATAAGTAGTTTATTATTCGTGGTTTACGGGCTTGGATTTAAACTAATTAAAGTCCAAACGTCAAGCCCAGCCCAATATATAGTCCATTAAAGCCCGCATGTGGGTGGACTGTATATACTACCCTCCCAGCATGTTAGGAGGGTGGGATGATCATTTGTAAACTCTAATCTTTCTCTAATCTATAATTCACTAAGTTAATCTCTCTCTCTACTTTTCCTTCACTACTTTCTCTCTCTAAAACTTATATCTTTTCCATCTCATTTCTTAATCTATCATCATATTATTTGGGACAACATTTGGTATCAATCGCCATGGGGTAGATTTGTGTTTCGATTGTGGTTATCAACTTTTTGATTTCGTGTGATTTTTCATCTTAAAAGTCATCTCGTATTAAAAAGTTTTGTTTTTATTGCTCAAAATCTTCATACAAATTGCCTACAAAGTAGTGGTAGGAATTTGTGTTTATCATTGTTCTTGATTTTTTTATAAAAAGTTGCTAAATTTGGTTTCATTTTCGGAAAAGTTTGGCTAAATCACGTTCTTAGAGAGTTTGAGTCTTTATCCGGAATTTAAGGGTTTGTGGATTCCGGATAACATAGCGTATTCTTGATATCCGGAATAAGAGGGTTTAACTATTCCGGATAAGCCGAAGTTGGGGATTCAAGATAAGTGGTGGAAAGGTCAATTCCGGATAAGCTAGTGTTGTAGTGTATTCCGGATAAGAAGGTTGCACGTTATTCCGGATAAGAGGTTTGGCAGCATATTCCGGATAAGACGTTTTAATGGATTATTCCGGATAAGCGAACAATCGAGTATTCCGGATAGGTCATCTTAGTCGTTAAATGGTCTTGTATTGTAATAGGTTAGTCGAGAAAACCGGGCTTGGACTTTAAGCTAATATTGTATAAGTTAGGGGCGTAAGCCCAAAACAAAGCCAAGCCCGGCCCAAGTCACTTAAACCCACGGCCCAACAAGCCAAGGGTATATATACCCTCTTCCATGTGTGGAAGAGGGTGTTGGTTCATTTTACTTTCTCTCTCTAGTAAACATAAACCTTCCAAAATCTCTCTTGTTTTTCTCTCTACTTTTCTTCTCTTTCTCTCTCTAAATATCTCTTCTAAATCTTTTGTTATGGATTGATATGGGATTAACATTTGGTATCAAGAGCCTATAGTGGATAGGTGATTGAAGATTCGTGTGTTGTGTTCTTGATTTTTCGTGCCTATCTTGCTCTAAAAGTCACGTACCAAAATCTTTTTGGTGTTTTTATGGTTTATTCTTGATACAAATCATCTACTTACTATTGGTAGTGATTTTGTATTCTTATTTTGGTTAAAAACAAAAAATATTTGGGTGCTTGATTCATTTTTAGGCTAAAAATCACGAATTTGTTGTGTTCTAGTACTATCCAGAAAAGGGGTATTTTTGATTCCTTAGTACGATCTGTGTATTGCGATCGCATAAACCTGGGGTTTCTACTTGCGATCCAATATCACGATCACTGGTTATGATATCACTCACTACGATCCAGAGTACGATCACTCACTACGATCACTCACTACGATCACTCACTACGATCACTCAGTACGATCACTCAGTACGATCACTCAGTACGATCACTCAGTACGATCACTCACTACGATCACTCACTACGATCACTCACTACGATCACTGGCTACGATCACTCACTACGATCATTGGATACGATCACTCGTTACGATCATAGAGTACGATCAGGGTTGTGATCTAAGAGTACGATCTAAGAATACGATCAAGGACTACGATCTAGGAGTATGATCTGAGAGTGCGATGGGTATTGCGATGGACAGCTAAATTTTGTTTGAGTACTTATTAGACTTAGCCACTATCTAGACTAGTCTCGGAACATAGTTTACACGGAGATTAAAAAAAATAATAAAATAAAAAAAAGAGTTAAAAATTTTAGGTCAAGTAAATTCAAATTTTTTCCCTACTAGTTTTTGGCTATTTCTAACTCAATTTCAAAATTTGGCGATACAAAATTTTTCGGCTTACCGTTTTGTCGGACTGAGGAATTTATTGTCGGACTGAGAAATTTTTTTTAAATTTTCGAAATTTTAACCACACCTCATCACAACAAATCCACTAAGATCTGCAATTCATTCACAAGTATTCACCATGTCTAACAACAACATCAACATTGCAACTGCTAATCAAATTTGTTTGGAACAAGGTGGCAACGGTAATCGACCTGTGCTCACTGCTGGTTGTTACGTTCAATGGAGATCTCGTTTTCTCAGATTTCTCGACGGAAAAGAAAACCGAACTGCTCTTCGTCACTGCCTTGAGAATCCACCTCCAGTTTTTGAATTCAGACCAATTACCACACAGGCAGAGGATGGTACTTCATCAACTGTACGAGCTATGGAGGATTTTGACACATGTTCTGCTGAGAAAAAGAAACTCCTCCAAGCTGAAGCTGATGCTGTAAACTTCATACTCACTGGAATTGATAACGATATCTATTCCACAGTTGATGCATGTCCTAATGCTATGGAAATATGGAATGCAATTCATCGATTGAAGCAAGGTGAGTCGACCAATGTTCAAGATCTCAAGACTAATCTACTTTGGGAGTTTGGAAAATTCAGATCTGAAGATGGTGAATCCATTGACTCATATTACTCGAGATTCTACAAAATGATGAATGAGCTTGTCAGAAATCAGCGCACCATCTCCAACCATCATGCCAATGTTCAGTTTCTACTTTAACTCAAACCGGAATGGCAAAGGTTTGTGACTTTGGTTAAACAAAGGGAAGATATCAAGACCATCTCCTATCACAAACTTTATGATATCTTAAAACAACATCAGAATGAAGTGAATGAACTAAGGGCTGAAAAGGCATAACGGTCTGCTAATTCTATTGCTTTTGTGGCTGCTACTTCAACAAAACCCGTTCCCCGTCAACAACCACCTACTCATTCCTCAAAATCATCAAGCTCATCCACCAAACCTCTAGCTGCTGCTAAACACAAAGCAAAAGAAGTTGTCCCCACTCCACCTCCGAAGTATGACACCGAGTCAGATGGAGACAGTGATGATGAGCAAACTTTAAGGGACAAGAAGATTGAGGAACTCATGTCCTTACTCACCACAACTTATAAGAAGATCTACAAACCTACCAACAACAACCTCAGATCATCATCCAATGCTAGATATAAGGAAATTGATCATGCACCTAGGTATGATCGTGATGCTAGGTATGATAATCAGAGGATGCTGAATCAAGTTGGGGCTAGAGATACTGTAGGAACTCCGGTGGTGCAGAAGACTGGGATTCAATGCTTCAACTGTAAGGGATTTGGGCACATGGCTAGGGAATGTAAGAAGCCAAAACGGGTTAAGGATTCGGGATATCACAAGGAAAAGATGTTGCTATGCAAGAAAGAAGAAGCAGGAATTCCACTCACAGCAGATGAAGTTGACTGGCGTGATGACACTGATGATAAAGCCGATGATCAAGAATTAGAGGCACATTATGTGTACATGGCAAAGATTCAAGAAGTGATTCCAGATATTGCTGAAAATTCTGGACCAATCTTCGACACTGAGCCAATTGAAAAGGTACCATCAAATGATAACTATAATGTGTTTGCTAATGAACGACGGCATCCTGAGCAACCCGATAGCATCAACGACACATATGTAATGGACACGGAGGATAGCAATATCTCTACGGATTCACAGCATATGTGTAATGATGACGGAAATGCTACTCAGGATACTGACTCGGAAGAGGACCATGATTTGCTTGCGTCTATTATTGATTCTTTAAAACGTGAAATTAATGAAAACAAAGAGGCTAATAAACGTCTAAAGCAAGCAAACACATCCTTAGCCGAGGAGATAGACAGGCTTAAAGAGTGTGATTATGTAAAAGAAGCTGATCGACGGGTTACGATAGCTAATGGTTTGGTATATGAACGTAAGGTGCTCAATGAACAATATTGTTCTGAAGTAACACACGAAATTCATATGTCAAAACAAAAGATATTGGACCTTGAAGAACAACTGCTGCTACATAAACTCCAAATTACTGAATTAGAGTCGGTTAACAAAGAACAAACTGAGCTTTATAAAACTCGTGAAGAAAAGGATATTGAAAAAATTCTTGCTTTGGAAAAGAGAGTCGACACGTTAAACAACATTGTTTACAAAACGGGTCAGTCTATTCAAACTATGAATCAATAGAAATATGAAAACGAGTTTTGTCAAGCCTGAATATCTCAAGAAAGTTCAAAGTACCAAGCCTGCTCTTTATGATATCGGTTGCTATGTTGATAATCTTGCTCTTATGCTTTCCCCTGACTGCGACGAAATCATTCGTCAACAAGAAGAAAGTCGATCGAACTTAATTGACCTAATAAACCTTTCTGATTCTGATCATTATATTAAGTTTGTTCCTCAAAAAGAACTTTCCAAAGAACAAAAGATGTATAATAGAGTTCCACCACCAAGTGATGAACCCCAAAAGAAAGTTCCTTTAAAAAGGAGTTTCAAAAAGCAATCAATTTTGTTAGAAAAACAAATTTCGGAAGAAAAAATAAAATGGGATGAGAAAAGTAAAAGTGTTCAGCAATTTGAGTTTATAAAACAAGGGGTTTTAAATTTGTACAAAGGTGTCGCCAATTATGAAAAAGTTTCTAGAGATACCATTTGGAATATTAAACCTAACCCACAAGTAGAAGTCGTCATTCAACAATGCATTGTTCCAACCATTGATGATCTTTCAAAAAATGTGGAAATGTTTTATAATGCTCTCACTACGGAAATGTTAACTGATTTAAGCTATGTCAAATCTCTTGAAGATGAAGTTGATTTTCTTCAAATTAAATTAAAGACACAAGAACACCAACTTTCTAACGAAATTGATCGACTTTCTACGGAATACTTTTATGCTGACCATATGAATGCTATACTTGGTGTGTATACCGATCTTGATCAATATTGTCATGTAGCATGTCTAGTGTCAGAATCAGACGAGAAATGTCGCAGTCTTGAAGTAGAGCTTTCGAAACAAATTCAGTCCTATAACAAACTTTAGAAAAGTTTTTCCCAACTTGAGAAACACTCCATTTCTCTTGAACTTGCTTTACAAAAAGGTGATAAATCTTGTAATCATAAAAAATGTCAAGAAATGGCAGCTTCTTCATTTCGACAATTAAATGAAAAAGGTTTCGAAATAAATGATTTGAAAGCTCAGCTACAAGAAAGGGACATAGCCATTAGTGAGTTACAAAAACTCATTGAGAAAATGAAAGGAAAGTCTGTATTGGGTAAACCATCCGCCGTTCGTCAACCGAATGCGGTTAAATGCCCTAAATCCTCTGTTTTGGGACAATCCCCACAGACTTTGCCTAAGATAGGAAATGATAAGAGCACAAATGTGATAGCACCAAGAATGTATAAGATGAACACTAAGACCACTCAAACTGGAACATCGCAATTACCTCATAATATTAAGAAAACTAATCAATGTGTGTCTTCTTCTATAGGAGTAATCCCCACTACTAGCGTTAGCGGACCACAGCTTAAGAGCACTAGAATGCAAGATAAGGTCATACCTAACAATAGTCCAGGAAAGAAGTTGGAAGTAGAAGACCACCGTAAGAATTTTAAGTTTTCTAAGAATAAAACGTCTATAACTGCATGTATTGACAGTTTAAATGCTAAGACCTCGAATGTTGAATTTGTTTGCGTTGAATGTGGAAAATGTGTTCGTACTTTCAATCATGATGCTTCTTCTCTTAATCATAATGGCGTGAATGCTAGAACTAGCCTATTCTTGTGCCCACTAGTACTAGAGAACCCACAAGAACTTTGAACCAATCCACTGATCAACCACTTAAGAAACTAAGTGCGTTAGACTCCACTACTCTGAATAAACAAAACAGATTAAAGAAGCTATATGAGAACATGATTAGGACATGTACACGGGGGTATTCGAGATTTACACCACCCAGATACAAATGGGTACCTAAGTTAACCACTTTAGTGATTGGGTCTAGGAATATCAGCTTGCCTGTAGACTTTACATCTATGCCCACTACTATTTTGGAACCTGTTTCCCTCAAGGGCTCCCATTTGTCAAATGCTACATTGTCTTCTAATTCTTCTGCAGCTCGTCGAAATCATCCTATTCATAATGGACTCCGGGTGCACAAAGCACATGACGGACAATCTCAAGCTTCTCATTAACTTCGTGGAGAAGTTTCTGGGTACGGTACGGTTTGGAAATGGTCAGTTTGCACCGATACTTGGATATAGCGATCTGGTTCAAGGAAATCTCACTATCAAACGGGTTTATTACGTCGAGGGACTGAATCACAATTTATTCTCGATTGGTTAATTTTGTGATGCGGATTTGGAAGTGGCTTTTCGGAAATCTACTTGTTATGTTAGAGACTACGATTGGAATGACCTTCTTACAGGTTCTCGTGGTTCTGATCTCTACACATTAACTCTTCAAGACACATCTTCAACAAAATCCAATTTGCTTAATGACTAAAACTTCATCCTCTCAAGCATGGTTATGGCATCAACGATTGTCACATCTCAACTTTGACACCATCAACTTGCTTTCGAAGAATGATATTATGACCGGTCTTCCTAAGTTAAAATTCGTCAAAGACCATCTTTGTTCTTCTTGTGAGTTGGGGAAAGCAAAACGGAAGTCTTTCAAAACAAAGACTATCCCAAGCTCAAAAGGACGATTAGAACTTCTACACATGGATTTATGTGGTCCCATGCGTGTAGAAAGTATTAACGGGAAAAAAGTATATTCTCGTGATTGTTGATGATTACTCTAGATACACATGGACTTTCTTCTTAAGGTCCAAAGATGAAACACCATAGGTTCTTAAAAACTTTCTCAAGATGATACAACGCAATCTTCAAGCTCAAGTCTTAACCGTAAGAACGAATAGGGGTACTGAATTTTTGAACAAGAACTTGCAGTCTTACTTTCAAGAAGAAGGCATCGAACATCAAACTTCTATTGCTCGAACTCCTGAACAAAACGGCGTTGTCGAAAGACGGAACCGCACTTTGGTAGAGGCGGCTCGAACAATGCTCTCTGCTTCAAAATTACCACTATTCTTTTGGGCTGAAGCTATTGCAACCGCCTGTTATACTCAGAATCGTTCTCTCGTCATCCCTAGACATGAAAAGACACTTTACCACATCATCAATGGCAGGAAACCTACGGTTAAATTCTTTCACGTATTTGGATCCTTATGATACATTCTTAAAGACGGTGAGAATCTAGACAAGATGAAAGAAAAAGGTGTTGCATGTATTTTTGTGGGGTATGCTACATTGTCGAAAGGATATCGAGTTTACAACATGAGAACAAAGATTATTGTCGAAACAATTCATGTGAACTTTGACGAATTGCCACAAATGGTACTTGATCACAATAGCTCAAGTCCCGCTCCTCAATGTCCAGCAATGGCACCTACACAAAACAGTGTACGTCCCGTGCAAGAATGTCAACAAAGTACTCCTACAGCAGACTCGACGGATACGACACAAATGAAAGAGTTGGTTGATTTATATGATCCAATTTTTGATGAATATTACTATGGAAACAAAGAGGTTGTGTCAAAGCCTTCCGCTGTCAATACTGTTGATGCACCCGAACAAAGTCAACAAGACACAACTGCATCTACTTCAGCAACCGTTCTCAAGATACAATTCCAATGGATACTCAACAAACTCAAGAAACAGTCATACAACCAACATCACCAACCGTCAATGCTGAAGGAGGAAACAACAATCAAGCAGTCGATGCACAACCTAACGAAGAAGAGTTTATCAATCCGTTCAGTACACCGATACACGAAGTCGGAGAGTCTTCTACTCAACATGTTGATCCGTCCAACATGCATACATTCTACCAACCATATCCATCCACTCACCATTGGACACGTGATCATCCATTGGAGCAAGTTATTGGAAATCCTTCACAACCGGTTCGAACACGCAGACAACTCGAAACTAATGGCGATGTGTATATGTATGCACTCACCGTGAGTTCAACTGTACCTACAAACATCAAACAAGCCGTGACTGATCATGCCTGGATTGAATCAATGCAAGACGAAATTCATCAGTTTGAACGCCTAAATGTTTGGGAACTTGTTGACCGACTCTATGGAATGTCAATTTTAGATTTCAAATGGATCTGGAAAAACAAACTGGATGAAGAACAAACCATGATCAAAAACAAATCTCGTCTTGTGGTTAAGGGATACCGTCAACAAGAAGGCATAGACTATGATGAATCATTCGCTTCAGTTGCTCATTTGGAAGCTGTTAGGATATTCCTTGCTTATGTTGCACATAAGGGCTTCACGGTTTTTTAGATGGACGTTAAGACTGCTTTTCTCAACGGTCATTTGAAGGAAGAAGTGTATGTGAATCAGCCTGAAGGATTCATCGATGCTCATCATCCTGACAAAGTCTACCGTCTCAAGAAGGCTGTATATGGACTTAAACAAGCTCCAAGGGCATGGTACGAAGAACTGTCAAACTTCTTGGTTTACAAAGGATTATCCAAAGGTTCTATTGATCCTACTCTCTTTACTAATAAATATGGGGATGACATACTGCTGGTGCAAGTTTATGTTGATGACATTATTTTTGGTTCTACGAACCCAAAACTTTCAAAACGTTTTGAAAAATTAATGCACAGCAGATTTGAAATGTCAATGATGGGGGAGCTAAAATTCTTTTTAGGCCTCCAGATTCATCAATCCCCACGTGGTATCTTCATTAACCAAGCTAAGTATGCTCAAGAGATACTTAAAAAACATGGTATGACCTCATGTGCTCGCGTTGGTACACCATTGTCGACCAAATCCCTAGACGCTGACTTGTACTCATATCCCGTAGATCAAACGCGATATCGCAGTATGATCGGGTCACTTATGTACCTTACAGCCAGCAGGCCTGATATTCATCATGCCACATGCTATTGTGTACGATATCAAGCCAGACCAACTCAAAAGCACCTCAAAGAGGTTAAACGGATCTTTCGGTACCTTAAGAATACCATTCACATGGGACTCTAGTATCCGAAGGAAACCGGTTTTCATCTAACAGCTTTTTCAGATTCTGATAACGCAGGTTGCCTTGATAGTCGCAAAAGCACTTCTGGTAGTGTACAATTTCTAGGGGAAGACAAACTTGTGAGCTGGTCGTCAAAGAAGCAGGATTGCACTTCGCTCTCCTCAGCTGAAGCAGAATATGTGGTTCTATCCGCGTGTTATGCTCAAGTCCTCAGGATGAGAACTCAACTCACGGATTATGGCTTCTACTTTGATAAAATACCTATGTATTGTGACTCAAAGTCGGCCATAGCCATCTCTTGCAATCTGGTTCAACACTCCCGTACCAAGCACATCGCAGTCAGATATCACTTCATCAAGGAACAAATGGAACGTGGTATCGTGGAATTATACTTTGTCAGAACTGAGTACCAGATAGCTGACTTGTTTACAAAAGCCCTATCTCACAATAGGTTTCAGTATCTCGTTGGCCGTCTTGGTATGAAGTATATGACTCCAGAAGACTTGGAGGTTTTGGCAAATGAAGCTGCTTGATTTTTTCTCTCATGATGACTTCTAAGCGCATCACAGCTTAGGACTCGGACCTCAACTAAAGAAAGTTTATCTCGGACGATAACTTATCCTTCTCAACGAGAAAATCATATTTCTCGGTCATGAGCTTCTATAAAAACATTCAAAGTTTTTAAGTTCATGAAAAATTATTTCTAAGTAAATTTCAGCTTAGACCTCGAACTTCAACTTAAGGAAAGTTTATCACGGATGATAATTTATCCTTCATAACGGGAAATTTGTTTTTCTCGGTCATGAGCTAGTCACAAAACAATCAAAGTTTTGAGCTCATGAAAAACGGACCCGAAAGGGAAGTGTACGTTTCAGTGCGCTTTCCCTAAGCAATAGAAGAGAAGTCTTCTATCCTGATTATTTTAAAACCGTTGAACACAATTTTTCAAGAATTTCTCAAAAAGGTTTTTCTAAATCTTTTAAAATTGTGTGTTCAACACTCCCTTCCTCATATGTGGTTTTTATATCTCTAAAATGTCATATGTTATTTTGATCAATTTTTGAGGGGGAGCGTTCTAAAATCAAGCCTTTAATGTTGTTGGGTACATCTCAAAGTTGACATATTTTATGTATCCAACACATTCCAAAAATGATATTAAATTTTCAAATGTAATATACTATATCGGATAAGGCATCTTTACTCCGTACCTCAACATATTTATGGTGTTGTTTTTCAAAAATTTTGTCAAACTGTTGTTTCAAGACACACATATATTGTTGAGGGGGAGCATCCCGACTGAAAAAGTTCCATGATTCATGCGTGGACACATGTTTCTCTCCCAATCGGTTTTCAGAAATTGTCATATTTTAATCAATTGGTATCTCTAATATGATGTTTTTATATTAGAGATAGGGGAGAAAATGTGATTCAAATATAATATATTGCAACATGTGATCTCAAAGACTCAAGTGCAACACTTTCCTTCACATGTTAAACTATTTCGTATATCGATGCATGTGTGTAAGGGGAGCCTTTCGGAAATGTAAAACTTCCAACTGTTAAAAGTTTTGATTTTTATCAAACACTTTGAATGGTTTTCAATGGTTTATGGTTACGATCTATACCCAAAACAACCTACTATCCACAACGGAACGATGGAGTCAAAAGGTGGTTTAGGATAAGAAACTAAGTCCTATGATTCAACCAGAACCGGAGGGATCTACCCAAGGACATTCCATAGCTAGAGATAGTTGTCCTTAGGAAAGATGAAGTTGAATGAAGCTGAATGCGAACCAATTACTTAAGTTAGCACTGGAACAATCACAACAAGGTGCTAGTGATGACGTATTGGTAAGCATTGAAAGAGTTGAATATTCTATGCAACTTAGGCAGAAACCAGGTTAACACATCTATCGAAGACAAGTGTCATGGACCCAGTGATGCGATGCACAACCCTTCCTCAGCCATTCGAGTTTCTCTCAAAAGAAACTTGTCTCCTTGTCACGGAGATCAACACGTATCTATTGACTTTCTCACTCCGAGTTAGTCAATATTGAAAAGGTGGCAGTCTGCTCCAGCCTCCGATTACCAAAATGCACTTATTGAGTCTAGGGCCAAACGATATCTATCTATCATTTCATTAGGACACAATCGAGTCCTACGCATTATCCTTGTGATATTGCCAGAACATCTGAGTGATACGATTCACAATGAAGATGGAAATCCTGCTTGAGCCAGTATCAAACAAGCTCATGGTAGGTAACTTGTGCGATTCTACACGAATCAAACTTGTGAGAAATGGAATGCAACTAAGTTTGATTCTTAATTGATTCAAACTTGATTCCAGGTTTCTTCGCAAAATCCATGTGATCTTGCCAGAACATTCAGAGTGACACTCATTAGTGGTTCACAGTGATGAATGGAAATCCTTCCAGTGTCAACATCAAACAGCACTGCGGTAGGTAACTCGCAAGATTCTCTATGAATCAAGCTTGTGACAAACTGGAAAGCAACAATGGTGTGATTCTTTTAGAATCAAACTTGTTCCAGAAAATTTGAATTGACGACTCTAATCAGACGGATAACTTATCCTCATGATTCACTCTTTACGTTCGCAGTCTGCTTTGAGACGGTCGAGTAAAGAGAACTGGCTACTACCGCCGGGAAACCCTGTCAAGGAGGTGCTTAATCGAATCTACCCGATCACAGGTACGGTATCTAATATCGTCTAACGGTCTTCACCGACCGGAGGCAAAATGCTACCGAGTTAGGGTGAAATGTTCAAAGCCATTTCATCCGTGTCTATATATATTGATGCATATCAAGAAGGTGGCGTAGCTGTGTAACCAATGTCGATTCAGAAGTCACAAGAGCACAAGATGGCGATAATCAAGATACTTAAGAATGTAAGAATGTAATAGGTCATCTTGCCACAAGAGCACAAGATGAACACTATCAAGGATAGATTGAAGATCTCAAGCATTCTAAGTCAAAAGACAAAGGCTCAAGATAAGGATCACATGGCATGAAGGAACAAAGCCGTTACAAACAAGATCAAGACCAAGATACAAGACCAAAGCAGGAAGATCTCCTCTATAAGAATGTATTCACTCAATCATCTTATGCTTTTTAAGCTTTTTAAGATGACCGATACATTGGGGGAGATTGTTAGCCCTATATTTTTATATAGTCGAAAAAGAATGTAATAGGTCATCTTAGTCGTTAAATGGTCTTGTATTGTAATAGGTTAGTCGGGAAAACCGGGCTTGGACTTTAAGCTAATATTGTATAAGTTAGGGGCGTAAGCCCAAAACAAAGCCAAGTCCGGCCCAAGTCACTTAAACCCACGGCCCAACAAGCCAAGGGTATATATACCCTCTTCCATGTGTGGAAGAGGGTGTTGGTTCATTTTACTTTCTCTCTCTAGTAAACATAAACCTTCCAAAATCTCTCTTGTTTCTCTCTCTACTTGTCTTCTCTTTCTCTCTCTAAATATCTCTTCTAAATCTTGTGTTATGGATTGATATGGGAATAACAGGATGATAGAAAGAAAACAATACCAACCAAATGATAGAAAATGTTGAGATTTGGATAAACAAGCTTGATCTTTGTACCCAAATCTTTAAATTTTCAAAACAACTTTTTGTGATCTCCAAATATATGAACTTCTTTTGAGAAATCAGCCCAAAGACTCCATGAAAACTTCCTTTTACAAGTTGAAATCACCTCAAATCATCCTCCTTTTAAGTGGTTTTCATCATAAGTTGATTATAGTTTAAGTTGAAGGTTGAAATTTTGTAAAAATGATGATATGGTGGTGATGGTGAACGGCTACAGGAGGGAGAGAAGAGAGATTTTGGTGAAAACATTCTAGTTACACATGTAAGTATGTGTGTGTGTGTGTGTGTGTGTGTGTGTGTGTGTGTGTGTGAAGTTGAGGCTTATGTACCTTAATTACTTAAGAGACACATGTCTCATAGTTAGCTAGAAAATTGACACCAAAGGGTGTTACACCCTTGATGAATCCGCCCCTATTAGGGGTAAGTGTTAAACTGTCTCATCCCTAATATTTTACGGGTACTCCTTGATTCTAGTTTCGTCGATTTACGTGCCCTCAGGTCGATTTACGAAAAAATGTTTTTGCAAAATATGAAACTATAGCACAAAACGATTCTAATAAAAATTGTCTCATCAAAAATGGAGCACAAAAGCATAATTACGTAAACCTAGGGTTTCCGGTTTAAATGTAAAAGACGTTAAATTGCACGTAAGCCCTAATTTCTTCCCGTAATTATGTGAGTTCATGAACCAACACAAAAATAAAATATAAAAATAATATACGAGAATAAATTTACTACCTGAAAATGTCAGATTGTCACAAATTTAGGGATTCTTGAACATTAAACATAATTTAATAACAAAGATTACAGATTAAGAGGATACTTATTGCGTATTTGGTTTAGGAATTATAACATGAACGCACACCTTAAATTCTTCGAGATCAAAACTAAAAAAGAACCCTCTTGTTCTTGTGTGTGATTCAACGGCAGAAGGAAGGAAGAAAAAGTCGATCTTGACTTTGGTGGTTTTTAGGGTTATTTGGATATTGTCTAAAAATATAAATGCTCCCCGTGTTTTATTTTACTGAACTAGGATTTCTAGTGGAATGGGCCAAGCCCACTCTTTCTCTTTTCTTTCCTAACCGCCAGCCCTAACCCACATACACAATTCGTTTTAATTTTTCGTGCCTTGTTTATTCTTACGCGTGTTCGGATTTTTAAATGTCGTGATTTTTTCTTGTACGGTTTAGGTATTATACATAAATACTTATCGTGTATTAATATTAATATTAATATACATAATACTTGTACTACTTATTAATATATGTAATGTTCATATTAAATAATCATGATTCGCGTTGTATATTAATCAACTCAAAAGTTTTAAATTACACGTATTTTCATGCATTTTCTGTTCTAAGGGATTTTAAAGCGGGCTTTACAACTCTTCCCCTCTAAAAAGAATATCGTCCTCGAATTAGAGATACGATGTGGCTGAAAGGGACATGGACGTCACGCGGCTGATAAGAGACTGGAACGTGACATGACTGAAAGGAACATGGAACGTCACGTGGCTGAAAAGACATATCTGAATTATGGAAGTAAAAGAGGATAAGAAGTCCGGATGGACTCCTCCGTTCCCAAGTGGATTCCCGCTCAGGATGGTTCCTCCAAAACATCTTGACGAACGGAAAAAAAATCTTGGTCTTCTTGAACCCGTCTTGATGATACGAAAAATTTTCTGGTTTATAGCGCTAGATTGATCTTCATGAATCTGATCGAGCGAATAAGAATTAACGTTCAAGGGTAAATGGAATGTTACGATGCAAAATAGCCGGGCATGACTGACATTAGTAACGTCTGAGCAATGATGCGCGAGACATATTGAAACGCAGTACGTGAACAATTGTGAACGTGATATGTGCAGATATGGTGAATGTAATATGAGAACATATGGTGAACGAGACTACGTGCAACATATCGTACACGTGATATGGGAAACGCATGGTGAACATGATATGTGAAACCTATCGTGAACGTGCGATACTGAGGAGGTAACGCCAAACGATACGAGATGAGACGTGAAGTGTAACGTGAAACGTTTGTCTGAGGATGGAAATTTGTGCTAAGCTTGAGTCTGGTCTCCCAAGATTTGTGCAGATCTTTCCACAATGAAAAGTGAAACGTAAATCGTAAGATGGAATACGATCATGAACGTGAACAACATCATGAACGTGAGTGCTAATAAACAAATCGCGATATGGAATAAGGACGTGAACGTGTACAAGGTCGTGAACGCGAACGTGAAACGTAATTTTGAGCGTCAACGTAAACGTGAAAATGAACGTAAACGTGAATGTGAATGTAAACTTCTATCCAATATGATTGTTGATGCAATACCGTGAAATCGTATGATTTCATGTTGGAATATCTCTATCAACCGGTAAACTGCATAATTCTTACGAATATGATGGAATTGTGTAGACTTGGTCAATGATTGACACGACCCAGGTAACATCATGCCTCCTCTAAGTATGTGGTAGTACGGTAACAAAATCTATGGAGATCTTGTCCCACTTCTGCTCGGAAAGTTCTAACGGTTAGAATAACTATTAGCATGTCGGCGTTCTATCTTAATCTGCTGGTAAGTCAAGCATTTAGATATGAACTTAACTGCATCTTGTTTCATGTTGCTCCACCAAAATGTGGTTTGAGATCATGATACAATCGTAGAAACTGGATACATAGACGTTTAGGAAAACTATGAGTGTCGGTAATTTAGACCTCTCTAAGCATAGGATCCTCTAGAACACATAATTTAGTGTAGGATTTCTCCTTTACGCGTAAGCTTAGTCATGGTAAAACTTAACCGTGAGGAGCAATGCGATTCAGCATGTCACTGAAATCAACCAAAATTTGTACTGGAAAATTTCAGTGCGAAATTTCTTCTGACGTAGAATTGGTAGCGTAATGCGAAGATGGTCTCCGTGCTCTTCTTAAGACTTGAAGAAGATCATAATGTTAGCAATGAACAAAATGACGAACTTGTCCAGAATTCATGAAAACTCGATTCCTCAAGTCCATAATTACTGCTGGGCGTTCGTAAGACCAAAAGGTATAATCACTAGTTCGTAATGACCATAACGTGAGCGGAGGCAGTTACAGAAGTGTCATTCTCTTTCCCTCGCAACTGTTGGTATTCTGATCGTAGATCGATCTTGGAAAGTGTTTAGAGTCTAGTAGTTGATCGGATAGATTTTTAATACTTGAAGAGAGTACCAATTATGAATGGTTATCCTGTTCAGTTTACGGTGATCGATGCATAATCTCATGCTACTGTCCTTCTTCTTTGATGAACAGAGCTGGTATACCCCAAGGTGATACACTTAGCGAATAAAACCTTGTTCCAGCACTTCTTGCAGTTGTTCTAACCACTCCTTGAGCTCGATGTCAAGCTTCACTTCATGAATGGGTGGTATATCTGGTAGTTCTTCTGGGAATGCATCATATAATGAATGGTAGCTAGCCAATCTTTGTAGCCATGTAATAAGGCATGTGGTTATAAAGTAGAAACAATTTGTACAGATTTCCCTGGTAGTAAAACCATGATGAATGTATTCAGGAGCCTGAACATCGCTAAATATGATCTGGTATGAATGGCGATCAAATGTAGCGCCATTTGCTGCTAACCAGTCCATACTCAAAATCATATCATACTCGCATCTGTCCAAGGGAGTGCATTAGTAGAAAGGATCTTGTCGTCAATTTGAAATGAAAGCCTTTATATACATGGGTGATATAACGGCGTCTTTTCTGAACATGGATATACGTAATACGCGACTGAGAAATGAGGGTGCCATGTTAATACATGGAGAAAAAGTGGCAGATCTCATTGAATGTGTTTCGCTTGTCTCACACAGGATGAATGTGGAATCCTAATATTCTTAGATCTTTAGGCTTCTAGGAACTTGTTACATTCACTTGATTGAATTAAGGCGGAATAGAACGAAAACATGTTAAACAAGGTATTATACGAACAAGATGAATTTCTCCCAACGATTGCTTGTATTAATCATTAACAAACAATCACTAGGCGTGTATACATTGAATCCCACGCCTAGTACACAACACACGCTTTAGGTTACATTTTGAATAAAACTGATTAATAAATCTAAAGCCCTGGGTTCCTTTTATAGTGTAAGGTCCAAGATTTTACAAGAGATAAGATCAAATAAACATGTAAATCTTCTATTTAAACTAACCATATACTGAATATTGATAAACTATATTCTGATTATTCAACTTAAATAGAATTCCATCAGCGCGTAGACATCTGTCAGCGGCTAGTCACAACGTGTCAGCGGCTAGAACAAATACCTCATGTTTTCTTCGTTTGAGTTTATGCTAAATCAACTTTTTCGACCCAACAATCTTCCCCTAGTTGATGTCAGCAAAAATCTTTGTGTATCTCTTGTAAATGGTACATCATCTTCAAATTGTTTCCCCTCATGTTAAGCATCGATATCTTCCCCTTTTTGTGACATCAAATTAGGGAAGGAAACAATGTATACAATTGAAGATTCTACAAATGTAGGCTCTGTGTAATGACCTTGAAGAAAAATAAATACAATATTTTTGATGTAGAAGTAGAATAACCCAAACATGTGTTCCATATCTTGTACTATCCACGTGACACCGAACTTATACCGATTTGATGAAAATTATAAGCAGACCTCGATCTCTTTGTCAAAATCATCATCTTATTATGAGACACTAAGCACGATAATGTAACACCTTCAAGTGATATAACACTTGATTGCTAGATATGAGAAGTCTTCGTCATCACCAACCGTTTAAGTGCGAACAAGATATCTTAAAAGTAATGAGGACTAGTCATGACTTTTAAGATATGATAGAACACATACTCGCGAAAATCAACTTCGAACATCAAATCTACCATAAGAATTCTTCCCGTTAATCATATACTTCTTATAAGAAAAATATCCAAGCGATAAATACCAAAATGATATTCTATATAAAATCAGAGTTCCCGTGTACCTGTGTGTGTAACCTCCTCGTTTTGTGTGCCAAAACCTGTTTAAAATTCCAAACAGCAGCAAACTCTTCATCATCCAATATCCTTCTTTGTCCGAGATCTCATCAGCGTGTGTTGTCCAATATCTAACAACACTTGTCAGCGAATGAAAATTATATCTCTGACAACACTACGTCTGTCAGCGGTTGGTGAATGCTTTGTCAGCGGAAAGATCCAGACGTTGACATCATTTGCAGCTAGTACTTTGACAGTGGATATAATAAACAAGACACGTGGCTATAATATAATATACCTTGAATGAATATCACTGTTGCATGACCCCTCATCTAAAATAAGATATTGATAGACTTCCCCACATCTTTATTTTAGCCACATCCAAAAATAATGAAGATATATTCTCATCCTAAATAACTAGGAACCAAAATATTTGGGAATCACCATGTGAACACAATGTAATATAATCATGTGAACAAACTTTATTTCAATTGTGTAAACACAAATATAATACTTTCGTGTGAACACAAAAGCATTGAGCAGTCCATATCATGTTTCATACTTGCTGGGACCATAGTACTTCACATCACGTGATCACAATCAACCTTTTATCACTTTTGTTCAACCTTTATTAAATAATGCATCCTCTCCTTAGACTGTCCTTGGTACCTCACTTTCTTGAATAAACAACGAAAAATATCCTTTAACTTAGACTAATCTTTCATGATCAAAAATAATCTTATATCACGTCCCTCCTATTTCGTGATGCTGTCATGTGTATAAACTCAAACAAACACATCGCACACCTGAACCTTATACTCGTACCAGATCTAGGGTTTAACAAACCCTAAAAACGAAAAATCTTTCAACATGACAGCTTTAACATTGATCTAGGGTTTTGTGAAAACCCTTTTCTTGCTGCTTTAATATAGACGAATCTAGGGTTTTCAAAACCCTCGCTAGTTGCTTCCTGTTTACACGACCTACTGTAATTACGAACTTCAACATGCTGCTAGGGTTCATCATTAATCCATAATGAATCAATTCCCCAAAGCTAACAGTATGTCACTTTTATCCAACAATGATGAACAATTATTCTAGGGTTTTTAATCCAAACCCTAATAACAAAAATCATCTCAACAGCCAACTTCGACGCCTCATAACTCCTTCATAAGAGCTCAGATCGAAGATCCCTCTAGTGAGATCCAAGACACATGTGTCAAGAACCTACAACGCGAATTTCACGACGATCCAAGGGTAAACGAAGGAGATATGCGCTTATGAATACTGGTGCGCACACAAAACCGCCCAAAAAATCCTATACGGATTTCTTTTTTATTTTTCGATACAAACACCTTGTTAGATCCTAGCATCAAGAGCCGTAAGGATCTGATACCAATTATGGAATCCTAAGATTCCTGGATCTTTAGGCTGCTGGGAACATGTTACATTCACTTGATTGAATCAAGGCGGAATAGAACAAAAACATGTTAAACACGGTGTTATACGAACAAGATGAAATTCTCCCAACGATTGCTTGTGATAATCATTAACAAAAAGTCACTAGGTTGTGTATACATTGAATCCCACGCCTAGTACACAACACACGCTATGGGTTACATTGTGAATAAAACTGATGGATAAACCTAAAGCCCTGGGTTCCTTTTATAGTGTAAGGTCCAGGGTTTTACAAGAATAAGATCAAATAAACATGTTAATCTTCTATTTAAACAAACCATATACTGAATATTGATAAACAATATTCTGAATATTCAACTTAAATAGAATTCCATCAACACATAGACATTTGCCAACGGCTAGTCGTAACGTGTCAGCGGCTAGAACAAATACCTCATGTTTTCTTCGTTTGAGTTTCTGCTACATCAACTTTTTAGACCCAACAACAAACATTTTGTGTCCAAACATGAACAATACACCGGAGATGGTACTAAAATATTAGTGTCCTGATTCATCCATGGTACAACAGGATGGGTATACCCCTTGGAGAGTACCCTGAATTACTGAGATCTAGATCAGAAGTTATGCGTGAGTCGTGTGTCTTGACTCATGTGTTGAGAATTATACGTGTGACATGTGTCTTGACCGGTGTCTTGGCATGTGTTCTCGGAAATATACATGAGATAATGTGTCTTGACGGATGTCTTGACATATGAAAATGAATCCAATTTAAAAATGATGGTTAAAATGTCAAAAATGGCGGATCGGTTGGACCACTGACCTTTGTATTCTTGGTCACGTTCGTTACCAGAGTTCTGTTGTTATTGCCGAAATAGTAGCTGTTAAGGTAGTTGTCACTATCATCTTGTCTGCCAGTTCCATGACGGTCATTATCATGACTGTGATTCATGTAACTGTCCTGCTGAGTGGCCGGCTGGTACCGGTTTCGATCTAACTCCTTAGTCTTCGTCTTGTAGGATCTCCAATATGTGACCAGCATCGGCATCTTGTAGAATGTCAGCAAATGAAACACGCCTGAGATGATTGAGGATCGACTGGCGAATACTCATCGAGTATTGTAAGTGAAATACACATGGATTGCGGTACGTGTAGTACACATGGAATACGGTACATGAAGTACACGTGGAATGTGGTACGTGGAGTACATATGGAGTGTGGTACATGGAGTACACGTGAAATACGATACGTGGAGTACATGTGGAATGCAAATGAGATGATCGGTATGGGGTCAATCATCTAACATGATTTTAAAGGAAATAATTAGTTAAACGGTTTGAAAACCGAACTGAAACGAACATCATGATAGCCTAGAAATTCCAGCGTAGAAATCAATCTGGTTGGATTGAGAAAACACCAAGAGTGTGGTTAAACGAAATTCAATGATGACTAGTATGAAATCATGATTAATGATAACCAACCATGACCATCATAAAAGCAGGATTAAATGAAATCCATCAATGTCTAGCATGAAAGCATAGTCAACATGATGAGAACATAATCAACATAAGGAGACGTAAGACATAATCAGTATGAAGACGAAATAAAAATGAGAGTATGAAAACCTCGTCGTCATAAAGAACATAAAAACGTAATCACCGAGATTTAATATTGGCTGGTGTGGACAGCTATGGTTCAGTCCAATTTTTTTGAAGAAAAGACATGTGATTAAGTATGGATGATTATGGTTCAATCCATACTTGTCAATTTCAAGGGAAAAATATCATAGATAGAGTTTAACAACATGGGACTAAATATGGATGGCTGGGGTCCAGTCCAAATTAATTAAAACTTCAATGGAATATGGCTATTATACAGCCATCTGACAGTTTAAAAGGGTGCAACGTAAAATGATTAATCTGTTTGAAACATATGATAAACATAAGAAAATGATGTATGGAATAGTTTATGAAGGCATAGCCAACGAAAAATGACGTGAGCATGGGTGAACGCCTATGGGTCGGTTCACAACACAAGATTGACATGATAAGGGTTAACGCTATGTGTCGGTTCACAACACGAAATTCGAATGAAAGACATGATATTTGACATGAGCAAAGGTGAACGCCTATGGGTTGGTTCACAATACAAAATTGACATGAGCAAAGGTGAACGCCTATGGGTCGGTTCACAAAACAAAATTTGAATGAAAAGCACATGCGACTAAATATGGCCAGTCCTGTACCAACCATTACTTAGTCAAAACTTAGCATAAAACAATGATACATGAAATAAACAAGTAAAATCAATTGTCAGTTTAGGAAGCCCTGGTGACTACCCACTAGTCACAGGTCAAGTTTTACAGCCTATAGGTCAAAACCTGTCTCTGACACCATAACTATAACACTCCATTTGGATAAATGGACCGTTACGTAGTAATTATGCCGTGTCATCAAAGCATGCAAGGTAAATGTCTAAAATATTAAATGACCATAAATGAAACCGGAAACAAACATCGGTTCCAACATAAGCTACACACACAAATGCATAAGTAATAGAATGAAAGGAAAGGACTAAACAATGTCTAGTAAAGCAAAAGTATGTAAATGCAATAAAAGAGAAAGAAGAATAGGCGCCTCCATCCCATGCACATACTCTTGAGTCCTAGATTTGCCCTTTAGTACTTACCGTATTGGAACATGGAAAGAAAAATACGGCTGAGTGTATGCTCAGTGTGCGGATATATGACAATGAATGTAATGCATAAACATAAGCAAGTAATGAAATGAAATGAATAAGAGCGGAATAAGTGCATGTCCTGGAAAACATGGTTTAAGCTTATAAAACTGGTTTTATATTTATGAAATGACTTATGTTTAGTTTATTCTGAAAACTGTATTTTAAATATGTTCGGAGCCCATATAGGCCATGTTATATGACGTGCATGAATAGTTAGAGGGGTGACCTCATCATACAATTAGAGGGGTTGCCTCTAATTATTATATATTATGAGTGAAGGGATCATCTCTTGTAACGGATGCAAGGCACACACCGCAGTTACCATGAAATCTTACTTACCTTGTCCTTGGATTCACTCATTCGCCCCACAAATAATAAATTCCAAATACTGTAAAGGGACGTTGTGAGCAATCACTCTCACCACAGAAGAGTCAAAACATTGGTGCCTCCAGTGCTATGGTTATGAAACCCCCATAACTAGGTGAAACTGGCATGCATGTATATATCTCAGGCAATCTTAAATAAACATAACATATACTGAAAGTGTTTAAGACACGTAAACTACTGGGGAAAACAGATGGCTGCAAACGAAGAATCCTAAAATAGGAAAGAATATCCTTACTGAAGGATGGAATATCCGTACCTTATGTCCAGTAAATGAAGACGAAAACGAACGCGGGTGAATTACTCCGACTTCACGATAGCTACATAATAAAACGGACGTGTATGAGTTGACTAATTAACTTATACTTAACTGATTATTAGTTTACTTGATGTGTTTTTAAATTGTTTTACTTGTTCTTGTCTTGTTTTACATGTTTTAGACTTATAATATTGTTTCATGTTTTAATCATGTGTTTCTTAGTGTTCTTGATTAGTGTATTTCATGTTTTATGTGTTACAGTACTTGTTATAACATAATGAGTAACTTTCTAAAAATAGTAGGTTTCTATATATATTAACTTCCAAAAATAGCAAGTTTCCTTAAAACATAAGTTTCCAAAATAAAAAGTTTTTATAATTAGTATGTTTCCATAAATAACATGTTACCACATTTAATATATTTCCATAAACAATATATTACCATATTTAATATATTTCTATAAATTAATAATAGGCTTATTAAATAAATAAAATGATATATAACATATAGTTTTAATAAGCATATTATATGTCATGATTAATAATATAGTAAAGTTTAATAATGACTAAATACTTAGTCTAAACTTATAATTATTAATTAATAATAATATTACATGATATTATAAGTATTTATTAATTAATAATAATCCCTGATTTAATAATTAAACTTTATCTTAAAATAATATAAATTAATTAAGCTAAGTTTTCTTAACTAATTAAATGTACATGAATAATTATACTAATAATTATTTAATCATAAGTTTTATTTAAATAAAATGAACACACCTAAACCATGGTTTTTATTTAAATAATTATAACATATGTCATGATTATTAATTAATTTAATTTACCATGTTTAATTAAACTAATTAATGTATAAAAATAAAATAACATGTTTGTAACTTAGCCAAACACCCTTTTATGGCCCTTAAACCTTGAACCAAACACCCCAAACTGCCCAACCAAGGCCACTGCTGCCTGGTTCCTAGTTGCTACCTACGGTAGCAGGTTCCCACCGACTGTAGTCGGTTCCTAATGTTGCCCCGCCTTTCCCACTAAAGCCTTACCCCCTGTTGCCACCGTCTGTAGACAACACCCCCTAGGGATAGCTGTTGCCTGCGGATGAGGAGAAAATTCCAGCCACTGCACCCTTAAGGTTTGCGGCTGGTGGTGGAAAAAGACCACCGAGAGTCATATACTCTCGGTTTTGAGTGCACAGCCAAGCCAAACATCACCAATCCCGAAACCCCTTTTTAATTCCTGTTTAATCTTGATTATTAACATGTCTTTAACATATAATTCAGGGATTCTTGAACATTAAACATAATTTAATAACAAATATTAAAGATTAAGAGGATACCTATTGCGTATTTGGTTTAGGAATTATAACATGAACACACACCTTAAATTCTTAGAGATCAAAACTAAAAAGGAACCCTCTTGTTCTTGTGTGTGAGTCGACAGAAGAAGGAAGGAAGAAAAAGTCGATCTTGACTTTGGTGGTTTTTAGGGTTTTTTGGATATTGTCTAAAAATATAAATGCTCCCCGTGTTTTATTTTATTGAACTACGATTTCTAGTGGATTGGGCCAAGCCCACTCTTTCTCTTTTCTATCTTAACCGCAAGCCCTAACCCACATACACAATTCGTTTTAATTTTTCGTGCCTTGTTTATTCTTATGCGTGTTCGGATTTTTAAATGTCGTGAATTATAGGTATTATACATAAATACTTATCGTGTATTAATATTAATATTAATATACGTAATACTTGTACTAATTAATTAATATACGTAATGTTCGTATTAAATAATCATGGTTCGCGTCGTATATTAATTAATTGCAAAGTTTTAAATTACACGTATTTTCATGCATTTCTGTTCTAAGGGATTTTAAAGCGGGCGTTACAGGGGTGTTCCACCCTTTGACTCGAAACATTGAGGACAATGTCTAACTTTATTATGGGGGGTGAATAGATACTCGGCCTTGCTAAACCTTCAGGCTCTTGGAAGTTTATCTTTGTGTTATTGTTTTGTGCAAATAAGGCTAAAAATGGCCAAAATTTAAAAAATTTCTCATATTTTATAAGTTTTTAAGACACGAATGTATATTTTCTGTTGGAGAGAATAAGAGTAATTTTAGACTCGACCGTGCGTATTGAGAACTTAGCTTCAATTCCTTAACTATTTTAAGGCTAAGTCTCTTAAATGAGGACGAGAAATGATAGTTAATTATAAGTTACTATGCTAAACGTAGAATACGCGTATTCTTTCAAAAACTTATGTGTCATAATTATTTGCTTATTCTCCACTCGCTTGTATATATTAAATTGCTAATAAATATTGACATACCGGTTTAGTCTCTAATGTTGGTTTATAATTAATTCTAATAGCTTCCATTTAATTAAATTGGGAAAACATTTGAGAATCACCAGCGTCACGGTTTTGAAGTATTGGCAACCCGAATAATCGAAAGCTTCACCAAAAAATAATTTTTAAGCACCCCTTCACCTAAATCAAGCAAAAATTCGAAGCTCACAAGGCCGAAAAATCTATGCTAAAATTGAAAGTGAATGTCTTAAATCTTGAAGCTTTAAAGATCCAAAATTCGCCTTAGCGTGAGGATATACGTCAAATCATTTTAAACACCTCATGGCGAGGTTAAATAAAAGACAAGGGCAAGACCGAAGTCATAATAAAAGCTCCATGGCGGAGTTGAATAAAAGATAGAGGTAAACCATGATAATCAAAGATACCGATGATGAGGTGGGTCATAAAATTCATGGTAATAAGTCTCATGTTCAAAACCATTATAAAACCGTGCTTATCGAATCTTATTTGTTGACTTAATTTTTTGACATCGTTGTCTATTAAGAAAAAATATTATTTCGATGATTTTGATTACACAGTTTCGTCATTATTTTTGGACCTTAATCTCTATTATCGCATGAGTAAAAAATGGATGCTCATGATCATTCAAGACAAAAATAAAATATAAGAGATACCAATTAGGAATTAAGGGAGTCTAAGTACGTGATTAGAGCATATGAGTAGTGTTAGCATTACTAACTTATAATGACAATGATCTCGTTACACGCTTATCATGGAATTGGATGAAAATCAATGACGACGAAATTATCTCAATAAGGCATTCACGTGTTCTTATTCTATGAACCTAAAAGTCTCATTTTGCGATGAAAATCATACATTATGTCTAAAACACGTAGTAGTAGTTTAGCAAGTTTTCATTTCAATAAATGTCATTAAAAATGATTTCTGGAAGTGCTACGATACTTTATTCTAGCATTGCGTGAGGGCACGACAATTGTTTAGTATGGGTGAGTGATGAGACCGCAATTATACATGTTCTCATCGTCCAAAACGGGTTTAAAACGCTTAAATATGTCATAAACTACCATGAAATATGCTTGTATTCGTTTGTTGTGTATTTTAGGTACGGATATCGTGAAAAAGACAAAAGATCACAAAGAAACAAGCAAAAATGAACACTGGAAATGAAGTCGCACAAAGAACCGAACCCGAGTGATAATTTTCCAAGAAAAGTCCTTGAAGTTTAAATAAATTACAAGTTTGGTCCCTCAAAAATTAAAGATTGTCAGTTTATACCTATAAAGATATTCAAAGGGGTCCCTAAAGTTTCAAGAAGGAGCAAGGTTGGCCCTTGAAGTTCACAAGAATTACAAAACAAGTCCTTGATCTAATATTTAAACAACACAAGGACTGTTTTTGTAATTAGCCTTAAGATATTACAAAGGGATTATAAGGTTTAAGTTACCAAGTGGAAAGGACAAAAAAATCAAAGCATAAGGGTCAATTCTGTCACAATATAAACCCACATTCCATGAGACTCACCTATATCCAACCCACCTTAGCCCGTCACCCAACCAGTCCAGCCTACTAAACTATTACCAACCCGGATTATATATATTAATTAGGTTTTTTTAAATCGTATTTAATATAGTTAAATGGACGGGTAACATGTCACTATTACCCTAATCTTGATCAAACCCAATTGTTCAACCCTCAAAACCCTAAAAATTTACCAGGGTTGATTTTACTTTAAACCAAAGGGAAAACCAAAATTAATTTCACTATTGCTTGATTCAAA
The DNA here is from genome assembly GCA_025667525.1 of Glebionis coronaria. Lineage (NCBI taxonomy): Eukaryota > Viridiplantae > Streptophyta > Magnoliopsida > Asterales > Asteraceae > Glebionis > Glebionis coronaria. Next base: position 608,241 of record JANFOE010000201.1, on the reverse strand, counting down.
ATGTTTCCAACACACCCATGTGTTGATATTCGATCCCAGCTCACTAGAGGATCCCACCCGTACCTCCCCTACACTTCCTTTGAAGAAAAATACAAAAGTTTGGCAAAAATCGTATGGTTGGATCTGTTAGCTTGTTCACAACGAAATCACCAACGTCTAAGATGTATTTTGGCCAGCTGGGCAACCACATGAATCATACAGAGGTCGCGGGTCACAACTTATGGCCATGTTCTTGATTCAAAATCCAAGGGTACCAATGGAAAATCATACTTAGGGTTTAGTCTTTTTTTTTTCTTCTAGAAACAAATGTAGCTAGTAAATAAGGCAAAGATTAGGTGTTAATATTTCTTATTCCAGATTTTCTCAAATTAATGTAATTCTTTTTTAATTAATAAAAGTTGGTATTTTTCTTGTGAAATTATAATTCTTTTTTATTATTTGAAAGTAAAATCCGAGTTCCTTTGTTCATTCATGTTTGAGTTTGTTTAAGCTAAATGATGTAGTGTTTATATACTTTCTTTTAGGAAAAAGAAAATACAAGTCGGAAAAGTATTGGTCGATATGATTTTGAAAAACCGCAAAGATGGACAAGTGAGTTCGTTCCTCAAGGGAGTTGTTCATGTTTAATGCCAAAATTAATATTACGTATTTGGATTAGTAAAGTTTTTGTGAGAGAAAGAGAAAAACGAAACTACATTACTACGGCAGAAAAAATTACGATGAAATAGTAAAAACGTAAAATAATAAAAATCAAGTAAATCGAGATAATGACGAAAAATGACGAAAATTAAATTTTTTGAAACCTTAACTAAAAATAAATAAATTAAACTTAATATTAAAAATAAAAATTATTTTGAAAATTCAATTGGGTCAAAAATCTCGAGTATACGAAAACAACCAAAAACGTAAAAAAAAAGATAATTTAATTGAATCGGGGTTTTGAGACCACCACATTCAACCAAATGAAAGATACAACCAAGTAGACTATGAAAAAAAAACACAATATGGCCAAAAATATCAAATAAGCTACATATATAAGTCGTAAGAAAATATATAAGGCATTGACAGGCTTAAATTCTGAAAATAAGAAAATATAGAACATATAAAAGAAAAAAGAAAGGAAGCATTAACGAAATGGGTTAAAGAGAGCAGATGGTTGTTGATACATGTGTTCCGACTGTTATTTGCAAAAGGTCAGGGGTTCAATACTGTTTCGTTGCACTTTTTGAATATTTCTTATTTGCTTAATATTTGGCTTGGACATACAGTTCCTAGTTGGAGCTATGAATCAATTATATTAAAGCAAAACACAACCACAAATAGAATCATGAAAAAAGCAAGATCACATAAATTCAACAACAAATTTATCATCAACAAACAATCATGAGCAAATCAAGAACCAATTATTTAGAAACCAAATAAAGTGCAATGCATACAAATTTATCATCAACAAACAATCATGAGCAAATCAAGAACCAATTATTTAGAAACCAAAATAAAGTGCAATGCATACAGTGGCAATATTTCTAGTGCAAGTGAGCAACTAACAAGCCAAATTCAACGCTACCTATAAGCTAAGCTTTACAACCTCAGAGCTTATAACCTCAAAGAAACAAATCGACTACTCTAAATCTTCTTACCATCAAAAACATCAAGATCAGGTAGTGTGAGCTGCTGGTATATTTTGCATTTAAGTGGGTAAAAAAATGACCAAGTAGCGGATTCAAACTTAAGGCCTAAGTGTTTACTTCCCAAAATAGTTATCAAAGAACTTAAGTTATCTAATAACAAGGTAAATCGAGCATAAGAAAACAGCAAATCAAACACTTAACGCAAAAATAAGCCTACTGATATTACCAACTCAGAAAGTTGAGCAACAATGATATTTTTTTCAATTAATTGTAATGAAACAAAAGGCGAAGCTAAACTATACTAGACCACCAAAAGCTGGTGCACTTGAAACTTATCACTAAATAAACATAGTCAAATCAACAAAGAACACATAAAAAGCAAAGATCTATGGCTAATGTTCTAATCATGAGCAAAAAACAAGAAATTGTAACTTTTTGATTTCAACTTCAAGAAAGTTATTTTAAAACTGAATTACACCTAGTCTAATCCTCCGAGGCTGAGGCAAAAAACTTATGACCTAAGTCCTATCGTAGGATCAGTCCTAAGCTCAGTCCAAACACCCTTTAAGAACATGACAAGACAAATTAACAAAGATAGTATGAAAAATAAAGAAAGTAGAGGAAATAAAAGGACATAAACGTGAACTTACATTGAAGAGCAGATAAAATAAGCACAAACACTGAATCGAATAAGCCAAATAATCAAATAAGCTGAAATTAAGATTAATAAGAAAAAGGGACTAAAGTTTACTTATATTGAGTCTAAGTGCATTCACTTAGCCTAATCTTGCTATAAGCATCCCTCATGACTTTTTTGAGCTTATCACACAAAGACATCAACTTATCATCACCAATAAACATCTACAACATCTACTACGAGAAAATCAACAGGGTCTTGGAATTTCTTGAAAGTACATCAACAAAGACCACCCTTCTTTGAACTTGAAACAATAGGGTAAAGGGAACAAGGATAACAAGATGCAATAAGCTCAATAAGCACAGCTTATTAAGGCTTATTGCACAGTAAAAAAAAGTGAAAACAATTTGAGAATAAAACTTTTTGTAGAAAAGTAAATAGGCAGAAAATAACACTCCTTGATAACCAATCTTATAGCTTAGGTTTCAATTAAGCTAAGGCCAGCTTATCAAGCAATGGTTCTCAAAACTAAACCAAGAACTGATTTGATTTTGATAAAAACTTGAAACAAAATTTCGCAATGAAGTAAATTTTGACAGAAAACTCAAATGTGCACGAAATTATAAGATAATTTAATAACAAGGAACTCAATATTCATTCATAGAAATCGGATTACAAATTTAGAAAATGAAAAATTGGAACATAGAATTTACTATGCAAGGTTCTTAAGATTCTTTAACTATTAGTCATAAAAAATTTACAATAGTGAAAACTGGAACAAGGGCTTCATCCACATCATGGAGGCTCCTTTTATACTAAATGGAAGACTATTCTAGGATTTAGAACATATGAAAAACCCTAGCAACAATTTGCCTATTCTGCCCTTGATTTTCAAATTTTGTAATTGGTCTTCTCCTGCCACGTGATCTCTTCTTGGCTTGTTGTGGATGTATGAGCTGTTAAAGATCCATCACAGGCGTCCATGTTGGTGAGGCCAACACGAAATAGCATCCAATCGTCCATTTTATCTGCCATGTTTTGGATTCTTGCAAAAATGTCATGTGAGTGGGTCAGGGGACCATCAGGGGAGCCATGTGGGGTGAGATGTATGGTTTTTGGGTGATGGGGACTAGATTATGAGACCCTTAATCACGAATATGGAAAGAATCAAGTGTCAATTTTTGGGTTTATGTGATGTTCATGGTTAGAGCACGCGGTATAGTTGAGCCGTCGTGTTCGTGTCGTGGGCAAAAAGTGATGTCACGTCACTTTTTACTCCCACGACACCAAAACACCCCACGATGGCTCAACCCCCTCCCTGGTTAACACGAGAATTCTCGTGTCGTCGTCACCCAACTTTTTTTTTTTTTGTTTCAACAATTAATTTTAAACTAAAAACACATTTCATTCATAATAAAAATACAAATACAAATTTTTTTAAAATTTTCCAAAAAAAAAAACAAAAAAAAAAAAAAAATTTAAAAAACCCGACGGCGCGAGCCACGGTGTGGTTGGCGCCGCCGTGGCCTCGCGCCGTCACCATGGCGTCGGCTGGTAGGTACCAGCCTAAAACCGACGACGCGAGCCACGGTGTGGTTGGCGCCGCCGTGGCCTCGCGCCGTCGTGGCCAGCCAGCCACCAGCCCACTGTACCGAGCCCTCTTAGGGTTTTTAAGGATTTTTTTTTTGTGTTTGATTTGGATTGAGTACATAGTGAGTGTAACCCGGGATTTGATTAAAAAACATACTTGTTTTAAAATTAAGTATTTAATTAAGGTGAGTGGGTAATGACGTGGTGGTGTTTGGGCTCGGGTAAAGGGCTTAGTGGGTTTATATTAGGGCTTAGGACGGGTAATAAACGGGTATGGGTATTGAGAATGGAAAAAGTAGTCATGCACTTCCAAAAAACATGAATATAAAGTGTAACATTCCATTTTGATAAATAGAATATCATAGGATAATTATGACGTGTCATCAAAGCATGCAAGGTAAATGTCTTAAAACATTAAATGATCATAAAAAGGAAATACCGGAATCAAACATCGGTAGTCTAACATAAACTCACACACATGAAATATAAGTACTGAAAGGAAAGGACTAAACAATGTCCAAAAGAAATAATGTATGGAAATGCATAAGGTAAAGAAGAATGGATAGCTTCCATCTAAATGCATATACTCTCAAGATCCTAAGTGCATTCCTGAGTAGCTACCGTTTGGGAACATGGAAAGGAAATGGCTGAGCAAAATGCCCAGTGAACGGATATATAACATAGTATGAATGATATAAGCATAATAAAGACTGATTAGCAGCGGAATGTATAAGTCCTGGAAAACCTGGTACATGTTTATAAAACTGCTTTTATAGTTTGAAAAGCTTATGATTAACTTATGAAAATTGTATTTTAAATTTAGCCAAGAGCTCATATAGGTCATGAGGTATCAACGTGCATTAATACTTAGAGGGGTGAACTCATCATGCAATTAGAGGGGTTGCCTCTAATTATACTGGTCTGGGTAGGAGGGATCAACTCCTTGTGATGGATGCAAGGCACACACCACATTCACCATGAAAATCATGACTAAAAATATGTAACTAGGATGCACCCATACGCCCCACATGATAATATAAATAAATGGCGAAAGGGACGCCATAAGTAATCACTCTGTTGTGGGGAAGTCATAACACTGGTGCCTCGTTATGGTTTTTTTTTTGGTAAAAGGGTAGCAATGACCCGGTAAATAGAACCAAAAAAACGTTGAAGTACAAGGAATGTGGCTGAAATACCACATTAACCGCAAGCTACAGGCAGCTTGTTAAACAAAATGTTTATGACAGGCCATAAACATTAACTAGTCTAGAATGCTGGAAATATATAAACTAGACAAAAACCAAGACGATAACATGAAGTTACGAGGAAAATAATAAAATAATAACATAAGATCAGCCAGTTGGAGTGCTTGCCCCAATATTAGTGTTGAGAAGATTCACCGATTCATCAAAGACGACCTCGACTCCCTCCTCCTCCTCATTATCTTCCTCGCTTACTTGAGCCCCTTCGTCAATACCAGGCATGGACAAAGTTGAAAATTTATTAGATGTAGAAACACTGCTCATTTGAGCTTTACCCTTGTTCGGACCATTAGGATTGCTAGACTGCTGCAACTGACCAGATTTAGTATTCAACTTCCTACTATTATTACCACTCGTACTTGTAGTATCCAAGTGAGTTTTTGGACGAAATGCAACCGTCTTACCTGTTTGGAAACCCTTGCTCAATGGAACACCTCTCGGAACTTGATTCCCTAAATTACCTTTGGATTTCTTCCTCTTGCTTTGCACTTGTTGGAATCCATCATTATCAACATGAGTTGTCACATTTTCAACCGTTTTAGGGTTGACATTTTTTGGACAAGAATCAAAGGCATGACCAAAAATATTACAAGTATGACATCTAGGGGGTTTCCATTCGTATTCAACACGAATTAATTCCTTAGTACAACCAGAGCCTTCAAGATCAGGGACACCAATAGTAACGTTATCTATAAACTCTGAATCAGCATTCATCTCAATAAGACAACGAGCAAAACTACAACGACCCCAAGACTCTTTGCACATATTATCAGTATAATTATCCATCATAATAAGCTTACCAAGAAACGAAGCAATTAAACTAATACCTTCCTCTTCAAAAACCTGTAGCGGGACATCATGAAACTTGACCCATACCGGAATACGAGTTAGTTCCTCCTTTAGAAGATTCGTTTTCATAGTCCATTTCTTAAGAAAAATTGGTGAATTACGAACCATCCACGGACCACCTTCCAGAACCGCATTAAGACCCTCACTAGACCGAAATTAAAAAAAGAAAAAACCTTTCTCATTCATCATGATACGCTTAAGACCATGTTTTGCCCAGTTATTCTTAGCAAAATACTCAACCACAGGAAATGCAATCCTTTTACCAAGAAAGTAGCCATATAAAGTATTTTGGTAGCGAGTATTTACTTTTTCAACAACCTTCTTAGGAATAGAGATATTAACCCCTTCATAGACATTATCAGAATTAAACGAAGAAGAGACTGCATTAATACCTCCATTAGTAGACGTAACCATATCAGCTTCAAATTTGCAAAGTAACTCCAGAATTTCTTTAGCACGGTCATGTGAGATCAATTCCCACAAAGGATGTTTCTTCATTCTTAATTCATGCATAAATTCACCCGCATCACCAACCGTGCGAATCGTTACACCAAATAATTTCAAAACCTCATGTAGATTACACTGTTGCATACCATTAATGGTTGCAGCCTTAGCTGCAAGGTCCAAAGATACATCACAAGAAGAGGAAACACATGGAATAGAGTCATCTGTTTCCTTAGCCATTTGTGCTGAGTGCACACTCGAACCATCTGAACTGAGTGAAGAAGTTTTGCTAGTAAGATTCATATGGCGTTCACACAAAACTTTATAATAAAGCATAGTAGTCTCCTTAGGTAAGGTAGACCATTTAGGAAATTTGTTTGCCTTAACACCATTTGCAAACACTTCAATGTCACGCACAGTATTCAAAGGAATAGAAAACAAATTAGATATCTCCTCTAACGTTACTAAAACCTTAAGAGTAGACACGATAACCGGATCATTCCAACCTGTAAACAATGGCGTATCACTTTCCTTGCTCGAAGCCATGTTCAATCAAACACAGCCCTAACCACGAAAATAAACCCTAAACAAACAGTAACTATTTTTTTTTTTAGATCGTAAAAACCAACAGTAACCGAAACACAAATATAGCGACACAAAACCTTAAATATAAGGAGACCCTACACGTTCAATTATCAGCCGACCACAACTTCAATAAATACCCAGAAATGTCAAATATATAAATGATATATTGTCAGCCGCAATATCAATTGACAGCCAATTTAATGTCACACTAAATATTAAACAAATCTCAGCCAATTGTAGCCCTAGGTCCCAACCAACCGAACCCTAACAAAAGAATAACCCTTGCTGCAAGAATTCTACCACATGTAAAGGTCAACCGACAAGAAGGATTAATAAACCTAGGAACTTAATTAATGACTATAATGTCAACCGACAATCAATAAAGATTGTCAGCCGCCACTTGATCAATTATGAAACCTAGGAAATTAATAATGACAATAAAGTCAACTGACAAACAATAATGGATGGTCAGCCGACAATCTAAGGATTGAAGACACAATTAAATTGTGAACGCACACATCAAATGACGGCAGAAAATTAAATAAAACCAATTTAATTAACCCTAAAATCAAGCAACCAAATAAGGACTTTGTTAACTCAAGAATAATCAATGATTAATCGAGAAAACAGCATCATTATAAGGTATTCGGATTAAAGGAAAAATAAAATTAGGTTATGAGAAGAAGGGATTTTTCTGGCAGCCATTGATGTTTTTGTGCCTCGTTATGGTACCTCTATAAGTAGATGAACTAGCATGCACGTATATATAGCTCAGACATTTAAAATAAAACATAAGCATTAAAAACATATAAAATAACTGGGGAAAACAAATGGCTGCAAACGGGGAATCCTAATCAAACATACGAAGGAATATCCATATCGAAGGACGGAATATCCGTACCTTATGTCCAGTAATGAAGCTAGAATGAAAGCTGAACGATCTACTCTGACTTTGCGGATACTACAAAAATAAGGGATGTGTGTGAGTTGTCTGATTATTGAGTGCGTTACTGATTCTGTGTGTTCTTAACTTATTTTATATGTTCTTGTCATGTTTTATTGTTTTAAATGTTATCTTGTATTTATTTATGTTTTACATGTATTTTGATTATGTATTTCATGTATTCTTATATTATTATACTTGTCGTGTAATAATAAGTAACTTTCTAAAAATAGGTTTCCAAAACTAGAAAGTTTCCAAACATAGAAAGTTTCCAAAAATAGAAAGTTTCCATGTGACAATTCGTCAATTTGATGTCGTTATTTTATTCTGAAGTATTATTTATAATCATTATTTTATTGTTAGTTGATGAACTCTGATAGGTGTGAAAACACCCATCTTTTTACCACTTAATTACAATAATAACCGAGCTAAAACGTGTATTTTATGTCATTTATGTCGGAATTATGCGTGGTTTGTGTTTTTGTTGTGATTTAGGACGAAAAGGTGAAAACTGGAGAAAACACGGGCATTCACGGGCTTTTATCGAAGAAAAAGACGAAAGACAAAGTCAAGAAATCAAGAGTGCAAAAAGAACGGAAGTCCAAGACCAATCGGAAGATTTATCGAAGAAAAAGTCAAAAGACGGAAGTTTACTAAAAACCAAAGAACTCAAGTCTAATTTATTGAAGAATTACAAGACGAGTTTGAAGAAAGCCCGAGACAAAGTCATTAAAGTCAAAAGATTAAGAAGATTAAGGACTTAATGATGCAATTAGAGAAAGAAGAAAGATGGAGGAAGCTTCCACTAAGCACCTCCCTAATCCACTATAAATAGATGATCTTCATTTCATTTGTAGTTGTTGGGTGGCTTGACAAACCACCTCTTCCACCATTTTCATTTACTTGCACCTTAATTCTTGCACTTTAATTTCTTGTGTTGCACTCTTTAATTCAAGTAAGTTTACTTTTAATGTTATTGAATCTTTATCTTTTCTTGTTTTAATCTCTCATCTACCTTTCTTGCTTTGGTTTAATTGTTGTGTTCATGTTCTTGAGTTTTTATGGTTTTCAATCAAGTGGGTTTTGATTGATTTGGTTATGATTGTTAGTTTTGTTGATTTGTTTTGATTGGTATTGATTAGTTGTTCATTTGTGGTTAATTTGATTTAATCTTTTGGTTAATCTTGATTGATTTTGGTTAAATTCGTGTTCTATTTCATCCCCTGTTCTTCGCTATTGTTGAGGTGCCCAGATTCCGGATCAACCACTTTCTTCTCAATTGTTCCGAATCAAGATTGTTCATCCGGAATATTTTATATTCCGGATCAATGCCTTTCATTCGGAATACTTGATTATTCCGGATCAATCTCTTTATTCTGAATATTTGTGATTCCGGATCAATCTCTTTATTCGGAATGTTTGTTATTCTGGATCAATTATTCCGGATCAAGTCTTTCATCCGGAATATTGATTATTCCGGATCAAGTCTTTCATCCGGAATAATATTCTGGATCACCAATTTTATTCCGAATCAACCCTATTTTCTTGTCATTCCGGATCAAGAACTTTATTCCGGATCAACTGGTTTATTCCGGATAAGTGATATATTCCGGATGAGCTTTGTTATTCCGGATGAGGGTGATATTCCGAATGAGTTTTTCAGTTTTCTTTGTAGTTTTATATTTTTAATTCTTAAGCTTTACTTTTCTCGCCTTTTTCCTTATTTGCATTTTTACTTGCCTTCCTTTTAGTTTAAGTTTAAGTTTGTGTCATTTACTTTATTTCCTTTTTAATTTCTCGTCATTTACTTTTTGTCAAGTTTTAATCTTTCATTGTTGTTTCTTTTACCGTCTTTATTTTATCTTTTTAAGTCTTTATCTTTCATTAGTTTTAGACAACGACACCCTTTCATTTTTTTCCACCAAGAACAACTGGGTGGCACTTTGAACCGGAAATCAATTCGAAGAGATACCGAGAAAACGAACTTTTCAACCTAGTAAAATCAAAACATTAAAATGGCGCCCCTGCCGGCTCTTTTCGTGAGGATTAACGGTTTTTTGTGAGAGACGCGTTGGCTTTTGGGATCCGTTCACTCGTGAACGTTATTTTTCGTGTCAAAAATTTTCAAAAATCCCAAAAACATTTGAAAAATCATAAAAAGCATTTCTTTTTCAAAGTTTTGCACCAAAAATATTCTTCTTGCTTCTCTATCTTTCTTTATGGATTCTTATGTCCATTGCGTCGGGTGTGGGAAACAATTATCTGGGAACGACTCATGTCAATGGTGTTCATGCGAGCGATGCGGAAGAGATCTTCCTCCTATTTCAATCGATTCACAAATAGGATTTTGTCCCTTGTGCAACTCGACTAATTCGTCCTTTTTGAATCCACCTCCTGTTCCCCCGTGCATCTATTGTGGAAGCGATTCTCATTGGCATGTTTCGTGCCCGGTTCGATACCCGCCTCATGGCGAGCAAGAACTGGGTCACAATTATGACAATGGTAATAGCTTTCCACATGAAGCACCGGATTTTTCTCCATACCCATTTTGCCAAAATTGTGGGGGCCCTCACGATACTTCTTATTGTCAGCCACTGAATTATTATGAGCCACATCCGTGCTATAATTCAGGTTTTCAAAATTTTCAGCCCCCACATCACACCCTCAATCATCAATCCTCTCAGAGAATTCGTCTTGCCCAACAACTCACTACTTTGAATGACGAAACACACTCCATTGTTTTGCAACTTCAAGAAGCCGTTGTTCTGCTTAAAGAAGTTAGGGAGGAGGAAAAGCGACAGCAACAAGAGCAAATATCGAATATCGAGACTTATACTCCTCCTCCGGTGTATCCATACTATTTCGATGATGATGACGACGATGCTGTATGCACTTTCAACCCATCTTCTGAAGTTGCCGCTCCTACTCTCGATGTTCCTACTGCGTCTAAGGATCTTGATTCGTTGAATGAGCTTATTGATGTTGGTCTCGACAAATTATTGGATGATGAGGTGTGTGACATACCGACTGCTATGGAGTCTGAGGACGACGTTGCTCTTACGGAAGAGGTTGATCCTACTGATGACGATTTTTCTCCTCGCTATGAGAATTTCACTTTTGAAATTTCTCAATCTCCACCGGCAGATGCGGGCGATGACGATGTATTTTCTCCGGCCTACGAGAAGTTCACCGATGAACTTGCTCTTGAAGATGAGGTGGAAGACGTGATTCTCCGCGACAGATTACGAAAAGTGCATCTTCTTATTGCTCAAATCGAAGAGTTGACTTCTCCTCCTCTTCCCGCGTCTTTAACTCCATCCGTCACTACCGTTGAGAATAATGACCCATTGCTAGAGGAAATCGACATTCACTCAATACCTCTGGGTATTTAGGATGATGACACGGAGGGGGATATCCTTTTTGATAATTTGCTACTTGATGACATTGTCCCAAGTCCCCCTCCCGAGCACCTTTCATCCACTTCTTTAGAGACCATCACCGAGGATGAGTGCTTTGACCCGGGAGGTGACATGCACTATTTCATGATTGATAACATTACGGCTTTGCCGAGTGCTCAGCATCCATTGTCTTTGGGGGATGACAATGTGCTTACTTTACCCACCCCACCTCCCGTGGATTTTGATTTCACATACTTTTCGTATGTTGAAAGAACCTTTCTCCCATTCAAGACTTATCCCCTCCGCCTCTCCTTTATTGATGTCCTCCGGGAACGAGGACAAGGTCTTTGATCCCGGTATTACATTCGAGGCTTCCCCATGGACCATTTAATTCGGGGACGAGTCAGGCTCGCGACTCGGTTAATATAAACAAGTGCTTTTCGGGAGGCAACCCGATTATCTATATTTACTTGTTTTCACCATAAGTGTAGGGGGAGCCCCGTTGGTGTTTCTTGCTTTCTTTCTTATCATGTGCAGGGATTAGAGCTTCAAAGACACACTCTTGATTATTTTTGACGACCCGTGATTCCGTGTTCCATTTTCCTTGTTCTATCCTAAACTCTTTTCGATTCACTATTTTATATTTCTCAATATTAAAATAGGAATCTCTTTAGTTGTCTTTTCCTTAGCAAGATTTAAACAAAGTGCACAATGTCCTAAGTGTAGGGGAGTTTACTCCCACATGCTTAAACATTGAGAACAATGTTTATATTAAGTGTAGGGGGACTTCTTATCGATGTTGAGTGGTCTTTTCCTTGTATTTGTCCTTATTTTAACCAGAAAATCAATTTTTCGACATTTTTCAAAATTTTTGATCTATTTTGGCCTATTAGTTTTACCTTTGTATAGTTATTTTCTTTCTTTGCTAGAATAATTTTTAATAAAGTGGTTTTAATTTTCAAATGTTGTGAATCTTTTGACTCAACCCGAGTTTACTTATCTAAGTTTACTCTAGCTAGTATCCTTAACGTGTTTAAGTCAAGTTTTGCTAGGCTTTTATATAGGGAGCTTTAAAACGCGAAAGTCTTAACTCTCACGGGTTAAGAACAAGAACTTTTCGCAAGTTCCTATAATTGATCCTAGAGAGTCGTTTATCAAGGGAACTTTAAAATGCGATTTCTAAACTTGAAAAAGTCTAAGAGTTTGCAAGATCCTATAGGCGACTCGAAAACCCAAAACTTTGATTTAATAGGCTAAGCATCCATAATGTAGAGATTTTGCTAGGTTCAATTTAATTCGGTATCTTCACGAATTGATTTCTGGTTCAAAGTACGACTCTATTGTTTTTGGTGAAACAAATATTTTTGGTTGTTTTAAAATAAAATGTGCAAAACTTTAAAGAAAAAGGGCGTTAAAGTAAATCTAAATCTAATTTAAAATAAAAGGCAAGTATTTAAAAGCGTGACGAGAATTAAAAGGCACTAAGAGTGAATAACGCAAACTTAAAACTATCTAAGGCAAACTAAAAACGCAACTAAAACTTAAACTAAGGAAAGGCTAAAATAAATCTAAGGCAAGTAATCTTAAAGTGCGACTAAGTAAAAAGGCGGGAAAAGTAAAGCTTGAAAATTAAAGAATTAAAAACATAAACTAAAAATAACCTGAACACAGCTTATCCGGAATACTCCTTCGTTCGGAATAAACATTCATCCGGAATGTCACCTTCGTTCGGAATGTTCTTCTTCACTCGGAATATTTACCAAAATCCTTGATCCGGAATAAATCCTTTATCCGGAATATGTCACTTATCCGGAATAAAGTCTTGATTCGGAATAATGGTCTTGATCCGGAATAATGCCTTGATCCGGAATATTTTCCTTGCTGGTCCTTGATCCGGAATGTTGAAGATTCCGGATGAAGTCTTTGATCCGGAATAATTAATTATTCCGAATAAAGGTCCTTGATCCGGAATATCTCCTTGATCCGGAATAAAAGGCTGATCAGGAATGTTTGGTATTCCGGATGAACGATTTGATCCAGAATAATAAATTATTCCGAATAAACTCTTCTGATCCGGAATGTCTAATATTCCGGATGAACACCTTTGATGCGGAATAAACTTGCACAAACCCTTCACTCGGAATGTTTTGCTGGGCTTGATCCGGAACGTTTCCTGGGAAAGATCAGTAACAGACAAACGAAGAACAAGGAGAAACAAGATAATACGGATCTAATAAAAACTAAACAAAATTAACCACAAGATTAAATCAAACTAATCAATAAACATGTATTAATCATAAACAATCATTCCAAAATAATCAAACTAACAATATAACCAAAATAATCAAAACCCACTTTAATCAATAAAAACTCAAAAACATAAACATGAACATAAACATAAAGATCAAAGATTAAAGAAAGGTAGATAGGAGATGAACAATAAAAATAAAGATTGACAAGAATTAAAAGAAAACTTACTTGAAATTAAATGTATTTAAGGTGCAAGACAAGGTATTTAAATGGACATGAAATTAAATGACAAGGTAATTAAATGTGCAAGGTAATTAAAGTGGAAGAAATAGTTTGTCAAGCTATCCAACAAGAGAAAAATGAATCTAGTCTAATCTATTTATAGGGGAGGATTAGGGAGTGCTTAGGAAGCTTCCTCCCATCTTTCTTCTTTTCCTTAATTGTAAGATTAAGTCCTTAATCTTCTTAATCTACTTAAATCTTGGACTTTAATGACTTTGTCTCGGGATTTCTTTGAACTCGTCTTGTAATTCTTCAATAAATTAGACTTGAGTTCTTCGGCTTTTGGTAAACTTCCGTCTTTTGACTTTTTCTTCGATAAATCTTCAGAATTTGTCTTGGACTTCCATTCTTTTTGCACTCTTGACTTCTTGACTTCGTCTTTCGTCTTTTTCTTCGATAAAAGCCCGTGAATGCCCGTGTTTTCTCCACTTTTCACCTTTTCGTCCTAAATCATAACAAAAACACAAACCACGCATAATTCCGACATAAATGACATAAAATACACGTTTTGGCTCGGTTATTATTGTAATTAAGTGGTAAAAAGGATGGGTGTTTACACACCTATCAAATCCCCTACACTTGACTATTGCAATGTCCTCATGCAATGCATTAGTTACAAAGCACGTTTACATTTTTCATCATAATCAATCCACGTTGGCCTTTATTAAAGAGATAGAAATTTATAAACATTCAAAGTAAAGAAATCAAAAGCATACCTTGGGTTTTGGAAATGTCATGAATAATCATCATCCTCAAGTTTTCACTTTCTCCAAACCAAGCTTAAAAACGAGATCATTGTTATTATAAGTTAGCAAACTAACACGAACTCATGTGGGCCAATTATTCACTTAGACTCCCTTATTCCTAGGTGTATCTCTTAAATTTTATTATTGTCTTGAATGATCACGAGGATGCATTGTTGACTTATTTTGATAGTTTATTAGGCCGAAAATAAAGTGAACGATTTAATCAATAGTTAACTAAAGGACAAAATCTTTTAAAACTGCTTCTCGGGACCTCATAAAGTTCATATCTTGGCATAACTCGCTTCGCGGTTTGAGACCTTTCTCGGACCGATATTTGGCAGCGACTTCATACTTCAAACCTTGAGAGACGTTCATGAAATAATGGTCTTCTCTTCATATAGGAATTTCTTCACTTGAAGTTTTGAGAGATTCTTCATATATGGACCACGACTTCTTCATTTTTCTCCAATCTTTATTTTGGACTTTGATATACAACGATCCGCCTTTTTTGGACTTGGATCTATTCATCCTCATACCTTGTTAGGGCCTTTTTGGATAGACTTCTCCATGATCTTTTGGGGAGTACTTGCTTTTCGTCGTGTTTCTCGATCCTTCATATAGATTTTTGATAAATGATTCTTCACATCACTTGGGATCTTTAGCAACAAAATATAGCCCTCATGCCTTGTTAGGACCTTTTTGGACTCGCCAATCTTTGCATCCCGCTTCAATAAGTTATGCCTTGGCTATGAACTCTAATCCATACCGAGCAACTTTTAAACGATCTTGGGCTAGAAGCTAAGTAACTTTTCAAATCGTGCAACCTTATTTATTGCAGATAAATTTATTAGCAGGCGATGGGAGAATAGGCTTATAATTAACTCACATAAATTCACGAAAGAATACCAAACTTATAATTGACTCTATCATCTCTCGTTCTCCACAGTTTAAAATCTTAAGGAACGAGACTCGTGGATGCTTAGCATATTAAATCAAAGTTTTGGGTTTTCGAGTCGCCTATAGGATCTTGCAAATTCTTAGACTCTTTCAAGTTTAGAAATCGCGTTTTAAAGTTCCCTTGATAAACGACTCTCTAGGATCAATTATAGGAACTTGTGAAAAGTTCTTGTTCTTAACCCGTGAGAGTTAAGACTTTCGCGTTTTAAAGCTCCCTATATAAAAGCCTGGCAAAACTTGACTTAAACACGTTAAGGATACTAGCTAGAGTAAACTAAGATAAGTAAACTCGGGTTGAGTCAAAAGATTCACAAAGTTTGAAAATTAAAACCACTTTATTAAAAACTTATTCTAGCAAAAAAAGAAAATAACTATACAAAGGGAAAAACTAATAGGCCAAAATAGATCAAAAATTTTGAAAAATGTCGAAAAATTGATTTTCCGGTTAAAATGAGGACAAATACAAGGAAAAGAGCCACTTAACTTCGATAGAAGTCCCCCTACACTTA
This sequence comes from Glebionis coronaria, assembly GCA_025667525.1. Taxonomy (NCBI): domain Eukaryota; kingdom Viridiplantae; phylum Streptophyta; class Magnoliopsida; order Asterales; family Asteraceae; genus Glebionis; species Glebionis coronaria. Next base: position 592,158 of record JANFOE010000201.1, on the reverse strand, counting down.
AGATAAACATTGACCTCAATGTTTAAGCATGTGGGAGTAAACTCCCCTACACTTAGGACATTGTGCACGTTGTTTAAATTTCGCTAAGGAAAGGACAACTAAAGAGATTCCTATTTTAATATTGGAAAATATAAAATAGTGAATCGAAAAGAGTTTAGGATAGAACCGGGAAGATGGGAACAAGGAATCACGGGTCGTCAAAAATCATCAAGAGTGGATCATTGAGCGCTCGAATCCCTGAATAGTAGAAGAGAGGAAATAGCAAACACCAACGTGTCTCCCCCCTACACTTATGGTAAAAACAAAGAAAAAGATAGATAGATAGTCGGGTTGCCTCCCGAGAAGCGCTTGTTTTTGTTAACCGAGTCACGAGCCTGAATCGTCCCCGAATTAAATGGTCCATGGGGAAGCCTCAAATGTAATACCGGGATCAAAGACCTTGTCCTCATTCCCGGAGGAATATAACAAAGGAGAGGCAGGAGGATAAGTCTTGAATGGTAGGAAGGTCCTTTCAACATACGAGAAGTATGTGAAATCATGATCCACGGGAGGTGGGGTGGGTAAAGGAATCACATTGTCATCCTCCAAAGACAATGGATGCGGACCAATTGGCAAAGCCGTAAGGTTATTAATCGTAGAATGGTCATTGTCACCTCCCGGGTCAAAGCACTCATCCTCAATTCTCGGAGAGTGAAAGTGATACATCACCCGCTTGGGCGTGCATTTAGTGGGATGAGGGGGGCAATATAGTAGGATAAGTAAGAGAAGAATTACCTTCCACCTGCGGTACCTTTCTAGTAGAGTCTGAACTCTCCACCTCTGCGATAGAAGGGGGCATGGCTAACAAAGTATGCTCATCAATAGCAAGAGAAGCAGAGCTATCAATGTCCTCAATCCCTTCATCAAAGAGAGGATTCACCTCGCTAGATATGTAAGCGTCATCAAAATCAAATAAAGGGTTCGAATAAATATTGAAAGTTTCCTTCGGAACGTCTTCATCAGATAGTGACTCATCATCACTAGAAGTAAAATCATCATCTTGATCAAAAAGAGGGTTAGAGAAAGCCAAAGAATCCTCTCCCAAAGTGTTGGTGGAAGGAACATCATTAGAAGAAAGTGCATCATACTCATCGTCACTGTCAGATTTCAACTCAGATTCACTTGGAATTGGGACAAGGTTATCAGCACTAGACGTATTGAATTCGTCGGATTCCTTTGTAGGAATTGTGCTAAGATCCTCATCCCCTAGGATGGGTGAATCCTTAGGCTCCAGAGCCGGCAAGTCGGGCGAAGGAATAGAATTCTCATCGTTCCAAGAAATAGGACTCTCATCATCATCACTGTCATAATAATATGGAGGCACAAGAGGAGGAGTATAAGCATTAAGGTTAGATACTTGCTCTTGGTGCTGATCCGCTTGACATTTCTCCATCATCTTGTTGCAAGCTTCTTGAACTTTGTGAAAGTTGTTAAAAATTGTGGCAAGTTGTTCAGGAGGAAGTGCACAAAAGGGTTGATGATTGACGGTGTAACGTGGGGGCTCAAAGTTATACACACTGGGATGATAGCACGAAACTTTCTCAAAGACCTTCGACGGATCACAAGAAGAAGCATCGTGAGGTCCCCCACAAATATAGCACCACGGGTATGGAGAAAAACCCGGTGCATCTTGAGGATAAGGATTGTCATAGACGGGAGAAGGTGGGAAAGTATTGTAAGAGGAGAAGTATGAATTTGTTGAATTGCAAAATGGACAAAATCCAAATTGTGTATCGTTGATATCAAAACCACACCGCTCACAAGTACACCATTGACATGTTTGAAAACCATGCCATGGTCTCCCACACCTAGTATTAGTACACCATTACCGTCTCCGCCTCGTCATGACGATGTACCCAAGAAGAATCCTTCAACATCTCAACCTTTACCGTCTACACCTACACCTTCCACCTATAACCCCAACATCCCTTATCCATCTCGCTTAAAAGACGAAAATAACTATACAAAAAATTATTCTGAAGGTGACATTTGATACAAGGCTTATCTATTATACAAATTAAAAGATTAGAATAAATTTTAAATTTACTAGAATAAATTTTCTTTGTATAGTTATTTTTTCCCTTTTAGTTTTTCCCTTTGTATAGTTATTTTCTTTCTTTACTAGAATAAATTTTGAATAAAGTGCTAAAAGAACGCAAACTTAAAAAAATGTGCAAACGTAAATTAAAATTTAAAGTTATTATACATTAGAATAAATGGCGATAGAATAAATTTAAATTTAAAGTTATTATACATTAGGTATAGAATAAACATTAGAATAAATTTTAAATTAGTTTTTGTATAGTTATTTTGGCCTTATCTATTTTGGCTCTAATAAATATTGTATAGTTATTATACGGATCTAATAAGGTGACATTTTAATGTAGAGATTTTGCTAGGTTCAATTTAATTCGGTATCTTCACGAATTGATTTCCGGTTCAAAGTACGACTCTATTGTTTTTGGTGAAACAAATATTTTTGGTTGTTTTAAAATAAAATGTGCAAAACTTTAAAGAAAAAGGGCGTTAAAGTAAATCTAAATATAATTTAAAATAAAAGGCAGGTATTTAAAAGTGTGACGAGAATTAAAAGGCACTAAGAGTAAATAACGCAAACTTAAAACTATCTAAGGCAAACTAAAAACGCAACTAAAACTTAAACTAAGGCAAGGGTAAAATAAATCTAAGACAAGTAATCCTAAAGTGCGACTAAGTAAAAATGCGGGAAAAGTAAAGCTTGAAAATTAAAGAATTAAAAACAGAAACTAAAAATAACCTGAACACAGCTTATCCGGAATACTCCTTCGTTCGGAATAAACATTCATCCGGAATGTCACCTTCGTTCGGAATGTTCTTCTTCACTCGGAATATTTACCAAAATCCTTGATCCGGAATAAATCCTTTATCCGGAATATGTCACTTATCCGGAATAAAGTCTTGATTCGGAATAATGGTCTTGATCCGGAATAATGCCTTGATCCGGAATATTTTCCTTGCTGGTCCTTGATCCGGAATGTTGAAGATTCCGGATGAAGTCTTTGATCCGGCATAATTAATTATTCCGAATAAAGGTCCTTGATCCGGAATATCTCCTTGATCCGGAATCAAAGGCTGATCCGGAATGTTTGGTATTCCGGATGAACGGTTTGATCCGGAATAATAAATTATTCCGAATAAACTCTTCTGATCCGGAATGTCTAATATTCCGGATGAACACCTTTGATCCGGAATAAACTTGCACAAATCCTTCACTCGGAATGTTTTGCTGGGCTTGATCCGGAACGTTTCTTGGGAAAGATTAGTAACAGACAAACGAAGAACAAGGAGAAACAAGATAATACGGATCTAATAAAAACTAAACAAAACCAACCACAAGATTAAATGAAACTAATCAATAAACATGTATTAATCATAAACAATCAATCCAAAATAATCAAACTAACAAATATAACCAAAAAAATCAAAACCCACTTTAATCAATAAAAACTCAAAAACATAAACATGAACATAAACATAAACATAAAGATCAAAGATTAAAGAAAGGTAGATAGGAGATGAACAATAAAAATAAAGATTGACAAGAATTAAAAGAAAACTTACTTGAAATTAAATATATTTAAGGTGCAAGACAAGGTATTTAAATGGACATGAAATTAAATGACAAGGTAATTAAATGTGCAAGGTAATTAAAGTGGAAGAAATAGTTTGTCAAGCTATCCAACAAGAGAAAAATGAATCTAGTCTAATCTATTTATAGGGGAGGATTAGGGAGTGCTTAGGAAGCTTCCTCCCCTCTTTCTTCTTTTCCTTAATTGCAAGATTAAGTCCTTAATCTTCTTAATCTTGGACTTTAATGACTTTGTCTCGGGATTTCTTTGAACTCGTCTTGTAATTCTTCAATAAATTAGACTTGAGTTCTTCGGCTTTTGGTAAACTTCTGTCTTTTGACTTTTTCTTCGATAAATCTTCAGAATTTGTCTTGGACTTCCGTTCTTTTTGCACTCTTGACTTCTTGACTTCGTCTTTCGTCTTTTTCTTCGATAAAAGCCCGTGAATGCCCGTGTTTTCTCCACTTTTCACCTTTTCGTCCTAAATCACAACAAAAACACAAACCACGCATAATTCCGACATAAATGACATAAAATACACGTTTTGGCTCGGTTGTTATTGTAATTAAGTGGTAAAAAGGATGGGTGTTTACACACCTATCAAATCCCCTACACTTGACCATTGCAATGTCCTCATGTAATGCATTAGTTACAAAGCACGTTTACATTTTTCATCATAATCAATCCACGTTGGCCTTTATTAAAGAGATAGAAAATTATAAACATTCAAAGTAAAGAAATCAAAAGCATACCTTGGGTTTTGGAAATGTCATGAATAATCATCATCCTCAAGTTTTCACTTTCTCCAAACCAAGCTTAAAAACGAGATCATTGTTATTATAAGTTAGCAAACTAACACGAACTCATGTGGGCCAATTATTCACTTAGACTCCCTTATTCCTAGGTGTATCTCTTAAATTTTATTATTGTCTTGAATGATCACGAGGATGCATTGTTGACTTATTTCGATAGTTTATTAGGCCGAAAATAAAGTGAACGATTTAATCAATAGTTAGCTAAAGGACAAAATCTTTTAAAACTGCTTCTCGGGACCTCATAAAGTTCATATCTTGGCATAACTCGCTTCACGATTTGAGACCTTTCTCGGACCGATATTTGGCAGCGACTTCATACTTCAAACCTTGAGAGACGTTCATGAAATAATGGTCTTCTTTTCATATAGGAATTTCTTCACTTGAAGTTTTGAGAGATTCTTCATATATGGACCACGACTTCTTCATTTTTCTCCAATCTTTATTTTGGACTTTGATATACAACGATCCGCCTTTTTTGGACTTGGATCTATTCATCCTCATACCTTGTTAGGGCCTTTTTGGATAGACTTCTCCATGATCTTTTGGGGAGTACTTGCTTTTCGTCGTGTGTCTCGATCCTTCATATAGATTTTTGATAAATGATTCTTCACATCACTTGGGATCTTTAGCAACAAAATATAGCCCTCATGCCTTGTTAGGACCTTTTTGGACTCGCCAATCTTCGCATCCCGCTTCAATAAGTTATGCCTTGGCTATGAACTCTAATCCATACCGAGCAACTTTTAAACGATCTTGGGCTAGAAGCTAAGTAACTTTTCAAATCGTGCAACCTTATTTATTGCAGATAAATTTATTAGCAGGCGATGGGAGAATAGGCTTATAATTAACTCACATAAATTCACGAAAGAATACCAAACTTATAATTGACTCTATCATCTCTCGTTCTCCACAGTTTAAAATCTTAAGGAATGAGACTCGTGGATGCTTAGCATATTAAATCAAAGTTTTGGGTTTTCGAGTCGCCTATAGGATCTTGCAAATTCTTAGACTCTTTCAAGTTTAGAAATCGCGTTTTAAAGTTCCCTTGATAAACGACTCTCTAGGATCAATTATAGGAACTTGTGAAAAGTTCTTGTTCTTAACCCGTGAGAGTTAAGACTTTCGCGTTTTAAAGCTCCCTATATAAAAGCCTGGCAAAACTTGACTTAAACACGTTAAGGATACTAGCTAGAGTAAACTAAGATAAGTAAACTCGGGTTGAGTCAAAAGATTCACAAAGTTTGAAAATTAAAACCACTTTATTAAAAACTTATTCTAGCAAAAAAAGAAAATAACTATACAAAGGGAAAAACTAATAGGCCAAAATAGATCAAAATTTTTGAAAAATGTCGAAAAATTGATTTTCCGGTTAAAATGAGGACAAATACAAGGAAAAGAGCCACTTAACTTCGATAGAAGTCCCCCCTACACTTAAGATAAACATTGACCTCAATGTTTAAGCATGTGGGAGTAAACTCCCCTACACTTAGGACATTGTGCACGTTGTTTAAATTTCGCTAAGGAAAGGACAACTAAAGAGATTCCTATTTTAATATTGGAAAATATAAAATAGTGAATCGAAAAGAGTTTAGGATAGAACCGGGAAGATGGGAACAAGGAATCACGGGTCGTCAAAAATCATCAAGAGTGGATCATTGAGCGCTCGAATCCCTGAATAGTAGAAGAGAGGAAATAGCAAACACCAACGTGTCTCCCCCCTACACTTATGGTAAAAACAAAGAAAAAGATAGATAGATAGTCGGGTTGCCTCCCGAGAAGCGCTTGTTGTTGTTAACCGAGTCACGAGCCTGACTCGTCCCCGAATTAAATGGTCCATGGGGAAGCCTCAAATGTAATACCGGGATCAAAGACCTTGTCCTCATTCCCGGAGGAATATAACAAAGGTGAGGCATGAGGATAAGTCTTTAATGGTAGGAAGGTCCTTTCAACATACGAGAAGTATGTGAAATCATGATCCACGGGAGGTGGGGTGGGTAAAGGAATCACATTGTCATCCTCCAAAGACAATAGATGCGGACCAATTGGCAAAGCCGTAAGGTTATTAATCGTAGAATGGTCATTGTCACCTCCCGGGTCAAAGCACTCATCCTCAATTCCCGGAGAGTGAAAGTGACACATCACCCGCTTGGGCGTGCATTTAGTGGGATGAGGGGGAAATATAGTAGGAGAAGTAAGAGAAGAATTACCTTCCACCTGCGGTACCTTTCCAGTAGAGTCAGAACTCTCTACCTCTGCGATAGAAGGGGGCATGGCTAACAAAGTATGCTCATCAATAGAAAGAGAAGAAGAGCTATCAATGTCCTCAATCCCTTCATCAAAGAGAGGATTCACCTCGCTAGATATGTAAGCGTCATCAAAATCAAATAAAGGGTTCAAATAAATCTTGAAAGTTTCCTTCGGAACGTCTTCATCAGATAGTGACTCGTCATCACTAGCAGTAAAATCATCATCTTGATCAAAAAGAGGATTAGAGAAAGCCAAAGAATCCTCTCCCAAAGTGTTGGTGGAAGGAACATCATCAGAAGAAAGTGCATCATACTCATCGTCACTGTCAGATTTCAACTCAGATTCACTTGGAATTGGGACAAGATTATCAGCACTAGACGTATTGAATTCGTCGGATTCCTTTGCAGGAATTGTGCTAAGATCCTCATCCCCTAGGATGGGTGAATCCTTAGGCTCCAGAGCCGGCAAGTCGGGCGAAGGAATAGAATTCTCATCGTTCCAAGAAATAGGACTCTCATCGTCATCACTATCATAATAATATGGAGGCACAAGAGGAGGAGTATAAGCATTAAGGTTAGATACTTGCTCTTGGTGCTGATCCGCTTGACATTTCTCCATCATCTTGTTGCAAGCTTTTTGAACTTTGTGAAAGTTGTCAAAAATTGTGGCAAGTTGTTCAGGAGGAAGTGCACAAAAGGGTTGATGATTGACGGTGTGACGTGGGGGCTCAAAGTTATACACATTGGGATGATAGCACGGAACTTTCTCAAAGACCTTCGACGGATCACAAGAAGAAGCATCGTGAGGGCCCCCACAAATATAGCACCACGGGTATGGAGAAAAACCCGGTGCATCTTGAGGATAAGGATTGTCATAGACGGGAGAAGGTGGGAAAGTATTGTAAGAGGAGAAGTATGAATTTGTTGAATGGCAAAATGGACAAAATCCAAATTGTGTATCGTCGATATCAAAACCACACCGCTCACAAGTACACCATTGACATGTTTGAAAACCATGCCATGGTCTCCCACACCTAGTATTAGTACATCATTACCGTCTCCGCCTCGTCATGACGATGTACCCAAGAAGAATCCTTCAACATCTCAACCTTTACCGTCTACACCTACACCTTCCACCTATAACCCCAACATCCCTTATCCATCTCGCTTAAAAGACGAAAATAACTATACAAAAAATTATTCCGAAGGTGACATTTGATACAAGGCTTATCTATTATACAAATTAAAAGATTAGAATAAAATTTAAATTTACTAGAATAAATTTTCTTTGTATAGTTATTTTTTCCCTTTTAGTTTTTCCCTTTGTATAGTTATTTTCTTTCTTTACTGGAATAAATTTTGAATAAAGTGCTAAAAGAACGCAAACTTAAAAAAATGTGCAAACGTAAATTAAAATTTAAAGTTATTATACATTAGAATAAATGGCGATAGAATAAATTTAAATTTAAAGTTATTATACATTAGGTATAGAATAAACATTAGAATAAATTTTAAATTAGTTTATGTATAGTTATTTTGGCCTTATCTATTTTGGCTCTAATAAATTTTGTATAGTTATTATACGGATCTAACATGGTGACATTTTAATGTAGAGATTTTGCTAGGTTCAATTTAATTCGGTATCTTCACGAATTGATTTCCGGTTCAAAGTACGACTCTATTGTTTTTGGTGAAACAAATATTTTTGGTTGTTTTAAAATAAAATGTGCAAAACTTTAAAGAAAAAGGGCGTTAAAGTAAATCTAAATCTAATTTAAAATAAAAGGCAGGTATTTAAAAGCGTGACGAGAATTAAAAGGCACTAAGAGTAAATAACGCAAACTTAAAACTATCTAAGGCAAACTAAAAACGCAACTAAAACTTAAACTAAGGCAAGGCTAAAATAAATCTAAGGCAAGTAATCTTAAAGTGCGACTAAGTAAAAAGGCGGGAAAAGTAAAGCTTGAACATTAAAGAATTAAAAACAGAAACTAAAAATAACCTGAACACAGCTTATCCGGAATACTCCTTCGTTCGGAATAAACATTCATCCGGAATGTCACCTTCGTTCAGAATGTTCTTCTTCACTCGGAATATTTACCAAAATCCTTGATCCGGAATAAATCCTTTATCCGGAATATATCACTTATCTGGAATAAAGTATTGATTCGGAATAATGGTCTTGATCCGGAATAATGCCTTGATCCGGAATATTTTCCTTGCCCTGGTCCTTGATCCGGAATGTTGAAGATTCCGGATGAAGTCTTTGATCCGGAATAATTAATTATTCCGAATAAAGGTCCTTGATCCGGAATATCTCCGTGATCCGGAATAAAAGGCTGATCCGGAATGTTTGGTATTCCGGATGAACGGTTTGATCCGGAATAATAAATTATTCCGAAAAAACTCTTCTGATCCGGAATCTCTAATATTCCGGATGAACACCTTTGATCCGGAATAAACTTGCACAAACCCTTCACTCGGAATTTTTTGCTGGGCTTGATCCGGAACGTTTCCTGGGAAAGATCAGTAACAGACAAACGAAGAACAAGGAGAAACAAGATAATACGGATCTAACAAAAACTAAACAAAATCAACCACAAGATTAAATCAAACTAATCAATAAACATGTATTAATCATAAACAATCAATCCAAAATAATCAAACCAACAAATATAACCAAAATAATCAAAACCCACTTTAATCAATAAAAACTCAAAAACATAAACATGAACATAAACATAAAGATCAAGGATTAAAGAAAGGTAGATAGGAGATGAACAATAAAAATAAAGATTGACAAGAATTAAAAGAAAACTTACTTGAAATTAAATGTATTTAAGGTGCAAGACAAGGTATTTAAATGGACATGAAATTAAATGACAAGGTAATTAAATGTGCAAGGTAATTAAAGTGGAAGAAATAGTTTGTCAAGCTATCCAACAAGAGAAAAATGAATCTAGTCTAATCTATTTATAGGGGAGGATTAGGGAGTGCTTAGGAAGCTTCCTCCCCTCTTTCTTCTTTTCCTTAATTGCAATATTAAGTCCTTAATCTTCTTAATCTTCTTAAATCTTGGACTTTAATGACTTTGTCTCGGGATTTCTTTGAACTCATCTTGTAATTCTTCAATAAATTAGACTTGAGTTCTTCGGCTTTTGGTAAACTTCCGTCTTTTGACTTTTTCTTTGGTAAATCTTCATAATTTGTCTTGGACTTCCGTTCTTTTTGCACTCTTGACTTCTTGACTTCGTCTTTCGTCTTTTTCTTCGATAAAAGCCCGTGAATGCCCGTGTTTTCTCCACTTTTCACCTTTTCGTCCTAAATCACAACAAAAACATTAACCACGCATAATTCCGACATAAATGACATAAAATACACGTTTTGGCTCGGTTATTATTGTAATTAAGTGGTAAAAAGGATGGGTGTTTACACACCTATCAATCCACGAGTCTCATTCCTTGAGATTTTAAACTGTGGAGAACGAGAGATGATAGAGTCAATTATAAGTTTGGTATTCTTTCGTGAATTTATGTGAGTTAATTATGAGCCTATTCTCCCATCGCTTGCTAATAAATTTATCTGTAATAAATAAGGTTGTACGATTTGAAAAGTTACTTAGCTTCTAGCACAAGATCGTTTAAAAGTTGCTCGGTATTAATTAGAGTTCATAGCCAAGGCATAACTTATTGAAGCGGGATGCGAAGATTGGCGAGTCCGAAAAGGCCCTAACAAGGCATGAGGGCTACATTTTGTTGCTAAAGATCCAAAAGTGATGTGAAGAATCATTTATCGAAAATCAATATGAAGGATCGAGACACACGACGAAAAGCAAGAACTCCCCAAAAGATCATGGAGAAATCTATCCGAAAAGACCCTAGCAAGGTATGAGGATAAATAGATCCAAGTCCTAAAAGGAGGCGGATCGTTGTATATCAAAGTCCAAAGATGAAGAATCTCTCAAAACTTCAAGTGAAGAAATTCCTATTATGAAGAGAAGACCATAATTTCAAGAACGTCTCTCAAAGATTCGAAGTATGAAGTCGCTGCCAAATATCGGTCCGAGAAAGGTCTCAAATCGTGAAGCGAGTTATGCCAAGATATGAACTTTATGAGGTCCCGAGAAGCAGTTTTAAAAGATTTTGTCCTTTAGCTAACTATTGATTAAATCCCTTCTTAAAAACATCAATGGCTGCCAAAAAATCCCTTCTTCTCCTAACCTAATTTTCTTTTTCCTTTAATCCGAATACCTTATAATGATGTTGTTTTCTCGAATAATCATTGATTATTCTTGAGTTAACAAAGTCTTTATTTGGTTGATTGATTTTAGGGTTAATTAAATTGGGTTTAATTTTCGTTTTTTGCCGTCATTGTCTGTGCGATTGTATTGTTTCGTTGGTGGTTACTTGTCTCGTTGGTGGTTACTGGACAAGTAGTTTCGTTTTGTTTCATTAGCATTCATTCGCATTAATTGTTTGTTAGGGTTTTGGTTTGTTTGGGTATCGTCCTTGTTTTACATTGTCCTTCATTATTGTGGCGACTGACCCTAGCTAAACTATTACTGGTCGGCTGACCCTAGCATTAAATCATCCTTGTTTTACATTGCAGTATTAAATCGTCCTTGTTTTACTTTTTCGGTTGACCCTAGCAAAACTGATTAAGTGGTGCAATTAAATTCTTGGCGGCTGACATTTATTTATGGTTTTAAGTGGTGCAATTAAATTAAGTGGCGGTTGACCTTATTCACTGTTGGGTTCACGTGTAATTGTTGAAGCTAACATTATATTAAGTGGTGCGTTTGGCTGTAATTGATTTGTAGGGTTCTCGTGGTTGGCTGTATTAAAGTGTCGGCTGTAATTGGTTTATTATTTTGTGGTTCGAGTGTTTCTGTGTTGAAGCTATGGTGGATTCGAGCAATAAAAGTGATAAGCCACTGTTTACAGGTTGGAATGATGTGGTTAAGGTGTCTACTCTTGAGGTTTTAGTAACGTTAGAGGAGATATCTAATTTGTTTTCTATTCCTTTGAATACTGTGCGTGACATTGAAGTGTTTGCAAATGGTGTTAAGGCAAACAAATTTCCTAAATGGTTTACTTTACCTAAGGAGACCACTAGGTTTTATTTTGAAGTTTTGTGTGAACGCCATAAGAATCTAACTAGCATCATTTCTTCACTCAGTTCAGGTGGTTCGAGTGTGCACTCTGCACATGTGGCTAAGAAAACAGATGACCCTATTACTAATGTTCCCTCTTCTGGTGATGTTGTTTTGGACCTTGCAGATAAGGCTGCAACCATTAATGGGTTGCAACCGTGTAATCTACATGAGGTTTTGAAATTATTTGGTGTAACGATTCGCACGGTTGGTGATGCGGGTGAATTTATGCATGAGTTAAAAATGAAGAAACATCCTTTGTGGGAATTGATCTCACATGACCGTGCTAAAGAAATATTGGAGTTACTTTGCAGATTTGAAGCTGATATGGTTACGTCTACTAATGGAGGTATTAATGCAGTCTCTTCTTCATTTAATTCTGAAAATGTTTGTGAAGGGGTTAATATCTCTATTCCTAGGAAGGTAGTTGAAAAAGTAAATACTCGTTACCACAACACTTTATATGGTTACTTTCTTGGTAAAAGGATTGCATTTCCTGTGGTTGAGTATTTTGCTAAGAATCACTGGGCAAAACATGGTCTTAAGCGTATCATGATGAATGAGAAAGGTTTTTTCTTTTTTCAATTCGGGTCTAGTGAGGGTCTTAATGCGATTCTGGAAGGTGGTCCGTGGATGGTTCGTAATTCACCAATTTTTCTTAAGAAATGGACTATGAAAACGAATCTTCTAAAGGAGGAACTAACTCGTATTCCGGTATGGGTTAAGTTTCATGATGTCCCGCTACAGGTATTTGAAGAGGAAGGTATTAGTTTAATTGCTTCGTTTCTTGGTAAGCTTATTATGATGGATAATTATACTGATAATATGTGCAAAGAGTCTTGGGGTCGTTGTAGTATTGCTCGTTGTCTTATTGAGATGAATGCTGATTCGGAGTTTATAGATAACGTTACTATTGGTGTCCCTAATCTTGAAGGCTCTGGTTGTACTAAGGAATTAATTCGTGTTGAATACGAATGGAAACCGCCTAGATGTCATACTTGTAATATTTTTGGTCATTCCTTTGATTCTTGTCCGAAAAATGTTAAACCTACAACGGTTGAAAATGTGACAACTCATGTTGATAATGATGGATTCCAACAGGTGCAAAGTAAGAGGAAGAAGTACAAAGGTAATTTAGGGAATCAAGTTCCGAGAGGTGTTCCATTGAGTAAGGGTTCCCAAACAGGAAAGACGGTTGTTTTTCGTCCAAAAACTCGCTTGGATACTACAATTACGAGTGGTGATAATAGTAGAAAGTTGAATACTAAATCTGGTCAGTCACATCAGTCTGGCAATCCTAATGGTCCGAACAAGGGTAAAGCTCAAATGAGCAGTGTTTCTACATCTAATAAATTTTCATCTTTGTCCATGCCTGGTATTGACGAAGGGGGTCAAGTAAGCGAGGAAGATAATGAGGAGGAGGAGGAGGAGGGAGTCGAGGTCGTCTTTGATGAATCGGTGAATCTTCTCAACTCTAATATAGGGGCAAGCACTTCAACTGGCTGATCCCATGTTGATATTTTATTATTTTCCTCGTAATTTTATGTTATCATCTTAGTTTTTGTCTAGTTTATATATTTCCAGTATTCTAGACAAGTTAATGTCTATGGCCTGTCATAAACATTTTGTTTAACAAGCTGCCTGTAGCTTGTGGTTAATGTGGTATTTCAGCCACATTCCTTGTACTTCAACGCTTTTTTTGGTTCTATTTACCGGGGTCATTGTTACCCTTTTACCAAAAAAAAACTATTGATTAAATCGTCCCACTTTGTTTTCAGCCTAAATAACTATCGAAATATGTCAAACAATGCATCCTTGTGATCATTCGAGACAATAATAAAATATAAGAGATACACCTAGGAATAAGGGAGTCTAAGTGAATAATTGGCCCACATGAGTTCGTGTTAGTTTACTAACTTATAATAACAATGATCGCGTTTTTAAGCTTGGTTTGGAGAAAGTGAAAACTTGAGGATGATGATCATTCACAATATTTTCAAAACCCTAAGGTACGTTTTTGATTTCTTTCTTACTTTGAATGTTTATAATTTTCTATCTCTTTAATAAAGGCCAACGTGGATTGATTATGATGAAAAATGTAATCGTGCTTTGTAACTAATGCATTGCATGAGGACATTGCAATGGTCAAGTGTAGGGGATTTGATAGGTGTGAAAACACCCATCTTTTTACCACTTAATTACAATAATAACCGAGCCAAAACGTGTATTTTATGTCATTTATGTCGGAATTATGCGTGGTTTGTGTTTTTGTTGTGATTTAGGACAAAAAGGTGAAAAGTGGAGAAAACACGGGCATTCACGGGCTTTTATCGAAGAAAAAGACGAAAGACGAAGTCAAGAAATCAAGAGTGCAAAAAGAACGGAAGTCCAAGACCAATTCGAAAGATTTATCGAAGAAAAAGTCAAAAGACGGAAGTTTACTAAAAACCAAAGAACTCAAGTCTAATTTATTGAAGAATTACAAGACGAGTTTGAAGAAATCCCGAGACAAAGTCATTAAAGTCAAAAGATTAAGAAGATTAAGGACTTAATGATGCAATTAGAGAAAGAAGAAAGAGGGAGGAAGCTTCCACTAAGCACCTCCCTAATCCACTATAAATAGATGATCTTCATTTCATTTGTAGTTGTTGGGTGGCTTGACAAACCACCTCTTCCACCATTTTCATTTACTTGCACCTTAATTCTTGCACTTTAATTTCTTGTATTGCACTCTTTAATTCAAGTAAGTTTACTTTTAATGTTATTGAATCTTTATCTTTTCTTGTTTTAATCTCTCATCTACCTTTCTTGATTTGGTTTAATTGTTGTGTTCATGTTCTTGAGTTTTTATGGTTTTCAATCAAGTGGGTCTTGATTGATTTGGTTATGATTGTTAGTTTTTTTGATTTGTTTTGATTGGTATTGATTAGTTGTTCATTTGTGGTTAGTTTGATTTAATCTTTTGGTTAATCTTGATTGATTTTGGTTAAATTCGTGTTCTATTTCATCCCCTGTTCTTCGCTACTGTTGAGGTGTCCAGATTCCGGATCAACCACTTTCTTCTCAATTGTTCCGAATCAAGATTGTTCATCCGGAATATTTTATATTCCGGATCAATGCCTTTCATTCGAAATACTTGATTATTCCGGATCAATCTCTTTATTCGGAATATTTGTGATTCCGGATCAATCTCTTTATTCGGAATGTTTGTTATTCCGGATCAATCACTTCATTCGGAATACTTTGTTATTCCGGATCAAGTCTTTCATCCGGAATATTGATTAATCCGGATCAAGTCTTTCATCCGGAATAATATTCCGGATCACCAATTTTATTCCGAATCAACCCTATTTTCTTGTCATTCCGGATCAAGAACTTTATTTCGGATCAACTGGTTTATTCCGGATAAGTGATATATTCCGGATGAGCTTTGTTATTCCGGATGAGGGTGATATTCCGAATGAGTTTTTCAGTTTTTTTGTAGTTTTATATTTTTAATTCTTAAGCTTTACTTTTCCCGCCTTTTTCCTTATTTTCATTTTTACTTGCCTTCCTTTTAGTTTAAGTTTAAGTTTGTGTCATTTACTTTATTTACTTTTTAATTTCTCGTCATTTACTTTTTGTCAAGTTTTAATCTTTCATTGTTGTTTCTTTTACCGTCTTTATTTGATCTTTCAAGTCTTTATCTTTCATTAGTTTTAGACAACGACACCCTTTCATTTTTTTCCACCAAGAACAACTGAGTCGCACTTTGAAACAGAAATCAATTCGAAGAGATACCGAGAAAACGAACTTTTCAACCTAGTAAAATCAAAACATTAAACTCACTCACTTTCGGGATGAAATTAGGGCTTACGTGCATAATTTAACGTCTTTTACGTTTAAACCGGAAACCCTAGGTTTACGTATTTACGCTTTTGTGCTCCTTTTTTATGAGACAATATTTATTAGAATCGTTTTGTGTCGTAGTTTCATAATTTGCAAAAATGTTTTTCGTAAATCGACACGAGGGCACGTAAATCGAGGAAACTAGAATCGAGGAGTACCCGTAAAATATTAGGGATGAGACAAGTTTAACACTTGTCCCCACCCCTAATAGGGGCGGATTTAACAAAGGGGTGACACCCTTTGGTGTCAAAATTTTAAGCTAACTTGAGACACTTGTCTAATAAGCTCACAAAGTACAAAAATCTCAAAACTTCAAACACACACTTCACATGCATGTGTTAACCAAAAAGTTTCATCAAAATCTCTCTTCTCTCCCTCTTGTGCCGTCCACCATCAACCACCATACCACCATTTTTACAAAATAATAACCTACAACATAAACTATAATCAACATATGATGATAACCAATGAAAAGGAGGATGATTGGAGGTGATTACAACTTGTGAAAAGAATTTTTCATGAAGACCTAGGGCTGATTTCTCAAGTGAAGTTTATATATTTGAAGATCATAAAAAGTTGTCTTGAAAAGTTAAAGATTTGGGTACAAAGATCAAGCTTTTTCATCCAAAATCTCATCATTTCCATCACTTTGGTTGGTATAAAGATTGTTTTATTTCTATCATCCTATTATTTTTATAAATGTACTTGTCTATTTATTTCCAAATGTATATGTAGGAGATCTATGAATGATGATCAAGTGATTGCATGGGGATTTTATGTCATTAGATTAAGTTGATGAGGCTAAATCTACAAGTAAAACATGTTAAAATCATCACTAGATGAGTAGGCTGTTAAAAACAGTAAGTTTCAACATTTTTAGTTGATCAAATGGATTGGATTATTTGATATATGATAGATAAATGATTTTTGCACAAGTGGTGAATTGACCGCACAATGGAATGTTAAAAATGAGCAAGATATGGCCAAAATACTTTTGAGATACTAATCTGACTGATCTGTTTTGGACGAATTAAAACTGATATTTAGATGTTGTTTGAGAAGGAGCCATAAAAGAGTTATTTTTAGAGCATATCATGTAGTTTCTACAGCAAAAATTTGGGGTTTTAACTCATTATAGAACTCAAGATATGATAAAAATGGTGAAGTTGACTTTTGACATCAGATTTCGCTATAAGTTATATAATATTAAAAGACCACTTGAAGTAAATTAATATATAAAATAAGTATATAAAAGTAAATGATTGATCTACTATAAAATATGTTTATATACTATAATAAATAAGTATCACAATTTTATAAAAATAAAACTCAAATGGTTTTCTAACTACAAACTATACATATGATTTTTACGTCTTTTCTTCTAAAACCGAAAGGATGGCGTTTTCGCCAAATAAAACTTAGATGGTCGGACCCATCTAATGTAATGTTTTTTATAAAAACATGTACTGATATGTAAACACATTTAACAAGTAAAAACCGACAAACCCGAGCTTTATAACATATGGACCCATAATGGACCAAAATTAGCCTTATTGGACCACTAGGCCCAACTAGTTTGGTTTAGCATTCTTGGACTTGCTCATGGGCTCAACCCACTTTGGCCCAACATATGAGTAGAGGCCTGGTCTTAAATGAATAAACGGACTAATAAAATGATACTGGACTCTTAATGGGCCTATTGGGCCTTAAAATATACATGGGCTAAAATTAGTATAATTGGACTAAGTTAGCTAAATGCTTAACAACTAATAATGTTGTATAAAGTGATAAAATCTCACTTGATCATCATGTTTATGACATCATTACATATACATAACAACTTTTTATAAATATTATTCGACATAGTCTAAGATCGAGTATTATTTATTTAGGTTTTCCGTGATCGAGGCACGCGCCGTACATCTTAATTGCCGATAACCCGCCTTCTCACACCAATGTGAGTTCATATCCTCGCACTCTTTTAAATGTTTTGTGAAATGTTTTATAAAACCGCGAGGGAGATAACATGCTAGTTTTAATAGAACACAAGTGGTCCCGATTGTATGCTTATTGATATGGACCCGATTGATTGGACGACCCAATGAATGATTGAAATGGATTATTATTAGTTAGATTATGTCACTATAAGTCCCATTAGCATGAATTATGAACTACCGGGAGTGGGTAGACGCTTATGCATATAATAGTACTATTTGGGGAAGATCACCCCAGTTCGCGTCTTGAACGCTGATCCCCGTTGTGTCACATTGATTGGCAAGCGAATTTATGTATGAGAGGGATATATTTAGCATGATTTTTGTGACGACACGCTGTTTTAAATGGGCAAATGAATTCCGAGCTAGCTACCCGATATATATATATATATATATATATATATATATATATATATATATATATATATATATATATATATATATATATATATATATATATATATATATATATATATATATATATATATATATATATATATATATATATATATATATATATATATATATATATATATATATATATATATATATATATATATATATATATATATATATATATTATAGAAAGGTAACAATGTCATGCGGCTTATAATAATCTGGTAATAATAATGATAATGGTAACACTGAGGCTGCGGTCTCAGGAATAGTGTACGATATATGTTTGAATTATAATATATTGCCTGACAAGCAATACGGGATCTTATTTATTGATATTATACTTGTGCTTTGGTTTTACATATCTGTTTTATATAACGGTTTTTATTATACTACAAACAACGTTATAAAACGTATTGAATAGTGCTGTTACGAAATGATTCGTATCAAATGTTTTTTCCCTAAGTTATGATTTACGACAATGATTCGTATAAAATGTTTGGCTTATGTTATGGTTTACGACAAAGAATTGTACAAAATGTTTTTTTGGTAATGATTATATACCGGTTTTATGTTAACGGTTTTTAGTAAACTCTATGAATTCACTCGACATTCGCTGACTTTTAGCATGTTTTATCTCAGGTACTTGAAGATAATTCTCGGGTAGACAACACGAGTTTATGACCCGCATTTAAATAAAAATTTCCATTCAAATGCTTTGTAAATTGTGAGACATACTTTGATCTGTGGACCTAAGTAATTTGATATTTATGAATGGAAAATGCTTTGTTATTAAAGGACGTGATTTTTAAGCGTTGTCTATGATTTGAATAATGTGCTACCCCGTAACACCGATGACTCTACCGCTAGTTCGAAATGTGAATATTTGGGGGCGTTACAGTTTGGTATCTGAGCTCTCGTTATAGAGAACGAAAGATTTTTAAAACCAAGGTTTTGAATAAAATATTTCAAAAATCTTTTAACTATAAATATTTTTAAATAAATATCTTGAGTAAAATGTTTAAAAATATTTTGACTATAACGGTGCCGAAGAATTCCCGAGTTACCGACAAGGCCAGACTGAGAAGTGTTATTTTAATATATATATATATATATATATATATATATATATATATATATATATATATATATATATATATATATATATATATATATATATATATATATATATATATATATATATATATATATATATATATATATATATATATATATATATATATATATATATATATATATATAGATTTGCGTTCGTGTAAACACCACTCTTAAAATAAGAACAATAGGAACCAGTTATAAACTGACATGTGGCGTTTTTTATTAAATGAGTAATGAAATTAAATGACATTAATAATAAACCTAAAAGGGTATATTAGGTATATCACACACAAATTTGGTCTATCATTGTGTGAAATAAAATATTTAAACCGTCTATTTTTTTTCTTGCCATTTGAGATTTAAAATATTTATCATGTCTCCATTTAGATCTAAACATTTTACTCCATATCTGTATATGAAAGCTACTTTAAAAATTTTCAATATTAAATCGACTAGCAATAATCTTTTTCACTTTCTCAAAATCTAATATGCGTTGTTTTTTTATAAAGTGGCAACACTTCACGAGTTCACGTATTCATCCACCTTTTCTTCCATCATTCAGTTTTTTCCATGTCATAAACCACGAGTTATTTTTTGACCACATTCTTATGATATCACTAACAATATCATATTTTATTTCTTGTATTATATCCATTGATTCATTCTTTTAGCATGGATTTAAGTTGGTTTTATGCATGAGTTCATCAATGGGGAACATACATGTGTCATTTATTTATTTATTTTTCGATACGTATCATTTGAAATTTTTTGTTGGTTGAGTATTTTTTTACATATACGTATCATTTGATATTTTTAGTTGGTTGGGTCTTTTGACGTTACGTTTACAAGATGTGTTCGGCAACTAATAATGCATTATATTGACAACGATCCGACGAACATAGCACCATCATTGGCCATACCAGATTTCTCGATTATTTGTTCAAATAAAAAAATGATATCGTGATTTTGACGGGTGTCGCGGCGAGGCTTCGAGTGATTCATGACTCAGTATTTTGTTTATCATCTATTTTTAATTTCTCTAAAAAAATATTTATTATTTTATTTCATAAAATGATGCATTATTTAGTGTTTGATTATTATAACTTTGTTATTTACGTAATTTAAATCTAAGTATTAAGGATTGTTTCAAAGCCGGTGGTTGATGTATTAGTTCTGCAATGTGATCATCATGTCTAGTGTTAAAGAAAAGTTTAAGTTCAATATATTAATACTACATCAAATTTTCTAGTGACGTGATAAACCATCAAACGAGTTTCTGTTGTCTAATTATTTTTTTGTCATATCGATGTTTCCATTATATTTTATCATGTCAATGTTAATAATTAAGAATGTTATTTTAAATGTATCATCAAATTAAGTGTTGTAAAGTTACTTTGTCAATTAAATTCGGTTAAATAATTATTGTGTCACAAAAAATGTATTAAAAATTAGATGTGTCATAAAAACTATATCTAAAAACTTAACGTGTCACTTGTAATATTTCCCGAAACAAATTGTGTTTAAAAACTTACATTGTGACTAATAACGTGTCACAGAAATTTGTGTGTCATTACAAATATGTGTCATTAAAAATAATACGAAATTAGTAGTGTTTCACTATAAATGTTTATTGAAATTATTTGTTATAAAGTTAGATTGTCAATTGAAATGGATAAAAGAGTCTACGTGCTACTATAATTGTATTAAAGTATTAAATGTGTCAAAAAAAATATATCAAAAGATTTAACATCTCACTAAAAATGTAACATTAAACTGTGTATTAAAAATTTAAATTTGTCACTAAAGATGTGTCACAAAATCTAGTTCACTACAAAACATATGTCGTAAAAAGTTTGTGTCACTCATAACATAATAGTCCTTTCACATACTATTACATACCGAGAAAGATTTTTGGCATAAAATTACAAAAAAAGAAGTGTATGAATATTAAATTTGAATACCAAACTAGAATTACGTTGAAAATTAGAAACGGCCCATTGTGGGTTATACAATTATGAAAAATGGTTTTGTCTTTCATTTATTTACCAAATTGCCATTAATAGTTAATTATTAAATTGATATTAAATGTCATCTATAATGATCGATCTAACGGTTCACAATGGGTTTTATTGTTTTTATTTTAAGAGTGGTTATCACAATAGCACCCCTCTATATATATATATATATATATATATATATATATATATATATATATATATATATATATATATATATATATATATATATATATATATATATATATATATATATATATATATATATATATATATATATATATATATATATATATATATATATATATATATATATATATATATATATATATATATATATATATATATATATATATATATATATATATATATATATATATTTATATATAGAGTTGGGGTAAAATAAAATAAAACTTATAATAAAATAAATGAGGTGGAACCACAGGCTGCCATGTGTCCTCCTTTTTTTCCAAAAAAAAGGTGTACGTTTGTAATTTTAGAAACTTCAGGGGCCGTTTTTAAAAAAATTCTCAAACCTATATAATTTGGTTTTTTTTCACACACACATCATTCCCTATTTTTGATCGACTGTATCATATCAACCGTAACCAACCACCGTCTTCTCCATCATTTTCTCCACCATCTTCTCCATCTTGAACCACTACCTTCCCCACCTTCTGACCACCGTACTTTCGCCACCGCACCACCAGCGCCATTGTTGACAAGCGTTCCCCAGTTGGTATGTGGTTAGATTTGACATAAAATTTTAAAAGTTTGATTCACATTATATCTTGTTTTTTTAATACATACATGTTCTTAGATCTGTAACAAAATATAGAAAATGTGAAAGTTGCATACGAAGTGTTTGATAAAATGTCTAAACTAGAATTTGAAACTGTGAAGCACTTAATTCACAATGTGATGCAGTAAGATATACAGTAATGGAGTAGATCGTAACTGCAATACGTTAGAAACATACATGTGACGCAGTAGGATATAAAGTAATGTAGTAGAACGTAACAGTAATGCAGTAAAAGCTATTTGTAGTGTTATTATAGTTTTTACTGAATCACAACTTTATTTCTACTACAGTATATTTGTAGTGTTTTAATAGTTTTCTACTGCATGTGATTTGGTAGAAGTTGAACCATGATGCTCATTGATCTTTGTCGATATTCATATGCATGAGTTATGATATATTAGTATTTGCCTTTTGTCGATATTCATATGCTCATTGATCTTTGTCGATATTCATATGCAGTATGATATACACTAATGTTGTAGAATATACGGTAATGCAATTAAAGAATGCAATAAAACACTAATGTTGTAGAATATACGGTAATGCAATAAAACATAACTGTTGTAAAACACTAATGTTGTAGAATATACGGTAATGTTGTATAATATACGGTAATGTTGTAGAATATACGGTACTGTTGTAAAACACTAATGTTGTAAAACACTAATGTTGTAGAATATACAGTAATGTTGTAGAATATATAGTAATGCGGTTGAGTATAAAATAATGCAGTATGATATACACTAATGTTGTAGAATATACGGTAATGCAATAAAATAATGCAATAAAACACTAATGTTGTAGAGTATACGGTAATGCAATAAAACATAACTATTGTAAAACACTAATGTTGTAGAATATACGGTAATGTTGTAGAATATACGGTACTGCTATAAAATAATGCAGTATGATATACACTAATGTTGTAGAATATACGGTAATGCAATAAAATAATGCAATAAAACACTAATGTTGTAGAATATACGGTAATGCAATAAAACATAACTGTTGTAAAACACTAATGTTGTAGAATATACGGTAATGTTGTAGAATATACGGTACTGCAGTAAAATAATGTAGTATGATATACACTAATGTTGTAGAATATACGGTAATGCAATAAAATAATGAAATAAAACACTAATGTTGTAGAATATACAGTAATGCAATAAAACATAACTGTTGTAAAACATTAATGTTGTAGAATATACGGTAATGTTGTAGAATATACGGTACTGTTGTAAAACACTAATGTTGTAAAACACTAATGTTGTAGAATATACGGTAATGTTGTAGAATATATAGTAATGCAGTTGGGTATAAAATAATGCAGTATGATATACACTAATGTTGTAGAATATACGGTAATGCAATAAAACATAACTACAATTCAGTAGAAACTATTTGTAATATACATATAATTTTTTACCGCATTATAATGTTTTAGTTTGTAATTCACATTAATGATTCTATAGATTCACTAATGTACATAACATTTATGTTATTTCTTATTGATCAAGTGAAATTAATCGAATTTTGTTATTGTATGAAGTATTGAAATGAATTTAGATGGTTGTTACAGTATTTGGTAATATTGTGCTGATGTGTGGCACGTATTAGGTTTAGATATAAATACTGTGATTTTCAGAGTTAAATGGTTGTTACTGGTCTTAAAGTTAAGTAGCTTTTCATTATGATGGAGTAGGTATAAAAGCGTGATGTAGTAAGATTGTCTATTGTATTGTGATGGAGTAGAATATACATTTTAAGTAGTAAAGTTTACATTGTCATGCAGGAAAATAACATAGTGATGCAGTAAAGTAATAAAACGAGGAAGTGTAGTGGCTGTGTAGAAAAAAAGCCATAATTTAAAAGCATGCCCATTGAAGTGGCCACCATCAAAGAACAGCAAGCAACAAGAAGAGCCGACAAGAGCGACAAGATCTGGACACATAATATGTACCCGTAAAGCTTACAAGCAATGTTTCATTATTCGTTTTATATTCAAAATAAGTAGTGTATAGATATCAAATTATTACTTATAAGCCATGTTTTCGGTTCTAAGATGTATAGTATTTGTTACCAAACATGAATACAAAAGTATCTTATTGTATTTTAAATATACTCGGTATCCTTTTGTTTTACGAATAACAATTAATACTGTATATTATCTTATTTGTTTGGTGTATTATAACGCATTAAAATATACATTATATTTTGATACAATAGCATTCACATTATGATGCAGTAAAATAGTCATTGTGATGTGGTAAAATAATACAATGATGTACTAAAGTATTATTTTGATGAAGTAAAGTTATATTGCAATTCAGTAGTATGGTAACAATCTGACGAAGTAAAACAATATTGTGATGCATTAGATGTAGTCGCCAGATGCAATATTATTTTCCTTGCAACATACTTGATAACTTAATGCATCTATGTTCATTCACATATCAACAGTAATCAAAAGTAGTAAATATTATACAAAATTTGTCATCATTAAAATTTCAATACATCGTATTTACGTTCCGTATTCCAAAGTATTACATCTAATATAATTTAAGTGTTGTCTATAAATGATCCACCATCCACGAGTATCTTCCAAGAATCTTTCTTACGCGTTCAATGCATCTGTGCGCCATTTCGCCCTTCAATTCTAGTGTACCAATTGGTATTTGAGGATGCAATCTACTGCTTGTAGCTTGGTAAATGCATATGCCTTTGCCCCTTGTGTTTTTTTTGCATGTTCTTTTCACCTGTGTAATAACAGTTCAAGCATTTTCATGAAAATAGCAAAATATATTATGTGATGCAATAGAATTTAAACTAGCATGTAGTAGAGTATAAGTATAATGCTGTAGAAATAAAGTTATAATGTAGTAAAAAACTATAAATACATTACAAATATTTTCTACTTCATTACAATTATATTCTACTACATCACTGTTATTTATATCATAATTTTATTTTATTCTACTACATGACTGTTTATTTCTCCCGCATTACAATTAAATATTTTGCATCTCATTTATATGTAGAATATAAAAATTCAATGTAGTAGAATAAAATAGTAATGTAGTAAAATTAACACTATGATTCAATAGAAAAAAGTCTTATATTTTCTAGTACATCATTGTTTTCTACTGCATTACAATCATATTCTATTGCATTACAGTTATATATTCTCCTTTAATGCGTTAGAAATAATAGTAATGAAGTAGAATATAATATTATAGATTACAGTGTGAAAAGAACAGTATCTATTTCAGGTATACTTACACAAGCATTTTTACAAAAACGAGAAAGCACATTTATCCTAAATGATTTATGTGAACAATAATTTACAAGCTATTGCATTATAGCTAAATGCCAACCAGGTCAAACACACAATTTGGCACACATAATCATTTTTGAAAAAAAAAGACACATTCATCCTAAATCATTTCTGTGAACTACAACATACATCCTGCTACATTATGGCACATTTTCTAGTATATAACAAACAAACCACGCACATACAATCATTTTCATACAAATGTAGTAGAAATAAAGTTTTAATGCATTAAATCATGCATATGAAAAATATATGTAACCTACTTCATTACAATGCATTAAAATTAAACTGTAATGTAGTAGAAATAAAGTTGCGATGTAGTAAATCATGCATATGAACAACACGAGTAACCTACTGCATTAAATGCATTAGAATTTAAACCTTAATGTATTAGAAATAAAGTTTTAATGTATTAAATCATGCATATGAAGAATGTACGTAACCTACTTCATTACAATGCATTAAAATTAAACTGTAATGTAGTAGAAATAAAGCTGCAATGTAGTAAATCATGCATATGAACAACACGAGTAACCTACTGCATTAAATGCATTAGAATTTAAACCTTAATGTAGTAGAAATAAAGTTTTAATGCATTAAATCATGCATATGAAGAATGTACGTAACCTACTTCATTACAATGCATTAAAATTAAACTGTAATGTAGTAGAAATAAAGCAGCAATGTAGTAAATCATGCATATGAACAACACGAGTAACCTACTGCATTAAATGCATTAGAATTTAAACCTTAATGTAGTAGAAATAAAGTTTTATGCATTAAATCATGCATATGAAGAATGTACGTAACCTACTTCATTACAATGCATTAAAATTAAACTGTAATGTAGTAGAAATAAAAATGCAAGTATCGTAATATATTACAGTGCATTAAAATTAAACAGTAATGTAGTAGAAAGAACAATGCAAGTGACCTACTGCATTACAGTGCATTAAAATTTAACTGTAATGCAGTAGAATAAAATTTGCTTATTATTATTAAAATTTTACCAAATCACATGCACAGTATTAGTTTTACTCCATCATAATATTAATTCTACTCAATCATAGTGTTAATCCTACTCCATCACAGTTGTAATTTTACCAAATCACTTCTATATCAAAGAGAACTTTATAATTCTCATTGAGACATTATATCAAACATATTTTATACATCAATCATAAACACACAGTTGCACAAAACCTTATATATGTTTGATATCCTATCGCATTCTAGAGCATTATAGTGCATTTTTAACACATTCTAACACAAATCATTCAAAAATTAATCAAAAAATTAAAAAAAAAGTTTACCAGTAGGATGCGATGTTTAATTTGTTAGATTCGAGAGGATTCAGTATGTTTGATTTGGTGGATTTGGTGGATTCGAGAGGATTCAGTGTGTACGATGTGTTTTTTTGATCGTTTTTTAGTACGTAAGTGTGTGTTTTTTTATCGGGCTATTTGGGACGTTTCAAATTTTATTATTTTTGAGAATTGCCCCTAAAGTTTGAGAGTTTACAAAAAGACACCATTTTTTTTATCACATTTAGTGATTTTGATCTAAGGGCTAAGAATTCACCTCATTTTTTTTATTATAGGATTTGTTTTATAATAACTCCACTCTATATATATATATATATATATATATATATATATATATATATATATATATATATATATATATATATATATATATATATATATATATATATATATATATATATATATATATATATATATATATATATATATATATATATATATATATATATATATATATATATATATATATATATATATATATATATATATATATGTATATATATATGTATATATATATATATATATATATATATATATATATATATATATATAGAGGGAGGTTAACGTAAGAGTTTTATTAAAGTTGTTAAAGTGGGAGCTAATCAAAACCGTCAGATCTATTGATTAGTGTTTGGTTAAATCAGTTTTAAATGAGTGACATTAAATGGAGTCTTAAGGGTATTTTAGAGATTTTTGATATATTATCATTTCATCTGCATCTTTCTTTCAAATCAACAAATTAAATATACAATTTATAAAATAATGATATTAACCGCACAAACACTAGTACACTGTTAAAAAATATAGATAAAAAACTTCAATATACAAATCTGGTACATATATAAATCATGATACATTAACAGATGGAGTATGTGCATAAAAAGCCTACAAAACCCAAACAACATCAGATTCTGTGGTACATCAGAATCCATAAGTTTTATCTATAACACATATCGATCTACATATATTGTGTATAAAATATGTGATTTTCAACATCTTGTAAACAATAGCCTATCACATCCGAATAATAGCAGATACATAAACAACAAATCTAAACAAATCTTGGTACATAAACAAATCTTGGTACATAAACAGATCTGTGCATCATCAGACTACCAAACCCAGTGTACCGGTGCACCACAATGTATCTGGTGTATCCGGTGTACCACAATGTATCTG
Organism: Glebionis coronaria; assembly: GCA_025667525.1. Lineage (NCBI taxonomy): Eukaryota > Viridiplantae > Streptophyta > Magnoliopsida > Asterales > Asteraceae > Glebionis > Glebionis coronaria. The sequence continues at coordinate 564,243 of JANFOE010000201.1, read as the reverse complement.
GTATATCCGGTACACCACGACGCGTTCGGTGTAAACAACGACCACCGGCTGTTGAAAACAAAGAACCCCTCGAAACCAATGATCACCAGCTGTTGAAAACAAAAAAAAACCCTCAAACCCCTTTAAAACAAAGAACCCCTCGAACCGCTATTAATTAAGATCACAACAAGGTGTACCGCGATATATCCGGTGTACCATGATGTATCTGGTGTACCGGAGACAGTAACAAGGCAGGCGGTGAGCCAAACTCTAAAACAACAACAACAACGCCACAGCAAATAACAACAAGGGATCTAAACACTTCTATGATCAAATAGTCTAACCACATATGTGGTTTCCGACAAGATAATCAGATTCGATGGTAGAGGCGGGACTGTGTATCAATGAGGGTTTGGTGGGTTTCGATTTTCTGTCGGTTGAGATTAGGCAGTGGTGGGTTTCAATTTTCAGGCTGCCATTTAGTGGTTTTATTATTATGAAATGGTGGAGAGTTTTGAGGGGAGAAAGAATAAAGATGGAAGCTGGGCTTTATGATTTTGAGAAGTTAAAGGAAGTGGTTATTAGGGTTATTGAAAATTAAGATATGCAAAATCTCTATAATACCCTTTTGACTATAATTTTAATTTTCTGCCTTTTTAATAATCAAAGTCCACTTGTCGATCATTGATTGGGTTCTTATCTTTAAAACGTTAAAAAGTTCTTATTTGATCCAGATTCTATATATACATATATATATATATATATATATATATATATATATATATATATATATATATATATATATATATATATATATATATATATATATATATATATAGAGTGAGGTTATTCTACAAGAAATCTTATAATACAATAAATAAGGTGAATTGTGGAGGTGACATGTGTCATCTTTTCAAATCATTATTCCACATCATATTGCCATATCATGTCATTTACTTCAAAAGAAATTGAATTTTTTTGAAAATAAATTTCGAAAAAAAAAATTTCGTTAATTTTTTTTTCGAAATTTAAAAAAAAAATTTCGAAAAAAAAAAATTTCGAAAATTTTTTTTCGATTTTTTTTAAATTTTTTTTTTCAGAAATCTTTTTTTGGATATTTTTTTCAAATTTTTTTACTGAATCACAGTTACATGTTTTATTGCATCAAAGTTAAATTTCGAAAAAAAAATAATTCGTAATTTTTTTTTTCAAAATACTTTTTTCGAATAATTTTTTTGGAAAAACAAAAATTTCGGAAATGTTGTTTTCATAATTTTTTCACTGCATTACAGTTACATTTTTAGTGCATCATGATTATAAATTAATGCATTACATTTTTAAGTACTACATTATAGTGCATTCACCAATGTTTTATTTATGATGCACAAAAATTATAACTACAATACGGTAAACTATTACATTAATGCACTAATAATACAAGTGATGACTAGTGATAGAATTTTTATTCTCCAACGAAAAAATATAATGCAGTTACTTATAATGTATCAATGTTATAATTATGATGCATTAAAGTTATAAATTACTACATCATTCGTGATGCACAAAACTTATAATTACAATGCGATACACAATTATTATATTGCAACAAAAATAAAAGTGATACTAATGATATATTTGTATTCTCTAACGGATAACTATAATGCATTTACTTATAATGTATAATTGTTATAATTATGATGCATTAATGTTATAAATTACTCCATCATTCGTGATGCACAAAACTTAAAAATATAATGATTTTTACTTACTGCATCATAGTTATGCATATAGAAAATCAATTTATATTATTAGTAATCACATGTACTTTTTGTGCATGATAGTTATAATTTGACACATCGTAGTTTTAAATGTGCTGCATCATATATATGAGAATTACACCATAGTTATAAGTTTTGTGAAGGAATTATGATGCAATAACTTAAAACCGTGATGCATTAACTTATAAACATGATGCTCTAAAACGTATAACTGTGATGTGCTGAATTTTTATTGAATTGTTGTAGCGCATCACACTCCAAATTTCAGTGCATCAAAACTATAAATATGGTGCATAAAGGTAATAAATTAGTGTCTTATTCTTGATGCACTAAATTATGTAACCGTGATGCTCTATATTTTTTTCCATAATAGTTTAAAAAAAAATTTGAAAAAAAAAATTCGAAATTTTTTTTTTAATTTCGAAAAAATTTTCAAAAAAAAAAATTATTTCGAAAAAAAAATTTTGGTAAAAAAATTTCGAAAAAAAAAATTATGAAAAAATATTTATTTTTTTTTAAATTTCGAAAAAAAAAATTTTGAAAAAAATTATTTTCGAAAAAAAATATTTTCGAAAAAAAAAATATTTTTTGAAAAAAAATAATTTCAAAAAAAAAATATTTATGAAAAAAAATATTTTCGAAAAAAAAATTATTTTTGAAATTTTTTTATTAAGGAGATGATATGGAAAAGTGATGTGTGATAATGTTGTGACACATGTCACTCCCACATTCATCCCTTCTATTTTATTTATTCTATTATAAGAATTGTTTTATTTTACCCCAACTCTCTCTCTCTCTCTCTCTATATATATATATATATATATATATATATATATATATATATATATATATATATATATATATATATATATATATATATATATATATATATATATATATATATATATATATATATATATATATATATATATATATATAGAGTTGGGGTAAAATAAAACAATTTCTAAAATAAAATAAATGAGGTGGAACCATATGCTGCCATGTGTCCCCCCTTTTTTTCAAAAAAAAAATGGTGTCTTTTTGTAATTTATAAAACTTCAGGGGCCGTTTTCAACAATTTCTTAAACTTATATAAACTGGGTTTTTTCACACACACATTTGGATCGAATGTTTCATTTCCACCGTAACTAACCACCATCGTCTCCTCCATTTTCTCCGCCATCTTCTCCATCGTGAACCACCACCTTCCCCGCTTGGTCCATCGTCTTCCCCACCTTCGCCACCACTAACCACCACCTCCCCCGACTTGTTCATTCAAAGATTCAACGGTTTGATTTGATAACCCTATTTCTTTATGTTGATTCACCATCGCACCACCTTCTGTCCACCGTACTTTCACCATCGCACCACCAGCGACATGTTAACAACCGTTCCCCAGTTGGTATGTGTTTAGATTCGACCAAAAACTTTAAAAGTAAGCTTTTTTATGTTCTATTTAATTATCGTTGATGAATACGGTATATTGATATTTGTTTTTACTACTTGCGTAATGAATTTTGAGAGAAGAAATAGTTGAAAGTGTATATATGAAACCTGCATACTAGGTGTTTGATAAAATGTCTATATGATTTTCTATAACTGTGATGCGTTAGTTCTAACTGTGATGCTTTAATTCATAATGTGATGCAGTAAGATATACAGTAATGTAGTAGATCGTAACTGCAATGCGGTAGAAACATATATGTGACGCAGTAGGATATAAAGTAATGTAGTAGAACGTAACAGTAATGCAATAAAATTTATTTGTAAAAGTGATAAAGTATGCATGTGATTTGGTAGAAATTGCACTGTTGTAAAACACTAATTTTGTAGAATATACGGTAATGTTGTAGAATATACGGTAATGTTGTAGAATATACGGTAATGTTGTAGAATATATGGTACTGTTGTAAAACACTAATGTTGTAAAACACTAATGTTGTAGAATATACGGTAATGTTGTAGAATATATAGTAATGCAGTTGGGTATAAAATAATGCAGTATGATATACACTAATGTTGTAGAATATACGGTAATGCAATAAAATAATGCAATAAAACACTAATGTTATAGAATATATGGTAATGCAATAAAACATAACTGTTGTAAAACACTAATGTTGTAGAATATACAGTAATGTTGTAGAATATACGGTAATGTTGTAGAATATACGGTAATGTTGTGGAATATACGGTACTGCAATAAAATAATGCAGTATGATATACACTAATGTTGTAGAATATACGGTAATGCAATAAAACATGACTGTTGTAAAACACTAATGTTGTAGAATATACGGTAATGTTGTAGAATATACGGTAATGTTGTAGAATATACGGTAATGTTGTGGAATATACGGTACTGCAATAAAATATTGCAGTATGATATACACTAATGTTGTAGAATAGACGGTAATGCAATAAAACACCAATGTTGTGGAATATACGGTAATGCAATAAAACATAACTGTTGTAAAACACTAATGTTGTAGAATATACGGTAATGTTGTAGAATATACGGTAATGTTGTAGAATATACAGTAATGTTGTAGAATATACGGTACTGTTGTAAAACACTAATGTTGTAGAATATACGGTAATGTTGTAGAATATATAGTAATGCAGTTGGGTATAAAATAATGCAGTATGATATACACTAATGTTGTAGAATATACGGTAATGCAATAAAACACTAATATTGTAGAATATACGGTAATGCAATAAAACATAACTGTTGTAAAACACTAATATTGTAGAAGATACGGTAATGTTGTAGAATATACGGTAATGTTGTGGAATATACGGTACTGCAATAAAATAATGCAGTATGATATACACTAATGTTGTAGAATATACGGTAATGCAATAAAACACTAATGTTGTAGAATATACGGAAATGCAATAAAACATAACTGTTGTAAAACACTAATGTTGTAGAATATACGGTAATGTTGTAGAATATATAGTAATGTTGTAGAATATACGGTACTGTTGTAAAACACTAATGTTGTAGAATATACGGTAATGTTGTAGAATATATAGTAATGCAGCTGGATATAAAATAATGTAGTATGATATACACTAACGTTGTAGAATATACGGTAATGCAATAAAACATAACTGCAATTCAGTAGAAACTATTTGTAATATACTTATAATTTTTTACCGCATTATAATGTTTTAGTTTGTAATTCACATTAATGATTCTATAGATTCACTAATGTACATAACATTTATGTTATTTCTTATTGATCAAGTGAAGTTAATTGAATTTTGTTATTGTATGAAGTATTGAAATGAATTTAGATGGTTGTTACAGTATTTGGTAATATTGTGCTGATGTTTGGCAAGTATTAGGTTTAGATATAGATACTGTGATTTTCATAGTTAAATGGTTGTTACTGGTCTTAAAGTTAAGTAGCTTTTCATTATGATGGAGTAGGTATAAAAGCGTGATGCAGTAAGATTGTCTATTGTATTGTGATGGAGTAGAATATACATTTTGATGTAGTAAAGTTTACATTGTAATGCAGGAAAATAACACAGTGATGCAGTAAAGTAATAAAACGAGGAAGTGTAGTGGCTGTGTAGGAAAAGAGCCATAATTTAAAAGCATGCCCATTGAAGTGGCCACCATCAAAGAACAACAAGCAACAAGAAGAGCCGACAAGAGCGACAAGATCTGGACACAGAATATGTACCCGTAAAGCTTGCAAGCAATGTTTCATTATTCGTTTTATATTCAAAATAAGTAGCGTATGGATATCAAATTATTACTTACAAGCCATGTTTTCGGTTCTAAGATGTATAGTATTTGTTACCAAACATGAATACAAAAGTATCTTATTGTATTTTAAATATACTCGGTATCCTTTTGTTTTACGAATAATATTTAATACTGTATATTATCTTATTTGTTTGGTGTATTATAACGCATTAAAATATACATTATATTTTGATACAATAGCATTCACATTATGATGCAGTAAAATAGTCATTGTGATGTGGTAAAATAATACAATGATGTACTAAAGTATTATTTTGATGGAGTAAAGTTATATTGCAATTCAGTAGTATGGTAACAATCTGAAGAAGTAAAACAATATTGTGATGCATTAGCTGTAGTCGCCAGATGCAATATTATTTTCATTGCAACATACTGGATAACTTAATGCATCTATGTTCATTCACATATCAACAGTAATCAAAAGTAGTAAATATTATACAAAATTTGTCATCATTAAAATTTCAATACATCGTATTTACGTTCCGTATTCCAAAGTATTACATCTAATATAATTTAAGTGTTGTCTATAAATGATCCACCATCCACGAGTATCTTCCAAGAATCTTTGTTACGCGTTCAATGTATCTGTGCACCATTTCGCCCTTCAATTCGAGTGTATCAATTGGTATTCGAGGATGGAATCTACTGCTTGTAGCTTGGTAAATGCATATGCCTTTGTTGCTTGTGTTTTTTTTGCATGTTCTTTTCACCTATGTAATAATAGTTCAAGCATTTTCATGAAAATAGCAAAATATATTATGTGATGCAATAGAATTTAAACTAGCATGTAGTAGAGTATAAGTATAATGTTGTAGAAATAAAGTTATAATGTAGTAAAAAACTACAAATACATTACAAATATTTTCTACTTCATTACAATTATATTCTACTACATCACTGTTATTTATATCATAATTTAACATAGTTATTTGTTAGTGCACTATATTCATTTACTAGTATAAAATAGCAGCACCAAATAACTTTAATGTAATAGAACATAAAATAACACTAATGTAGTAGAAATAAAGTTGTGATGTAGTAAATCATGCATATGAACAACACGAGTAACCTACTGCATTAAATGTATTAGAATTTAAACCTTAATGTAGTAGAAATAAAGTTTTAATGCATTAAATCATGCATATGAAGAATGTACGTAACCTACTTCATTACAATGCATTAAAATTAAACTGTAATGTTGTAGAAATAAAGCTGCAATGTAGTAAATCATGCATATGAACAACACGAGTAACCTACTGCATTAAATGCATTAGAATTTAAACCTTAATGTAGTAGAAATAAAGTTTTAATGCATTAAATCATGCATATGAAGAATGTACGTAACCTACTTCATTACAATGCATTAAAATTAAACTATAATGTAGTAGAAATAAAGTTGCGATGTATTAAATCATGCATATGAACAACACGAGTAACCTACTGCATTAAATGCATTAGAATTTAAACCTTAATGTAGTAGAAATAAAGTTTTAATGCATTAAATCATGCATATGAAGAATGTACGTAACCTACTTCATTACAATGCATTAAAATTAAACTGTAATGTAGTAGAAATAAAGTTGCGATGTAGTAAATCATGCATATGAACAACACGAGTAACCTACTGCATTAAATGCATTAGAATTTAAACCTTAATATAGTAGAAATAATGTTTTAATGCATTAAATCATGCATATGAAGAATGCACGTAACCTACTTCATTACAATGCATTAAAATTAAACTGTAATGTAGTAGAAATAAAAATGCAAGTATCGTAATATATTATAGTGCATTAAAATTAAATAGTAATGTAGTATAAAGAACAATGCAAGTGACCTACTGCATTACAGTGCATTAAAATTTAACTGTAATGCAGTAGAATAAAATTTGCTTATTATTATTAAAATTTTACCAAATCACATGCATAGTATTAGTTTTACTCCATCATAATATTAATTCTACTCAATCATAGTGTTAATCATACTCCATCACAGTTATAATTTTACCAAATCAATTATATATTACATACAAATACTTAATTTCGACAAAACCTCAAAATACAACTTTATCCTACTCAAGCATATTCACATTAAAAATAATTCTACTCCATTACAGTTCTAATTTACCAAATCGCATGCATAGTATTAGTTTTACTCCATCATAATATTAGTTCTACTCAATCATAGTGTTTCCTACTCCATCACAGTTATGATTTTTCCAAATCACTTCTATATCAAAGAGAACTTTATAATTCTCATTGAGACATTATATCAAACACATTATATACATCAATCATAAACACACACTTACACAATACCTAATATATGTTTGATATCCTATCGCATTCTAGAGCATCATAGATCATTTTTAACACATTCTAACATAAATCATTCAAAAATTAATCAAAAAGTTAAAAAAAGAAATTACCAGAGGATGCCGTTTAATTTGTTTGATTCGAGAGGATTCAGTAGGTTTGATTTGGTGGATTTGGTGGATTCGAGAGGATTCAGAGTGTACTATGTGTTTTTTTGATCGTTTTTTAGTATGTGAAGTGTGTGTTTTTTGATCGGGCTAATTTGGGACGTTTTAATTTTTATTATTTTCTACAATCACCCTTAAAGTTTGAGAGTTTACAAAAAAGACACCATTTTTTTTATCAAATTAAGTGATTTTGATCCAAGGGGTGAGATTTCACCTTATTTATTTTATTATAAGATATGTTTTAGAATAACTCCAATCTATATATATATATATATATATATATATATATATATATATATATATATATATATATATATATATATATATATATATATATATATATATATATATATATATATATATATATATATATATATATATATATATATATATATATATATATATATATATATATATATATATATATATATATATATATATATATATATATATATATATATATATATATATATATATATATATATATATATATATATATATATATATATATATATATATTAAAATAACACTTCTCAGTCTGGCCTTGTCGGTAACTCGGGTATTCTTCGGCCCCGTTATAGTTAAATTTTTTTAGACATTTTGAGAAAAATGTTTATAGTTAAAAGATTTTGAAATGTTTTATTCAAAACCTTGGTTTTAAAAATCTTTCGTTCTTTATAACGAGAGCTCTAATACCAACTGTAACACCCCCAAATATTCATACTTTAGTTCAGCAGAAGAGTCGTTGGTGTTACGGGATAGCACATTACTCAAATCATAGACAACGTTTAAAATCGCATCGTTTAATAATAAAGCTTTTTCCATTCATGAATATTAAGTTTACATAGGTCCCAAGTCATAGTATTTCATACAATTTTACAAAGCATTTGAATGGAAATTTTTTATTTAAGTGCGGGCCATGAATTCTTGTTGTCTTCCCGAGAATTACCTTCAAGTACCTGAGATAAAACATGTTAAAAGAAAAGGTCAGCGAAAACGCCGAGTGAATTCATAGAGTTTAATGAAATCCATTAATATATCATCGGTATAAATTATTACCGAAAATCATTTTGTACAATTCTTTGTCGTAGGCAATAAAATAAGCCAAAAACATTTTATACAAATCTTTGTTGTCAATCATACTATAGGCTTTTGCCTTCAAAACCATTATACGAGCCAATGTCGTAAAAACATCATACAATACGTTTTATAACGTTGTATAGAGTTAAATAAAAACCGTTATATGAATATGGTTATGTAAAACCAAAACACGAACATAATATCAATAATAAGACCCCGTATTGCTAGTCAGGCAATATATTGTAATTCAATGCGTATAGCAATATTTTCGTTATTGGATTATTATAAGTCACATGACATTACTACCTTACTATAACAAACAACGGGTAGCTAACCTGAAATTCATTTGCCCATATAAAACAGCGTGTCGTCACAATAATCACGCTTATATAAGTCTTCTCATACATAAATTCGCTTACCAATCAATGTGCATGATGGGGATCAACCGTCAAGGCACGAACTGGGGTGATCTTTCCCAAATAGTACTATTATATGCATAAGCGTCTACCAAATCTCGGTAGTTAACAATTCATGCTAATGGGACTTTTAGTGACATAACCTAACTAATAATAATCCATTTTGTTTCATTTATCAGGTCATATAATAATTCATCGGGTCATACGATCATTCGGGTCCAAATAAATAAACAAACAATCGGGACAACTGGTGTCCTATTTTATTAAAACTAAAATGTTATCTCTCTCGCGGGTTTATAAAACATTTCATAAAACATTTAAAAGAGTGCGAGGCTATGAACTCACGTTGATTCGGGAAGGCGGGTTATCGGCGATTTGGATGTACGTACGTGCTTCAATCACGGAAACCTAGACAAATAATACTCGTCTTAGACTCTTGTCCAATGACTTTATAAAAACAATGGCTACGTATATATATGATGATATTGTAAGTTTTATGATGATCATATGGGAGTTCATATCTTCATACACATTATAGTGTTAGGTGTTAGTCAAATTTTTGACTAGTTACACTAGTTTCAATCCAATTCCATATCAAGGCCCAATAAGCACATTAAAGTCCGATACTTTATATTAGCCCATTTATAATTTTTAATACCAGGCCTTTACTCATATGTTGGGCCCAAGTGGGTTAAGCCCAATGAGTAAGTCCATTAGTGTTTATCCAAACTAGTTGGGTCAATAGTCCAATAAGGCTACTTTGTCCCGTTAATGTCCATAAGTTATAAAGCTCGGGTTTTATCGTTTTTTACTTGTCAAATATACTTGTACATCAGTATATGAGTTATAAAAATTTTACATTAGACGGGTCCGACCGTCTAAGTTTTATTTGACGAAAACGTTAATCTTTCAGTTTTAGCCAAAAAGACGTAAAACTTATGTATATACTTTTATAACTTATAAAACTTATCAAATTGCCATTTTTATAAAATGTCCCATTTATTTATCAAAGTATATACTTATTTATAAGTAATAAGTTTTACTTGTGTGCTAATTTTATAATATATACTTTTATTTTACAAATCTAATTATGAATTTCACTTTAACTATTTTCACCATATCTTGAGTTTTACAAGGAGATAGAAGCTCATTTTTGGACACCACAAACTAAATGATATGTGCTACAATTAACTCAGTTTTAGCTACTGCTCAATCAACCTCTAAATGTCTCTAACAGTTCATCCAAAACATATTATATAGATTTGGAGTTTAATATTGTTTTGATCATATCTCACTCATTTTATATTAATTTATCCAAGCCATTTTAACAATTTATCATAGGGTTCTTTACTGTTTTATACAACCTACTAATTTAAGCATGATTTTAACCTTTTTATATGTAGTTTTCAATCTTTTTAACCAAGTTTACCAACACATGATCCCCACATAATATTTTTATCATCATATATCATCATATACATATACATCAAGAAAGAAAATACAATTTACATTTACAAAAATAACAAGGAAATGGGAAGGATGATCTTGTTACCACCAAGATTATGAAAGTTAAGATCAAACTTGACTTTTGTTGGCAAACTTGTGGTACACCAATATCAACTTCAAGATCACCAATCTTTAAGAACACCTTGTGGAAAATCAGCCCCTAAACTCCATGGAAACTCATTTTCACATGTTATAACCACCTCCAATCTTCATCTTTTCAACTAGGCTTCAACATATGTTGATTATAGCCTTTGTTTATGGCTAGATTTTTTACGGTGGTGGTGTTGTGATGGAGAAGTGGATGACACATATGAGAGTGAGAGAGAGAATTGTGTGTTTGCATGTGTGAGAAATGAGTTTCTAGTTTGGTAGATAGCTGTTTTAAGTTAGAGTGGTTTTGGAGCAAACTAAGGACATGTGTCCTAGTTTTAGTTATTTAGTTGACACCTCAAGGGTGTGTTGGTGAAGCCCTTTGGCCGCCCATTTGTGGGGTGAGGCAAGTGTAAACTTGTCTCATCCCACTAATTTACGGGTACCTCTCGATTCTATTTTCCTCGATTTGCGTGCCCTCGGGTCGTTTTACGAAAAACTTTTTATAAATTATGAATCAACGGCACAAAACGAATCTAGTAAAAATTGTCTCATAAAAAACGGAGTTCAAAAACGTAAATACGTAAACCTAGGGTTTCCGGTTTAGTCGTAAAGGACGTTAAATTATGCACGTAAGTCCTAATCTTTTCTCGTAAATTTGTGAGTTTATGAACCAAAAAAAATTTAAAATTTCATCATAATATTCAAGAATAAATTTATTTCCTGAAATGTCGGACTGTCACCCAAAACTGTGTATGTAAACGTAAGCACGTAATGTAGAATCCTCCGGTTTAGACGTAGTCGATGCTACTTCAAGACGTAAACCAAAATTTCTTCCCAAAAATGAATGAGTTCATATTATAACATTAAAATAATGTTTTTAAATAATACTTAAGAATAAAATATCGATCATAAATTGACGGATTGTCACACAAGTCATCTATAGGATCTTGCAACTTCTTAGACTTATTCAAGTTTAGAATTCGCATTTTAAAGGTACCTTGATAGATGACTTTCTAGGATCAATTATAGGAACTTGCGAAAAGTTCTTGTTCTTAACCCGTAAGAGTTAAGACTTTCGTGTTTTAAAGTTCCCTATATAAAAGCCTAGCAAAACTTGATTTAAACACGTTAAGGATACTAGCTAGAGTAAACTAAAATAAGTAAACTCAGGTTGAGTCAAAAGATTCATAACGGGCCTAATATATCAAAGACATCTAAACATATTAAACCATTTATTAAAATTTATTCTAGCAATGAAAGAAAATAAGATAACAAAGAAAAATACTACAAGTCCAAAATAGATCAAAAATTTTGAAAAATGTCGAAAAATCAATTTTCTGGTTAAAATGAGGACAAATACAAGGAAAAGCCCACTTAGCTTCGATAGAAGTCCCCCTACACTTAAGATAAACATTGTCCTTAATGTTTAAGCATGTTGGAGTAAACTCCCCTACACTTAGGACATTGTGCATGTTGTTTAAATCTTGATAAGGAGGAGACAACTAAGGTGATTCCTATTTTAATATTGAAGAATATAAAATAGTGAATCAAAAGAGTTTAGGATAGAACCGGGAAGGCGGGTACACGGGATCAAGGATCATCAAAAGTCATCAAGAATGGATCTTTGAAAGCTCGAATCCCTGCACATCATAAGAATGAAAAAAAACAAACACATACTAGGGTCTCCCCCTACACTTATTATAAAAAACGGATAAAAAGGAAAGATCATCGGGTTGCCTCCCGAGAAGCGCTTGTTTTTGTTCGCCGAGTCGCGAGCCTGACTCGACCTTGATTAGCATGGTAAGAACCTTGAAAAACATCCATCGGGGTCAAATACATGGTTCTTGTCCAACAAATAGCACAAGCTTAAGGTGAACAAGGCAAGCCAAAGAAGAGTAGGCGAGATTCCCTTAAGCAGTTGTTGAGCACGGTGATAGAAAGTATGATGAAGTGAAAGCATAGCTCCATAAGTTCCAAAAATCTTTCCTTTGATTTCCTTAGATGGATACTGAGATGGCTTAAAAATTGTGATACCCGGATCGAACACCTTTTCCTTTAGGGGAAAATAAGACTGAGAATCTGTAGACCTTGAAGATTCGCCCATAAATCACACAATCTCATCCGAAGAAGGTGGAAAGAGAGGTGTCAAAACATAGGTACTACGGATATTGGTGTCGTCCGGTTTCTTCTCCTTTGAAACAAGTTTCTTAATATCCAAAGGAGGATAAAGACCATAATCAAAGTCCAAAAGAGGAGAATCATGCTCATTGGAAAAGTATGTATTGAGAAAAGTGGCAAAATCTTCCTCAAATAAGTAATCATCCAAAGTAGGATTAAGCATTGTTGACAGAGGATCTTCATCAAAAATAGGAGCATAATTAGCAGTAGAAGACATAACACTTGAAGAATCACTCGAAAGAGTGTCAACATCATCAAAGTTATAATAAGTTGGCGTGTCTTTTTACTCTGAAGAAAAATCATCATAATCATCCACATCAGAACTAGAAACGTCATCATATTCATCATAGATCGATGGAGAATCATAAATTGGTGGGGGATGCAAATTGGAGAGAGAATTATTATAATCATCCACATAGTCTTGGAAAAGTGGATAATCATAACAAGTCTCGAAAAGAGGATTGTCGTATACAACAAAATCATTAGGCTTTATACTTTCCAAAGGAGTTGTAAGCTCGTCTTGCAGCACATCAATCATTTTCACTGATTCTTTTCCATTTGATTTACTTGTAATCTTCCCCATCTTAAAAACTTGTTGATCATTCCTGACTCTTAAAATTAGTTCACCTTCGGCAACATCGACTAAAGCTTTTCTGGTTCTCAAAAATTGCCGTCTAAGTATTAACGGAATACGAGGATCCATTTCATAATCGACAACAACAAAATCGACTGGAAAAGTGATGGTACCAACTTTAACGAAAACATCTTCGGCAATACCAACGGGGTAAGCGAGAGTGCGATTTGCTAGCTCAAGAGTCATCTTTGTTGGTGTAAGGTCGGGCAATGATAACTTTTTCGAAACACTTAATGGCATAAAATTAATACTTCCCCCAAGATCGGCTAAGGCAGTAAATTCTTCAACTTTGTTAAAAATGCAAGGTAGCACAAAACGACCGGGATCTCCAAGTTTTTCTGGAAATTCTTTAAGAAGGACTGCAGAATAGTTTTCATTTAAGCGTGTGTTAACAAACTCAGCCATCTTCTCCTTCTTACTAAGCAATTCCTTGAATGCTTTGACAAATTTCGGCATTTGGACAAGTGCTTCAACAAGGCTAATGTTGAAATTCATTTGGGAGATCATCTTCAAAAAAGAAGTAACTTGAGCACCCTCTTTAGTGAGTAATTTGCACTTGTCTAACCGAGAAGGATAAGGGATATTGGGTTTAGGTGGTTTAGGTGTAGAAGGGGAAGGTTGAGGTGTTGATGGTTGAGAGGTAGAAGGTTTAGAGGTGGAAGATGAGGTTGGTGAAGGGTTTTTCATGGGTACTTCTTCCGTAAGAGGTGGAGACGGTAATGTAGAACTAGTACTAGGCGTGGAAGTAGGCGGGATAAATGGTGGTGGAGGAGTTGTAGATGGAGTAACTTGGGGAGGGATAGATGGTCCTACTAGAGTTTCTCCACTGCGTGTAGTAACAGAACTCACATTAGCTCTAGGGTTTGTTTCGGTTGTAGAAGGAAGAGCACCTTGGGGACGAAGGGTTTGAAACATTTGAACGAATTTCCTATCCATGGCTCTTGCATTTCCTTCATGTTTTTCTCATGATCTTTTAATTTTTTTAGAATCAAGTCCATGTGCGGATGAGACCCTTGTTGTTGAAAACCTTGGTTTGGGTATTGGTTATATGGTTGAAAACCTTGAGGATTGAAACCTTGGTTTTGAAAGCCTTGGTTTTGCATTGGATAAGCTCCTTGATTTGCATTGTAGCCCCTCACATTTGCGTTTTATTGAACATTTGCTCTTGGTGGCCCTTGGTTGTTATGGGTGGGTGGGTGAGGTCTTTGTTGAAAACCGGGTGGAGCCAAGTAATTTGTCGAGTTATAAGACAAGTGATTCACGGCGACATTAGGCTTGAAATGAACTCTCTCGGTGTTGTTGTAAGCATACATTTCCCCGTGAGATTGATCATAAGCTTTATCACAATTAGCATAAGAGTGTGGTCCACCACAAGTTTCATATATAATAGTGAGAGCATGGGCATGTCGATTAGGAGGGTTATCTATTAAAACAAGTTGTTTTACAACTGAAGTAAGTTCCTTAAGATGATTGGTTAACTCACTCTCACTAGAACTAGCCATAGTAGCCCTAACACTCTTGGTTTGGACTTTGGCTTTGTTCTCAATAATTGCCCAAGCCTCATTCATAGTTTTGACAAGAATATTACCCCTCGAGGCACTATTTAGTGAATCTTGGTCACTCAAAGTTAATCCATTATAAAAAGTATTAATTTGATGTACCTTTGTAAAACCTTTTTGTGGACACTTTCTTAAAAGTTCCTTAAAACGATCCCAAGATTCACTAAATGTCTCATCGTACTTTTGTTTAAAATTGATAATGTCATTCCGCAAAGTGGTAGTACGTGAGGGTGGAAAGAAATAGTTGATGAACTTTGTCTCAAGGTCCGTCCATGTGACAATACTCTGGGGTGGTTCCTTATCAAGCCAAGTCTGGGCTTGTCCCTCGAGGGAGAAAGGAAAGAGGAGCAAACGAATTACCTCTTGTGAAACCCCATTGTATTAAACAGTATTGGATAAGTGTACGAACCTTTTAATGTGATCATGTGGATCATCATGAGTGCGACCTAAGAAAGGTGTTGCAGAAACCATTTGAATGAAACCAGACTTTAGCTCGAAGTTGTTGGCGTCAATAGCCGGCACCACAATCGCATCATCGTTGCCTTCGACGTGTGATTGCAAGAGCTCGATCATTGGACGGTTCTCCATTGTGTTGACAACGGGAGGCTCTACAACAGGAGGATCAATAGTAGCGGCTTGAATGGATTTCCTTTTGCGTGAACGAGTACGCATACACCTACAAAAGAAAAAAATAGCAAAGAAATAGAAGAAATAAAGTTAACGTGAAAACAAAATATTTTTGGTGCAAAACTTTGAAAAAGAAATACTTTTTATTTGTTTTTAAATGTTTCTGGATTTTTGAAATTTTTTAATTTTTGGATTTTTGAAAATTTTAGACACGAAAAATAACGTTCAGAATGAACGGATCCCAAAATTCAACGCGTCTCTCACAAAAAACCGTTAATCTTCACGAAAAGAGCCGGCAGCGGCGCCATTTAATACATGATTTTGCTAGTATAAAATTTGTTCGTTGAATCGGTCTATTTGAATTGATTACAGTTGAAAGTGCGACTCAGTTGTTCTTGGTGAAAAGAAAGTAAAATGATTATATATTTTAAACTAAAAGTAAAATGTGTCGTTGAGTAAAGGTAAAAATGATAGCTTTAAAATATTTAGACTAAAAATAAAGACTTTAAAAATTAAAAAGTAAATGATGAAAACTTATATAAATGTAAAGTGTAAAAATTAAACTAAAACAAGACAAGTTAAAATAATCCTAAGTAAAATGGCGAGAAAAAAATGCTCGAAATTAAAACAGGAAACTAAACAAACCCTAAGTCGGAATCCCTAAAATGTAAAAAATCCGGAATCCAAACCCTGTCACAATCCGGAATCCAAATTCTTCACACTATTAGGAATCAGAAATCCACAAACAATCTGGAATAAGGATTCTTTAAGCAATCTGGAATGTCCAACAAGCTGCTTATCCGGAATACACCAAACTTAAACTATCCAGAATCTATATTCCGACCACTATCCGGAATGTAAGTTTCCCTCCTTATCCGGAATCTGAATTTCAACAGCAATCCAGAATATAAACTCTTGTAAGTATTCGGAATCCACCAAACTTAAACAATCCGGAATACCCTTGTAGCTCCTTATCCGGAATGAAGAAGTGAGACACTATTCGGAATAATTTGTTGGGTTCTATTCGGAATAATTGGAAGTTACTTCTTGTTCGGAATATTAGGGTTTAGAATAACCCGGATAAAATAAGCAAAATCTAATAATAAGCTATAATCAAGATAAGCACTTACCTAAAACTTAACCAAATCAACTTTAAGAAAAAGCTAATAAGCCAAAATTTAAAAACTTTTAAAAACACTAAATAATCAAAATATTTAAAATCAACTTTTTTTAAAATAAACTATTAAAAACACTTAATTAGAAATAAGAAAAATAACAGAATAAGCACTAAACACAATAAGCTAAAACAATCAAACACATCAAAATCAGTAAGCACAATCAAACAAACATATCAATAAATCAATAAGCATAAAGATTATGCAAACTACATGATTATGAAAATTAACCAAGATTAAAAATAAGAAAGGTAGAATGAGAATGATTAATTAAAATCTTTAATTAAGATTAAGATTAAAGATTCAAATACAAGATTAATTTGAAAAGCTTGAAAACATTAAAGAAAAGCTAGTGAGAGAAATTAATATTAAGCTACTCCTAATTACCTTACAAAAATTAAACTAAAATCTACTACTAGCTAACACCTCATAATGACACATTAGGAGGGTATTTATAGGAGGAGTGGAAAAATGTTGATGCTTTTTTCTTTCTTCTCGTCTTTTAAATTCTTCGTCTTTCTCGACGTTGTCTCGAGATTTGTCGATATGAAATGAACTCGTCTTCTAATTTTCTTCTTTTATCAGATTTGGTTCTTCCACTTCATTAATCTTTCGTCTTTAGACTTTTTCTTCGATAAATCATCAAAATAGGCCTTGGACTTCCGTTCTTTTAGCACTCTTGATCTTTTGACTTCTTCTTTTGTCTTTTTCTTCGATAAAAGCCCGTGAAATCCCGTGTTTTCTTCCCTTTTCACATTTTGGTCCTAAATCACAACAAAAACACAAACCACGCATAATTCCGACTTTTACGACATTAAATACACGTTCTGGCTTGGTTATTATTATAATTAAGTGGTAAAAGGATGGATGTTTTCACACCTATCAACTCCTCTTGGTGGTTACTCCCCCTAGCTTGGGGCACCTAGTGATTGAGCTAAGGTGACAATCTACATACAAAGGTTAGAAGAAAGAAAAGAAACACCAACGTATAAACTATAGTTACTACCCACTAAGTAACTTGAGAGGGTGGAATAAAATAAATCTCAAATTAGAAGTAAGTATTTGCTAAGTATGTCCAAGAAGGGTGTTTTGACAAAATCAATGTACAATTGGTGGAATAAAGGTAGAAAAGAAACATGCATACAATGATAATATGTCAGAGGGTTAAAAACTTAGAATTGTCGGAATCACCCAAAAACAATTGTAAATTTTAACCATTATCAACTCTTAACAATATGTGTGATAAAGAATTAGCAAAACAAGAAATAACACACATATCAATCGTATTACAAAAATATGAGAGAACAAACAAGCAAAATATTTTTACACACAATGTGAATATTAAACCAAACAATATTGAAAATAAATAACAAAAGCAAAAACTATTCTAGTAAAGATAGTCTTTCAAGATTGCTTAGGTTTATATTTGACTCAAATAATTAGAACACAAAGTGTGCTTTAATTGGTAAAATAAGACGACGAGGCATCATTCAAAGATTTGCTCATGGGAACAAATACTTTGAGGGGAGGTCGAGTGAGAATAAATTCAAGAAAAAATAACTTGTCATAAACATGAGCAAGTTCAATTTGTTGAAATCGACAACACGCACATTAGCTTCCATGATGCAAGACAAAGTCGTTTAATGGGGGAGGGCCATCATAGTAAGAAGGTGGTGGTGGAGAAGGAGATTGAGGATAAGAGAGGTTTTCACAATGCCTAAAAAGGTTGGGGAAAAAAGAAAGGTCATTGAGGTGAGGTGTGTTGCATGGTTTGGGTGGTGGTGGAAGAGCTTCTCTTTCTCTGGTAATTGGAATGATTGAGAAAGTCTCATTCCAATACTCAATAGAAGAGAAAGTAAAAGTCTTGCAAGGTTTGAGAGAAGAGTAATCATGATGATCCTTGTTCTTATTGATCCTAACGGATTGGACAGAGATTTTCGGTTTCTTAGAAAGCTTAGTAGAAGAAGCTTTGGGTTTAAAAGATTGTGACAAATATATGTCAAGGTTAAGATTGGAAGAAGAAGATATTGTGAGGGATGAGAAAGAGAACTCCTAAAATGAGAAGATTTAAAGAAAATAGAGAAGGCAAGGAATAAAAAGAAAACTAAAAGCTTTCAAAGAATGTTTAACCAATATAGGCAAACAAAGAATCTTGACAAATACTAAAGTCAAAGAAGAAAGACCAAAAAATGAGCCAAAGATAGGATACTGACCGCGACAATTAATGACCTGCCCACAATGGACAAAGAAATCTGCTTTTTGAAAGATTTTGAGAAAATACTAGACTTATTCAATATTAAGTAGATCTTGGATTTTTACCTCTAATAGAACTAGGTGATGCTTTGGTTGCACAAAGAACAACACACTCACAAAGAGTGTCGTGACAAAGGGTGACAAAATATTTAGATAACATTTTGAACTAATTTTAGTCAAGTTTTAGAGGTTATGTTAGATTAAGGTTCAACTTTAATTAAATTAAAGTTGATTAGTGTGAGATCACATAGGTTGAAACACACAAAGACTTAATCTATTAAACATCTTCATGAAGAACTCATGAAGGCAAGAGGAAATTCAAGAAAATAACAACTAACTATTACAAATTGAAGAAACATTTTGAACATCACCATCATTCATCTCCTAGGAGGAGGAGGAATGATGAACAAAGTTAGCAAAAAGCTTTGTAACTTTATGTGAAGTCTAATAAATTCGATCCTAAGGATGTCGATGAGGTTGAAATTATTTAAGCAACATGGAAATTAGTGCCATTTCTTATGAAGTAGTCAAATAAGTGAGGATCACCCAATAGGTTAGAAAGAGGAACACCCAAGAGTGGAGTATTAGAAGGAGGAGGAGGAGGAGGCCTGGTGTCTAATGGTGAGATGGGTGAATTTGGTAGGGTGAAAGGTGAGGTTAGCAAGGGATCAATAATGTCATTCTCAAAAGGAATACTTTGAAGAGGTTGAGGGTTCACTTCTAAGAGAGGACTAGGAGTGAAAGGTGAGGATAACTCATTCATTCTTGATTAGAATGAGGAAGAGGTGGAACCATGGGAATGGTTAGCACCATGTGTTGAACTCATCATGCATGGAGCAAGAGGTGGTAAGGGTGATGAAGAAATGAGAATATGAGATATCTCATTCTTGGGTGTAAGAAAAGATAAAGAACCTTGTTTAGGAAACTTGATCATAATCCTAAGGTTTCTATTGGTAGTAGAGTGTTTGGAGGAGTTTGATGATCTTGTAGACACCATGGTTGTGTGTCAAGGTTTAGAAAGAGGCTAAGAGGATGAAGAAGAAGAATAACCAAGAGAGGTTTAAGAAGGAGGTGGGATGATCCAAACTAGTAATGTGTTAAAAATCATTTTGGTGAATAATTAAATTTGCTACACTTAATTGGGTAAAAGCTGGTTTTTAGCAAAAGTTTTAGCCATGTTTACAAAGATTTAGAAAAAACAGTGTAAAACATAGATGCTCGAAGACAGCACCCGCGGTTCCTTAAATTAAGGCGCAATTCGATATTGATAAAGAACTGCCCAGAATTATAGAACCGCGGAAAGAAGGCTTCAGAAAAGGGACTTCCAACAGTTTTCACCAGCCCGGATTTTTTGCAAAGGTTTAACAAGCCATGATAGATTACTAACCAAAATCTAAATAGCTAACTAACACATAATTGCACAAAGTCATGCAAATCGAAAGTTCCATCACATGAACACATTAAGATTAAAATAGTAGTCAATCCAAACACAAAGTATTAGTACTACAAACCAAAGTCTATAATGAAAGAAACAAGAAACAAGATAGAGTTACAATCGTGGCATCAACCAAGAGAAATAACACCTCATTCACATTCTCTCATGACCATTTCCTCAATGTGCCTTGATCCTTCACTTGGGTTCTCTACAAGATGAAGATTTAGGAAAAACCGATAATCAGGATCAATGTCTTGAGAAGAAATGAGTGAACTAGAGAATGAAAAAGAGTCATTGGAAACAAGAGAGGAGTCATTAATGCTTTGGTCCATTGATGATAGAGGAATAGTTGAAGAGCTTATTCCGGTGTTAGTTTCAATCTTGTCTAACCAAGAGGTTGAAAGAGGAATGCACCCAACGTCATAAGTTTTCACTCCGTGATCATTTCCATCTTCATTCGAATCAATCTTAGGCTCATGTGAAAGGTTCCCTTAAACGGGAAGTATAACACGATCAACGGATCAATAAGATGATGCGTTTAAAGATAGGAAGTCAAGAAGACTCTTTTAAGAAGACTAGAAAGAAGCATAGAAAAGGGAAGACTCGAATTCAACCTAAAGAGAACATAGTTGACTCTTCTAGCTATGAAGAATGCAAGGTTGTATGGGGTGGAGGTTGCAACATATGTGCAAGGCAAGCGGGCACACGATTGCGATTACCACCGAGACACATTGCATTTTCCATAATGACTTCGGCCCAAGGGATCATAAAATCATTAAGTTCGCTAGTAAGTAATTCCCAAGTTGTAAAACCCGCATGCTTTTACCATGAATAGTACATTAATAATCGTACGTACAAGATTTAAACTTTCCTTTTATACATTGAACACGTGTCTTTTTTTTGGTAAAAGGGTAGCAATGACCCCGGTAAATAGAACCAAAAAAAGCGTTGAAGTACAAGGAATGTGGCTGAAATACCACATTAACCGCAAGCTACAGGCAGCTTGTTAAACAAAATGTTTACGACAGGCCATAAACATTAACTAGTCTAGAATACTGGAAATATATAAACTAGACAAAAACCAAGACGATAACATAAAGTTACGAGGAAAATAATAAAATATCAACATGGGATCAGCCAGAAGGAGTGCTTGCCCCAATATGAGTATTGAGAAGATTCACCGATTCATCAAAGACGACCTCGACTCCCTCCTCCTCCTCATTATCTTCCTCGCTTACTTGAGCCCCTTCGTCAATACCAGGCATGGACAAAGATGAAAATTTATTAGATGTAGAAACACTGCTCATTTGAGCTTTAGCCTTGTTCGGACCATTAAGATTGCTAGACTGCTGCAACTGACCAGATTTAGTATTCAACTTACTACTATTATCAGCAACATTGAACACGTGTCACGATTATTAGTTACCAAATTTACGTATGTGTTATTACACGATAAGTATTAAGTACGTGATAGTACATGATAATTATTAAGAATAATAGTTATAATCACGAACATGAAATCATGAAGGTAAAAATTACGAACACGTAATTACGTACTTAATTAATATTATATGATTAATATCGTTACGTACAAGTATTTATTTATAACACGAACATTTAACAAAGAACTAACTGTTGGGAATAAAATATGGGTCAGTTCACTAGACGCTGATAAGAAGAATGTCAACGCTGATAGGATGACATTGGACGCTGACAGCCAAGCGTTGACATTGAAGAAGTCAACGCTGACAGCCTTGAAGATTGACACTGATGGAATATCTTCATACGAATCTTTTGTTTATTTGTTTCTTTATTTATGTATGGTAAAGATAAGCACGACATTGTATTCTCTATTATTATCTTTACCTAGAATAGTTGATTCGTAGCTTATTGTACAAGACTTCTTGTTCTATAAAAGAAGATCTTTTAGGTTAAAGTTAATTATCAGTTTTCATAAGTATTCGCAAGTTAAACCTCTTTCATTGTAATCAAGTACGATCATTCTAATACAAGTGAAAGTTTGTTTAACATCTTTGTGTTTTAGATCAAGTGTTAATTCCGCATAACACTTTGTTACTTTATTCATAAGCAAAGGTTTCTCTACGTGTAGTACTTGATCTAATCTCGTATACACAAAGCTTAATCGATCTAAGTTTGGGATCAACAAGTGGTATCAGAGCTTGTTGAGAAACTTTTGATCTTTAAGTAACGCAAGAACCCTAAAACACCAAACCCTAAAAACCCTAAATCTCTCAAAACCCTAAAAACACCATGTCTGGAACAAATCAGCCTTCTGCTTTGCTACAAAACAACTCCACAAACGCTAGTATCAAAATTCCCATGTTTGATGCCAGGAACTTTGAGCTTTGGAAGTCTAACTTTGAGCAGTATATAGCTATTCATGACTACACTCTTTGGGAGATTGTTGAATATGGGAACACATTCAACAAAGCTCAAAAGATTGCTGCTGCTATTGCCGCACGGGTAGCTCTTCCTAATTGTCCTGAAGCTGATAAGAAGGAAAAGCCTGAAGATGGAAGAGCTGTATCTGTTGAAGATATAGCCAAGAAAAGGGTGGACATGAAAATCTTGAACATCATGAAACACGCCCTAGGTCATGAAAATCAGCACAAGTACAAACGCTTTGAGTCTGCAAAAGAGCTTTGGGAAGCTCTTGAAGTAGCACATGGTGGCAATGCTGACACAAAAGAAGAAAAGAAGAAGCAACTCTTGCATGAGTATGCTGTCTTTAAAGCTCAACCCAATGAGAATCTCAGCAGTGTGAGAAGTAGACTTCTTGACATCACAAGTCAACTTTCCTTCATGGGAACACAGATTGATGACCCTGAATTGAATGCTACTTTTCTCAAAAGCCTTGGTGATGTATGGAAGATTGAGACAAGATCCATTCTTGTCAATAACACCCACAAGACCTCCAGGTTTGATGACATCTTCAACAAACTAAGACTGTTGGAGAATGAATGGCAGTTGGATAGTGATAACAAATCTTCCAGTAGTAACATGGCCTTCTTTTCACAAAGTGAAGGCCAATTTGATTCCATGAACTTCTATGGACATCCAGCCACTGGATCTCAATGTGTCAGCGTTGGATCTCAATCTGTCAGCGCTGGATCATATCCTGTCAACGCTTTATACTCAAGCGCTGACACTCACAACTTTGGCGCTGATAGAATTAAACCTGCTGGTTTAGATCTAGATACTGTGTGTGCATTCATTGCTTCTTTGCCCAGTGATTCAAGGATTACATATGAAGATCTTGAGCAGATAAGTGATGAACAATTGGAAGAGATGGACATCAAGTGGACTATGGCTCTTGTAAGTTTAAGAGCAAACAGGTTTAATAAAAGGTTCAAGAAGAAGATGACCTTTAATGCTAAGGATGTTGCTGGATTTGACAAGTCCAAGGTTGAGTGCTACAACTGTCATAGGATGGGGTACTTTATGAGGGAATGTAGATCTCCAAGAAGATCTGATGCTGGTAAGCCTTCAAGCCAAATGGTTAAGAGCCCAGATCCCAAGGCCATGGTTGCTGTTCAACAAATTGATGGTGTTGGAGAATGGGACTGGAGCTGGATGGCTAAGGATGAGGAAGAGGACAGAGCTTTGATTGCTGAAGTTAAAGAAGAGCATGTTGAATATGCTCTCATGGCACACTCCTCCTCTTCATCAGATAATGAGGTATATGATGATGCGTTCTGTTCTAAGGGTTGTCGTTTAAATACTGAAAAACTAAATCAAGAGATAGTAAAATTATTAGATGAGGCAAGTACTGAAAGATGCAAAGTATCTAATTATCAAATTGCTCTTACCCAAACAGAAAAGACAGTAGCTGAGTATAAGAAAATGGAGTTTGATTTAAAGGATCAAATAAATATCTTAAAACATGAGTTACATCAAAGTAAAGATATTCAAGATATAGTAAACAGGGTTAATCTTGATTTGATAGCTCAGTTAGAGGAGGCTAACAAAAATAAAGATAATGTGAGTCTTAAAATCCAGAGATTTGATAAGGCCACACAATCCCTAGGAGAGTGTGTTAGTAAACAAAGAGACTCTAAGGATATGAGTGGGATTGGGATGAAAGATTATACTGGTGTTCCACCACCAGCTGGGGATTTCTATGGTGTCCAATCAAAGGACTTATCTTGGACTGGCTTGCCTGAATGCCAAGAGGAGGAATTTATTCCTCCACCTAGAGTGACTTCCCCAGTTGAGGAATACAAGCAAAAACTGACTGACCTAGATGAGTGGAAGAAAGCTAACCACACCTTGTTTGTTAAGGGAGGGTTGTTGTGTGAAAGTCTAAATGAGCCCACACCAATCAAGAGCCTTGATCCTAAACCTATTAAGATCACACACCCTACCACTGGCAAAGCTGTTGAACTTGGCCCACAAACTGTTAGAAAACCTAGTGTTAAGTATGCAGAGATGTATAGGAATACTAGGTCACCAAAAAGCCAAGTTAGTAATCATGGAACAGGCTTCTTTGCTTCTAGACCTAAGACTATGTCTAGAAAAGCTTGTTACACATGTGGTAGCTTCTCACATTTGGCATACAAATGTGTCAACGCTTCCAATGTCAACGCTGATAGGAACCATTTCAGCGCTGACAAAAGTCAACATAGGTCAAACACTGTCAGACCCAATACCTTTGTGAACAAAAGTTCACAAGTTGTTAGACCAGCCCCATTCTTTTCTAGAGGGTCTAACACACAAGGCCTAAGACCTTTTCAAAAGTCAAACACTTGGTCCAATAGGCAATGGGTTCCTGTAGCAAACCCTAGGTTCAACGCTGATAAAGGCAATCGGGGCACTGACAAGAACAATTTCAGCGCTGATAGAAACACTGCCAAACCTAGGTATTTGCAACCACAGGGAAATAGGTCTAAAGCTTCTACTAGCTTAACATGGAGACCAAAACAAGACCAAAACCCTAATTCTACTGGTATTTCTATGACATGCAACAGGTTTCATTATATTTCAAAGGCATTGTCAACACCAATTGGGGTTAACTGGGAATTTCATTCAAACAGGGATGAAAATGGGGTTGTTATGAGAACCAAGTCTGTTCTTGTTGAACAACCAAATGAATCCAAGTCTTCCAAGGCTTGGGTTCCCAAAGAAAACTAATGTGTTTTCTTTATGTGCAGGGCATTCAGAAGAAGATCAATGATTATGGATACTGGGATAGTGGATGCTCAAGGCACATGACAGGAAAGGAAGACTATCTGACAAACTTCACTCCTATTCAAGATGGTGATAAGGTATACTTTGGAGGGGGCTACGGCACCATCACTGGAAAAGGAACCCTTGTCACCAACAATCTACGGTTTGAGAATGTCTTCTTGGTAAAAGAACTGGATTATAATTTGTTTAGTGTATCACAAGTGTGTGATAACAAAAATAAGGTTCTTTTCACAGATACTGAGTGCTTGGTGTTAAGCAAAGATTATAAGCTCCCTGAGGAAAAATACATAGATTTTAGAACACCAAGGCATAAAGACATATATAATGTGAATCTTAATGGAATTAAGGTAAATAATAAAATAATGTCATGTCTTTATGCTAAAGCCTCAGTAGATGAAAGTAATCTTTGGCACAGGAGATTAGGGCACATAAACTTTAAGAATATCAATAGACTTGTGAGGCTTGGTTTAGTTGATGGTTTGCCTGAAAAGGCTTTCCACAATGACCACACTTGTGTTGCATGTCTTAAGGGCAAGCAGCACAAGGTCTCATTCAGGTCTAAACAGGTGCACTCTAGTTCTAAACCACTTCACTTATTGCATATGGACCTCTTTGGTCCAACTAATATAGAAAGTTTGAAGGGTAAATCATATTGTTTTGTTATCACTGATGATTTTTCCAGGTTTACATGGACTTTCTTTTTAGCCAAGAAAAGTGAAACTGCCCAAAGTCTGATTAATTTCATTACCCAGATTGAAAAGAAGAATGGTAATGAGGTCAAAATTATTAGAAGTGACAATGGGGGTGAGTTTAGAAATCAGTTGTTAGATGATTTTTGTGCCAAGAAAGGGATTACTAGGCAGTTTAGCATAGCTAGAACCCCACAGCAAAATGGGGTTGCTGAAAGGAAGAATAGAACCCTTATTGAAGCAGCCAGAACCATGTTGGCTGATGCCCACTTTCCTATAGCCTTTTGGGCTGAAGCTGTTAACACAGCTTGTTATGTTCAAAATAGGGCATTGGTCAACAAAATACATAATAAGACACCTTATGAGTTACTTTGGGGAAGAAATCCAAATATTGGCTTTCTCAAGCCTTTTGGTTGTCATGTAGTTGTTTTAGAAACTAGTGATGCCCTAGGTAAGTTTGATTCAAAAGGTGATGAAGGCTACTTCATGGGTTATTCAGTGCAGAGTAAAGGATATAGGGTTTACATTAAAAAGGAAAAACGTATACTTGAAAAAATACATGTTAGGTTTTTAGAAAGTAAACCTAGTGATCCTGAAAGTGGTCCAAATTGGTTGTTTGACTTAGAACCTTTATCTAGAGCTTTAAATTATATGCCTGTTACTGATCCAGACATTGTGAAGGAAACTTCAAGTGCTTTGGAAAAGAGAATTGGTAATGTTTCAGGTATACAGGTTGCTAAGAAGAATGGACCACCAGCAGCTGAGTCATCTCCCACACAAGAATATGTTACACTTCCTATCTGGACAGATGAGTATTATGCTGCTGCTACTACTGCTAGGAAAGATAATGGTGGTGTCCAAATACCACCAAATACAAACATGCATGATTCTTCAGGCGCTGACAAAGGGAAATCAAGCGCTGACAAGACCAATTCAGACGCTGATGGCTCAAACGCTGACAACAACAGTTCAAGCGCTGTTAGCCCAAGCACTGACAAACAAGGTTCAGACTTTGGTAACACCTTTACACAGCTTTTCTCTTCCCATTTTGAACAGGGTGGACCTTCCAATGTCCATGAAGAGATTTCTGTTGATCAAGGAGAATCTGAGGAAGAAGATATTGGCAACATGGAGCGTGAAGTTGAGGACACCAGACTTTTTGAAGGAGGAGTTCTCACTTCCACAGCAAAGGATCACCCCACATCTCAGATTATTGGTGATGTTATGGCTCCAGTTCAGACAAGAAGATCCCATCAAAGTCTTGGTGGATTTATTACCAATATACACAAGAAGGTTGATATCCCTCTTGTACAAGCATGTTTGTTTGCCTGTTTTCTGTCACAGGAAGAACCCAAGAAAATTTTTGATGCTCTCAAAGAACCAAGTTGGGTGGAAGCAATGTAGGATGAGCTTCACCAATTTGCTATACAGGATGTTTGGGAGCTGGTTGATTGTCCTAGATATGTGAGACCAATTGAGACAAGATGGGTTCTAAGGAACAAGAAAGATGAAAGAGGTATTGTGGTCAGAAACAAGGCACATTTGGTAGCTCAGGGATATACACAAGAGGAAGGCATAGATTATGAAGAAGTCTTTGCTCCAGTTGCAAGAATTGAAGCTATCAGAATTTTCCTAGCTTATGCATCTTGCATGAACTTCACTGTTTATCAAATGGATGTGAAGAGTGCTTTCCTTTATGGAACAATTGTTGAGGAAGTATATGTTATGCAACCTCCTGGTTTTGAAGATCCTGAGAATCCAGATAAGGTTTATAGAGTGAAGAAAGCTATGTATGGACTTCATCAAGCCCCAAGAGCATGGTATGGTACATTGTCCACCTACTTGGTGGAAAATGGTTTCAAAAGGGGCACCATAGATCAGACACTATTTACAAAGAAGAAAGGAAAACATGTGTTGCTTGTGCAGGTCTATGTTGATGACATCATTTTTGGGTCTACTGATCCAAAAATGAGTGAGGACTTTTCCAAGCTCATGACAGATAAATTCAAGATGAGTGCAATGGGTGAGATGAACTTCTTTCTAGGTTTACAAGTTCAGCAGAAAGAAGATGGTATCTTCATCTCCCAAGACAAGTATGTAGCTGAAATCTTGAAGAAATATGGTTTTTCTCCACATGAGAAGGATGCTTCCACTCCTATGGATATGCAACACCCTTGGGGAAAAATTGGAGCTGGAAAGGATGTGGATGTTAGGCACTATAGATCAATGATTGGATCATTGATGTATCTTACAGCCTCAAGACCTGACATCATGTTTGCTGTGTGTGCTTGTGCACGCCATCAAGTGACTCCCAAAGAATGTCACCTTTTTGCTGTGAAAAGAATTTTTAGGTACCTAAGATGTTATCCAGATCTTGGCTTGTGGTACCCAAAAGATTCTCCATTGGACCTTATTGCATATTCAGACAGTGACTATGGTGGTGACAAGTTTGATAGGAAATCCACAACTGGTGGATGCCAATTTCTTGGGAGTAGACTGATATCTTGGCAATGCAAGAAACAAACAGTGGTGGCAAACTCTACAACTGAAGCAGAATATGTTGCTGCAGCTGCTTGTTGTGGGCAAGTCTTATGGATTCAGAACCAGCTGTTGGATTATGGGTATAATTTTATGCATACCAAGATTTTTGTAGACAATAACAGTACTTTATGCATTATTAAAAATCCTGTACATCATTCTAAAACCAAACACATAGAAATTAGACATCATTTTATAAGAGATTGCTTTGAGAAAGGTTTAATACAACCAGATAGGGTAGCCACAGAAGATAATGTGGCTGATTTATTAACCAAACCTTTTGATGCTGGACGATTTCAATATTTGGTAACAAATATTGGAATGGTTAATCTCACTTAATATGTGTTTTGGAACCTTTTTGTAAAAGTATGTACAGGATAATGCATTGTTATTGGTCTTTGTGATGATTTAGATTTTCCATTTTATTTTTCTAACACTGACAAAGGTACATGTAACGCTGATAAGTGTTATTTTGCCGTTGTTAGAGATATTATTGTCTAACGCTGACAAGAGTTCCTTCAACGCTGATAAGTGTTGTCGGGACGCTGTCAGCAACAAATGTTAGTTTTGTGGTTTTCATCTAAATGTGTAGGTGGTGGTAGCTTTATGCCTTTGGATACAGAGTTGCTTATGGATCTTTGAAGAGCTATTTGGACATGTTTTTGTTTATGGATGATGGTTGGAATATTTATATTCCTATCTTGACATAAATTTTTAATGTTCATATATATTTTGAGAAACTCATATATCATAGTTTGAGGGGAGGTTTAAGGAACCTTTAGGACTCTTGGGTATTCTTACAATACTCTCATCACAATTCTAGATTGTGTCCACAGGTGAGTATGGGTTAGTTTTACTAAACCATGAGGCACTGTAGCATGCATAGTAATTCAACTTTGCATGCTGCCAAGACATTTTTGGCCTAGAATTGGTTGTGGTCTGATGGGAGACTTGGGAATAGTTTTGTTATGGGTTTATCTGGGAGTTACAAAGAATTTTATGAAATAACTTTGTTGGTAAGTATTTTGGTTAGCAAGGGACTCTAGAGGACATTTGTGTCTATCTTGCTTAAGCAAGTGTGCATAAATGGACAGTGCTTGCCGCCCAGTAATTATTATCAACTTGTAAGATATTTCCCTTAGGATAAATTACTTTGTTAAGGTCTTTTTCTTTTTCAATATTTTTATTTTTAGACGCTGACAAGTTTTTCTCCAAACGCTGTTACGTCCAATCGTGACGCTGACAAGGCTTTAGGCAAACGCTGACAAGAAAATATAACCGTTGGGCGCTGATGGGCTATTTTTGACCGTTGACACCTAGTGGGCCCTACCCAGTTGTTATTTTTGACTAATCTTTGGCCGTAATTTTGGGGAGTTGTTACTTTTAATTAATGCATGAGATAAGTTATATTTGTTTCAATATTTTCATCATTGCTATTTGAATATAACTGCCTCATTTTTGACCAATCAAAATCATGCATCTCTCCTATAAATTTGGCTAATCTTTTTATTCTAGGTATTCATATTTTCTTGTCTAACATTTTTCTCCTAGATTTTTTCTCATATCACATAACCTAAACAGCTTTCACAATGGCACCCAAGTTCAACTCAAAGAATTTAACATTGGAGTTCAAGAGCCAACATAATATGGTAGCTTACTTGACTGCTGATAATGATTTGTTCCCTCAGTATTCACAAATGGTGGCATTTTTGAATGCATCCTCCTTAAGGTATGCACTTTCTCATACACCATTAGTCCCTGTCGCACACATTAGACAGTTTTGGAACAACGCTAGTTCCACAACAACTAATGGAGTGACCACATTAACATCTACTGTTCATGGAAGAACATGGGTGGTCACTGAAACCTTGGTTCGCCAAGCTTTGCGTCTTGATGACGCTGATGGTGTGACTACCCTTGCCATTGCAACAATAGAACAAGGTCTTAGGGAATTGGGTTATCCTATTCCTGCTGATGTCACTTTAAATAAATATCATAAGCAGGAATTTCCCTCTGACTGGAAATATTTGATACATGTCCTTCTCCAATGCTTAAGTCCAAAATGTACTTCTTTTAATGAAATAAACAGGTCAATTGCAAGTGCTTTGGTTTGTATAACACGTGGGCTTAAGTATAATTTTTCAAAAATGATTTTTGAAGGGATGTGAAGGTCTACGAAATTAATGGCCTATTCTATATCATGGATTTGGTGGATTTATGTGGTTGATTGATTGATTATTAAAGAAGAAATGAAGGAATTAGATGAGGGATTAGAGAGAGAAAGGAGAGAAAAGGGAAATGTAGAGAGAGAAAGTAAAATGGAAAATGTGATTCAGTGGAAAATGGAATCAACAACCCCCTCCTAACATGCTAGGAGGGGTTATATATAGCCCACCCTACATGTGGGCTATATGGACTATACAATAATTAAATAGATCACGAGCCCATTACATAATTATCGTTGGAGCGACCGATCCTTCATAAATACGTAAAACGTATTTCCAACAATCTCCCCCTAAGGGAGGTCGCTCCAAGTTACAAAGTTCTAAATAGTCTATAACTCGTGATCTATGCTAACTAAGATGTGACCGAGACTTTATAGGGAAAAACGTATTTCCAACAATCTCCCCCTAAGGGAGGTCACATCTTTTTACAAAATCTTAAACCTAGCATCTATGCTTGAGTCTTCGATCTTGTTCTTGTGAATATGCTTGATGTGATCTTTGACTTTAGTCTTGAGCATGTTTCCTTGCCTTGACCTTGTGCATTCTTCACTTGTGATATTTGCCTCTTTGTGACTTCATGTTCCACATACTTATACTTTTAAATTCTTGAAAGCTTCAGAGTTTGATACAGCGGAAGACTTGACCTTCAGGCTTTCTTGAATTTGTTGAAGTACTAATTGTATGTAGTATAAGCATGTGGTGACGACTTCTGCAGGATTGTACACCGCAATGCCACCTTTTTGTTACGCTGCATAAGACAGTTAGCAACAAACAATATACACGGATGAAATGGCCTTGAACATTTCATTCTAATTCGGTAGCAATTTACCTCCGGTCGGTGAAGACCGTTGGACGATATTAAATATCGTACTTGTGGCAGGTAGTTTCAATAAAGAACCTCCTTGACAAGATTTCGCGGGTAAACCCGTTCTCTTTACTCGACCGTCCAAAGCTGACTGCGAACGTAAAGAGTGGATCATTTGGATAATATTATCCGCATGATTTGAAGCCGTCAATTCATGTTCCTGGAACAAGTGAAATTCAATTAAGAACCGCACCATCGTTGCTTTCCAGTTGTCACTAGCTTGATTCATATAGAATCTTGCAAGTTACCTACCAAGTGCTGTTTGATGTTAACACTAGAAGGATTTCCACTCGTCACTGTGATCAATAAAGAGTCACTCTGAGTGTTCTGGCAAGATCATATGATAATGCGAAGAGGCCTGGAACGAGTTTAAGTTCAATTAAGAATTAAACCACTGTTGCTTTCCAGTTATCACAAGTTTGATTCATAAAGAATCGCACAAGTCACCTACCATGAGCTTTTTGATATTCGCTCAAGAAGGATTTCCATCTTCATTGTAAATACTTTCGTATTACTCGGATGTTCAGGCAAGATCATGAAGATTTTGCGTAGGACTCTTAAGATCGTTCTTACTTTTCACAGTGTGTGAAGAAGCAAGGAATAATGAAAGTGTGTCCTAATGAGATATTTGATGATCTCAAATGGCTCTAGACTCGATCGTGCATTTTGGATTTTTAGTGATCGGAGGCTGGAGAGGAGTGCCACCTTTTCAATACCAATTTATTCGGAGTGAATAAATCAATAGATAATGTGTTGATCTCCGTGTGATTAAAACAAATACCTTTTGAGAGATATTTGAGTTAGCTGGGAAGGGTTGTGCATTGCATCACTGGGTCCATGACGTCTTTCTTCAATATCGAGAATCATTAACAAAAATGATCTCAATAGCATATGTATTGACCCGGTTTCTGCCTAAAGTTGTAAGGAGGGCTTCTTTCTTTACACCCTTTATCTTTACATTTCTTTTTCATTCTTCAACCCCTTCAATGCTTACCAATACGTCATCACTAGCACCTTGTTGTGATTGTTCCAGTGCTAACTTAAGTACTTGGTCGGCATTCAGCTACGTTCACAATCTTTCTCCATCTTTCCTAAGGACTACTATTTCTAGCTATGGAATGTCCTTGGGAAGATTCCTCCGGTTCTAGAGAAATCATTGGACTTTAACCTATCCTACCATCCTTATGTCACCACAATCTTCACCGTCGTGAATAGAGATGTTTTGGGTAAGTGTATGTCACCATGAAATCCATTTTGAAGTGCAAATCCATTTTGCTCCCCCTTAACATATGCTACGATATTCGAAAACATTTCACACATGTCGGGATGAGCTAACACGTTAAGTCAAACCATTTATGATTGATCATATCCCATATTAAATCACATTTTCTCCCCCATATTAAAAATATTAACCCAATCGATGTTTTTAATATCAATTGATTTAATTTTAAGAAAATTTGGGAAGAAAAATGCAAATCCAATTATCTTCATGAGTTTAACAAGCTCCCCCTCAAATTAATGAGGGTGTACTTGAAACGTAAATTAAATACCTTTTAAACACAAGTGTAAGGTATTTATTACGTGCAAAGATCATATATAATAATGAATTCACAAGATTAGCAATGTACGAGGTTGGACCTGAATAATGGAGAACAACATATGAAAGAAGCACATGGTTCTTGTTCACGAATGTTGGTCACCTCGTCACGTCCACGAGAAAATTAATTCCCGTTGTTGAGTCAAAGCTTTCCGGTGAAATGCTTGACTTGAGTATGAAAAGCGGGTTGCTATCTGAAATAATAGCAAACCATTTTGAGCATGTTTTAAAAGGTTGAACTTCTGCTCGAACTTTATTTACAACCCCGTGTCATTATTGAATGACATTTCTAGGTTCGTAAATATTATCGATACCAGAAGACATGCTCTTTTTATCAAAACATTTTTGAACACACAATTTTGAAAGATTTAGAAAAACCTTTTGAGAAATTCTCGAAAAATTGTGTTCAAAGTTTTGAAAAACAATTACTTGAGCTTAAGATGTTGAATATCTTAAAAGCGAGCTCAAGTCCGAGAAGTTGTGAACTTCCCGTTGTTAAGGATAAGTTACCATCGGCGATAAACTTTCCTTTTATCTGAAGGACGAGTCCTAAGCTGACATTTACTTAGAAGTCGTGTTCATGAGCTTGAAAACTTTGACTGTTTTAACGGAAAGCTCATGATCGAGAAAGGTTAATTTCTCGTTACGAGGAAGAGTTCTCTTATTTAAAAGATCCACTTTCCTTTCTGAGCTTAAAACTTCGAATGTTTTAAGACAAGCTCATGACCGAGAAAATTGAATTTCTCGTTATGAGGATAAGTTTATCATTAATGATAAACTTTCCTTTATTTGAAGTTCGAGTTACAGTCTGACATTTAACTGTAAGTCATTGTGCATGAGCTTAAAAACTTCGAATGTTTTTAATTTTAGCTCATGCCCGAGAAAACTTAATTTCTCGTTGTTAGGATAAGTTTATCATCGGCGATAAACTTTCCTTTCTTTGATGCACGGGTTACCATCTGATATTTAATGATAAACCATATACACGAGCTTAAAACCTTTGAATGGTTTTAGGATAAGCTCGTGTCCAAGAAAACTTAATTTCTTGTTAAGAGGGTAAGTTATCGTTGCGTGGATAAACTTCCCTGTCTCTGAAGTCCGGGCCGTCGTCTGTCATTTAACGAGGAGCCATAATGCATGAGCTTAAAAACTTGGATTGTTTTTGATATAAGCTCATGCCCGAGAAAAATGAATTTCTCGTTTTTAGGATAAGTCATCATCGGGATGAACTTTCCTTTCTTTGAGGATCGAGTTACAGTCTGTTATGTGACTGTAAGTCCTTGTTTGCAGCTTAACCATGAATCCCCTGAGACATTTGTTTTTCTGATATCTGCTTCTTCAGCAACCAAACTCTAAGAGTGTCCTTAGTTGAACGGTATACAACAATTGGACCGCTTCGTTCTTTTGGAACATCAACTTTGGTACCTGCATTCTCATTAGGAGTTTGTATACTTTTGCATTGGTTAGAGATATCTATTTTTGAAGCACGTGGGGGATCACAGTTGGCTTTTCTAGTGTCAGAGGTGGCCTGAGGGGATGATTCACTTGTCTTAGTTGGCAAACGTTTTCTTTTATAGAAAATCTTAAGTTCAGGCTTAAGTGATGTATCATCCTTTGCAATTTCCTCCCTAGTAGTCTTCGTAGAATCAGAGGCTATCCTAGTTAAAGGGCACTCGTTTCCTACAAGAGTGAAAGTTCTACCAGTGGGGCGCCACATCTTACCAAAGGGTTTGATTTTAGCTACCCACTGGGATTTAAGTCTAGCACGGGAGTTCACCTCATTAAGCAATTTTTTAATACAGGAGTCATGATTTGCCGTAAAGACACATTTTCTACATGTTTTACAAGTAGCATATTTAATGTCCGAGTAAGATCTAGAATCCCTAGATGATTGATTGATGCTCCTAGGATTGGACATGCTACGGTTAGCAGTGTTGGGTAAACTAGAAGGCATCTGACTAGGTTTGAAATTTCTATCTCTTACATGTGTCTTTTGCTTAGCTTCCCTAAGATCAGATTCATGGCAAACGTCATTTGAACTAGTTCTAGACGTGGTCTTGGTATTTTTAGGGAAACTAGAGGCAATCAAATGATTTGGTCTTGCTAAGGCTGGAGTGATCACATTGGGCCTAGTTGCTGGAGTGACTGGTCTAATAAGATGAACCAAATCAACTTGGGAGGCAAACCGCGGTCTCGAGGATTGTGGTCGCTCGGATCTAAATGCAGTAGGTTGTCTGACAATCGGTTGTCTGACGAACTGATTTGTAGGCGGTTTCCCCAAGATTGATGGTTTTTCAAGCTTGGTGTCCACACTAGGTCCTTTACTTTTCCTTAACTCGTTTTTCAACGCGGCTATAGCAAAGACCTTTTCCTGTACTTGAGCCTTTAATGTTTCATTTTCTTTGAGCACGTTATCTTGGGATGCCAACTTAGATTCAAGCAGTTGAATTTGTTTCAAAAGATTATCCTTTTCAGCTTTAGAATCTAGAACAGTTTGATCCAATTTTCTTTCAAGAACAACGTTTGACTTTTCAAGTTTTTCAAAATATGTTTCAAATTTGTCCGTTTTCTTAGAAAATTCAAGTTTGGCATCCTCAAGATCTTTTGATTGCCGAGCTACGATCGTTTCGAGCTCTTTAATCTTGGAATCAGAAGCAGTCAATGAATCAGTTATAGGATAATTATCATGATGTTTAGCATTCTGAACAATCTCTCCCCCATTATGACTTACATCGGATGAATCAGAAGTGGTATTGCTATCACCCGTTTCCATCCCATGTTTGTCATAATTAGGTTCAGAATCCTCAATATGCGGCATATCATCAGCATATACATCATAAACCACATTACATTGTACCATGTTTGCAGGCTCTGCGTCATAAATGGGTAAGGTGTCATCAAGAGAAATCTCGTGAACATTCCCTGACGTGCCACTGGCATCATGTTGTCCTCCTGATTCTGTGCTCGTGCCATCGTTAGGCTCCAAGTTGTCAACCGTATGACCATTATCCTCTTGCATCTGCGTCATTGATTCTTGCACTCCATTAACATACACTTGCTGAAGTTGTGATCTTTGATATATCGAAGACGAGACCGATGACATGAGTTTCAAAATCGTATCACGGAAAACTCGAAGCTCGGTATGTGTATCTCGAAGAAACGATTGGCAAATCACTGAACTTTCAGGCTTGATGATATTAAATTGGAGGAAAGGCGTGAGGTGTGTCACAAGAGCCTTATATGCAAGTACCGATGCAGAGTGATTAAAGTTTCCATGGTTGAGTTGCTCGGCGAGTTGGGTCAAAGCGGTAAAAATGGAGTCGATGAATATATGACGATCTTGTCCAAAGATTGTCACAAATTCGCTCCCTCCTTGAATCCCCGAAAGAGTGACAAGATGAGACTGGAGTAGTTGACAGGAGGTGATGCCACTTTTCTTAACTTCGTTTTGCCTTAAATACAACTCTCCCTTTTTACATGTCGAATCGAACGAATCCATTAAAGATCGATTAAAACGAGAGACCCGTAAATAATACTTAAAATTCCTCGATGGATGGTATAAATGAAGCTCGTCACTTTGACTCGTCACGTGTTTCTTGAAATCCGGCCACAATAACGTTTATCCCGACAAATATTTTTTTTTCACGATTTGCCAAAAATTAACTTAATTTAAAAAAGAAAATTTTGATTAAAAAATTTCTATCAAAAATATTTTTGTAAGATAATAAAAGATAATAAAAAAAATTTCTAGTAAAAATATTTTTGTAAGAGAATATTTTTGAATAAAAGATAATAATATAAAAAAAATAACGTCTTACTTTTTAAAAAATAGACTTGAAAATATATAAAAATATATAGGAAACATTACTTTGAATAAAACACTTTTCTTAACTAAAAATAAAGTAAAAAGGAAATAAATAAAAATCAAAGCGAAGTAATGTGATGTAACTGGAAGGAACACGTGGCCTTAAAGAAAAAGATAACACTTCTTTGTTTTCTCCGTCAACCAAAAAGAAAACACGTGGCCCCAAAAAAAATATTACTTCTTGTTGTATCCGCCCACACGTCTTTGACTCTTATCTTTCTTTCTCAATCTAAAAACTCTCTCTCCTCACTTTCTATTCTCCCAACAAAACTCATCTGCTCATTATATTCATGGAAACCTCCGCCCTCATTCACACCATTCTAATCTTTGAAACTTTCAAAAGAAGATACCAAAACCAGATTCCAAAAGGTCAAAACTCCCAATCTATCTCATAAAACATAACCTAATTTCACTTTTATCACAAATCCTCCGCCCCCTCTTTTCTGGTAAACTCAAACGCAGCAACCAAAAAAAATACCCTTCTTTTCGAATCTAACACAATTTTATGGCTTCAAGATCTTAATCAAAAGGTCTCAGGTAGGTTTTTCGAGTTTCTTTACGTTTTTGTTGAGTCCCTCTTCTTCTGTAGCGTCCTTCTTGAGTCTTTTTGTCAAGTGTTTGTGTTGTGGTTGTGGGTGTTGGGTCTTGGGTGAGTGATGAAAAGAGAGAGAGAGTGTGAGTGTTTTTTTGGTTGAGGGTTGAGTTTCCAGTCGTTTTTATGTGTTAAGGTTGAGGGTCAGTGTTAAAAATAAGTGTCTAGACGAGGGTGAGAGTGGTTGGATTCGTGAGGGGAGAGTGTTGTGAGAATGGATATGAGTCGAGGTGTTGTGAGAATGGGTGTCCGAGAGTGTGAGATGGAGGGATGTCGGTTGGTGATGGTGTTGAGTTTGTGTCGGAGAGGTGTGAAACGAGGGTGTATTGGGTGGGTACGAAAGAGGGTTGAGGGAGTCTCGAGGGGTGTGGGTTGAGTGTACTGTTGGGTGTGAAGGTGTTGGTGAGGGGAGGGTGTGAGGTGTCAAGAGGTGTGAGAGGTTTTCGAGGGTTTGGTTGTCGAGTCTTTGGTTTATTTTGTGTCTGAGTCGAAAGGTGATGAGACGAGGGTGTTATTGGGGAAGTGTTGTTAGTGTCGAGGGGTGTAACGAGATAGTGTACTGTTAGTCGAGGGAGTCTGTTTTTAGTCGAGGGTGTCGAGTCTGTCGAGTTAAGGGTGGTCGAGTCTTGAGTCTTAGATGTTTTGTCTGTGTCGAGGGAATGAGTCTTTTTGAAAAGACGATGATTTGCCCAAGTTGTCCGTTATGTTTGAAATGGGCTTCATTCGGAAGAGTTTTTCAAAGAATGATTCGGAAGTTTTTTCAAAACAATTGATTCGGATGTTGTTGATCCGGAACTTCTTGATCCGGAACTTCTGGCTTGATCCGGAAGTTCTTGGTTCGGAAGTTCTTGATCCGGAACTTCTTGATCCGGAACTTTTGGCTTGATTCGGAAGTTCTTGGTTCGGAAGTTCTTGATCCGGAACTTCTTGACTCACTCGAAAACCTTGATACCAAATAGGAACTCGGAACTTTTCGACAGATTTGATGGGACTGAGATGGACAGAAACAAAGGACCAAAAACTTTGGACAGTTGACCAAATAGGTAGTTTGACCAAAAAATGAAGAAAAATCCAAAAGAAAAAATGATAACTGATTAACTTGATTAAAAACTGATAACTGAAAAAGTAATAACAGGACGCAACTGATTAAAAAAAAATAAAATAAAAAAAAATAAAAAAGGATAAAAATTGATAAAAAATTATATAAATTGATAAAATTTAGAAAACATCCCAACTTTTTATATAAATTGATTAGTAAACTTGTGATAAAAAACAATAAAAAAATACAAATTTTTTATAAAATTTAAGCATGATTAAATCAAAAAACCCACCAAAATCAAAAAGAAATAAAACAAGAACAACTTACTGTTTATTCAGCAAAAGTTCCGATGAACAGTCGAACACCAAAAATGAAGATTAAGCCCAGATTTTGACCAAATAACCCAAAAAGTTTTGTGCTTTCGACTAAAATAAGTAACAACTAATACTTATCCACTAATCCCAATCACAAAAACACCAAAAACACCAAGAATCAAGATGATTTTTCTTAAAGAACACTAATACAATCAAAAACTAAAAAACCACACAAATCACCACCTTAAATCACCCCATAGCTCTCTGATACCAATTGAAGGTCTACGAAATTAATGGCCTATTCTATATCATGGATTTGGTGGATTTATGTGGTTGATTGATTGATTATTAAAGAAGAAATGAAGGAATTAGATGAGGGATTAGAGAGAGAAAGGAGAGAAAAGGGAAATGTAGAGAGAGAAAGTAAAATGGAAAATGTGATTCAGTGGAAAATGGAATCAACAACCCCCTCCTAACATGCTAGGAGGGGTTATATATAGCCCACCCTACATGTGGGCTATATGGACTATACAATAATTAAATAGATCACGAGCCCATTACATAATTATCGTTGGAGCGACCGATCCTTCATAAATACGTAAAACGTATTTCCAACAGGATGTGTAAAAATAAGGGGAGTAAAATGACTTTGGCTTACCCAAGATTTTTGCAAATGGTCTTTGATTTACAAGAATATTGTTCTAGGGATCATGACACTTTTTATGAGATCCCTAAACAACAGAAAACCATTTTTGCTAAAATGAGCTCCACAAACAGATCCATACCTCTTACCCAACCCATGCTTGAAGTAATTCAGGCTGCTCAACCACAACCACAACCAGACCCTGAACCCCAACTTGAGCCTATTCATGAACCATTACCTTCACCAGACCACATGGACATTGACCAGCCCAACGCTGACACTCAAAATGTTGGCGCTGACACAGCCATTCCCGACGCTGATACCATCCCTGAACAATCCCAAACACCCCTTAACCAACCAACACCCACACAATCTACCTCATCTTCCACCCCATTACAATCTAGGTTGACTAAACGCCAAAGGGTTACTGGAGTGTTCTCCTCTAGTGATCCTAGCCTTGTAGCAGAGAGAACCACCTCCACAAGTGTGGCTGGTGACATGGGTGAGGCTGGGGCTATTGATACAGGCTTAGATGCTGGTCAAGACAGTCCCAACATTATTAAGACCTCATCCATGCCCTATGATTCTATTTTGGGAGGTCAAATCCCCATTCTAGCTGAGGGCAGATTGGAACCTATGACTATGACTGAATTGACGGCTGCTGTCATTAGCTTGCAAAAGTAAAATGTCAGCCTTGTACAAATTGTCAACAAACAGGGCCGTGAACTCCAAGTATTGAGGGAGCGGGTAACTGTTTTGGAGAATCCAAGTAGCAGGAGTCTAATGGAGGAATCTTCCAAAGGGGAGGATGAAGAGGATGAAGAGGATGAGCTGATTCATACAGCTAGTGAGAAGAGTTCAGAGAAGAGTTCACAATTTAGTGAATCTTTACAGGTTGCTGAAGCACTCACCAACTTGAAGAAGCACCCAGTTATTGATACATCCAAGGTGACACCATTAAACTTGGAAGGATCTTTCAAAGAAACATTGGGCGCTGATACAGGTTTGAACGCTGACACATCCAGCGCTGACAAGAGTAATCGTGGCGCTGATAGAGGTAACTTGAACGCTGACAAAGTTGCAGGTGGTGTTGATGTATTCCAGTCATCAGCAATCATCAAAGATATGTCCAAGCAGGTTTCTTCTTCTACTTTACCTATTATTGATCCACAAGACAAGGGTAAGGGGATTCTGATTGAAGAAGATGTTCCAAAGAAAGATGCAGCACAAATTGCATTTGATGAACAGTTGGCTGCACAACTTTTGGAAAGAGATTTGAAGAGGAGTGGTAGATCACCATTTGTTGTTTCTGAGAGTGAGGAAGAAAGTGGTGATGGAAAAGAAGATGATAGCTCAGATTCAAGTGTTCAAATTATTGAAGATCCAGAAAGACTTGAATATGGGGATGAGTTAGCAAAGGAAAGGTTGAGTGATTTGAAGAATCAGATTGATTGGGACCTTCCTGAAATCACCAGAATGTACCATGCTTGGGAAGACAAGGTTTTGGACAACCCAGGGATGAGTTTGTCAGATCAAATTTGGGGGTTGGAAGTTCTTCTCAGGGTACAAGATGATATAAAGGTGATTTTGAAGTATAATGCACAGGAGGTCAAGACTTGGCTCAAAAGAGATAGAAGGCAGTTGTACTATAAGTTGCTTAGATGCCATCAGCCTAACTGGACATCCAAGAAGTTGCTGGCTTTGTCTTTTGAGGAGTTAGAGTATAGAGCACATCCTATTTGGAGGAGTGTGCAAGAAAATAATGTCTATCAGTTTCTTTCAGAAGAAAGGAAACAAGAGCTTGCTGAGGAAATGCAGATTCAAAAGGAAATGAGGATTGCTCAAAGACCAGTGAAGAAAGGAGATCCTTTTCAATTTCCTAAAGATATGGATGTGTATTTTCCAACTGAAGGTGTCATAAGGAAGCATCTCAAGCTTTCTCCATTGGAAGCTTCAGATTTGGTTAATGTAGTACCTCTAGATGACAGAAATCCAATCATCAGTTTTGATGAAGATGAGTGTGGATTTTGGAAGATTGGCAGATTTGGAAAGGAGGTACATACTTTCACTTCAGTTATTTCTATTTTTGCAAGCATAGACAGGGAAGACTTGGTGCATCTATGGAGATTAATAGAGGCCAAGTATACAGCTGAAGCACCTACTTCAGCAAATGGAATAAGACTTTGGAACACATTTTTGACTTTGTGTGGTCCAAGAGAAGCAGATCCTGCCATATGGAAGGATCTTGAAGATGATCTCAGTAATCTTCATTGGAGGCTTTATTCTACTTGTGGTGTATTTCATTTGAGCTCTACAAAGTTTTCAGAGTATTTACTTGTGGATGCTGACTATTTCTTGTCCAAAGAAGTGTTGGAGAAGATGCTAGAGACACCCTTGGAGATTGATTATACTAGTGACGTGGACAAGGACTTGATTAGATATATTTATCACCAACATAAGAAGTTTTTGCAAGATTCCTCCTAAGCCTTAAGTATTTATTCAGAAACTTGATCATTGGAATGGATATCAAGTTTAGGGGAGGATTGTTGGGAATAAAATATGGGTCAGTTCACTAGACGCTGATAAGAAGAATGTCAACGCTGATAGGATGACATTGGACGCTGACAGCCAAGCGTTAACATTGAAGAAGTCAACGCTGACAGCCTTGAAGATTGACACTGATGGAATATCTTCATACGAATCTTTTGTTTATTTGTTTCTTTATTTATGTATGGTAAAGATAAGCACGACATT
This sequence comes from Glebionis coronaria, assembly GCA_025667525.1. Classification (NCBI taxonomy): domain Eukaryota; kingdom Viridiplantae; phylum Streptophyta; class Magnoliopsida; order Asterales; family Asteraceae; genus Glebionis; species Glebionis coronaria. The sequence goes on along the minus strand of JANFOE010000201.1, from coordinate 520,932 downwards.
GTATTCTCTATTATTATCTTTACCTAGAATAGTTGATTCGTAGCTTATTGTACAAGACTTCTTGTTCTATAAAAGAAGATCTTTTAGGTTAAAGTTAATTATCAGTTTTCATAAGTATTCGCAAGTTAAACCTCTTTCATTGTAATCAAGTACGATCATTCTAATACAAGTGAAAGTTTGTTTAACATCTTTGTGTTTTAGATCAAGTGTTAATTCCGCATAACACTTTGTTACTTTATTCATAAGCAAAGGTTTCTCTACGTGTAGTACTTGATCTAATCTCGTATACACAAAGCTTAATCGATCTAAGTTTGGGATCAACACTAACACGAATATATTAACAAGGGAACACGTAAATTAATGAAACGTAAACAAGGCCCGGTAAGCCTTGTGGGCCCTATGTAGCCGCGGACAAGAGAAGTGAAAAGGGCCCAACCCTTTTGATTTTGACTAAATTAGGGAAAAGGAGAAACACAGGAAAAACATAACACATTTATTTTTAAAAACAACAAAAACCCTAGCCACCATGTTTCCTTGGCCGGCAGATTTGAAGCTGCAATATCACATGGCACCATCAGATTCATCTAGAACAAGGCATCTCATTGGCATATTCTGAGAATCAAAGAGGGTATTTTAGGACTTCTATTATCTAGGGTTTATTATTATACTCCAATTCTAGATCCTTCTACTGAGTAGTATAAAAAGCAGTCGAATCATGTGACTTGCCATTGTTCCAAATTTTTTAAACCTCATTATTCTAATAGTTAAAGTAAATTTTGAGCCTTGCAAATTTGTGTTCCAGATAATTTAGTTGCCTTTTAAATTCTTTGCACATTTAAGTTTCAGTTTGATTCAAATAGTTTTACCAACAATCTTTGATAAAAGTGTTTGAAGATCCACATGTTCTAAATTGATTTCACATGTTACTTGACAACTAATTTGTTAAAAAGGTTTTGGATTTGTGTTACTTTCTTGCTGGTGTTTTATTTTCATTGCAAAGTTTGGTTTAAAAAAAGATTTTTCTAAACGTCTTTGTGAACCGATAAGTTATAAGTTGTTTATAGAGGTTTGAATTGACACTTAAACCTTTGTAAAGTTTATAGCTTGTTGTTTTACTTCCTGTATTTTTAAAAAAAAATAAAATTCAAAGTCAATTTTTACTATCATAATCTATAAGCTGGCTTATTTAATAAGCTCAACCTATATGCTTATCACTTTTACTTACTTTCGTTACTCTTGTGTTTGTTCAATCTTACTTTCAGTTTGAAGAGAAAATAACATCGTCTCATTTCATAAGTTTCTTTGGGTTTGTTGTAGACTCACCAACAAAGAATTCACGAGCTTTTGCATAAGTTGAATTACTAAAGAGACAATCTCAAGGAATAGTTGAATCAGTGCTAGGTTGGCTTGGATGTGATTCAAGCTTGGGTAACTTTGAGCTCCTTTTCTTTGCCCTTAATTTTTGTCTAAATTCCATGGTGTATGCTGTTTAGGTTTCATGTGCTTATTGGTTTGCCTTGACTGCTTATTTTCATTAATTTTCATCTTACTTTCATGTTTTAGTTGTTTACTTGAATCTTTCTTTCTTTTACCTTAAATTTCATTCATTCGCTGTTAAATTGCCATTTTCCCACTTTAAGAGGGTGTTCGGAATAGCTTGTCTAGGCCTAGGTGACGTAGGATTGATTTATTCTATTGCTTACACATCTTTGGTAGGTCCAAATTAGTGCTAATAATGCTTTAGTTCAGCTTTAAGTTAAAAATCATAGTTTGGTTCATTGTTTGTTTTTATTCTTATCCTTTTAGAAATTAGTAAATATAATGCTATGTTTAAGGTGTTAGCTGCTATTGTTAGGTGTTGATCATTGCTCAAGTAAGTCTTAGTTTTGTGTGTTTGAAGGTATTTGAGGTTCTAGTAATTTTCTCCTAGGTTTACGCACTCACTGTCTGCAAACAGTTAAGATAGGCCTTGATTTGGTTCGTGTTTGAACTTTCTGAGTGAAACTCTTACAGCAGGTTTGTATCGGGTTCTATTTTGTGTTTTGTCTTGCAAATCGTTGGTGACTATTACTCCCTTAGGTAGTCTAAGGGTAGGATTTGTCGCTTATTAGGTCTGAATTGATTTGGTTGATGACTTGGTATTTGGTTTTCATGATTTAGTAAGTTGTTAGGATTTAGAATTAGGATTAGCAGCTACGTTGGTTTGGTTGTACAGCTTGGGAGTTGGAAATTAGGTGATGATTAGTTCTTAGGGTAGGTTAAGTGTATATCAACTGGTATCTAGGCTTGTAAAGGTTTTGGTTATAGAATCTCGCCTCTTAGCCCACTAATTAGTGCTCAGTAGATAACATATCCATTTTCTTGCATACTTTTGTTCTTGGCTGGTTGCTGTGATATTGGTTGATCATTGCTTGTTTTGAGTTTACTTTAAGTGTGTTTGACTCCTCACAAGTCTACTGACTTGTGAGGGTGCCCCCTTGTGCCAATAACATCAACAAACGAATCATGATCAAGCCATAATCAAGGCTCAAAAGCATTTAGTGAACTAAAGTACACTGTTTCATTTTTTTCATAAACTGGGCACGTTTTAGCTTTTATCTTGTTCAATCTTGTTAAATCTTAGGTTTTAATTGTGTTTTTGTCAAGTTTAAGTCATCAGTTATCAGTTTTGTTAAAAAGAAAAAAAAATAGTTTAACAAAAAGGACGTCGCCAGGACTCGAACCTGCGCCACTCCTCTAACACACCAACACCTTAACCATTGCGCCCTAGGGTCTTTACTGTCAAGACTTCCTAGGGCGCTGTATTTAAGGGGTTTTTACTTTGGGCTTATATAATCCAATTCGAACGTAATAAGCTCTTTTACAGCTTATTTGTTTAGTGATTTTCAGCTTTTGTATTTTTCTTGTGTTTCTTATTAGACTTAGGACTTTTTGAGCCAAAGATTTTATTTTTCACGTTTTTTATTAATTTTTTATAATTATATTAATTCCTGTATTTTAGAAAATAGTTTAAAAATAGATTAATTTAGTTTAAAAAATTTTAAAAATATTTTTTAAGTTTTAATTAAATAGTTTTAGGTTTATAATCAGTAAAATTTCCATTTTCACTTATTTTTAATTTTATTTAATTTTAATTTTTTTTAATAAAATATAAAAACTAATTTAAAATTATTAAAAAAGTTTTAGATAAATTTGTTTTCATTTTTGTCTTAATTACATTTTACTTAATTTTTGATATTTTTTTGGTAATTTTTAGAACACTTTCATTTTTTGTCGAATTTTATGGTTTTGCGTTTTTTACGTCGTAGGGTAAATTTTAGCGTAATTCGTCTTATTTTTCCTTCTTTCTCATCCAAAAACGACACTAATCCAAACTTTGATTTTACATATTGGCAATTAATTCACACACCTCTTTCGAGAACGAACCCATATTTATTCGATTCGACGGTTTTCCTAAACCGTCGAGTTTAATACTTGCCCGCATTGTACGCGTTTTTCCTATGTACGATTATACCTACATCATTTTGGCACCGCTGCCGGGGAGGTGTTTTTGAGTTGCCATTATTATTATCGTGTTTGTGTGAGTAGTGCGTTTTTGCTTTTCAATTTTTGGAAAGCGTAAATATCGTACATACTCATTTTTGTTATTTTTCTCTATTATACTATAATATCCAAATAAATCGTGTTTAATTTTCCTAAATTAAACACAAACCAATCATTTTACTATATTGTAGATATCCCATTATCGTTTTCGTTTTTCTTGTGAATATATTACTATATTGTACTTACGTAGAACAATAAATATACAAGTACTCCAAAAGCGTGAAAACGCAACCTTGATTTGGGATTTCATCACTCGATCATTGTATTCGAATCTAAAGCAAAAGTTTAAAGGCAAAACAGATAAATACTTTCGTGAGGCTTAATTTCAATTAACACAAACTATAAGGTGGGTATAAGGCGGTTGTATTTCACGACCTAAGTGAAAAAGGCTCTTAAGTGCTTAGCGCCGCCTCGTTTCCCCCGCTTGCTTGTGCGTGTTTTGAGAAACAGAGCTAATCGAGGGTTTGCCGCCCAAGTATTATCTACGTATCATATATACTTGCTTGTTTTCAAGATAAACGTTTTGGTGTTCCACCAACGTTCTAAAGTCATCGAGAGCGTTCACTCCACGTGATCGTTTTCATTCTTTGAGGCTTTTTCGATCGAGAAATCGATTCGAGGAGAGATTTGTAGATTTGAGTCTCCGTAATACACAAAAAAATCCAAAAAAATTAAAAAAAATCAAAAACCAAAAAAATTGAAAAACCGAAAAACCCCAAAAAGAATCTTCTTTGCTACCCCCCATTCTACGCTTAGTGCATGCGCACTCGATCGAAGGATTATTCTAATTCTAGCGATGCTTCAAATCGACGCAATCGTAATCGAAGGAATCGACGACGTAGACGAGATTTAGAAAACGACGTTCCTAATATCGTTGTTGAAGAGACCGTAGAGGAGATGGCCGACAATCGTTCGATGATGGAATTGCTCCAAGCACCCACCGAGGGTTATGGAGACGCGATCGTAATTCCCGCTATCGAAGCGGAGAATTTTGAGATTAAGAGTGGAATGCTTTCGTTAATCCAAGCTACGAAGTTTCGAGGTCGTGAAGCCGATAATCCTCACGACCATATTCGGAATTTTGATTGTCTTTTAGCCACGAGCAAGTTTAAGAACGCCGACACCGATGTCGTCAAGCTTATGCTTTTTCCGTACTTGCTCGATGGTGCCGCCAAGGATTGGTACGAGAAAGAGCCACCTAATTCGATAATTACGTGGAAGGATCTCGTTTCCAAATTCGTTAATCATTTTTTCCCACCGTCTAAGACGACGTTTTTCAAAAATGAAATTACGAGATTTGAGCAAAAACCGAATGAATCTTTTAGAGACGCGTGGGATCGTTTTAGGGAATTTCTTAGGCAATGTCCTCACCATGTATTTTCCGAGTTGCACCAAATCGATACGTTTTACAACGGTCTTAGTTTTCAAGAACAAGATTCGTTGAATTCCGCCGCCGGTGGCAACTTTTTGTACAAAACTCCGAAGGATGCTTTAATGATTATCGAGAATCGATCCAAGGTTTACCAATTCCGCAACGCACCGAGTGCTGCCAATTTCGCCAATGTTAGTAGTTCTAATCGCGACATTGAGAGAGTTGATGTGAAAGTCGACAAGTTGACGAATGTGTTAACGTCTTTTCTCATCGAAATGCAAAAGAAAGACGCTCCCGCTACAATGAAAGCGGTTGAGACTTCGTGTACGTTTTGTGGTGGACCTCATAATTATTACGAGTGTGCGGCTACAGATGGCCAAACGTCGAGTGTAAACGCGTTAAACAACAATTTTTTTAATCAAAATCAAAATAACGCGGGTCCATCACAACAAGGCAATTATAATCAAGGCAACAATTTTTCAAACCAAAACCGAAGAAATTTTCAAGGAAATAATCAATAAGGAAATTTTCAAAACCATAGAGGTTATAATCAAGGTCGGAATTTAACTTGGCAAAATCGAGATAACAACAACCAAAACTCGAATTTTCAAAACAACGCTAATCAAGGGAATTTTCAACGAGGGAATCAAAACCAAGGTTTCAATCAAAATTTTAATGGCTCAAATGATTTTCAAAATTACGTTAAATCAAATGACGCTAATATGAAGAGATTGGAAACACAAATTGGTGAGATGAAAAACGAATTTTCCAACATTTTGAGAGGTCAAAATAATAAAATCGATCAAGGACAAAGTGAGATTAAAAATATGTTTTCGGCCATAATGAGCAATCAAGCAAGTTCGTCTACGAGTACGTTACCTAGCAACACCGTACCAAACCCGAAGGAACAATGCAAAGTCGCCACAACGTCTATTGGAAAAGGCTCGTGTGATTACCCCTACCCTTGATGGATTTCCAGTTATTCCTTCTTCTCAACCCTCGACTTCTAAGACGTCTTATTGTTCTAAAGTCAATAGGGTGAACGTGGCGACCAAGGAAAAGAGTGCACACCCTTGTGTACCTCAAATTCCATCCACGGTTCAAAAAGAGAGTTTTATCGACCTAACCAAAGTAACCCTTGAAGAAACTTGTTCTCCGATCCTTCTTAAAAAACCTAAAAGGCATATGTTGAGAAAGGAAGAGGATCCGGGCCAATTTCTATTACCTTGTGATTTCTCCGAGATTGAGGGATGTTTGGCCCTTGCCGACTTAGGTGCTAGCATCATTCTTATGCCTCATTCTCTTTGGAAATTGATGATTTGCCTTCACTTACCCCCACGAACATGACTATCGAGCTTGCAAATTGTACACCACTTATACCAATTGGAATAGCCGAGGATGTCTATGTTAGAGTTGGAAAGTTTGTTTTTCCCGCGGATTTCGTTATATCCGATTTTGAGTGTGACCCTAAATGTCTCATTATTTTAGGTCGACCATTTTTATCAACGGCTCGAACCGTAATCGATGTTCACGAGGGGAGACTTACTATGAGATATGGGGAGGATAAAATGGACTTTTACACGAGTAAATCCCAAGTGTCTTATGACAATGAAAAAACCGAGGTTTCAAAACCTAATGTTTCAAATTCTAATGATTTCAAAATGTTCACTTTAGCGGAAAGTATGAGGCTTAATGCATGTTTTGAAAGAATTAAGAAAAACGGTTTTAAAGATGATGATTTAACGATAAAGAATACGTGTACCTAATTCAAAAGGGTATGTGTAAATTTATGAATGAAAAATCACTTTGGGATGTATTCGATGAAACAAGTGACACACCAATTCCGAAGGGCGACGTTAGTGCCATCACGACAATGACAAAAATGGACTCGTCTTCACCACCTTCGAAGGACCACGTCTTTGAGGCTTCGAGTTCTAACTCCATCGAAGTGCCTCCTTTTCCTAGCCCAACACCCGTTGAGGCTAAATGTTTCATCAACATCGATCCTCTCGTCTTAGAAAAGTCACCTAAGCATAGTCATTCGACTTGTAAGACGATAGTTGTGAGTGCTCACATCGACTCTTTCTTTGATGATGACGATGGCGATTTTGCTGAGATTGATCACGTGCTTCAAAATCCACATGCCATTTTTGAGGATTCTCCTAAAAAGACCTCTTCTCATGTGAAGTACGATGATTACGAGTTTGATCCCGAGATTGAGGAAATCATTGAACGAGAGCTAGCTCTATTGCCTCTACTTCCACCTACAAGTGAGGTAGATCTTTCCAAAATCGAGGATGAACTAAATGAGTTGGAACGTGTGGAAACCTTAGTTTCCTCGAATCTTTTAGCTGATAGGCATAACCATTGTTCATGTGATCATACAATCACAGCGGAATAGAACAACAATTAGGAAACAAGGTGTTTAGGCACAAGACACAAAGAATTACTCAATTGGATTGTTCATTAGATTAATAACAAACAATCACTAGGTGTGTATACATTGAATCCCACACCTAGTCGACACACGCTTTAGGTTTACATTCTGAATGAACTTATGAAAAACCTAATAACCCTTGGTTCCTTTTATAGTGTAAGGATTAGGGTTTTACAAAAGATAACTATGAATAAACATGAATATCTTCTATTTAAATAACTAATACAGAATATTATCAAATAATATTCTGAATACTTATCCTAAATAGACATTCCAACAACGTTTGACTTTTGTTGACTTCTGTCAATGCCTAATTTACTTTTGAAAACGCCTGATTTACACTTGTCAACGCTTAGACAAATGCCTTCATGTTTTCTTCATTTTTGAGTTTCTTCCATATCAACATTTTGACCCAACAATCTTCCCCTAGTTGATGTCGGCAAAACTCTTTGTGTATCTCTTGTAAGTGGTACATCATCTTCAAATTTCTTCCCCTCAAGTGTAGCACGCATGGCTTCCCCTTTTTGTCACATCAATAGGGAAGGAAACAGTGTATGGAATCGAAGATTCTCCAAATGTAGGCTCTATGTAATGATTTTGAAGAAAAATAAGTACAATAATTTTGATATAGAAGCAGAATAACCCAAACTTTGTATTTCTTTCACCCAATTGCTCACTAGTTGATAAACTCTTCCCCTAGTTGCGAAACAACTAGAGAAAAATGCAACTCTTTCATTGCAAAAGGGGGCTCTGTTTATTGGTACGAACGGGAACTGAAACCAACAAAAATCGTACAACTATAAGCCAGTTGTTAGCTATAAAAATATATTTAATCCAATGAAAAGGTGTATTGCTCACCTAACAGTTTTTGGTATATAGGTACTGGTAACCTCCACAACTATGAGCCAGCTGTTAGCTATAACAATATATTTAGTCAAAATGACAAGGTGTATTGCTCACCTACTGTTTTTGGTACATGGGAACTGATAACCTTCACAACTATTATCCAGTTGTAAGTTGTAACAATATATTTAGTCCAAAACACAAGGTGTATTGCTCACCTAAATAAGAAAAACAAATTTGTGAAAACTAACTTCAACATCAAACTTACCATAAGAATTCTTCCCCTTAATCATACACTTCTTTATGAAAAATATCGGAGCCATAAATATCAAATTGATATTCTGTATAAAACGGAGATCCCATGTACCTTCGTGTGTAAATACCTCTTTTTGTGTGCCAAAATGGTATCAATTTTCTAAATAGCAGCTATTCCTTTTGTTGTCCAATATCCTCCTTTATCCAAGATATCAACACTGTGTGTTGTCTAATATCGGACAACACTTGTCAGCGTTTGAAAATGTATATATCGGACAACAAGTGTCAACGCCTCCTGTCAGCGTCAAATTTATTCTTGTCAGCGTCAACTTTAAACCTGTCAGCGCTTGGCCATCAACGTCTCATCCATGCCTTGTGAGCGTTACACCAATATCTATCAGCGTCACACCAACATCTATCAGCGTCTAAATAACATACATCAGCGGCTAATTGATCTAGGGTTTTATAAAACCTAAATCATGATTTTATGTGAAAAACCATAAACTACAGCGAACTTCGACATCAAATATCTTCTTCATGAGAGCTCAGATCGAAGATCCCTTTGGTAAGATCCTAGACACAAGTGTCAAGAACCTACAGCGAGAATTTCACGACAATCCAACGGTTAACGAAGGAGTAATCACGTTTTTACTCTTACTGTTCACAGAAAACAGCATATGACCACTGCTGACTTTGACGCTTAATAACTTTTTCTTGGGGATAGATCTCGACAATCCCTCCAGTGGATATCTAGATATATGTTTATAGAACACGCACAAAAAATTTCGTGGCGATCCAACGGTTCAATAAAACGTTATGGCCTTCTGAATACTGTTGCGCACACAAAATCGCCCAGAAAAATCCTAGACGGATTTTTCTTTTCTTTCCAAAACACGAACACCTTGTTGGCCCTAGCATCACGAGCCACGAGGCTCTGATACCAACTGTGGAAACCTTGGTTTCCTCGAATCTTTTAGCTGCTAGGCATAACCATTGTTCATGTGATCATACAATCACAGCGGAATAGAACAACAATTAGGGAAACAAAGTGTTTAGGCACAAGACACAAAGAATTACTCAATTGGATTGTTCATTAGATTAATAACAAACAATCACTAGGTGTGTATACATTGAATCCCACACCTAGTCTACACACGCTTTAGGTTTACATTATGAATGAACTTATGAAAAACCTAATAACCCTTGGTTCCTTTTATAGTGTAAGGTTTAGGGTTTTACAAAAGATAACTATGAATAAACATGAATATCTTCTATTTAAATAACTAATACAAAATATTATCAAATAATCTTCTGAATACTTATCCTAAATAGACATTTCAACAACGTTTGACTTTTGTTGACTTCTGTCAACGCCTAATTTACTCTTGACAACGCCTGATTTACACTTGCCAACGCTTAGACAAATGCCTTCTTGTTTTCTTAGTTTTTGAGTTTCTACCACATCAACTTTTTGACCCAACAGAACATCTTATTTTCGATGACGAACCAACTCATGTGACCCAAAATCCAATTCTTGAGGAGTTACCTAATCAACACTCCTCAAATGAGAATTACGTTTACCACATTCGTGAGGATTTAACTTATCAACAATCCCCACAAATGAATGATGGTTCGTGCTTGATCGTGATCTTTTCGAGAGAGTTTCTAAGATACTCAAAGAGGGGAATGACAAACATTGGTTTGACAGGCCTATCTTTGATGAAGAAATCGATGAGATCGACGTTCATGAGGATGATGAGTATGTAGACCCCGAGGGGGCGGTGTTCTTTATTGACAAGCGTTTTGAGAACTTATATAATCCACCACCCCCTCCCACCAACGACTTAAATGTGAGGATTTTTAGCACGACAAATTTTGAATTTGACACGCCAAATATTTTCAACATAATTCAATCGGGTTTTCATAAAGAGTTTTTAAACGATGAAAAAGGAAACGATTTTAAAAATGTTTTAAAAGATTTTTCTAGATGTTTAACTCCGTCATCATCGCGTTTTATGAGTGCTACCACCTCGTCTACTCCTTTTGACGATGGTGTGTGTGGATCTAGTGTGGGGGAAGCTCCTTATGTTCCCTCACACTTTTCCATCGAGGACGAGATTTACGATCCCGTAATTGCTTGTAAAGGGAAATTTCGGTCTTCCACCGATGCAATAAATGGAAAATCTTTTCGTTTGCTTGGTGTGAGTCTATCTCGAGTAGCTCATTTTGTTGACCTATCCATTGTCCCACCCTTCTATCTTCTATCTATTTTCTTAGACCCCTTTGGGGTCTTGGATCGAGCACGTGTTGAAGTGGCGTTGGTTCGTTTATCCCATGAAAACGAGGACGCCATCTTCGATCCCGGTATTTTGCATCATCAAAGGACTTAGTCCTTAGTACCGGTTGCTTTTGGGCATTGTTTATCATGTAAGCCCCACCAAAAATGACCATACCAAGATTATCCCTAAATGATCACATTTATGGGGATTCGAGTTGAGCTTTTGACTCGGTTATCAAAAAAAAGGTGCCTCGTGGGGGATTCTCATGCTTATCCTTGTAAATATTATCATTTTCTAATAGTGTAACGAGGGGACTTGTGCTCTTCCAACCTTGGTTCTGTGGTTGTTTGTGATTGTGATTTAATAGGTTCATCGTCATCATTGAAGCCTCTCGTGTTCGTTTACGGATCACTCGAGCTTCGATCGTTACCTTTGGAGATTCCGATATCCGATGATATCCTTTTATGTTCTAACGTTTATCTTATTAGTATAATTCATAAACGGTTTTTAGGTTATTCGTTTTACCCTTTCCATGCTCGAGATTAATCATTCGACTACGTCTCTAGTATTGGGGTGTTTTCACCCCTAAACTCGAAACATTGAGGACAATGTTTAGTTTTAGTACGGGGGGTAAGTAGATACTTCACCTTGCTTACGTCACCACACAATCCAATTTTCATCTTTTTGTTATCATTTTGTTGCAAAATAAGGCAAAAAATTGCCAAATTTTAAAAATTTTCGTATATTTCATAAGTGCTTAAGACACGAATGTAGGTTTTCCGATGGTGAGAATAAGAGTAATTTTTTACTCGACCGTGCGTGTTGAGCACTTAGCTTCGATTCCTTAACTTTTTAGGCAAAGTCTCTTAAATGAGGACGAGAAATGATAAAGTTATTTATAAGTCTCGTAATCTTTCTTGATCTCATGTGTAGTAATTATTAGCTTATTCTCCCCACGCTTTTATAATAAATTGTTAATAAATATTGATTTAGCGGTTTAGTCACTATTGTTGGTTTCTAATTTGTTTTAGTAGCTTCCATGTAATTAAATTGGGAAAACATTAAGGTATCGCCAGCGTCACGGTTTTGAAGTATTGGCAACCCGAATAATCGAAAGCTTCACCCTATAATAAGATTTCAAGTGCTCACCTAAATTAAGCAAAAATTTGAAGCTCACAAAGCCGAAAAATCTATGCCCAAATTGAAAGTGAATCAAGCCTTAATCTTTGAAGCTTTAAAGATCCAAAATTCACTTTAGCGTGAGGATATACGTCTTTGGTCATAATAAACACCTCATGGCGAGGTTAAATAAAAGGCAAGGCAAGAACGAAGTCATAATAAAAGCTCCATGGCCGAGTTGAATAAAAGATGAAGGTAAACCTATGATAATAAGGCCCTTCCGTTAGGGAGCGTATAAAAGTCTTGGTAATAAGTCTCATGTTCAAAACCATTCTAAAATCATGTTTACCAGTCCTTTTAGTTGACTTAATTTTTGACATCGTTGTCTATTAGGGTGAATTATTAATTCGATGATGTTGGTTACACTGTTAAGACTCTATTTTTAGACCTAATCTCTATTCACGCATAAGTCAATGATGTATCCTCGTTATCATTAAGACAAAAATAAAATATAAGAGATACCAAGTAGGAATAAGGGAGTTTAGGTTCATAATTAACACTCATGAGGTTTGATTGTGTTGCTAACTTATAATAACAATGATCTTGTTACACACTTAGCATGGAATTGGGTGAAAATCGAGGACGACGAAATTATTTCTAACGAAGCATTCACGTGTTCTTGTTCTATGATCCTAAAAGTCACTTTATCATGATAAAAACAATAAATTATGTCTAAAACGCATGTAGTAGTTTATTTAAGTTTACATTTTCAATAAATATCACATAAAAATGTATTTTGGAAGTGCTACGATACTTTATTCTAGCATTGCGTGAGGGTACGGCAATGGTTTAGTATGGGGGAGTGATGAGACTGCAATTATACATAGTCTCATCGTCCAAATCGGGCTTAAAACGCTTAAAATATCATAAAAATACCCAAAAATAAGCTTGTGTTTGTTCATTGTGTATTTTAGGTACGTATATCGTGAAATCAACAAAAGATCACAAGAATCAAGCAAAAACAAACACGGGAAACGAAGCCGCACAAAGAACCGAACCCGAATCATGATTTTTCATTGAAGTCCTTGAAGTTTTGAAGATTGTCAAGTTTGGTCCCTCAAGAATTGAAGACTTGTAACTTTTGGCCCTTGCAAATCTCTAAAATTGCATTAGGGTCCTTAAAGTTTAAAGAAATGTCATAAAAGACCTTGGAGATTGGCCTAATTACATTTATGGTCCTTTTGGAAAGTTTGCAAATGCATTGTGCCAATTTTGACAACTTATCCAAAGTATTTACAAAGGAGAAGTGGTATTGATTGCTGAAAACTTGTATTGCACACAAAATGGGAGCTTAGGGGGTATTCTTGATAAGACACATGAACCTATTCCACCACTACCATAACTACACGTCACCACCCATTCCTAAATCCCAGTCAAGCACCCACCTCAGCCCATTTTTATTCACCCGGTTTGTTTATTGAGCCCAAACTCAAATGAGGTTAATAATATTATTAAGGGAGGGAAACATGTTGTATTTTTCTCTTTTGGATTAAACTCCACTGAGAACACATCTATTAACCCTAAACATGCCTAACCTCAATCATACACAAATCAAAGGGGAATCTTAAATTAACTATGAGGTTTCATTCTTCTAGCTCACCTCCATGGACCATCACCATCACCCTTTGTCACGAGTTGCAAATGAATACACGGGAGTACAGATATTGGACGGCCTAGATCTCATTACTTGCTCCCCACAACAACATAGAAGGCTGATATCAAATTTGAAGCTGCAATATCACATGGCACCATCAAATTCATCTATAACAAGGCATCTCATTCGCATATTCTGAGAATCAAAGAGGGTATTTTAGGACTTCTAATATCTAGGGTTTATTATTATACTCTAATTCTAGATCCTTCTACTGAGTAGTATAAAGAGCAGTCGAATCATGTGACTTGCCTTTGTTCCAAATTTTGTAAACCTCATTATTCTAATAGTTAAAGTAAATTTCGAGCCTTGCAAATTTGTGTTCCAGATAATTTAGTTGCCTTTTAAATTCTTTGCACATTTAAGTTTCAGTTTGATTCAAATAGTTTTACCAACAATCTTTGATAAAAGTGTTTAAAGATCCACATGTTCTAAACTGATTTCACATGTTACTTGACAACTAATTTGTTAAAAAGGTTTTGGATTTGTGTTACTTTCTTGCTGATGTTTTATTTTCATTGCAAAGTTTGGTTCAAAAAAAGATTTTTTTAAACGTCTTTGTGAACCGATAAGTTATAAGCTGTTTATAGAGATTTGAATTGACACTCAAACCTTTGTAAAGTTTATAGCTTGTTGTTTTACTTCCTGTCTTTTTTTTTTTGAAAAATATAAAAAAATTTCAGAGTCAATTTTTACTATCATAAGCTATAAGCTGGCTTATTTAATAAGCTCAACCTATATGCTTATCACTTTCACTTACTTTCGTCACTCTTGTGTTTGTTCAATCTTACTTTCAGTTTGAAGAGAAATGAACATCGTCTCATTTCATAGGTTTCTTTGGGTCTGTTGTAGACACACTAACAAAGAATTCACGATCTTTTGCATAAGCTGAATTACTGAAGAGATAAGCTCAAGGAATAGTTGCATCAGTGCTAGGTTGGCTTGGATGTGATTCAACCTTGGGTAACTTTGAGCTCCTTTTCTTTGCCCTTAATTTCTGTCTAAATTTCATGGTGTATGTTGTTTAGGTTTCATGTGCTTATTGGTTTGCCTTGACAGCTTATTTTCATTAATTTTCAACTTACTTTCATGTTTTAGTTGTTTACTTAAATCTTTCTTTCTTTCTTTTACCTTAAATTTCATTCATTCTCTATTAATTTGCCATTTTCCCACTTTAAGAGGGTGTTCGGAATAGCTTGTCTAGGCCTAGGTGACGTAGGACTGATTTATTCTATTGCTTACACATCTTTGGTAGGTCCAAATTAGTGCTAATAATGCTTTAGTTCAGCTTTAAGTTAAAAATCATAGTTTGGTTCATTGTTTGTTTTTATTCTTGTCCTTTTCGAAATCAATAGATATAATGCTATGATTAAGGTGTTAGCTGCTATTGTTAGGTGTTGATCATTGCTCAAGTAAGGCTTAATTTTGTGTGTTTGAAGGTTTTTGAGGTTCTAGTAATTTTCTCCTAGGTTTACGCACTCACTGTCTGCAAACAATTAAGATAGGCCTTGATTTGGTTCGTGTTTGAACTTTCTGAGTGCAACTCTTACATCAGGTCTATATCGGGTTCCATTTTGTGTTTTGGCTTGCAAATCGTTGGTAACTGTTAGTCGTTTAGGTAGTCCAAGGGTAGGATTTGTCGCTTATTAGGACTGAATTGATTTGGTTGATGACTTGGTATTTGGTTTTCATGATTTAGTAAGTTGTTAGGATTTAGAATTAGGATTAGCAGCTACGTTGGTTTGGTTGTGTAGCTTGGGAGTTGGAAATTAGGTGATGATTAGTTCTTAGGGTAGGTTAAGTGTAGATCAACTGGTATCTAGGCTTGTAAAGGTTTTGGTTAGAGAATCTCGCCTCTTAGCCCACTGATTAGTGCTCAGCATATAGCATATCCATTTTCTTGCATACTTTTGTTCTTGGCTGGTTGCTGTGATATTGGTTGATCATTGCTTGTTTTGAGTTTACTTTATGTGTGTTTGACTCCTCACAAGTCTACTGACTTGTGAGGGTGCCCCCTTGTGCCAATAACATCAGCAAACGAATCATGATCAAGCCATAATCAAGGCTCAAAAGAATTTAGTGAACTAAAGTACACTGTTTCATTTTTTTTCATAAACTGGGCACGTTTTAGCTTTTATCTGGTGCAATCTTGTTAAATCTTAGGTTTTAATTGTGTTTTTGTCAAGTTTAAGTCATCGGTTATCAGTTTTGTTAAAAAGAAAATAAAAAAATAGTTTAACAAAAAGGACGTGGCCAGGACTCGAACCTGCGCCACTACTCTCACACACCAACACCTTAACCATTTCCCCCTAGGGTCTTTACTGTCAAGACTTCCTAGGGTGCTGTATTTAAGGAATTTTTACTTTGGGCGTATATAATCCAATTCGAACGTAATAAGCTCTTTTACAGCTTATTTGTTTAGTGATTTTCATCTTTTGTATTTTTCCTGTGTTTCTTATTAGACTTAGGACTTTTTGAGCGAAAGATATTATTTTTCACGTTTTTTATTAATTTTTTTATTATTATTTTAATTCCCATATTTTAGAAAATAGTTTAAAAATAGATTAATTTAGTTTAAAAATTTTTAAAAATATTTTTTTAAGTTTTAATTAAATAGTTTTAGGTTTACAATTAGTAAAATTTCCATTTTCACTTATTTTCAATTTTATTTAATTTTAATTTTTTTAATAAATTTTAAAAATTAATTTAAAATTATGAAATTTTTTTATAATTTGGTTTTCATTTTTGTCTTAATTACATTTTACTTGATTTTTGATATTTTTTTGTTAATTTTTAGAACACTTTCATTTTTTGTCGAATTTTACGGTTTTGCGTTTTTTACGTCGTAGGGTAATTTTTAGCGTAATTCGTCTTATTTTTCATTCTTTTCTCATCCAAAAATGACACTAATCCAAACTTTGATTTTACATATTGGCACTTAATTCACACACCTCCTTCGAGAACGAACCCGCATTTATTCGATTCGACGGTATTCCTTAATCGTCGAGTTTAATACTTGCCCGCATTATACGTGTTTTTCCTAAAACGTGTACGATTATATCTACATCAGTTTTGGTCAGGGTGTTTGGGTGGCAGTTTTAGGATTTTAAAAGGGATGTTTGGTGTATCATTTTTCAAGTCATTTTAATTAATTTAATTAGGGTATTAAATTAATCATGCAATATTAATTTTATTTAGTCTAATTAATATTGATTTAATCTCGTCAAATAGGTTATGTTATTTAAACCTTAGTTATACAAGAATCATTAAATTAATTCGGTCCGGTTCGTGGGGTTCCGGGTCCGGTTCACGTCATGTTTAAAATTATAATACACGGGTTCGGTTCATGATTATGTTTACAAGTTTAATTAATTTACAAGTATATAATTTTACAAGTTAATTAAAATAATTTGGCATGACATATAATTAATTTAATTAAAACATGGACTTAGGTTAATTATTATTATAAATAATACATGTTTTTAACCTAAGTATTTAATCATTTATTTTACACTATAGTATTAATTAATTATGAAACATGACATATAATTAATTAATAATCATAACTTAGGTTATATTAATATAGATATTAATACATGTTTAACCTAAGTATTTTATACATTTTAATTTAATTAAATCATGCTTATATTTAATTAAATATTATAACCTATCGTTTATCTAATCAACATGTTATAATTAATAAACTATATTATTAATCACATGACTTAGTATATTTAATCAGTAAAACTAAGCTTATATTATTAGCTTATTAATTCAGCTTATTTATAAATATGGAAACTTTCTATTTCAGGAAAAGTACTATTTTCGGAAAATTTCTATTTTTAGAAACTTATCTATTTTAAGAAGTTAATCTATTTTTGCAAACTTTCTATTTTTGGAAACTTTCTATTTTTGGAAACTTTCTATTTTAGGAAACTTGCTATTTTTAGGAAGTTACTTATTATTACACAACAAGTATAATAATACAAGTAATACTTAATCAAAACATACAGAATACATGATAAACACAACATAACATTAAAATCAGTAAAACAAGGCATGAAAATATAAATCAAGCTAAGACACGATATAAAATCAGTTACGTAATCAGTAATCAGAATACTTATACACGTATACTATTTATGTAGCATAAGTAAGATCGAAGTAGGACTTCCTTCTGTTCGTCTTCTTCGTTCACTGGACATAAGGTATGAATTTTCCGTCCTTCAGTAAGGACAATCTCTTCCTTCATTAGGATTTCGCGTATGCAGCCAACTATTTCCCCAGTAGTTACAGATTAAATGCTTATGTTTAATTAAATGCCTAAGCCATATACGTGCATGACCAGTTTCACCTAGTTATGGAGGTACCATAACTATAACACTAGATGCACCAGTGTTATGACTTCACCACGGCAGAGTGATAGCTCGTGGCGTCCCTTTCAGCTTTTGGCCATATTATTATGTTATCATGTGGGGCGTATGGGTGCATCCTAGTTACATGTTTCAGTCAGGATTTCATGGTGAATGTGGTGTGTGCCTTGTATCCTTCACAAGGAGCTGATCCCTCCTACCCACTTACCAGTTAATTAGAGGCATCCCCTCTAATTTGCATGATGAGGTCACCCCTCCAAGTATTCATGCACGTTGTTGACCTCATGACTATATTGGCTTTTGGTACATTAACTAATACAGATTTTCATAAGTAACATAAGTTATGTTTTCAGAACTAAAACTAGTTAACATGACAGACAACTAGGTTTTCCAGGACTTATACATTTCCGCTGCTATTAGTCTTATTTATGTTTCAACCATTCATACTATGTCGTATATCCGTGCACTGATCGTTATGCTCAGCCGTTACTTTCCTTTCCATGTCCCAAAACGGCAGGTACCCAAGGACGGACTCGAGCATTTGGAGGAAGTGCATAGGATGGAAGCTGCCATAGACTTCTTCTCCTTTTTCCCATATACTTATGCTTGTCTAGTCTTTCCTAGTTGATTTACTTTATTTATGTTTTGGGCTTATGTTTGGAAACCGATGTTTGATTCCGGTTTTCCTTATGGTCATGTATGTTTTACTACATATTACCTTGTATGCTTTGATGACACGCCATAATTAAGCGTAACGGTCCACTTATCAAAGTGGGGTGTTACAATTATGGTATCAGAGCCAAGGCTTCGACCTGTAGGCTCTAAAACTTGACCTGTGACTAGTGGGTAGTCATCAGGAGCTTCCTAAGCCAACGCTTGTTATTCCATGTATTTATGTTTTCAGCACTTTGTTGTTTTAACCATGATGTTTTCAGCACCTTGTTGTTTTAACCATGATGTTTTCATCAGTATTGCTTTTACTAATATGGACTGAACAACCGTCATCCATACTTACTTACGTGTCATTGTTTCATGCACGATGTACCGTGTGAACTGTGGCTAATGTGAACTGAACCCAAGTAGTTCATAATTGGTCACATAAAAAAATTTCTCTAAGTTTTGACAGCTGAGTTTCATTCATTTATTCCATATATCATTGTCGCAGCTTTATGACTAAGTAACAGTTGGTACAGGACTGGCCCTATTTAGCCGCATGTGTTTTTATCGAAACTTTTAACTTTGGGACCGACCCATAGGCGTCCCCTCACCATGTCTTTTGTTTTGGGTAAACTGACCATAGATGTTTACCCTCGCGCATATAAAGGTTTTTATAAACTACATCATACATTCACGCACTGTTTTCATGCATAAAATTTTTCTCATGATTTATTAGCATGATTTTTTTTCATGTACCCTCATAAGTAACTATGTTTTTATGTCAAGTATGTTTTCATGCTGTCATGGTTAACTTCAGTTTCATGCTGATTATGTTATATACTCCTTCATGTTAAGTTGTTTCATGTTTCTTCATGATGATTTCGTCTTCATGATTGATTACGTCTTACGTCTCTTTTGTTGTTTATGCTTTCGTGCAATACACTGTTGGAATTCATTTAAATCCTGCTTTCATGATAGTCATGGTTGGTTTTCATAAATCATGCTTTCAAGAAAATCATCGTTGAAATTCATTTAACCACACGTTAGCGTTTCTCTATGCAACAAGAATGAGGTATATACTGGCATTGCCAGGTTATCATGATGGTCTTTCTAACCGCTTAACCAATTATTTTCCTTTAAAATCATGTCAGATGATCGACCCCATACCGATCATTTCATGTGCATTCCATGTGTACTACATGTACTGTATCCCATGTGCGTATTCCACTTGCTGATAATCTACAAATTGCTGATGCCGCTCATAGCTTAGAGATGTTACTAAGGGTTGATGCTGCGGATTTTAGAGACGCTACGAGATGCTGATGTTGTTCACAACCTGGAGATCTTACAATACGATGACAAAAGCGTTAGGTCAAAGCGATCGGACGAGAAGATGCTTCACCACCAGACGATTTCCATCAATCATTGTCCCTAATTCTTAGTTACAGGTCACACGTCATTCAGTTGTCGTTTCAGTCATATGAGTTAGAACTGGTACCAGCCGGCCAATCAGCTGAATAGTTACAGGAATCACAGTCATGAGAATGACCGTCATGGAACTGACAGACAAGACGATAGTAACCACTACTGTGTCAGCAACTATCCTAGCAATCGCAACAGAAGTTCCGGTCACGAACATGATCAGAAATACAAAAGGTCAACAGTCTAACCGAGCCGCCAAATTCTGGCATAATAACCCAAGAGTTTCAAATTTTATTCGTATGAGATCTCGAGACACATGTCAAGACATCAGTCAAGACACATGTCTCACGTATACTTTTTGAAGACACATGTCAAGACACCAGTCAAGACACATGTCATGCTTATATTTCCCAAGACACGAGTCAAGACACATGAGTCACGTCCAATTCTAGAACATCCCCAAGAAATTCAGGGTGCCCCCAAAGGGTATATCCATTTTTTTGTGCCATGTATTAATCAGGCCACAAGAATTTTAGTACTATCACCGGAGTATCTATGAGATATGTCACATTTGATCCTTGACACTTCCATTTATTGCACCTATATTTCTATATTCATGACCATAAAGGACGCCATTCGTATCACCCATGTATACGAAGGTTTTCTTCAGCCTAATGATAAGATCCAAACTGCTAACGCATTACCTCGGGCAGATGCGAGTTGAATTTAATCCTAATTATGGACTACGAACAGCACACCCTGCTACGATTCATGATTTTGTATAGTAATGTTCAGGCTCCTGAATACATTCAGCATGGTTTTCCATCAGGAAAATCTGTAAAAATTATCTATGCTTTACATGCACGTGCGTTGTTAGCTATGACTGCTAAAATTTCTAGCTGTTAGTTAAGACACGACCACTGAAGTCCTTTCACGCATAACCAGCGGATTATTCCAAAATCTTCCCATATATTCCAGAAGAACCTTCAAGGAGAAGGACGATAACATGAGATTATATGTCGACTACCGTCGATTTAAACAAATCACCATTCATAACCGTTATTCTCCTCCATGTATTGACAACATGTCCAATCGACTTTTGGGTGTTAAGCACTTTCCAAGATCGGACTCATGATCATGCTGCCAACAGTGACGAGTGAAAGAGCAGGACATTTCCATGATTGCTATTCGTACACGACTTGGTCATGCTAGATTCATGATTTTGTATTAGTCTCATAAATGCCCCAGCAGCATTATGGACTTAATAAATTAAGTTTCCATGAACTCGTAAACAAATTCATCAGTGTTTTCATCAAGGATAACCTGATTTTCTCTAAGTCTAAGAAAGTAGGAAGACCATTTTTGCATTATGTTGCAAATTCTACTACAAGAGAAATTTCACCCTAAAATTTTCCAATATAAATTCTGGTTGATTATAGTGACACACTGAATTGCATGGATTCTCACGGTTAATCTTACCATGACTCAGCTTATGCGTAAAGGTGAGAACCCTACACTACATTAGGTGTTCCAGAAAATCCTACGCTAAGAGAAGTCTAATTTCAGAGAGTTAGTGTTTCGCAAAATTCTATTTATCAAGTTTCTACGAAGCAAGATATAGTTGCGTTCATATCTAAGTACCTGACATACCAACAGGCTAAGCAAGAACACCAACAGACTAGGATGTTTTTCCATCATCAGAAATTGTGAACAGAAATGAGACAAGATCTCCATAGATTTTGGTTACCAGATTAATGCAAACTCAGAAGAAGCATGATGTTATCTGGGTTATTGCCAACAGTTGACCAAGTCTACAGAATCCCTACATAGGCAAGGATTCCAGAGTCGGCAGATGTTCAAACATTTTCCAGCCAAGGATCATCCGATCGCTTGGTACTTCCTCAGATATCGGACCAGACAAAGATTCACATTTGTGTTCCAAGTTTACGTTCATGTCCTTTGTCCAAATTTTATGATTTGCTTTCACACTCACGTTCATGACACTATTCACATTCATGACCGTATCTTTGGCGTACGATTTTACGTTCATGTTCATTCTGGGAGGCTTTGCAAAACTTGAGAGACCATAATCAAGTTTAGTATAACTCCCTATTCTCAGATAGATGTTTCGTGTCACATTCCACGTCTCACCTTATAACGTTTGGTGTTACCGCCGCCGTATTCCATGTTCACGATATGTTTCACATGTCATGCTCATTCCACGTTCCTCATATCACGTTCATGATATGTTACACGTATCATTGATCACGATATGTTTGCTCATACTACACTCACCATATCTCCACGTATCACGTTCAAAATTGTTCACGTATCACATTCACAGTTTTTCACGTACTACGTTTCAGTATGTCTCGCGTATCATTGCTAAGACAGTACTATTATCAGTTAGTTTGGGTTATTTTGCATTATAACGTTTCAGTTACCCTTGCACGTTAATTCTTATTCCCTCGATCAAATTCAGGGGATCTATCTTACGTTGATAACCATGAACTCTTCGTGCTTTCAAGTCAAGGTTAGGAGGACCAAGATTTATCATTTGTGTCAAGATCTTGTGGAGGAACCGTTCCGAGAGGGAAGCCACTTGGAAACGGACGAGTCCATCCGGATTGTATCCTCTAATCCTTCCATAATTTAATAAGATTCTTCAGTCACGTCACGTTCCATGTCCTTTTTAGCCATGTCACGTTACACGTTCCTTCTAGCATGTCACCTTCATGTCCTTTTATCTTGCATATCTTTCCCGTTTTGAATCGGTTAGGTTTTTCTTTCAGTTTACTTTATCTATAATTCAAGGACGAATTATTCTTTTTAGGGGGGAAGAGTTGTAAAACCCACATGCTTTTACCATGAACAGTACACTAATAATCGTACGTACAAGATTTAAACTTTCCTTTTATACATTGAACATGTCTCACGATTATTTTTTTTGGTAATGGGTTACCCCGGTAAATATATTAACCAAAAAATAATGTTACTACACAGGAATGTGGCCGAAGTACCACATTAACCTTAAGCAAAAGCTTGGAAACTAGTGCTTATGACATGCCATAAACACACTACATATATCAAATGACATAGACTACATCATAAACTAATCATCGAACAGATGAACACCAGCAGAATGAAGTCTTGAAAAAAAGAAAACACCCCACCACTCTAACAGCACGCCAGCGGCAGCAAAGGATCTACATGAGGCCGCCTCCTTAAAAAACCTTCTCGAGAAAAACCCAATGGGAAAAACCCCAATAAGGAAAAAAGAGTACGGCCCTCATACACTAACATCACCATGAGAAACGCATATACTAGGCAATCTCCACCGATCCAACAAGGACTTGGAACGGGCACTAACCTTCTTAAATCTGAAGGTGACAAGCTTTAGTCGAATAGTATCACAAATCAACACCACAACTTGATCAACATTCCTGCGTTGCCCTCTGAACAAACGAGAATTCCGCTCAGCCCATAAGAAATAAGAAGACGCAACCAAGACCATTCGGCCAATAATGCTAACCATAGATCGAGCCTTCGAAATAGGGGATAAATAGGCAAAAATGTCCGCAAATCTCGGAGGTACAGATCCCATATCAGCCAACTCCCGAACATTACACCAAACATGCGAAGAGAAAGAACAATTAAAAAATAAGTGTGGATGGGAATTCGCAACCGCCCCACACAATGGACACCACAAAGTAGCAATATCCATGTTAAGGCCTACATCCCAATGCCTCAATTTGTCTTGAGTCTTTAGTTTACCCTGTACCATAAGCCACATATGAACTGCATGTCTAGGGATACAATGCGCAAACCACACAACATGGTACCAGTCAATAGCCTCTGAATGAGTACGAATAGAGTCCCAAACCCTAGCCACAGAAAATGGGTGTAGGGCGCACGTAGTATCACGCCATATAATAACATCCTCAAGATCATCCTGGAGAGCCGGAACAGGCAAAGAATCTAACAAAGGATAACGATCAGGCCAATCCGGAGGCCACTGCCAAGCGCCATTAGAAATAAGGTCACAAACCGAATCAGCATGAGTAAAACCCGATCGAATAATATTGCGAACAGTAATAACATTCCGGAGAGGACAAATCTCCGCCCATCGATCAAACCACATAGACGTAGAAGAACTGCTAGAAATCTTATGCCAAATAAATGGCCGTACACGCGGCCGAATCATAAGTAATTTTCGCCAACCCCAACTCATGTCACTAATAGCCGGAACATCCCAGAAGCTCCTCCCATTAAGTTTATACGAATGAATCCATTGAACCCATAGAGACTCCTTCCGAGTAATAATACACCAAATATCCGAAGTCATAAGAGTAGTATTAAAGTCTACCAAGTTACGAATCCCCATGCCACCCTCACGTTGTGGCAAACAAACCAGCTCCCAAGCAACCTTGGTTTTACCCCGTTTGAAAGGTCCTTGGGACCATAAAAAACCACGCATAAGTTATCCAATTCCGATATGATCCGGGCAGGAAGAATAAAGACATAAACCCACTAAATATGCATAGAAGAAAGAAGTGAGCGAATAAGTAATACGTGTTTTTTACCCAGTATAAAAATTAAGTTCGTTGAAGTGGTCTAATCGAATTGATTTCCGGTTCAAAATGTGACTCAATTGTCTTTGGTTAAGAAAAATATTTGTCGTTGTAGTTAAATTAAAAGTGCAAAACTTTAAAGTAAATGGCGGATAATTAAATCAAAAACTAATTAAAACTTAAATGGTGCAATATTAAAACTTTTAAAGAAAATAAATCAAATGACATAAAATTAAAGCGTGACGAAAAATTAAATTGACGATGTAAATAAAATGTGAACTATAAAATTAAACTAAGAGAAAAATAGCGGGAAAAGTAAATGCTTGAAAATAAAACAGAAAGTAAACAGAACCTGAGCCGGGATCCAAAATACTGTCACTATTCGGAATACCCAACAAAGTATGCTTATCCGGAATAATTATAGGCAATTTATCCGGAATCAAGAAAATAAACTTATCCGGAATCCCCTTCTCGTAGTTATCCGGAATATTGTCACCTTATCCGGAATAACCTAGTTCGAAGCTTAATCCGGAATAACTTCTAAATCCTTTATCCGGAATCCTTGTCAAACAGCTTATTTGGAATAGTGTACCCTACAACTTATTTGGAATAATCTAGATGCCTTTATCCGGAATATTTTCCAGCAGCTTATCCGGAATAAATCCCCAGTCGCTTATTCGGAATCACTTTCTGAATACTATCCGGAATATCACCCCCAAAATCCTTATCCGGAATAAATGCTGAATGTTTTATCCGGAATATGTAATCCCCTGTTTATCCGGAATAACCTGACCTTGGCCCTTATCTGGAATATTGTTCCACTCTTTATCCGGAATAAACCCAACAGATGCTTATCCGGAATCAACTTGTGCAGGCTATTCGGAATACTAGGGTTGGAGGCTAAGTTCGGAATAATAGGGTTTACCAAACCCCGATAACTACTAAAATCAAATAAGCTCAAAACTACAAATAAGCTAAACATAAATAAGCACTAATCTAAAAGTTTAACCAAAACACTTTTAAGAAAAAGCTATTAAACCAAAATTTAAAAACTTTTAAGAAAACTAAATGATAAAAATATTAAAAATAAACTTTTTATAAAAATTAACTAATAAACACTTGATTAAATTTAAGAAAAACACAGTAATCTATAAAATCAATAAGCTAACAAGATCAAAAACATAAAAGCATAACAAGTAATCAAATAAGAATGACAATAAGATAAATAGCTCAAAGATTAAGCAAAACAAGAAAGGTAGAATGATAGATTAAAATAAAAACTTGATTAACATTAAGATTCAACAATTAAAGTAAAGACAAGAATTAAAAGCTTACAAATTTAAGGTGCGAGACAAGTAATTAAAGGTGCAATTAAGTAAATGTGAAAGTAATTAAAGATGGAAGAACTAATGTGTCAAATTAGCCAACAACTCCTAATGACATATTAGGAGTCTATTTATAGGGGATTAGGAAAGACTAAGCATGTGTTGGTTATTCTTCTTCTTCACATCTTTTCGTCTTCTTAATTCTTCAACTTTTTCGACTTTGTCTCGGGATTAATAAACTCGTCTTGTAATTTCTTCATTAATTTAGACTTGAGTTCTTCGGCTTTTAGTAAACTTTCGTCAGACTTTTTTCTTCGATAAATCTTCAGAATTGGCCTTGGAATTCCGTTCTTTTAGCACTCTTGATCTTTCGACTTCGTCTTTTGTCTTTTTCTTCGATAAAAGCCCGTGAAAGTACGTGTTTTCCTCCCTTTTCACATTTTGATCCTAAATCACAACAAAAACACAAACCACGCATAATTCCGACATTTAAGACATAAAATACACGTTTTGGCTTGGTTATTATTGTAGTTAAGTGATAAAAAGATGGGTGTTTACACACCTATCAAATCCCCTACACTTGACCATTGAAATGTCCTCATGCAATGCATTAATTACAAAGCAAGATTACACTTTTCATCACAATCAATCCACATTGGCCTTTATTAAAGAGATAGAAAATAACAAAACAAGTTAAGAAATCAAAGACTTACCTTAGGGTTTTGGAATGTCATGAATGATTATCATCCTCAAGTTTTACGTTCCCCATACCAAGCTTAAAAACGAGATCATTGTTATTATAAGTTAGCAAACTAACACGAACTCATGTGGGCCAATTATTTACTTAGACTCCCTTATTCCTAGGTGTATCTCTTATATTTTATTATTGTCTTGAATGATCACGAGGATGCATTGTTGACTTATTTCGATAGTTATTAAGGCTGAAAATAAAGTGGGACGATTTAATCAATAGTTAGCTAAAGGACAAAATCTTTTAAAACTGCTTCTCGGGACCTCATAAAGTTCATATCTTAGCATAACTTGCCTCACGATTTGAGACCTTTCTCGGACCGATATTTGGCAGTGAATTCATACTTCAAATCTTGAGAGACGTTCATGAAATAATGGTCTTCTCTTCATAATAGGAATTTCTTCACTTGAAGTTTTGAGAGATTCTTCATACTTGGACCACGACTTCTTCATTTTTCTCCAATCATTATTTTGGACTTTGATATACAATGATCCGCCTCCTTTTAGAACTTGGATCTATTTATCCTCATACCTTGTTAGGGCCTTTTTGGATAGATTTCTCCATGATCTTTACGGGAGTATTTGCTTTTCGTTGTGTGTCTCGATCCTTCATATTGATCTTTGATAAATGATTCTTCACATCACTTTTGGATCTTTAGCAACAAAATGTAGCCCTCATGCCTTGTTAGGGCCTTTTCGGACTCGCTAATCTTCGCATCCCGCTTCAATAAGTTATGCCTTGGCTATGAACTCTAATTAATACCGAGCAACTTTTAAACGATCTTGGGCTAGAAGCTAAGTAACTTTTAAAATCGTACGACCTTACTTATTGCAGATAAATTTATTAACAAGCGATGGGAGAATAGGCTTATAATCAACTCACATAAATTCACGAAAGAATACAAAACTTATAATTGACTCTATCATCTCTCGTCCTCCACAGTTTATAATCTCAAGAAATGAGACTCGTGGATGCTTAGCCAATTAAATCAAAGTTTTGGGTTTTCGAGTCATCTATAGGATCTTGCAAACTCTTAGACTTTTTCAAGTTTAGAATTCGCATTTTATAGTTCCCTTGATAAACGACTCTCTAGGATCAATTATAGGAACTTGCGAAAAGTACTTGTTCTTAACCCGTGAGAGTTAATACTTTCGTGTTTTAAAGTTCCCTATATAAAAGCCTAGCAAAACTTGACTTAAACACGTTAAGGATACAAGCTAGAGTAAACTTAGATAAGTAAACTCGGGTTGAGTCAAAAGATTCACAACGTTGAAAATTAAAACCACTTTATTAAAATTTATTTAAGCAAAGAAAGAAAATAACTATAACAAGGGAAAAACTAATAGGCCAAAATAGATCAAAAATTTTGAAAAATGTCGAAAAATAAATTTTCCGGTTAAAATGAGGACAAATACAAGGAAAAGGCCACTTAACTTCGATAGAAGTCCC
Source organism: Glebionis coronaria (assembly GCA_025667525.1). NCBI lineage: Eukaryota > Viridiplantae > Streptophyta > Magnoliopsida > Asterales > Asteraceae > Glebionis > Glebionis coronaria. Next base: position 492,765 of record JANFOE010000201.1, on the reverse strand, counting down.
CCCTAACACTTGATATAAACATTGTCCTCAATGTTTAAGCATGTGGGAGTAAACTCCCCTACACTTAGGACATTGTGCACGTTATTTAAATCTTGCTAAGGAAGAGACGACCTAAGGAGATTCCTATTTTAATATTGAGAAATATAAAATAGTGAATCGAAAAGAGTTTAGGATAAAACCGGGAAGGCGGAAACACGGAATTACGGGTCGTCAAAAGTCATCAAGAATGGATCTTTGAAAGCTCGAATCCCTGCATGTGATTAGAAAGAAGACAACAAACAACATACTAGGGTCTCCCCCTACACTTACTATAAAAATAAGAGAAAAAGGATAGATACTTGGGTTGCCTCCCAAAAAGCGCTTGTTTTTGTTAACCGAGTCGTGAGCCTGACTCGAACTTGATTAGCATAGGAAGGAGCTTGAAAAACATCCACCGGGATCAAAGACATGGTTTTCGTCCATCAAATAGCACAAGCTTAAGGCGAACAAGGCAAGCCAAAGAAGAGTAGGCAGGGTTCCCTTAAGCAAAGATGGAGCACGGTGGGAGCAAAGGTGAAGAGGTGCAAGCATATCTCCAAAAGTTCCAAAGATTTTTCCTTTTATTTCATCAGATGGATACTGAGATGGCTTAAAAAGTGCAATACCGGGATCGAACACCTTTTCCTTTAGGGAAAATAACACTCAGGCTCAGCAGATCTTGAAGAAGATCCGATCATAAATCTCGCAATCTCATCCTCAGAAGGAGGATAGAGAGGAGTTAAGACATAATGCTGCTGATATCGGTGTCGGCCGGCTTCTTCTCCTTTAAAGCAGATTTCTTCATATCGAAAGTAGGATAAAGACCATAATCATCAAAGTCTAAAGGAGGAGCATCACTCTCATGAGGGAAGTATGTATTGAGAAAAGTAGAAAAGTCTTCCTCAAATGAGTAGTCATCCAAAGTAGGATTAAGCATGGTTAGCGGAGGATCTTCATTATGTGAAAAATCACTCGAAAGAGTATCGTCCTCATCAAAATCATCATAAGTGGATATATCTGGATACTCAGAAGTAAAATCATCATAATCATTCCCATCGGAGCTAGAATCATAAGCATCATAGATCGGTGGAGAGTCATAAATTTGTGGAGGATCAGAATTGGAGAGAGAATCATCCACATCATCTTGGAACAGTGGATTATCATAGCAAGAGTCGAATAGAGGATTGTTGTAGACGACAAAATCATCAAGCACATTAATCATATTCGCCGATTCTCTTCCATAGGATTTGTTTGTGATCTTCCCCATTTCAAAAACTTGTGCATCATTCCCGACCCTTAAGATTAACTTACCTTCGGCAACATCGACAAGAGCTTTTCCGGTTCTCAAGAATGGCCGACCAAGTATTAAAGGAATACAAGGGTCCATTTCATAATCAACAACAATAAAGTCGACCGAAAAAGTGAAGGTGCCAACTTTAATGAACACATCTTCGGCAATACCAACGGGGTAAGCGAGAGTGCGATTTGCAAGCTCAAGAGTCATCTTCGTTGGTGTAAGGTCGGGTAATGATAACTTTTTCCAAACACTTAAAGGCATCAAATTTATACTTGCCTCGAGATCGGCTAAGGCAGTAAATTCTTCGGTTTGGTTAAAAGTACATGGTAGCACAAAACGACCGGGATCTCCAAGTTTTTCCGGAAGTTCTTTAAGAAGGATTTCAGAGCAATTTTCATTCAAGCGAGTATTAACAAACTCGGCCATCTTCTCCTTCTTATTAAGAAATTCCTTAAACATCTTGACAAATTGTGGCATTTGGGCAAGAGCTTCAACAAGGGTAAAGGTGACGGTTATGCCGGCAATCTTGTCCAAAAAGTTAGAAACTTGAACGTCATTCTTAGTCAAAATTCTAGCCTTGTCGAGTCGAGAAGGGTAAGGAATGCTTGGGTTAGGTGGTGGAGGTGTAGCAGGTGAAGGTTGACATGTTGAAGGGTTAAAGGTGGAAGGTGGGGTTGGTGAAGGATTCTTCTTGGGTGCTTCTTCATGACGAGGCGGAGACGGTAATGGTGAACTAATACTAGGTGTGGGAGTAGTAGGGATAAATGGTGGTGGAGGAGGTGTAGATGGAGTAACTGGGGGTGGGATAGATGGTCCTACTAAAGTTGCTCCACTACGGGTAGTAATATCACTCACATTCGCTCTCGGGTTGGTGACGGTGTTTGAAGGTAGAGAGCTCGTAGTAGAGGGTTGAGTGGTGGGTAAGAAACTAGCCAGCATATTCTTCAAATCATTCGTTTGATTGCTGAAGGAGGATTGTATATCATTTCGAAGCTCGGATCTAATTTCATTACCTTGCTTAGTGATATCCCCTTTCAAATTGATAATTTGCCTTTGCAGATTCTTAATTTGCTCTCCTTGGGTTCTCATTAAAGCTTCAACATCTTGATTGATGGGTGGGGCTTGTTGAGTGGGTGGGTGATAAGGATTAGAATCTCTAGGTGGGATTTGGTTGCTTCTAGTGTAGTTGTTGTTGGGATTGTGGTTTTGAGGAGAAAAATCGGGTGAAAGGTAGTTGTTCGGCCGGTAACTTAGCAACTTTAGATCCCCTTGAGGTCGGGATTGGTAATTTTCCGGTGAATAGTTACCATAAGCCGCATACACGTTTTCCGGATTTCCTTGAGTAGAAGGACAATCAGTGTATGAGTGTGGACCGCCGCATGTCTCACAAGAATTTGCTACAGCTTGAACTTGTTGTTGTTGGTTGGTAGCGATGAGCAAGATATTTTTGTTCATTTCGGCCATCATGCGGGTGAATTCGGTCATATCGGGGTTTGCTGAAGTAGAAGAAACATTGACTCTCGGGTTGTTCCTTGAAGAAGCGGAGGAATCCCAATTTTTTCGATGAGTAGTCATGTTCTCAATAAGCTCTCTACACTCCTCGGGTCTTCTTTTCATAAATGTGCCACCGGCGGCTGCATTAATCGTATCACGATCACAAAAAGGCAAACCGTTGTAGAAAGTATCAATTAAGGTAACGGGGAGCATGTTGTGGTTTGGACATCGATCGATCAAAACATTATATCTTTCCCAAGCATCAAAGAGAGATTCATCGGGTTCTTGCATGAAACCGCTGATTTGATTTCGAAGGCTCGTGACCATGGATGGTGGAAAGTAGCGCGACAAAAATCGTTGAGTCATGTCGTCCCAAGTATGAATGGAATTCTTCGGGAGACGATCAAACCATTTTTTGGCGTGGTGTGATAAAGTATGTGGAAAGAGTTGAAGGCGAAGGACATCCATAGTAGCACCGGGCAACTTCATGCTTTGAGTAATAGTAATGAATTTGTCGAGGTGCTTGTTGGCATCATCATCCGGTATTCCGCGAAATGGATTAGTTTGCACTTGTTGGATCATGTGATGCTTCAACGAAAACTCCGGAGCCGTGATTTGCATCGGCGCAATCGGTCCTCCTCGTCCAAACATTTTGGGTTGACAAAGCTCCTCCATTGTCCGAAGATCGGGATGTGGAAGAACATTGTTGTTGTTATTTTTGAGGTGTGGTGGATTATTGTTGTTATTCACACCTGCCATAGCTAAATCTTCACGACTCTCGGGCTCTGGATAAGTTGAAGATCTAGTACGCATACACCTGCAAAAGCAAAAGAAAAAGATACAAAGCAATAGAAAATATATATACATTATAAAAATAAAAATAAAATCTTTTTGGATTTTTGAAAATTTTTAATTTTTATGGATTTTTAACAATTTTTCTAATTTTTATGGATTTTTGGAAATTTTTAAGCAAGAAAATAACGTTCACGAGTGAACGGATCCCAAAATGCAACGCGTCTCTCACAGAAAACCGTTAAAATTTACGAAAAGAGCCGACAGCGGCGCCATTTAATACGTGTTTTTTTACCCAGTATAAAAATTAAGTTCGTTGAAGTGGTCTAATCGAATTGATTTCCGGTTCAAAATGTGACTCAATTGTCTTTGGTTAAGAAAAATATTTGTCGTTGTAGTTAAATTAAAAGTGCAAAACTTTAAAGTAAATGGCGGGTAACTAAATCTAAAACTAATTAAAACTTAAATGGTGCAATATTAAAACTTTTAAAGAAAATAAATCAAATGACAGAAAATTAAAGCGTGACGAAAAATTAAATTGACAAGGTAAATAAAATGTGAACTATAAAATTAAACTAAGAGAAAAATAGCGGGAAAAGTAAATGCTTGAAAATAAAACAGAAAGTAAACAAAACCTGAGCCGGGATCCAAAATACTGTCACTATTCGGAATACCCAACAAAGTATGCTTATCCGGAATAATTATAGGCAATTTATCCGGAATCAAGAAAATAAACTTATCCAGAATCCCCTTCTCGTAATTATCCGGAATATTGTCACCTTATCCGGAATAACCTAGTTCGAAGCTTAATCCGGAATAACTTCCAAATCCTTTATCCGGAATCCTTGTCAAACAGCTTATTCGGAATAGTGTACCCTGCAGCTTATTCGGAATAATCTAGATGCCTTTATCAGGAATATTTTCCAGCAGCTTATCCGGAATCCCTGATGAGTGCTTATCCGGAATATGGAGTTAAACTCCTTATCCAGAATAAATCCTCAGTCGCATATTCGGAATCACTTTCTGAATACTATCCGGAATATCACACCCAAAATCCTTATCCGGAATAAATGCTGAGTGTTTTATCCGGAATATGTAATCCCCTGTTTATCCGGAATAACCTGACCTTGGCCCTTATCCGGAATATTGTTCCACTCTTTATCCGGAATAAACCCAACAGATGCTTATCCAGAATCAACTTGTGCAGACTATTCGGAATACTAGGGTTGGAGGCTAAGTTCGGAATAATAGGGTTTACCAAACCCGGATAACTACTAAAATCAAATAAGCTCAAAACTACAAATAAGCTAAACACAAATAAGCACTAATCTAAAAGTTTAACCAAAACACTTTTAAGAAAAAACTATTAAACCAAATTTAAAAACTTTTAAGAAAACTAAATGATAAAAATATTAAAAATCAACTTTTTATAAAAATTAACTAATAAACACTTGATTAAATTTAAGAAAAACACAATAAGCTATAAAATCAATAAGTTAACAAGATCAAAAACATAAAAGCATAACAAGTAATCAAATAAGAATGACAATAAGATAAATAGCACAAAGATTAAGCAAAACAAGAAAGGTAGAATGAGAGATTAAAATAAAAACTTGATTAACATTAAGATTCAACAATTAAAGTAAAGACAAGAATTAAAAGCTTACAAATTTAAGGTGCGAGACAAGTAATTAAAGGTGCAATTAAGTAAATGTGCAAGTAATTAAAGATGGAAGAACTAATGTGTCAAATTAGCCAACAACTCCTAATGACATATTAGGAGTCTATTTATAGGGGATTAGGAAAGACTAAGCATGTGTTGGTTATTCTTCTTCTTCACGTCTTTTCGTCTTCTTAATTCTTCGACTTTTTCGACTTTGTCTCGGGATTAATAAACTCGTCTTGTAATTTCTTCATTAATTTAGACTTGAGTTCTTCGGCTTTTAGTAAACTTCCATCTTCAGACTTTTTTCTTCGATAAATCTTCAGAATTGGTCTTGGACTTCCGTTCTTTTAGCACTCTTGATCTTTCGACTTCGTCTTTTGTCTTTTTCTTCGATAAAAGCCCGTGAAAGTCCGTGTTTTCCTCCCTTTTCACATTTTGATCCTAAATCACAACTAAAACACAAACCACGCATAATTCCGACATTTAAGACATAAAATACACGTTTTGGCTTGGTTATTATTGTAGTTAAGTGATAAAAAGATGGGTGTTTACACACCTATCAATATGTTGCAACCTACCTGCCAAAGAAAGATACTTAAATCCGCCAATCATTAACCCTGCTCTCCAACTTTTCCACAAGGACTTTACAGTCCCTATAAAGAAGTCGAGAAGATATAAGTGGTACACCCAAATATAGAACGGGGAGTTGCCCTTCAGCAAACAGCAGCAGATTAAGAATACTAGTCTTCACCGTAGGAGAAACATTGCAGAAGAACGCAATACTCTTAGGGATACTAGGAACAAGGCCAGAAACATTCTTAAACTCATCCAAAGCATCCATAATAACACGTACCGACTGAAGATAACCATGCGTAAACAAGAATAAGTCATCTGCAAAACAAAGATTAACAATAGAATTCTTCTCACACCGATAGTGATAATAAAATTCCTCAGCATCACGCACACGTTTCCTTAAAATAAGCGTTAACACCTCCATGACAAGAGTGAATAAGTAAGGTGATAACGGATCCCCTTGACGCATCCCTCTTTTACCATGAAACCAGCCATGAATATTCCCGTTAATACAAATAGAATACGATGTAGACGTAACACACACCATAATCCATTCAACCATAGTATGAGGAAATCCGAAACCAATCAGAACAATACGAAGGAAACCCCAATCAACCGTATCATATGCTTTCTGAATATCAACCTTAAAAGAACACCTGGGCGGCCCACTTCGTCTATGATAGTTACACATAAGCTCCTGAGTTAGAAGTATATTATCCGATATTCGTCGACCCGGAACAAAAGCAGATTGATTAATACTAACTAACTCACCAAGATCATCCTTGATACGATTAGCAATAATCTTACTAATGCACTTAAAAAGCACATTACAGCAAGATATAGGACGATAGTGAGTAATCTTTGCAGGAGTAGACACTTTCGGAATCAAAGCAATAAGAGTATGGTTAATTTCCTTAAGTAATTTACCATTAGCGAAAAACTCCCAAATAGCACAAATAACTTCGCCACCAACAATATCCCAAGCCTTCTTAAAAAATGCAGGCGTGAAACCATCAGGACCTGGGGCTTTATCATCACCCATAGAGAACATAGCCCCTTTAATTTCATCATCCGAAATAGCCCATATCATAGCATTATCTTTCTGAGCATCCAAAATACTAGTAAACAAGTTATGACTATCAAGCGGTACAGTCATACCTTCCAACCCCATAAATTGTTCATAGTGTGTGACAAAAGCATTTGGAACATCATTACCTTCATGAACAACATTAGAACCATCCATGACCATGTCAATGCGATTCCTAGCACACTTACTTTTAACAACACGATGAAAATAGGCCGTGTTAGAATCACCCTCATGAAGCCAGTCAATCTTAGATTTTTGTCTCAAGAATCGTTCTTCATCAAGTGTAACCTCCTTAAACGCAAGGAGATAATGCGCATGAATCTCCCGTAGTTCAGGATCATTAGGGTCACGATCAATAACTTGTTGCGCCACGTCAAGATCCAACCGAATACACTTAACCCGTTCATGTAGATTGCCATGCTCATAGAGAAGCTTACGAAACGGAGATTTAAGACCCTTAAGGCGCTTAACAACTCTAAACATAGCACATCCCTGAATAGAAAAATTCCATCCATTCGCAACAATGCCCCGAAACCCTTCTTTAGAAACCAAAAAGTTTGAAAACTTAAAAGGTTTAGGTTTAGGTCTACTAACCACAGGAATTCGAAGCACACAAAGAGAATGATCCGAAATCCTATAAGGTTGGAAGACAGCAAGGGAGTTAGGGAATGCGTCAATATATGCGATATTGCACATAACACGATCTATCTTTTTTAGAATACCATCACCACCCTTAGGCTTCTGATTCCATGTGAAATGTAACCCCGTAGCATTAGCATCCATTACTTCCATCTGTTGAACACATTCTTTAAACTCACGCATAGCAATATTCGGCTCATAGCCACCAAACGAATGATCCTCCAGATTGAGTGCAGCATTAAAATCCCCAAGCAACACCTATGGTTTATCACGTATAAACGTGGCATGTGCCACTAAATTAGACCATAGAACACGCCTATGAACATAGTAATTAGCCGCATACACAAAGGAACAAAATATGGTTTTAGAATCAGCTCTAGTGTTAACTTGATAATGAACGACTTGGGGAGTTTGCGCCATCTCCATAACATCAACAACATCATCATTCCAACCAAGAATGATCCTAGTGCCTTTGGAACAAAGACCACCATTAGACGTCCATTTCCACCTACTACACACCTTTCGACAAGTATCATAAACAATAGAAACATCCACATGAGACTCCAGAATAGCACATACACTAAGATTATTCTCATTTACCACCTGACGAACCTCCTTTTGTTTAGGGGCGTGATACAAACCCCTAATATTCCATGAAGCCTTACTAAACATTAGAAACATTTAGAACGGAGTGCTTGCCCCTGAAGTGAAATTATTAAACAGATTTGCAGTTTCATCATACACCATCTCAACAACCTCATCATCATCATCCAACTCCTCCCCTCCCTCGTTAAGACCAGATAATGACTCATATAGATTATAAGTGGACACTGGAGTCGAAGTAGGAAATGACTTATCTCCAAAATTACTGCTCGAGGTAGCAGCAAAAGGAGGAGGCATAGCAGAACTAGAGACCGCAGTTGTCTCCTTAATACTAGAGTCACCCCGAACACCTTTACCTTTTTCAGACGATGTAGTAGCTGGGGCCTTGGGACGAAACTCAAAACCCTTTGGGTTATTCATTCCTGGATGATTCTGCTGTGCATTCATATTCCCAGTCCCTTTATTACGCTTACGATTATAAACCATTTTAAAACCATCTGTAGGAGCTGCCACATTTGTAGGAGCAATAACCCTCTTAGGACATTGTTCACAAGAATGCCCAAACGTTTTACATGTTGCACACCGAGGAGGTTTCCATTAATATTCCACTCTAATAGTCTCTTTCATAAAACCATCTCCAACTAACGAAGTAATTCCAATAGTAAGAGACTCCTTGAGTTCATTCTCTGCATCAATCTCAACCAAACATCGAGCAAAACTACTCCTACCCCAAGAGTCCTTACACGTAGCATCAGTAAACGAATCAAGCATAATAGGTTTTGATGTCCCATATTATTTAGATGATTATAAATAGAAAACAAATGAAAAGAGATGGATTCCTAGAGAGAGAAAGTAGTGAGAGAAAGTAGAGAGAGAAGTGATTTTAACTTGGTGAATATTAGATTAAGAAAGAAATTATATACAAATGACCATCCACCCTCCTAACATGCTAGGAGGGTAGTATATATAGTCCACCCACATGCGGGCTTTAATGGGCTATATATTGGGTCGAGCTTGTCTTTTGGACTTTAATTAGTTTAAATCCAAGCCCGTGAACCACGACTATTTAACTATCTATTACAACGTTCTAATAAATATTACAATATAAACCTATGACCAAACATTCTTGTTTGACTCAATATTCTGAGGCTAACAATCTCCCCCAATGTGAGGTCATTCCTTTTCGACATTTGGATTCCAATGGAGATTTATGAATTTTGTCATAAATGAGTCTTGAACGTGTAATAGTAGTGTTGTTCCTTCATGTTGTGATCTTTGAGCCTTTGTCGTTGTCTTTTTGACTTTGTCTTTTATCTTGAGATCTTCAAATCATCATTGACTTGTCTTTGCCATCTTGCGTTCTTGTATCTTTATCCACATGCTCACACTTTTAATTGTTGAATAAGTCTTTGGGCATGAATATGTGGTTTTGAATCTTTGACTTTGCTGAGTACATCGTGACGCCACCTTCTCGAGACAAAACATAGACACGGACCGAATGGCTTTGACATTCGTCCTAATCGGTAGCGTTTTACCTCCGGTCGGTGAAGACCGTTATACGATATTAAATACCGTACCTGTGATTAGGTAGATTCAATTAAGAATCTCCTTGACAGGGTTTCGCGGCTGTACTGGTCGTTCTCTTTACTCGACCGTCTCAAAGCAATACTGCGAACATAAAGAGTGAATCAATTGGATAAATATCCGCTTGATTAAGGTCGTCAATTCAAATTCCTGGAACAAGTTTGATTCATTAAGAATCTTACCATTGTTGCTTTCCAGTTGACACAAGTTTGATTCATTAGAATCTCACAAGTCACCTACCGTAGCGCTGTTTGATGTTGACGCTAGAAGGATTTCCATTCGTCACTGTGAATATTAATAAATATCACTCTGAAAGTTCTGGCAAGACCATAAAGATATAGCGTAGAAACCTGAAACGAGTTTGAATCAATTCAGAATCAAACCACTGTTGCTTTTCAGTTTTACATATGTTTAATTCATAAAGAATCTTACACATGACATACCGCAGTGCTGTTTGATGTTAACACTGGAAGGATTTCCACTCATCATTGTGAATACTAAGTAGTATCACTCTGAGTGTTCTAGCAATATCACAAGGATATAACGTAGGACTCTCTTGATCTTCATCCGTGTGTCCTAACGAGATTTGATTGATCTCTTAGCTCTAGACTCGATTTGTGCACTTTTAGTGTCGGAGGCTGGAGCAGATGCCACCTATTCAGTATCAACAGTCTCGGAGTGAGAAAGTCAATAGAAGTCATGTTGATCTCCGTGATAATAAAACAAACTTCTTTTGAGAGAAGCCTGAGTAGCTAGGAAAGGATTGTGCTTCACATCACTGGGTCCATGATGAGTTTGTCTTCATGATGAGTTGACCCGGTTTCTGCCTAAGTTGTATGGAGGGCTTGTTTCTTTACACCCTCTATCCTTACATTTCTTTTTCATTCTTCAACCCCTTCAATGCTTACCAAGACATCATTACTAGCACCTTGTTGTGATTGTTCCAGTGCTAGCATCAGTACTTAGTCGGCATTCAGCTACGTTCACATTCTACTCCATCTTTCATAAGGACTTCTAATAATCTATTGGATTGTCCCTGGGAAGATCCCTCTGGTTCTGGTTGGATCATAGGACTTAAACCTAACCACCCTTTTGACACCAATAATGTCGTGAATTAAAGATGTTGTGGGTACTTGATCGTAACCATGAGTGCTTGAGTCTTTAGATCACATTTTAATCACATTTTCTCCCCTATCTCTAATATATAAAATCGTATGATATTAGAGATACCAAATTTGATTAAAATATATTGTAAAAAATAGTCTTGAAAACTTTCGGGAGAAAAATGTGTCAAACGTAGCATGAATTTTGGAACGCTCCCCCTCAAAAATTGATCCAACTGAATTGTCATTTCGAGGATATGATCCATATTAAACTTTTGAGGATAGGAGTTGTTGAACACACAATTTTTGAAAGATTTTGAATATTATTGAGAAATTCTTGAAAAAAATTGTGTTCAACGCTTTTTGAAAAATCAATTTTTTTTGTCGAAAAGGTTTTTCTAAAGCATAAACTTGAGTTCATAGACTTTGAATGTCTTGACGAATCCACTCAAGTGTAAGAAGATTTAACTTCTTTTGCTGAGGGTAAGAGCACGAAATCATACACTCCCCCGTGAATATTGATCCGGGTTGCAATCTGAAAGTGATTACAAGCCATTGTGTTGAGCTCAAAACGTTGAATGTTTTGTGACAAGCTCAACCCGAGATAGATTGCTCTACCCGTTGTTTGGAAATATTGTCCAAAATAGACAATTTCCTTTATTAAAAGAAGAAATGACATGTTCTGAAAAATATTTACAACTTTCATTCGAGCTTTATGTACACACCCGTGTCGTTATTGAGCGACATTTGTAGGTACGTCCATATTATCGATACTGAAAGACGTGTCGAGAAGAATATTTTTGTATTATCAAAGATTTTTAATTATGTATTTTGCTTTTTCATTAATATTTACAGATAGATGTTTGATAGGTGAATCAAGCAGGCTTCTTTGCCAGAATCTCCAGTTCTGCTGGAGTCAAACATCTCATACCAATTTGCCTAAAAAGATACGCAAACCTCTCTTTCGAAAGGGCTTTTGTAAACAAGTCAGCTAATTGGTAATCAGTTCCAACAAAGTATAATTCAACAATACCCTTTTCAACTTGTTCCTTAATGAAGTGATATCTGACATCAATGTGCTTCGTGCGGGAATGCTGTACCGGATTGCAGGAGATGGCTATGGCCGACTTTGAGTCACAGTACATAGGTACTTTATCAAAATGGAAGCCATAATCCGTGAGTTGTGTTCTCATCCAAAGAACTTGAGCACAACACGCAGATAGAGACACATACTCCGCTTCGGCTGATGAAAGTGACGTGCAATCCTGCTTCTTGGAAGACCATCCCACAAGCTTGTCTTGACCTAGAAATTGTGCACCACCAGAAGTACTTTTTCGTGTATCAAGATACCCTGCATGATCAGAATCTGAATAGGCCGTTAGAAAGAAGCCGGTTTCCCTCGGATGCCAGAGTCCCATGTGAATGGTATTCTTAAGGTATCGAAAGATCCGTTTAACCTCCTTAAGGTGCTTTTCAGTGGGTCGTGGTTGATATCGTGCACAATAACATGTAGCATGATGTATATCAGGTCTGCTTGCTGTCAAGTACATGAGGGACCCGATAATGGAACGATATCTCGTTTGAATTATGGGTAATCCCTCCAAATCAGCATCTAGGGATGTGGTTGATAATGGTGTCCCAACGGGGTCACATGATGTCATACCATGCTTTGTGATTATCTCTTGGCAATACTAGCTTGGTTAATGAAGATACCACTTGGGGATTGGTGAACTTGAATTCCTAGAAAGAATTTTAGTTTGCCCATCATAGACATTTCAAATATGCTGTGCATTACTTTTTCAAACCATTTTGAAAGTTTTGGGTTTGTAGACCCGAAAATAATGTCATCAACATAAATTTGCACAAGCAAAATGTCATCCCCATATTTATAAGTGAACAAAGTTAAATCAATGGAACCTTTTGAGAAACCTTTGGAGACCAGAAATTTCGAGAGCTCGTCGTACCACGCCCTTGGAGCATGCTTGAGTCCATAAAGTGCTTTGTGGAGACGATACACCTTGTCAGGATAATGAGGATTGACGAATCCTTCCGACTGCGTGACATAAACTTCTTCCTTCAAAGGACCGTTAAGAAACGCCGTCTTTACGTCCATTTGATAAACGATGAATCCCTTATGTGCAGCATAAGCAAGGAAAATCCTGACCGCTTCCATTCGAGCTACTGGTGCAAATGATTCTTCAAAATCAATACCCTCTTTCTGTCCATACCCTTTAGCCACTAGCCTAGATTTATTCTTGATGATCGTGTTCTCTTCATCCATCTTGTTTTTCCAGATCCATCGAAGATTTAATGGTGTTACATCGTATGGTCTGTCAACAAGTTCCCAGACTTTAAGTCTTTCAAATTGTTGAAGTTCATCCATCATCGATTCAATCCACGCATGATCAGCTATGGCTTCTTTGATGTTTTTTGGTTCAGCTGAACTCACAGCGAGTGCGAACATACAAACATCGCCATCGGTGTTGAGCTGTCTTCTTGTGCGAACGGGTTGTGAAGGGTTTCCAATTACATGAACCAAAGGATGATCTCGGGTCCAATGATGTGTTGAAGGATGTCGTTGGTAGAATGTATGCATATTTGACGGATCAACATGGCGAGTAGAAGACTCTCCAGTTTCGTGTACCGGTGTACCGAATGGGTTGATAAATTCGTCTTCGTCAGATAATGCATCGTCTGCTTGATTTGTGTTCTCTGGACCAATGACAGTAGTTGTGGATGGTGTAGGATCGATTGTTGAAGTGATATTCTGAGGAGGTAAATCTGCAGCAACCCGTGTTGAAGTAGATGAAGTTGGATCCGGTTGTTGACGATGATCAGTATCATCATACTTATCATGAGTGACAGCGGAAGACTTCGATACAACTTGTTTCTCACCCTTGAAATATTCATCATACATTGGTCCATATAACATTTCCAACTCTTCAATGGTCGTGTCGACTGTCATATCATCTCTAGGAACATGTTCTGGAACCAGCGTTGAACTTGACGGTTCATTGATGTGTTCTTGAGTTCTGATTTTCGTGCGGTTGTGAACGAAAGTCGTTTGTCGTTGTGGATCGGGACTTAAACTGTTTTGTTCAAGTTCCATTTCTTTTAATTCATCAAATCGGATGTGAATAGTCTCGACTATCAATTTTGTTCTCTTGTTGTACACTCTATATCCTTTAGACTGAGTTGCATATCCCACAAATTTTCACCATCTCGAATAATGTAACAGGTACATCCAAAAACATGAAGGTGTTTGAGTGAAGGTTTTCGATCATGAATTATGTGATATGGTGTCTTTTCGTGTCTTTGGATAATTAAGGAGCGGTTTTGTGTGTAGCATGCGGTTGACACGGCTTCGGCCCAAAAGTATAGTGGAAGTTTTAAAGCGGATAATAATGTTCGAGCAGCTTCAACCAAAGTACGGTTTCGTCTTTCAACAACGCCGTTTTGTTCGGGTGTTCGAGCAATAGATGTTTCATGTTCAATCCCTTCGGCTTCAAAATACTTTCTCAGATTTGAATTCAAAAATTTTGTACCTCTATCAGTACGAACCACTTTAACTTGAGCTTGAAGACCACGTTGTATCAATTTAAGGAAGCTGATGAGAACGTTGGGTGTTTCGTCCTTGGACCTCAAGAAGTGAGTCCATGTGTACCTTGAGTAATCATCGACTATTACCAGAATATATTTATTTCCATTGATACTCTGAACACGCATGGGACCACACAGATCCATGTGAAGAAGATCTAACCGTCCTTTAGAGCTTGGTGTGGTCTTTGTTTTGATGCTACTTCGTTTAGCTTTACAAAGTTCACAAGAAGAACAAAGATGATCTTTGATGAATTTCAAGCTTGGAAGGCCTCTCACGATATCTTTCTTGGAAAGCAAGTTAATGGTATCAAAGTTGAGATGAGAAAGACGTTGATGCCATAACCATGCCTAAGTCGTTGAAGCTTTAGCCATGAAGCAAATTGTAGTTGATGAAGTTGTGTCTTGAAGTGAAATTGTGTAAAGTTCAGTACCCCGTGTACCGGTAAGTAAGTCATTCCCATCATAATCACGAACAAAACATGTCTTCTTTTTGAAAGCAACTTCCAAATCCGCATCACAGAAATGACCAACCGAGAAAAGATTGTGATTGAGCCCTTCGACGTAGTATACCCTTTTAATCGTGATATGTCCCTGAACCAAATCTCCATATCCTAGGATCGGTGCAAATTGATCATTTCCGAATCGGACCGTACCCAGGAACTTCTCCACGAAGTTAATTAGAAGCTTGAGATTCCCCGTCATGTGCTTCGTGTATCCGGAGTCCAGTATGAAGAGAATTATTTGTATCACTCGCAGAAGAGTTAGAACACGATGGAGCAATTGCTAAATTGGATACCACAGTAGTTGTGATAGTAGAATCATTAGTGTCCTTATCAACATTTAAAGGCAAACTAACACTCGTTTTCACATTTTCTGTCCTAGCTTTCGGCATCCATTTATATCCGGGAGGACATTGATTAGCAAACCACCATTTCCAAGACTTGCTAGCAGACTCATATAATTACTTAATTTTGATTCTAGGATTCTTAGTGGTGGAGTCTGATGCATTACTTTTCTTAGTGGGGGTAGCACCAGAATGGTTCACTTTGCGTTTGGGTTTACTAGCTCTAATAGGCATCACACCTTGCTTCTTAGTTCTAGTATCTATGCCTTTGACTTTATTCATAGCACACATAGAATGATTAGCATTAGCACACTTGCCACATTTGACACAACCAAATTTCACATTCATAGCATTCAAATCATTCACATCATTCATATCGTCATTACATGCGATTACAGACTTTTTATTCTTAAAAACATTCAAATTCCTAGGGTGTGCTTCTACTTCCTTCATCTTCCCTTGATTCTTGTGTTTCCAGACCTTATCATTCACTTGAGTGCTCTTAAGCTGAGGTCAGCTAAAACTAGTAGTGGAGACTATTCATGTAGTAGAAGACACATGAATATTAGTGTTTCTAGAAGTCTGAGGCGATTGAATAACTTTGTTTGTGGGCTTAGTGGTCATTCTATACATCCCTGGTTTAATCACATTATTGTGCTTAACGTTTGCTGCTATGGCATTCCTTATGAATTGATTTTGTGGTAACCTTTCCTTTCCATCTATTTTGGGGGCAAACACAGGTTTTGCAAACGAGGAATTTGATAAAGCATATGGTTTTCCCAAGATAGAGGATCTATTCACTTTAGAATCATTGGGTTGTCGAACAACAGGTTTCTTAATGCTAGGTTCCACGATTTTCCCACCCATTTGAGCAACGAGTTTCTGCAACTCTGCTATCGCTCTGTCCCTGTCTTGTAACTGAGCTTTCAACCCTTTAATTTCAAAATTCTGTTCATTCATTTCTCGAAATGTTTGGGAAAGTTTTTCTTGCAATTTATTATCATGTGGAAAACTACCAACGTCTTTTTTCAAAGCAAGTTCAAGTGTATGACAATGTTTTTGAAGGAAATCAGTTTTGTGTTGAAGTAACTCAAAAGCCTTTTTATCAACATTTTCTTTACGTTTCAAAAGCTCAATTTCAAGACGTCACATTCTTTTCTTTTATCAAGATATTGGCATGCAACTTCAGAATATTCATCAATATCAGCACAAGATGTAAAATAAGCACACATAACATCGTTAGAAACACATTCTTGCAATAGTAAATCATATTCATCTGAAAAATCAGTCTTCTTCATTTGAAGATCTTCAATGTGTTTCTCAAGAGATTTAACATATTTTAAATCATCATACATTTCAGTCCGAATGAACTCCTCAAGTTGAAGAACAGTTTGTTTAATCAACTCCGTGTTAGGAATTAAGAGTTCTTTCACAAGCAAGGTAATATCTTGAGGAATCAGACGTGTCCACTCAGCATTTTCACGTTTCGCCCAGTCTCTTTCAACAATGGATTTAACATTATCTATGTGGTGTTTCATAATACCTAAAGTTTCCTACTCTTGCTTTTAGATTCATCTAGAGGGAGGTAGTTTATGTATTTGTAAACATTAGATTTCTTAGGGGCAAATGCTTTCTTCCATTGAATTCTCTTTTGTTTGCATTCTAGAAACACTTCCTCACGAGTTTTCTGAGTTTGTTTGTTGAAAAGACCATAAAGACTATGTTGGGAATAAAATATAGCCAGCCCACTTGAGCGCTGACAAGAGTAAAAAAAGCATTGATAGGAAGAAAACAAACGCTGACAGATCAAGCGTTGACAAGAAGAAGTCAAGCGTTGATAGGTTGAAGACAAACACTGATGGAAAGATTTAGTCTACACGTATATTGTTTCTAGTTTGTTTCTAGTAAAGATAAGTTCAACATTGTATTTTCTATAATTATCTTTACCTAGAATAGTTGATACGTAGACTCTTGTACAAGGCTTCTTATGTATATAAAAGAAGACCTTTAGGTTAAGTTTCATAATAAGTTTTCATAGAAAAAACACTTTCATTGTAAGCAAGTTTGTTATCATTAATCAAGTGAAAGTTTGTTTACATCTTTGTGTGTTCTTGTTTAAGTGTTAATTCCGCATAACACTTAGATTACTTTATACATATACAAAGGTTTCTCTACGTGTATAACTTGATCTAATCTCGTATACACAAAGCTAAATCGATCTAAGTTTGGGATCAACAAGTGGTATCAGAGCTTGTAGAGAAACTTTTGATCTTAAAGAACACAAGAACCCTAAAATCACCAAAACCCTAATTTTCACAAAACCCTAAAAATATCATGTCCAATCTAGAAGTTAACCCCTCCTCCTCAAACCCTAGCATCAATATTCCCATGCTTGATGCAAACAACTTTGAACTATGGAAGTTCAACTTTGAGCAATATCTGGGGATCTATGACTACACTCTCTAGGAGATTATTGAATATGGAAACACATTCAATAAAGCTCAAAAGATTGCTAATGCCATTGCTACAAGATCAGCTGTTGCTGGATGTTTAGAAGAAGATAAGAAAGAAAAACCTGATGATGGTAGAGCTGTGTCTGCTGAAGACATAGCAAAGAAAAGGGTTGATATGAAAACCATAAACATTCTGAAACTTTCTTGGTGACAAGAAAACCAGCATAAATACAGAGGTTATGAGTCTGCAAAAGACCTTTGGGCAGCTCTTGAAGTTGCATATGGTGGTAATGCTGATACTAAGGAAGAGAAGAAGAAGCAACTCATGCATGCGTATGCTGTCTTTAAGTCTCAACCTAATGAGAAGCTTAGCAGTGTTAGAAGCAGACTGCTAGACATTACAAACAAACTATCCTTCATGGGGACACAAGTTGGTGATGTTGACATCATTGCTACTTTTCTTAAAAGCCTTGGTGATGCGTGGAAGATTGAGGCAAGATCTATTCTTGCCAATAACACTCACAAAAGTTCTAATTTTGATGATATCTACAACAAACTGAGGTTGTTGGAGAATGAAACTCTTTTGGAGCATGGAAGTACGTCTACCAATAGCAACATGGCCTTTTTTTCACATAGTGAAGGCCAATTTGATCAGAAGGACTCTTACATGCACCCAGTTGCTGGATCTACATGTGTCAACGCTGGAACATACCCTGTCAACGCCTCACATTCAGAGCTGACACATACAAAAGTGACTCTCCAAGAGTTAAGCCTGCTAGTTTGGATCTGGATACTGTGTGTGCTTACATTGCTTCTTTGCCCAATGGTTCAGTGATTACATATGAGGACCTTGAGCAAATAAGTGATGAGCACTTGGAAGAGATGGATATAAAATGGAACATGGCTCTTGCAAGTATAAGAGCAAACAGGTGGAATAGGAGGTTTAAGAAGAAGATGACCTTTAATGCAAAGGACACTGCTGGATTTGACAAATCCAAGGTTGAGTGCTACAATTGTCATCGTATGGGGCACTTCATGAGGGAATGCAGATCTCCAAGAAGATCTGATGCTGGCAAACCCTCAAGCCAAATTGTTAAGGCTCAGGATCCTAAGGCCATGGTAGCAGTTCAAAAAATTGATGGTATTGGATGGGACTAGAGCTATTTGGCTAAGGATGGGGAAGAGGATAAAGCTTTGGTTGCTGAGATAGAAGAAGAAGAGCATGTTCATTATGCTCTCATGGCACACTCCTCTTCTTCATCAGATAATGAGGTATACGATGATGCTTTTTGTAGTAAGGGTTGTAGGTTAAATACTGAAAAACTTAACAAAGAGGTTACAAGATTGTTAAGTGATGTGAGTACTGAGAGATGCAAATTGTCTAACTATCAAATTGCTCTCACTCAAACTGAAAAGACAGGATCTGAGTATAAGAAAATGGAATTTGACTTAAAAGATAAAATAAATATCTTAAAACATGAGTTAAATGCTAGTAATGACGTTAGGAACATCATGGAAAGGGTCAATGGTGAGTTACAGGCTAAGTTAGATGAGGCTATCAAGAATAAGGATAATGTTGACCTTAAAATTCAGAGATTTGATAAGGCCTCACAAACCCTAGGTGAATGTGTAAATAAACAGAGGGATCCTAAGGATATGACTGGGATTGGGATGAAAGACTATACTGTTGTTCCACCACCAGCTGGGGACTTCTATGGTGTCCAAAGAAAGGACCTATCTTGGACTGGTTTACCAGAACTCCAAGGGGAGGAATTTATTCCTCCACCAAGAGTCATTACCCCAGTTGAAGAGTATAGACAAAAGTTGACTGACCTGAATGAATGGAAGAAAGCTAACCCTACCTTGTTTGTTAAGGGTGGCTTGTTGTGTGAAAATCCAAATGAGTCTACCCCTATTAAGGTAACAAACCCAATCACTGGCAAGACAGTTGACCTTGGCTCAAACACTGTTAGAAAACCTAGCATTAAGTATGCAACAATGTATAGAAATACTAGGTCACCAAAAAGCCAAGTAAGTGATAATGGAACAGGTTTCTTCTCTTCTAGACCTAGAGTTGTGTCTAAAAAGGCCTGTTACACTTGTGGTAGCTTTTCACATTTAGCATATAAGTGTGTCAACGCTTCCAAGGTCGACGCTGTTAAAAAGTCAAACGTTGCCAGACCAAAAACCTTTGTGGAGCAAAGTCCACAAGTTGTTAGAACAACCTCATTCTTCACTAGAGGGTCTAACACTCATGGACAAAGACCATTTCAAAAGACTAATACTTGGTCTAATAGGCAATGGGTTTCTGTAGCAAACCCTAGGTTCAACGTTGACAAGACAAAATCCAACGCTGACAGAAACGTGAACAGACCTAAATATTTGCAACCACAGGGTAAGGGGTCTAAAGCTTCTTCTAGCTTGACATGGAGACCTAAGAAAGATCAAAACCCTAATTCTAATGGGCTTTCTATGACCTGTAACAGATTTAATTATATTTCAAAGGTCATTACAAAACCAATTGGGGTTAACTGGGTGTTTCATCCAAAAAGGGATGAACAAGAGGTTGTTATGAGAACTAAGTTTGTTCTTGTTGAACAACCAGATGAATCCAAGTCTGCTAAGGCTTGGGTTCCTAAAGAAAACTAATTTATTTTCTTTATGTGCAGGGCATTCAAAAACAGGTCAATGATTATGGATATTGGGACAGTAGATGCTCTAAGCACATGACTGGGAAGGAAGATTATCTTACTAACTTCACTCCCATTAAGGATGGTGATAAGGTTTACTTTGGAGGCGGATATGGAACTATCACAGGCAAAGGAACTCTTCTCACCAAGAACTTGCATTTTGAAAACGTGTTTCTGGTAAAGGAACTTGATTACAATCTTTTTAGTGTATCACAAGTTTGTGATAACAAAAATAAAGTTCTGTTTACTGATACTGAATGCTTGGTGTTAAGCAAGGATTATAAAATCCCAGATGAGAAATATATTGACTATAGAACACCTAGACATAAAGACATTTGTAATGTAAATCTTAATGGGATTAGGATGAATAATAATATGTCATGTTTTTATGCTAAGCTTCAGTAGATGAGAGTAATCTATGGCACAGGAGACTAGGGCACATAAACTTTAAGAATATAAACAGGCTTGTGAGACTTAGCTTGGTTGATGGTTTGCCTGAAAAGGCTTTCCACAATGACCACTCTTGTGTTGCATGTCTTAAAGGCAAGCAGCACCAGGTCTCATTTAAGTCTAAACAGGTGTACTCTAGTTCTAGACCACTTCACTTGCTGTATATGGACCTCTTTGGTCCAACTAATATAGAGAGTTTGAATGGTAAATCATACTGCTTTGTCATCACAGATGACTTTTCTAGGTTTACTTGGACTTTCTTTTTAGCTATGAAAAGTGACACTGGTGATACTTTAATTGACTTTATTACTCAGATAGAGAAGAAAAATGGTAATGAAGTTAAAATGCTTAGAAGTAATAATGGTGGTGAGTTTAGAAATAAACTATTGGATGATTTTTGTGCCAAGAAAGGGATTACTAGGCAGTTTAGTGTTGCCAGAACCCCACAGCAAAATAGGGTTGCTGAGAGAAAGAATAGAACCCAAATTGAAGTAGCCAGAACTATGTTGGCTGATGCTCACTTTCCCATAGCTTTTTCGGCTGAGGCTGTGAATACAGCTTGTTATGTTTAGAATAGAGCATTGGTCAACAAGATACAGAACAAAATACCTTATGAGTTACTCTAGGGAAGGAAACCTAATATTGGTTTTCTTAAACCTTTTGGTTGTCATGTAGTTGTACTTGATACTAGTGATGCCTTAGGTAAATTTAGTGCAAAATAGTGATGAAGGCTACTTCATGGGTTATTCAGTGCAGAGCAAGGGATATAGGGTTTACCTTAAGAAGGAAAAAACGTATACTTGAGAGAGTACATGTTAGGTTTTTAGAGAGTAAACCTAGTGATCCTGAAAGTGGTCCAAATTGGTTGTTTGACTTGGAACCTCTATCTAGGACTTTAAATTATATGCCTGTCACTAATCCAGACATTGTGAAGGTAACTTCAAATGTTGTGGAAGAACAAGTTTTTGATGTTTCAGGTACACAGGTTAATGAAGAGGTTGGATCACAAGCAGACAAGTCATCTCCCATACAAGAGTATGTCACTATCCCCATATGGACATATGCTTTTGCTGTTGCTGCTGCTGGAAAGGAAAATGGTGGTCCCCAAGTACCACCAGTTAACAACATGCATGGTCCTTCAAGCACTGACAAAGGCAAATCTGGCGCTGACAGGACAAATTCAGGCGTTGATGGCTCAAACGTTGACAACAACATTTCAGGCGTTGATAACCTAAACGCTGACAACCAAGGTTCAGGCGTTGACAACACTTTTGAGCATCTTTTCTCTTCTACTTTTGAACAAGGTGAACCTTCCAATTTACATGAAGAGGTTCATCCTACTATTGATGGAAGAGAGTCTGAAGAAGATATTGGCAACATGGATAATGAAATTGAAGACAACAGACTTTTTGAGGGAGGAGTTCTCACTTCTACAATGAATAATCATCATCCTTATCAAATTATTGGGGATGTCATGACTCCTGTTCAGACTAGAAGATCTCATCAGAATCTTGGTGGATTCATTGCCAATATACACAAGAAGGTTGATACCCCTCTTGTTCAAGCATGTTTGTTTGCCTGTTTTCTGTCACAACAGGAACCCAAGAAGATATTTGATGCTCTCAAAGAACCAAGTTAGGTGGAAGCAATGCAAGATGAGCTTTACCAATTTGCAATTCAGGATGTTTGGGAGCTGGTTGATTGTCCCAGATATGTCAGACCTATTGGAACAATATGGGTTCTAAGAAACAAGAGAGATGAAAGAGGAATTGTGGTCAGAAACAAGACACGTTTAGTGGCTCATGGATATACACAAGAGGAAGGGATAGACTATGAGGAGGTCTTTGCACTAGTTGCAAGGATTGAAGCTATAAGGATATTTCTAGCCTATGCTTCCTGCATGGGCTTCACTATCTATTAAATGGATGTGAAGAGTGCATTCCTCTATGGAACAATTGTTGAGGAGGTGTATGTGATGCAGCCTCCTGGTTTTGAGGATCCAGAGAATCCAGACAAGGTGTATAGAGTCAAGAAGGCTATGTATGGACTTCATCAAGCCCCAAGAGCATGGTATGGTACATTGTCCACTTATTTGGTGGAAAATGGATTCAAAAGGGGCACCATAGACCAGACATTGTTTACAAAGAAGGCTAGTAAGGATGTATTACTTGTTCAGGTTTATGTTGATGATATCATCTTTGGATCCACAAATCCAAAGATGAGTGAAGACTTTTCCAAGCTTATGACAGACAAATTCAAGATGAGTGCAATGGGGGAGATGAACTTCTTTCTAGGGTTACAAGTTCAGCAGAAAGAAGATGGTATCTTCATCTCTCAGGATAAGTATGTAGCAGAGATCTTGAAGAAGTTTGGCTTTTCTCCACATGAAAAGAGGGCTACTACTCCTATGGATAGGGAACACCCTTGGGGAAAGATTGGAGATGGAAAAGATGTGGATGTCAGGCATTATAGATCAATGATTGGTTCATTGATGTATCTCACAGCCTCAAGACCTGACATCATGTTTGTTGTGTGTGCTTGTTCACGCCATCAAGTGACTCCCAAAGAATGTCACCTTTATGCTGTCAAGAGAATCTTTAGGTACCTTAGATGTTATCCTAATCTTGGCTTGTGGTACCCTAAAGATTCACCTTTGGAGCTTATTGCATTTTCAGACAGTGACTATGGAGGTGATAAGTTTGATAGAAAATCCACAACTGGTGGATGTCAGTTTCTTGGGAGTAGGTTGATATCTTGGCAATGCAAGAAACAAACAGTGGTGGCCAATTCTACAACTGAAGCAGAGTATGTAGCTGCAGCTGCTTGTTGTGGACAAGTCTTATGGATTCAGAACCAGCTGTTGGATTATGGGTATAATTTCATGCATACCAAGATATTTGTTGACAATAACAGCACTTTATGCATTATTAAGAATCTTGTACATCATTCTAAAACAGAACACATAGAAATTAGACACCATTTTATAAGGGATTGTTTTGAAAAGGGTTTAATACAACCAGATACGGTTAACACAGAAGAAAATGTGTCTGATTTATTGACTAAAACTTTTGATGCTGGAAGGTTTCAATACTTGGTAACAAGTATTGGAATGATCAATCTCACATAATATGTGTTTTGGGGTCTTTTTGTCAAAGTATGTATAGGATAATGCATTGTTATTGGTCTTTTTGAGAATTTAGATTTTCCACTATATTTTTCTAACACTGGAAAAGGTTACCTTAACGCTGCTAAGTGTTATTGTGATGTTGTCAGCAATATACCTGTCTAACACTGACAAAGGTTTCCTTAACGCTGACAAGTGTTATCGGGGCGTTGTCAGCAACAATGTTAGTTTTGTGGTTTTTAATCTAAATGTGCAGGTGGTGTTAGCATTATACCATTGGATACAGAGTTGCTTATGGATCCTTGGGGAATCATTTGAGCATGTTTTTATTTATGGATGATGGTTGGAATTTTCTGTTCCTATCTTGACATAAATTTTTATGTTCATGCATATTTTTGAGCAACATATGTATCACAGTTTAAGGGGAGGTTTTAGGAACCTTTAGGACTTTTGGGTATTCTTATGATACTCTTATCATAATTCTAGATTGTGTTCGCAGGTGAGTATGAGTTAGTTTTACTAAATCATGAGGCACTGTAGCATGCAAAGTTGATATACTATGCATGCTGCCAAGACATTTTTGGCCTAGAATTGGTTGTGGTATGTTGGGAGACTTGGGAATGATTTTATCATGGGTTTTACCTGGGAGTAACAAGGAATTTTATGAGATAACTTAGTTGTTAAGAGTTTTGGTTAGCAAGGGACACTAGAGGACTGTTATGTCTATCTTGCATAAGCAAGTGTGCATAACTGGACAGTGCTTGCCGCCCTATAATAATTATCAACTTATAGGTTATTTTCACTAGGATAAATTACTTTGTTAATGTCCTTTTTTTATTTTTAATATTTTTATTTTTGGACGCTGACAAGTATTTTTCCAAGCGTTGTTGTGACCAATTTAGACGCTGACATGGCTTTGGCAAACGTTGACAAGAATATAGCCATTGGGCGTTGATGGGTTATTTTTGACCGTTGATACCCATTGGGACCTACCCAGTTGTTACTTTTTGACAAATTTAGGGGTCGTAATTTTGGGAGCAGATAACTTTCATTTAATGCATGAGATAACTTATTTTCTTTTCAATATTTTCATGATTATATTTTGAAAATAGTTGCCTCATTTTTTACCAATCACATGCATATTTCTCTCCTATATATTTGGCTTCTATTTTTAAACAGGGTACCTATCATTCTTGTCTAAAAATTTTCTCCTATACTTCATCTTTCTCAATTACTCAACAGCTTTCAACAATGGCACCAAAATTTAAACCAAGTGATTTGGTATTGGGATTCAGGAGTCAACACAACATGATAGCATATTTGGACGTTGATGATACTCTGTTTCCCCAATACACACAGATGGTGGCGTATTTGAATGCATCCCCAATTAGGTATGCTCTTTCTCATGCTCCTCTCATCTCTGTCACACATATTAAGCAGTTTTGGAACACTGTTAGTTCCTCAACAGTTAATAAAGTGACTACATTATCATCTATTATTCATGGGCGTACTTGGGTGGTTACTGAAGCCTTGGTTCGCCAGGCTTTGCATCTTGATGATGCAGATGGTATAACTATCCTCCCCATCCATGAAATAGAACAAGGACTAAGGGCTTTGGGTTATCCTTTCCCTGATGAGGGAACTTTAAACAAATATCATAAACAGGAGCTTCCCCCAGCCTGGAAGTACCTCATACATGTCATCTTGCAATGTTTGAGTCCCAAGTGTACTGCACATAATGAGATTAATAGATCCATTGCTAGTGCTATTATGTGCATTGCACGTGGGCAAAAGTTTAATTATTCTAAAATGATTTTTGATGGCATGTGTAAAAACAAAGGGAATAAGATGACATTAGCTTATCCCAGATTTTTACAAATGGTTTTTGATGTCCAAAATTACTGCACAAGAGATCATGATGATTTTTATGAGATCCCTGTGCAAAAGAAAGCTATTTTTGCAAAGATGAACTCACCTCCTCACCGTGACTTACCCCTCACCCCAGCTATGCTTGCTGTTATTGTAGCAGCACAACCCCAACCAGACCCTCAACCACAAATTGACCCAATACCAGAACCTTTACCTTCACCACAACACATGCAAATTGACCAAGAACCCTTTGACGCTGACACATTAAATGTTGGCGTTGACACACCTAATCCAGACGTTGACACCATTCCTTCATAGACCCAAACACTCCTTAATCAACCCATTTCCACCCAATCCACATCATCTTCTACTCCACCACAAGATAGGTTGCAAAAACGCCAAAGGACTACTGGAGTGTTCTCCTCTAGTGGTCCTAGCCATGTAGCAGAGAGAACCACCACCACAAGTGTGGTTGGTGCTATGGATGAGGATGGGACTATTGGCTCTGGCTTAGATGCAGGCCAAGACAGTCCTAACATCTTTAAGACCTCATCCATGCCCCATGAATCTAACTTGGGAGGTCAAATACCCATTTTAGAGGAGGGCAGATTGGAACCAATGACCTTAATGGAATTGACGGCTGTCTGCCTTAGCTTGCAAAAGCAAAATGCAGACTTGGTACATATTGTCAGTACACAAGGCCTTGAACACAAGCAATTGAGGGAGAGGATTGTTATTTTGGAAAATACTAGCACAAGGCGTGGGATGGAGGAATCTTCTAAAGGGGAGGATGAGCAGACTAATGTGAGTGATAAGGGCTCACATGATGGTGAATCTTTGGGTGTTACTGAAGCCCTAACTAGTTTGAAAAAGCAACCATGTTTTGTTAGATCTTTGGTAACTCCTACAAATTTAGATTTGTCTTTTATAGCTATGTTGGAGCAAATTACAAGAGGCGCTGAGACAGGTAATTTGGGCGTTGACAAGCAAAGTTTGAGCGCCGACATGAGCAAAGTGGGCGCTGACAAGACAAATTTGAGCGTTGACAGACCTGTAGATGAGGTTGATGTATTCCAGTCATCATCCATCATCAAAGAAGTTTCTTCACAGGTATTACCATCATCCTTACCCACCATTGATCCATTAGATAAGGGTAAAGGAAAAATGGTAGAAGTAGAAGTTCCAAAGGATGCAACACAGGTTGAGTTTGATAGAAGGTTGGCTGCACAAATTGTGGAACAAGAAAGAAAGAAGGTTGGTGAATCACCTTTTGTTGCCACTTCAGAAGAACAAGAAGGAAATGATGAAGCTAGTTCAGACTCAAGTGTGATGATAATAGAACAACCAGAAAGACTTGTGTATGGTGATGAGTTGGCGAGAGAGAAGCTGAATGAGTTGAAATTGCAAGTAGATTTTGACATGCCAGAAGTTGTTCAGATGTACCATGCTTGGGAAGATAGGTGTATGGAGAATCCAGATTTGACTATTTCAGACCAGATATGGCGTTTGGAGATTCTTCTAAGAGTACAAAAGGACTGCAAGGTAATTCTGAAACACAAAGCTAGCAATATTCTCTCAATGCTGAAAAGGGATAGAAGGGAGCTGTACTACATGCTACTCAGATGCCATGGAACAGGATGGACCTACAAGAATTGATTAGATTATCCTTTGAAGAATTTGAGTTCAAGGCTTATCCCATTTGGGCAAGAGTGCAGGAAGAAAACACTCTAAGGCTTCTTTCGGATGAAAGGAAAGAAGAACTTACAGAAGAGATGGAGCTTAAGAAGGTAATGATTGTTCCCAGACCATTGAAGAAGGGAGTTCCTCTTGAGTTTCCTAAAGATATGGATAGATTGAATCCTAGTGAAGCTGTTATAAGAAGGAGCATCAAGCTCTCACCATTGGAAGCTTCAGATATGGTACAAGTGTTACCTCTTGATTCCGGAAACCCTATTATAAGCTATGAAGAAGATGAATGTGGGTTTTGGAAGATTGGCAGGTATGGGAAAGAGGTTCACACTTTTACTACACTTATATCTCTCTTTGCAAGTTTTGATAGAGAACACTTGGTAGACCTTTGGAGGTTGTTGGAGGCCAAGTATGAGACTGAAGCTCCTACTTCAGTCAATGCAATAAAACTTTGGTCAACATTCAAGAGAATGTGTGGACCAAGAGATGAAGATCATGCTGTTTGGAAGAATCTTGAAGATGACCTCAGTGGTCTTCAATGGCGTTTGTATTCAGCTGCTGGTGTATATTATTTAATCTCTACAAAGTTTGATGAGTATCTACTTGTAGATGGTCAGTATTCCATGTCCAAGGAAGTTTTGGAGAAGATGAAGACAACACAGCTGGAGATTGATTATTCAAGTGACGTGGCCAAATATTTGATCGGACATATTTATTACCAATATGAACAAGTTTGTAAGATTCCTCCTAGTTCTTAATGTTTATTCAGAAACTTGATTACTAGAGTAGATATCAAGTTTAGGAGAGGATTGTTGGGAATAAAATATAGCCAGTCCACTTGAGCGCTGACAAGAGTAAAACAAGCGTTGATAGGAAGAAAACAAACACTGACAAATCAAGCGTTGATAAGAAGAAGTCAAGCATTGATAGGTTGAAGACAAGCACTGATGGAAAGATTTAGTCTACGCGTATATTGTTTCTAGTTTGTTTCTAGTAAAGATAAGTTCAACATTGTATTTTCTATAATTATCTTTACCTAGAATAGTTGATACGTAGACTCTTGTACAAGGCTTCTTATGTCTATAAAAGAAGACCTTTAGGTTAAGTTTCATAATAAGTTTTCATACGAAAAACACTTTCATTGTAAGCAAGTTTGTTATCATTAATCAAGTGAAAGTTTGTTTACATCTTTGTGTGTTCTTGTTTAAGTGTTAATTCCGCATAACACTTAGATTACTTTATACATATACAAAGGTTTCTCTACGTGTATAACTTGATCTAATCTCGTATACACAAAGCTAAATCGATCTAAGTTTGGGATCAACAGACTATTCTCATAAGCATAATTATATGGTTTCACAAACTCCTTATTGACAAGTGGTTGACTATCATCATCCCAAAGGGCAGTCTCTTCACTATTGGCACTAACAGGCATGCAATCAAGATCGGTTCTTTCAGTCTCATCAAGATAAAGATGCGGGTTCGCAGCTTGAGCTTTGTCAAGGTACTCAGGACTTGCAAAGCTAGCTTGACCCTTAAACATCGACGGAGGTGCTAGCATTCTTACGGATTGAATAGAATCATGCGTTTTATAAACAACGTTCTTCAAAAATTCGACTTGTGCTTCTAGTTTCGTTACTTTGTCGGTTTCTTTATCATATCTACTTTTGAAGTCTTGTTTTAACGCATCTACCTCTTGTTTCTTATCCTCAAGAATTTTAGCAGAATCTTTAGTGGTCATAGAGAGCTTTTGTTCAAGTTCATTAACTTTGGTGTTGGCAAGGTACGTCTTTTGGCGTTCATCCATTAAGAAAACATTTTATTGACGCTTCTCTTTAGCTAATAACTCAAGAGTTGTATTATATTTTTTTTCAAAATCGTCCTTTTGACTTTTTAACGCACTTCCCTTGTACCCCACAAGCTCTTTGGTTTTCTGAAGGAGCTCATCTCTATAGCTTTCAGTCATCTCAGTAGATTTGATAAGAGCAGCTTTGCATTCTTCAACACTTTGAGTGAGCGTAACGTTTGCCTTCTTTAATTGCTTTTGACTCTTTTTATTTTCAGTGACATCTTTTTGTAAAGTAGCAATTAAATTAGCAAGTGCAATACATTC
Source organism: Glebionis coronaria (assembly GCA_025667525.1). Taxonomy (NCBI): domain Eukaryota; kingdom Viridiplantae; phylum Streptophyta; class Magnoliopsida; order Asterales; family Asteraceae; genus Glebionis; species Glebionis coronaria. Next base: position 463,077 of record JANFOE010000201.1, on the reverse strand, counting down.
CTGTTCATCATATTCATTTGCATGTTGATCATCCTCAGATTCATTATTGCACATGTCTGATGAATCGGGTGTGGTATTGCTATCAACCGTTTCCATCATACACGTGTCATTAATCAGTAGTATGTACCTTATCGATTAGCTCAGTGTCAAAGATAGGGCCATTGTCATCTTCAGTGACTTTGAGAACTTCTTCAACCTTTGCCATGTACGAGTAATGTGCATCGAGCTCTTGATCAGAATCTTCATCATCAGTATCATCAAGCATTGCTCCTTCCTCAGCTGACAATTTAACCCCTGCTTCCATTTTCTTGCATAGCAACATCTTTTCCTTGTGATAGCTGGAGTCTCTAACCCTTTTCGGCTTCCTACATTCCTTTACCATATGCCCATAACCTTGGCAATTAAAACATTGAATCCCACTCTGCTGAACCACTTGACTTCCAACCGTTTCCCTATTCCCAGTAGCAGCAACAATCCTCTGAGTATCATACTTGGCAGTTTGTCGATCATACCTTGCAGAACCCTCAACATGTGCTGGATTATGTCGATCATACCTAGAAGGACTTTCACCACGTCGACGTGTGTCATACCTTGGAGGACTCTCAACATATCGGTTCTTTGTGTTAGATGATGTGTGAAGATTGTTGTTGGTGGGTTTGTAGATTTTCTTGTAAGTCTTCATTATGAAAGCAATTTGTTGTTTCATCTCTCGGTTCTTTTGAGCTTGGTCTTCATCACTATCTTCTTCAGATGATGACTCAGATGGTGGTGATGGTGCTCTTGGCACTTTACCTCGAGATTTTGTGGAAGATGAAGACTTAGATGATGTGGAATATCGTGGTGGAGATGATGTAGTGGAATATGGCTTAGGAGCACGAGAGTTATGACCTTGAACATGTTGAGTTGTAGTCACTAAAGCAAGTGGATTAGCCGTCTTGGCAACTCGTTTAGCTCGAATCTCATTTGCTTCATTCTGAAATTGCTTCAAGATATCAAAGAGTTGATGATATGAGACCTCGTCTAACTTTTCTTGCTTTTTCACCAAAGTGACAAACCGTGTCCACTCGGGTTGAAGTTGTTGAAGAAATTGAACATTGACTTGCATGGTGGAGACTTGCAGGTTATTTCTTGTCATGTCATTCATCATCTTATAAAACCTAGAGTAGTAAGAGTCAATTAATTCTCCATCCCTTGAAGTAAACTTGCCAAAATTCCAAAACAAGTTTGTTTTGACATCTTGTTTGTTGAGTGATTCTCTTTGTTGCAAGCGTTCAATAGCAGTCCACATTTCATGTGCTGTAGGACAAGCATCAAGCGTGGAATAAATGTCATCTTCAATCCCACTTAGAACCATATAGATGGCTTCCTTCATCGCATCATGCCAAGCACAATCTTCAGGTGTGAGATCAGCTCTTGTTTCATCACGTTCACTTGCAGGAATTGGATCAGTAGTATCTGTGGCTGCTCTTGGAGGACTTGAGATTTTCTTGAATACATATGGTCCATGAGTAATACATTTCCTCAAGGCATCACCATTTGGTCTTGTATCAAGGTATCGTATGAAACGTGATTTCCATTGAGCATACCGACCAGATACAAGCATTGGTGGTCTCTCTTTATTCCCCGCCACCATGATATTGTTGTTTGTGACACGATACTCTTGAGTAGAATCCATATCTAGAAACTTGAAATCGATGAAGTGTAAATGGATCTTAAGTATATGTGTGTTGATTGTTGTTGTCGATGAAAAATGTTAAAATCCCCTAAAAAATGTCTTCACAAGAAAACAAAAAATCTAAGGCGAAAAACTAACATTTTCACTTTTGGGGTTTTTTCGGAATAACTAACATTTTCAGAAAAATTGGGTATTTCGGAATAATGAGGTCTTCAGAAAAATCTTTCTTCGGAATAATGATGTTTTCAGAAAAAGTGCAAATCTTCGGAATAAGTACTATCTTCGGAATAATTTTCGGAATAAGCAAGTCTTCGGAATAAGGAATTCTTCGGAATAATCTTCGGAATACGCAATTCTTCGGAATAATCTTCGAAATATAGACTTCTTCGGATAAATCACTTCTTCGGAATAATGAGTTTTCAGAACTTTCTTCGGAATAAGTGCTTTTTCGGAATGTTGATGTTTTCAGAGAAAATTTCGGAAAAACCCACTTTTTCGGAATAAACACTTTTTCAGAAAAATCACTTTTTCAGAAAAATAAAATTTTTCAGAATACTCACTTCTTCGGAATATTGAAATCTTCGGAATCTTGATAATTTCAAAAAAAAATTCGGAAAAACCACTTTTTCAGAAAAATCCCTTTTTCAGAATATTCACTTTTTCAGAATATTAAACCCTTATCCAAAAATATGTATTTTCGGAATAATAAACCCTTTTCTGAAAAACTTTTTTCGGAATGATCTTGAAACAGTCAAGTTACCGTAACTCCAAAAATAATCCAAACACCTCAAAATCTTGCGATTTTAACCACAAAAACCAAACTAAATCCCTACCAAATCGATATAACTGATTTATATCAAGATTTCTAGCCCGAAATACTAAAAAAAATAATTCGGGATGATTTATATAGAAAAATCAACGGAATCAAACTCAAACCAAACGACCAAACACAATCTACCCCGTAGAGATTGATACCAAATGTTGTCCCATATTATTTAGATGATTATAGATAGAAAATAGATGAAAAGAGATGGATTCCTAGAGAGAGAAAGTAGTGAGAGAAAGTAGAGAGAGAAGTGATTTTAACTTGGTTAATATTAGATTAAGAAAGAAATTAGATACAAAATGACCATCCACCCTCCTAACATGCTAGGAGGGTAGTATATATAGTCCACCCACATGCGGGCTTTAATGGGCTATATATTGGGCCGGGCTTGTCTTTTGGACTTTAATTAGTTTAAATCCAAGCCCGTGAACTACGACTATTTAACTATCTATTACAACGTTCTAATAAATATTACAATATAAACCTATGACCGAACATTCTTGTTTGACTCAATATTTTGAGGCTAACAGGTTTACCTACAAAGGAGGCAATCAAACTAATCCTATCTTCCTCAAACACCTGTATAGGAACATCATGCAACTTAACCCATACAGGGATTCTGGTTAACTCCTCCTTAAACAAACTAGTCTCCAACGACCACTTTTTAAGAATAATAGGAGAATTCCGCACCATCCACGGCCCTCCCTCCAAAACAGCCTCTAAACCAGCATTAGTATCAAATTTAAAGAAAAAGAATACCTTATCATTCATCATGATCTTTAAAAACCTTGATTTGCAAACAATTAAAAACCTTGAGGACCAAAATGCAATTAAATGTAACTTTTTATCAAAAACGGGCTAGGATGATGAATAAGCTCGTATAAGCTATTTACTGAACCAAATAAGCTCTAATAACTTGCAAAAGGCTTAAAACTTGATTTTACATAGGCTTGTAAAAGGATTAAGTCTGAAATTCAGTCAAACTCAAATAAGCTAATTCTAATAAGCCACTATTAAGCTATCTGATAAGCTAAACATGCACAAAATGATTTTCTTGTCAAAACTTGTTTATCAAGCCATAAGAAGCATGGAATGTCTTTTGAAATTCAAAATGATCAAGTAATGAAGTGGGAAAATGAGAATAAGCTAAAACAAGCTTATTTGACCAACGTTGACCAGATTTTTGGAAAAGCTAAAAATTTCCAGATTTACTCAAGAACACTTCCTAAACACAAATGTGAAAGAAAATGTGGATGTTTATGAAGTGGAAATGCTAGTTTGAGAAATCAGTAAGCCTTTGGTTTACAGAAACTTGCATTTGCTTAATGGCTTATCAAAATGCTTATTTCTCTTGTGAATTGGAAAACTGTACAATTTCCTTAAAAGAGCTTAAAGTTCAGATGTTAAGGGACAACTAAGAGCTGGTTTGAAACAATTTCATTCAAGAATGAAGAAATGCCAAGCAAATCAAAACAGGAACTTTTTATGAACTAGTTAACTTTTATTTACTAGTTAAGCTGAAAACTGACCCATACTTTTTTTTTGACCAATTGCCTTTTTGACTTTGAACATGACTTGAAAACTATTGAACTTTGTTTAAAATGACTAAATGACTGAGAATGAACTATGTTTACTCAATTATCAACACTTGAACACAAATTGACAGCTTAAACCAAACACCAGTTATCTGAATTCTACAAACTTTTATGAAAGGAATCTAGGCAATTGGTTGAACTAGTAAAAATGTGATATCAGACTAAACTTGATGACCAAAATGAAGTGCAAAGGAACCAATAACAGACAGTTACACAAGCTAGAACTCAAAATGCACAATTAGGCTAAGATGACTGATAATCTGCTAACAGGAACAAGAATTAAGCTAGTGAACAAGTATTAAACTACAATTAAGCTACTCAAACTCCAAAATCAATTCAAAACACACTTGATCATGCCAACACACAAGATTACACAAAGAATTAAGCAGGCAAGACTGTTTAGAGGAACACTCAGAAATGTGAAACCTTGAAGCAAAAGCCTCCTCTGATGGAGTAGGTTGGCGCTGAGCCACCTAGATAGTGTTAACCACCAACTTAACACTATCAACTATCAACTCAAACAGCTAACAACATCATCATCACCATTGCTGAACTAATTTGCTTCAAAATCAATAAGAACTGGTATTGGATGAACAGAACAAGAACAAACAGCTACAAGTCTTCAACAATTGCTATTCATGATCCATAATGATCACAAATAGCTAACAACAACACTAGGATAACAAGATTGCAGGGTATGAATAGTAGATTGAAGAAGATGAAAGGAGAATTTTATTGATTGAAGAAGGAAGTTTGTTACAAAGCTGGTAAAGTTGTTATAACTAAGCTAACTAATTGTTTGCAAAGCTGGCTAAACTTTCACTAATCTAGGGTTTGCACTTAATCAGTCCATTACTTTTAAAACTTGTCAAAATCAGTTAGTCAGTTTTCAAGTTTGTTAAGATTTAGTTAGTAGTTTGTTACATTTGCATAGTTAGTCCTTGTAGTTAACTGAATTTACATTTCAAGCATATTAGTTTCAAGATTTTACATTTCAAGCACTTTAATTCCATAGTTTTACATTTTTGTCCTTATTTGAATAAAAAATTGGTATTTGACTAATTGTTTTACGGATACGTAGTTAATATTTTGCAACTTTTTACTTGATTGTTCAATTAGACATAGTAAAGCCAAATAACCCTACCAACCAAAAACGATCATAAACCCGATTTTGTTAGGACTTTCAATTGGTTAAGAATTGAGAAAACGAACTTCAATTATACACAATTTCAAATGGCGCCGCTGCCGGTTCTTTGACTTTACGAGAGACTACCGATTGACGGTTTTCATTGGCTTTTGGGATCCGTTCACCTAGTGAACATTATTTTTACGTATCATAAATCAAAAACAATAAAAATCAAAAATATAAAAATATATAAAAACTAAAAAATAACAAAAACAATTCTTTTCCTAAAGAATTGACCAAACAAATTAAAAAATCCAAAAAGCAATCTTTTTCCTAAGAGATTACACCCAAAAATATATATTATTGGATTCTCTCGGTTTTTATGTACATATAGTATTTCTCTCAAAAACTCATAAATACAAAAATATTTTCCATATATTATTATAAGTAAATACGTATACGTATAAGAACAACCAATTCACATATTCTCCATAAGTATTTCCAAGGCAATACACCGTGTTGAGGGGCGTTCCGGTCCTTGACACGCGTATCGATCAAACAAAATAAAGCAAGAATAGATAAATACTTCCAATAAGCAACAATTCGAAGAATACAAACAATTAAGTGAATAGAAAGGCGATGTGCTATAAAATGCCATCTAAGGGTCAATAGGTACTTAAGTGCTTCGCGCCACCTAACCCCCCGTTCACTTGTGAGTATTCTAAGAAGGAAGGCTTCATTGGGGGTCTTGCACCCAAGTAGTACATACGTATATTATTATTTTCTTGTGGATATTTCATATTGAAACTCGAAGAGGATAATCCTTTTCTCTTCAAAGTCACACGAGAGCTTCTCTCTCATTCCTCGTATTGAGTTACATGCTCACTTGGGGGCGTGCACAAATACCGATTGGTGTACAACCCCTTCCTCCGAAAAGGAAGAAAAATAGAAAGAGTAGGAACACCACCGTCCATCAAGCCGATCCCGAGAATCGTGATTTGATTCATCTACAACAAGAAGCCATGGCCGGAGTTGATACTCGATCTTTGATGGAGCAACTGCAATCCAATGTACAAGGATATGCCGATGCTATCAAGATACCCGATATTCCTGCTAACACATTTGAGCTAAAAACATCCATGATTAAGTAAAATGGAGTTCCCCATGATGCCATTAAGTTGATATTGGTGCAATTTTCACTAGAGGGTCCGGCTAAGCATTGGTTAGATACACAACCACCTGAGAGCATTACCACATGGGATGGTTTCACTAAGAAGTTTTGAACAAGTTCTTTCCCCCATCTAACACCACGGCTTTGAGGAACTTAATTATAGGCTTCCAACAAAAACCTAGTCAAACATTTAGTGATGCTTGGGAGGAGTATAGAAAGTTATTGAGGAGATGCCCTAACCATGGATTGGATGAAGTTCACCAAATCAACACTTTCTACAATGGCCTTAAACCTCATCACCAAGACTCACTCAATGCTTCCGCGGGAGGAAATATTATTATTAAATCCATTCAAGAGGCTTGGGATATTATTGAGACCAAAGCAATGGTGCAAACCAACACACAATTTGATGAAAGAGTACATGTCATTCAAGAAGGAGGTTCTAAACCATTGGAGACTCAACTCATTTCATGCATTCAAGCATTGACTCAAGCTCAAAAGGAAAGTCAAACACTAATCCAGAACACTCAAAAGATGCAAGAAACAATGATGAATGACTTTATGAATCTTTCTATGGGCAATAATTCCACAAATTATGTGCATGCCATTACTCTTTCATGTGAGACTTGTGGAGGTCCCCATTCCTATCAACAATGTGATAAGGTGCAAGGTTATCAAGGGGAATGTTATGCTTACCAAGAGGAACATCGTGAACATTTCAAGCCAAACATTAATCCAAACATTAATCCAAACAACCTTTCTTACAAGTCTCAAAATTATCTTACTCCACCGGGATTCCCACCCCAACCACCCACCCAACCTCAACAAAATCCTTCTCAATTGTTACAAAGGAATCAAGGTCCAAGACCACATTACCAAGGGAATAACTACAAGGCACCTAACAACTTTCAAAATCAAGGAAATAAATTTTATCTACCACATCAAGGATATAATCCACCACTCCCACCCTTCCCAAATCAAGGATATTCTCAAATCCCCAATCAAGGTTACCCTCAACTTCAAAATCAAGGATATGGGCTACAAGAGACTCATGACTATGTTGAGAGGAGAATTCGTGAAACTGAGAAAAGAATGAATGACCAAATGAAACGTATATCGGAGGAACAAACTAATAGGCTTTTGATGGCATTCAATCAAAGACAACAAGGGGCTTTACCATCTAACACACAAACAAACTCAAGGGCAAATGTCAATGCTATTACAACAAGAAGTGGAAAAATAACAAAGGATCCTTCACTTCCTACACCTCCTATTGTTAAATCCACTTTTGTTCCTACATGTGAAAAGCCTTCTATATCTACTTCACCACCTCCAAATGCTCCTATTCAATCAAACACACCTTCTCAACCTTTTCCCACTTCTCCTTTACCTTCCACAACTTCCAATGAAGAAGCTAACAAAGACAAATCTTCCACTTCAACACCTACACCTAAACCAAATCTTCCTTACCTTTCAAGATTGAAAAAGGACATGTTAAAGAACAAGGATGATATCCAAGTCTCAAATTTCTTAAGGATGTTCAAGCAACTCAACATAAACATCTCCTTTGCGGAAGCTCTTGCTTACATGCCAAAATTTGCTAAGATGTTCAAGGATTTACTCTCCAACAAGGAAAAATTGGTTGATTTGCCCAACACATCCCTTAATGAAAATTGTTCCGCCGTCCTACTTAAAACCTTACCAACAAAACTTGGAGATCCGGGGCACTTCTTAATACCTTGTAATTTTCCCGGGGTGGAAAACTGCATGGCTTTGGCGGATCTAGGGGCAAGCATAAACATCATGCCTTTATCGGTTTGGAAAAAACTCTCTCTTCCCGAGCTTACTCCCACTAAGATGACACTTGAGTTAGCCAACCGTACCATAGCTTATCTCGTAGGTATCACGGACGATGTGTTTGTAGGTGTGGATAAGTTTACATTTCCGGCCGACTTTGTAGTGGTTGATTATGACATGGACCCTTGAGTGCCTTTGATTGTTGGTAGACCGTTTTTGAGAACGGGTCGTACTTTGATAGATGTGGCAGAGGGAGAACTAATTATGAGAGTTGAGGATCAGAAAGTGGTGTTTAAGTTAGGGAAAGTTTGTGATAAGAAAGAGATTAAGGAGTCTAAACCTTGTGAGACTATTAACATAGTTGATGTGCTAGATGAGGTGTGTGATGAGCATTTTCATGACGCTTGCAAGAGTAATAGTGAGGATATGCCCCATGTTGAAATCGTGGCCTCAATTGCTCCCTCTTTAACACCTTTTGGAGAGAGTGATTTCCTCTTGGAGGAATTTGAGTCCAACTTTCTTGGTAATGATGATTCTTCCATTAATTGAGAAGAAGATATTCTCATCATCTAAAAGTTGCTCAATGAGGACCCCATTCCTTCACCCATTCCACAAGAAGTAACCAATGAGGATCCATCCATAGTAAAACCTTCCATAGAAGTCCACCTCCACTTGAACTTAAGGACCTTCCATCCCACCTAGAGTATGCTTTCTTAGAGGGCAAAGACCAATTACCCGTGATCATTGCTAAAGAGTTGAAAGAGGATGAGAAAGATAAACTCATAGAAGTCCTTAAGAAACATAAGAAAGCCTTAGCATGGAAAATATCCGACATAAGGGGAATTGATCAGCATTTTTGTACACACAAAATCCTTATGGAGGATGATTACAAATCCGCCATTCAAAGCCAACGAAGGGTTAACCCAAAAATCCATGAGGTCATTAAAAAGGAAGTTATCAAACTCCTTGATGCGGGCATGATTTACCCCATTTTCGATTCTCCATGGGTTAGCCTGGTACATTGTGTTCCAAAAAGGGTGGAATCACCGTAGTACCTAATGAGAACAATGAACTGAACTTATTCCTACGAGACTTGTTACCGGTTGGAGAGTTTGTATTGACTATAGGAAGCTCAATGAGGCTACTAGGAAAGATCACTTCCTATTACCTTTTATGGACCAAATGCTTGAACGCTTAGCGGGAAATGAGTACTATTGCTTTCTTGATGGCTTTTCGGGGTTATTTCCAAATTCCCATTGACCCTAAGGATCAAGAAAATACCACATTCACTTGTCCCTACGATACATTTCCTTACAAGAGAATGCCTTTTGGCTTATGTAATGCACCGGGGACATTTCAAAGGTGCATGATGGCAATTTTCCATGATATGATAGAGCAAACTATGGAGGTTTTCATGGATGACTTTTCCGTCTTTGGAGATTCATTTACCTCATGTCTCACTAATTTAGAACGAATGCTTAAGCGTTGTGAGGAGACACGTTTAGTTCTTAATTGGGAGAAATGTCATTTTATGGTGAAAGAGGGAATTGTTTTGGGACACAAGATATCAAATAAGGGATTAGAAGTGGATAGAGCTAAAATTGATGTGATTGCTAAGCTTCCCCCACCCACTACGGTTAAAGGTGTAAGGAGTTTCTTAGGTCATGCGGGGTTTTATAGGCGCTTCATACAAGATTTTTCTAAGATAGCAAGACCGATGACTCACCTCTTGGAAAAAGAGGCTCCTTTCATTTTCAACCAAGAGTGTTTGGATTCGTTTGAGACTCTTAAGGAGAAATTGACAAAGGCTCCCATTTTGGTTTCTCCAAATTGGGAATTACCTTTTGAGCTTATGTGTGACGCTAGTGATTATGCGATGGGGGCCGTCTTAGGACAAAGAGTGAATAAGCATTTTCAACCTATACACTATCCCAGTAAAACCATGACCGGTGCACAACTTCACTATACTACCACGGAAAAAGAGTTGCTTGCTATAGTTTATGCCTTTGAGAAATTTAGACCATACCTTGTGCTATCCAAAACCATAGTGTATACGGATCATTCCGCTCTCAAGTATCTCATGACAAAGCAAGATGCTAAGCCTAGGCTTTTGAGATGGGTTTTATTGCTTCAAGAGTTTAAGATAGAGATTCGAGATAAGAAAGGAGCCGAGAATTTAGCGGCAGATCACTTGAGTAGACTTGATCATCCTTTTCAAGGAGATTTTCCTAATAAAGAAATCAATGAATCCTTTCCATTAGAGGATCTCATGTCTATCTCTTCTCAAGAGGATGCCACCCCTTGGTTTGCGGATATTGCAAACTATCTTGTGGGGAATGTGCTTATAGAGGGTCTTACTTCCCAACAAAAGAAGAAGTTTCTTAAAGAAGTTAAGTACTACTTTTGGGATGATCCTTACCTCTTTAGGCAATGTGCGGACCAAATCATTAGACGGTGTGTAGATAGGCCCGAGGCATTTAAGATTTTAGAAGCTTTTCATAAAGGACCTACGGGTGGACATTTTGGGCCCAACTATACCGCCAAGAAAGTCTTTGATTCGGGTTACTATTGGCCTTCCATTTACAAAGATTCCCAAGAGATGGTGAAATTTTGTCATCTATGTCAAAGACAAAGAAAAATTACGCAACGTGATGAGGTGCCACAAAATTTTATTCAAGAGTGTGAGATTTTTGATGTGTGGGGCATAGATTTTATGGGACCTTTTCCATCTTCCAAGGGAAACAAGTATATACTCGTAGCAGTGGATTATGTGTCAAAATGGGTTGAGGCCAAAGCCTTACCTACTAATGATGCTAGAGTTGTTGTGAAGTTTTTGAAGCAATTGTTTGCTAGATTTGGTGTACCTCGGGCCATCATAAGTGATCGTGGTACGCACTTTTGTAATGATCATTTCACGAGAGTTATGAAGAAATATTGAGTTAATCATAGACTTTCTATCGCGAATCACCCTCAAACCAATGGTCAAACCGAGGTCACAAATCATGGTTTAAAGAGAATTTTGGAAAGAACGGTGGGAGAGCATCGAGCTTCTTGGTCGGATAAGCTTGATGATGCTTTGTGGGCTTTTAGGACGGATTTTAAGACACCAATTGGTTGTACTCCTTATAGGCTTGTCTATGGAAAAGCATGCCACCTCCCATTCGAGTTAGAACACAAGGCTTCTTGGGCTCTCAAGTGGGCTAATTTTGATTTAAACCAAGCCGGTTCACATAGAAAGGATCAACTTAATGAAATGGATGAATTGAGAGCCAATGCTTATGAGAATTCTTTGCTTTATAAGGAGAAGACTAAGAAATTGCATGATGATAAGATCAAGAACCGAGTTGGTCTGGTCCATTCACTATTGCTCAAGTATTTCCATATGGAACTATTGAGTTGTCACAACCCGATGGTCCAAATTTTAAAGTGAATGGTCACCGTGTGAAGCACTATTTTGGGGAGGACATTTCTGTTGAAATGGTCCAAGAGATCCTCATTTTCCCCATGAATTAATTCATTGAGGGATGAGTCGAGCTAGAGACTCCTTAAATCAAGTTTGAATAACTTGGTTTAGAGTTGTTAGAACTAGAGTGTTGTAGGATAGAAATAAGGATAGCAAATTGATGAGAAGTGTTGGGGTAGACCTTCTTTTGTCTTCATGATGTTTGTAGGGTTGCTCACTCATTTCATGCTTGGAGCTTATGGAGGAGGCCCTTGTATTTGGTTCACTTCGTTACTATTGTGATCTTTCATAAACACCTTGTGCTTTAAAAATGAATTCACTATAGTTGATCTTTCCTTAACTTGGGTTAAGCAAAGTCTATTCATTGTCATAAGTGTAGGGGAAGTTTTTATACTTCCATGCTCTTAAACATTGAGACAATGTTTAGCTTAAGTGTAGGGGGGTCTTCTATCGAAGTGACCTTACCTAGAACTTGTCATTGACTTTCATGATAACTTGGAAAATTAATTTTTCAAACATTTTTCAAATTTTTGATCTTCTTTGGCCACCAAAAATATGCATTCATAATTTTTTCATCAATCATTTTTCATTTGCATAACACATTTGCATTGTATATATTTTCTTCTTTCATCAAAAATATATAAAAAGAAAAAAATATAATAAAAACATGGTTTAACAAATTTAGAATTCTTTGACATATTAGGCCCGCCATGGATATTTTGACTCAACCCGAGTTGGCTTATCTTAGCATTCTCTAGCTAGTATCCTTAACCATGTAGTCCTTCATTGGTCTATAAGTCTAAGCATCCACCAATCTTATTCTTTGAGATTTTAAATTTGTGGAGAATGGGAAATGATAGAGTTGAAGCAAGTACAAAAAAGGCTAGATAAACTTCATGATAATTACTTGTAGCTAAACCCTTCTCTTCTTTACCTCTATTTTCTTCGCATGTATATATGTTAATAAATAATCAAGAACGGTTTTAATCGGTTTGTAATCTTTTATGCATTTTTGTCTAATCATTCACGGTTGGTATAAGTACGTCTTAAGATTCTAAGTTAGAACGTTTTATGTGTACTAGACTTATGTCATGCTTAATACTTAGCGGGTGTTTTTTCTTTTATTCTTTTCAACTTCCTTTGTGAGGAATAAAGAAAAATAAGAGCGGCTTACAAAAAAAATGAGTGGCTAGAAAAAAAGAAGAAAAAAAAGAAAAAAATAAAAAATTATACAAGACTCCCAAAAGGGGCAGTGAAGTGTTAATTATAGTAACTATTAGATTCCAATATTACCTTGACGGGTTGCGGGGATTTAATAGTTGCTCCAATCCAATATTACCTTGACGGGTTGCGGGGTTGAAGATCCAAAGTCTCAAAAAGATGGCGGATGTAAATTGTTGCGTGAGTTTTATTTTTCTTTCCTTAGCGAGTGAGTAGCTACTTATTAATGCATGACATGAGGATTTTACACATAAGGTGAATGGCTTATTACTCTTTAAACGGACTTATATTAATTGTGAGCGGTTTTTCAAGTAATGGATGAGAGGATTACTTAGGATTAAAACTGTGCTTCCTTATTTTTGGATTTTACACTTCTTATATTTCACGCTTTAAATAATGATAAATTTGCTTTCAAGCAATTTGCTCAAATAATAACCGGTTCTACATTTAATTTTCATGAATAAGTTGATGCACTTTTTACTTGTGAATGCAATGATCCCATTTTTAAGCTTGGTATGGGAAAAGTGAAACTTGAGGGTGATAAGTTTCCATGGTACCAAAGCCCTAATCTAAGTCATTGATTTCTTTATGAGTTATTTCTATCAAAACCATTTCAAGAAAATCCAAAAAGATATAAATAGAATTGATTCTTTTGCATTGCATTGTTCAAAATCAAAATCATGCATCATATAGTGTAGAGTAGTGCAGATGCATTCCATATTGGCCAAGGTGGATTAATTATGAGGAGAATGTAAATTTGTGCTTTAAAATATAGCATTGCATGAGGTCATGGCAAGGTTCAAGTGTAGGGGATTTGATATGAGCAAAAAATCATATCAATTAATCAACAAATCACCCTAAAACACAAGCAAAGTACCTAACTCTTGTGCTATAAAGCGGAATTATGTGGTATGTTTTGTGTTTGTGTATAAATAGGTAAGAAGGATACATTTTCAAGCAAACAAGAAGAAAATCAAGCTTATTTGGATGAAAAAGACAAAGAAGGATCAAAGATGACAAGACTTTGAAGATAAGGGACCTATCTTGACAACACTCCAAAGTTGAAGGACTCAAAGTGTAAATTTGTCAAAGTCAAGATAAAAGTCAAACATGGTCAACTCTTCAGTCAACCAAGTCAAAGGGTCAAATTTATCAAGAATGCAAGTGGAAGGACCATTTATGCCAAAGAAATGAAGTTCCTAGCTCAATTGTACAATCTGCCATACTTAAGGGACTTAAATTGCCATTTTCCAAAGTCAAATTGAGTTTAATCCATGTGCTATTGTTTGGACCAATGAAATTGCAAGAAAATAGTCACACGGATTGCCAACTGGTGTTGAAACCTCATCCTTGCAAATAACTACGCCGCAAAGCATTTAATAACTTCCACTATTCAAAAGCAGCCAATAGAAACACACCATGCAATATTCAAATTATCCAATACGGATAATGATCCGTGTGACTCCCTCTCTCCCAACCAGAATATGACACGTGGCCTTCTTCTTCAACAAAGAACCCAGGGACGAATTTGAGCTACACTTAATTTTAGAAGATGTTTTCTACATGAAAGTTGTTCGTTTTTTAGAGAGGAACACATTGGGCACACTCAATTGAGCTCAAAGTCAATAAATCAAAAGTCCCTAATTTATGAAGAACATGATAATGAACAATTAGCAGCTTGATGACATGTGGCAACAATTAAGTGGATGGAACACGTCATCAAACCCTAAACTTACTCACATTTTTGTCTATAAATAAGGATTGTATCTTTCATTTGTTGTAGTAGTTAATGTGTGAAATTGTCACATACATCTTCATTTCTCTCTCATTCCTAGCTTCTAGTTAGTAGCTTAACAAACTCAAGAGTCTGACAAGCTCTTGAGTTAGTTAGCTTAGTTATAACAACTTTACCAGCTTTGTAACAAACTTCCTTCTTCAATCAATAAAATTCTCCTTTCATCTTCTTCAATCTACTGTTCATACCCTGCAATCTTGTTATCCTAGTGCTGTTGTTAGCTATTTGTGATCATTATGGATCATGAATAGCAATTGTTGAAGACTTGTAGCTGTTTGTTCTTGTTTTGTTCATCCAGTACCAGTTCTTATTGATTTTGAAGCAAATTAGTTCAGGAATGGTGATGATGATGTTGTTAGCTGTTTGAGTTGATAGTTGATAGTGTTAAGGTGGTGGTTAATAATATCTAGGTGGCTCAGCGCCAACCTACTCCATCAGAGGAGGCTTTTGCTTCAAGGTTTCACATTTCTGAGTTTTTGTTCCTCTAAACAGTCTTGCCTGCTTAATTCTTAGTGTAATCTTGTGTGTTGGCATGATCAAGTGTGTTTTGAATTGATTTTGGAGTTTGAGTAGCTTAATTGTACATTAATACTTGTTCACTAGCTTAATTTTTGTTCCTGTTAGCAGATTATTAGTCATCTTAGCCTAATTGTGCATTTTGAGTTCTAGCTTGTGTAACTGTCTGTTATTGGTTCCTTTGCACTTCATTTTGGTCATCAGGTTTAGTCTGATATCACATTTTTACTAGTTCAACCAATTGCCTAGATTCCTTTCATAAAAGTTTGTAGAATTCAGATAACTAGTGTTTGGTTTAAGTTGTCAATTTGTGTTCAAGTGTTGATAACTGAGTAAACATAGTTCATTCTCAGTCAATTAGTCATTTTAAACAAAGTTCAATAGTTTTCAAGTCAAGTTCAAAGTCAAAAAGGCAATTGGTCAAAAAAAAGTATGGGTCAGTTTTCAGCTTAACTAGTTCATAAAAAGTTCCTGTTTTGATTTGCTTGGCATTTCTTCATTCTTGGATGAAATTGTTTCAAACCAGCTCTCAGTTGTCCCTTAACATCTAAACTTTAAGCTCTTTTAAGGAAATTGTACAGTTTTCCAATTTACAAGAGAAATAAGCATTTTGATAAGCCATTAAGCAAATGCAAGTTTCTGTAAACCAAAGGCTTACTGATTTCTCAAACTAGCATTTCCACTTCATAAACATCCCAATTTTCTTCACATTTGTGTTTTGGAAGTGTTCTTGAGTAAATCTGGAAATTTCCAGCTTTTCTAAAAATCTTGTCAACGCTGGTCAAATAAGCTTGTTTTAGCTTATTCTCATTTTCCCACTTCATTACTTGATCATTTTGAATTTCAAAAGACATTCCATGCTTCTTATGGCTTGATAAACAAGTTTTGACAAGAAAATCATTTTGTGCACGTTTAGCTTATTAGATAGCTTAATAGTGGCTTATTAGAATTAGCTTATTTGAGTTTGACTGAGTTTCAGACTTAATCCTTTTACAAGCCTAGGTAAAATCAAGTTTTAAGCCTTTTGCAAGTTATTAGAGCTTATTTGGTTCAGTAAACAACTTATACGAGCTTATTCATCATCCTAGCCCGTTTTTGATAAAAAGTTACATTTAATTGCATTTTGGTCCTCAAGGTTTTTAATTGTTTGCAAAGCTGGCTAAACTTTCACTAGTCTAGGGTTTGCACTTAATCAGTTCATTACTTTTAAAACTTGTCAAAATCAGTTAGTCAGTTTTCAAGTTTGTTAAGATTTAGTTAGTAGTTTGTTACATTTGCATAGTTAGTCCTTGTAGTTAACTGAATTTACATTTCAAGCATATTAGTTTCAAGATTTTACATTTCAAGCACTTTAATTCCATAGTTTTACATTTTTGTTCTTATTTGAATAAAAATTTGGTATTTGACTAATTGTTTTATGGATACGTAGTTAATATTTTGCAACTTTTTACTTGATTGTTCAATTAGACATAGAAAAGCCAAATAACCCTACCAACCAAAAACGATCATAAACCCGATTTTGTTAGGACTTTCAATTGGTTAAGAATCGAGAAAATGAACTTCAATTATACATAATTTCAATCTTTTTAAGACCATGTTTCGTCCATTTATTACGTACATAATATTCAACGACAGGGAATGCCATTCGCTTACCAAGGAAATAGCCAAACAACGTGTGCTCAAAGAGACTACTCACCTTTTCAACCACCTTACGAGGGATAGAAATATTAACACCATCAAAAACCTGTTCACCAACCAAATGTCGAAAATTAACACCACCCTTCAACACAAACGAAGCACCAGCTGCATTAGCATAGGAAGACGGAGTAGCATTAACCTCAACGGAATGCACAATAGACGAATCAATACTAGACACATCAAATGTAGAATTAACCCTAGGAGGTTGCTGCGGCTTAGGACCAACAGCCCCAACAATAGGATTAGTGCCTCCCGTTAAACCCGTAGTCGAAGCAACTCCACCAGTGTAAACACTCGTACCAAGTAACTCATCCAAAGAAGGACCCTTACTTACACTCGTAGTCGTAGGCACATGACCCGAGCCGAAAATCTCATTATAATCCCAAGTATTCTACATAGTAGTAACAGGACTCGTTGCACCAGTCGAAACCCTAGAATTCGATTCCAAACCTTCAACACTAGTGTTGCGTCCAGCCAAACCAGCAACATTGGAACCTGATAGGTGTGAAAACACCCATCCTTTTACCACTTATTTCTGGCTAAAACGAGACCAAAACGCGTATTTAATATCATTTGTTTGGAATTATGCGTGGTTTTTGTGTTTATTGTGTTTTCAGAGCCAACCGGATGGATATTGGAGAAAACATGGGATTGCACGGGTTTTATCGAAGAAAAAGACTCAAGACGAAGTCTATTGTCCAAGAGATGCAAAAGATTTGAAGTCAATGGGCCTATTTGAAGATTTATCGAAGAAAAGGACCAAAGATGGAAGATTTACATATGTCGAAGGAACTCAAGTCTATTAAACGAAGAAATTAAAAGACGAGTTGAATTTAATCGTCGACAAATCCCGAATCAGAATCGAAAACGTCAACTTTTCTGAAAAGACGAGAAGACAAGAAGAAAGGGAGAAAGCCCACTAACCAACCAAAGACAAGGCTATATAAAGACATCCCTTCACACATTTTGAGCTAGTTTAATTTTTCCAGTTTTATTTTTTTTCTTTCGTAGGAAGCCAACACCATTAAGGTGTTGTTGATTTTTCTTTCTTGTTGAATCTTTAATCTTGTAAGTTTTTAATCTTTCCTTTTGTTTACTCTACCTTAATCAATCAAAATCATCTTCCATTTCAATCTTGTTCATGTTTCTTTTTTATTTAAAGTCTCAAGTTCTTATTTTGTTGATTTTAATCCTTAAAAGTAAGTGGGTTTTGTGTTTTTGGTATTTTGGTTTGATGATTATGATTAGTAAATGATTAGTGTTTAAAATTGGTTTAAGTTTTGGTTAAAAACTTGGTTGATTTTTGGTAAAATCGTATTGCCCTGTTTTTCTGTTTAACTGTTCTTCGTGCCCAGATTCCGAATCAACCCTATTTTCTTTTTATTCCAGATCGCCTTTTATTCCGGATCAATCACTTTCATTTTTATTCCGTATCAAGATTTTTCATCCGGAATATTTTATATTCCGGATCAGTGTCTTCCATTCGGAATATTTATTATTCGGAGTCAAGCCTTTCATCCGGAATAATCAATTATTCCGGATCAACTCTTTTATTCCGGATCAACCTATATTCCGGATCACCAATTTTATTCCGGATCAACACCATTTATTCCGCATCAACTACTACATTCCGGATAAACAACTTTATTCCGGATCAACTTTCTATTCCGAATCAAATTTATTCCGAATGAAGTGTTTTCTAGTAAGGGGTATTTACTGTTTCTGTTTTGTTATTTAAATTTAATTCGATTTCAGTCTTATTTTATTAACTGCTTTTAGTCTAATTTTATATCTTTGCGCATTTACCTTTTTAGTAGAATAGAAAACCAAACCCCTTCTTAGTAACCAAGAACAACTAGTCCACTTTGAACCGTGATCAATTCGAGAAGATTCCGAGAATATATTGAACCCAAGCAAATCTCGAGTATTAAATGGCGCCGCTGCCGGGGAATAATCAATTATTCCGGATCAACTCTTTTATTCTGGATCAACCTCTATTCCGGATCACCAATTTTATTCCGGATCAACACCATTTATTCCGCATCAACTACTACATTCCGGATAAACAACTTTATTCCGGATCAACTTTCTATTCCGAATCAAATTTATTCCGAATGAAGTGTTTTCTAGTAAGGGGTATTTACTGTTTCTGTTTTATTATTTAAATTTAATTCGATTTCAGTCTTATTTTATTAACTGCTTTTAGTCTAATTTTATATCTTTGCGCATTTACCTTTTTAGTAGAATAGAAAACCAAACCCCTTCTTAGTAACCAAGAACAACTAGTCCACTTTGAACCGTGATCAATTCGAGAAGATTCCGAGAATATATTGAACCCAAGCAAATCTCGAGTATTAAATGGCGCCGCTGCCGGCTCTTCTCGTAAAGATTAACAGTTTTTTGTGAGAACTTGGATTTTGGGATCCGTTCACCGTGAACCTTACTTTTTCATAAAAAATTTCAAAAACCCTAAAAATATAAAATTTTCAAAAATACAAAAACATTAAAAAAACATAAAAAACCAAAATATTTCTTGTTTGCTTTGTTAGTTCTTTTGCAGGTGTATGCGCACTCGATCAACGTCTTATCAAGAGCCCGAGACTCTCGATAACTTAGACATGGCCGGTGTACATAACAACAATAACAATCCACTTCAAAACAACATGAATAATAACAACAATGAACCTCTACCAGACAATCGCCCTATGATTGAACTTTTGCAAGCACATGTGGAGGGAAACAACGATCCAGTTGTCATACCCGCGATTGCAGCCAACAACTTTGAGCTCAAATCCGGCTTTATTCAGATGGTCTCCGCTCAACCATTCTTGGGGCGTACCATTGATGATCCTCATGACCACATCAAAAGGTTCCTGCAACTCACGAATACGGTCAAATTCAATGGTGTTCTACAAGAGGTAATCTGTTTACAACTTTTTCCTTTCTCCTTAGAGGGACAAGCCCGGCATTGGCTTGCAAAGGAACCGCCACAAAGTATTCTGACGTGGACGGATTTGGAGACCAAATTCATAAACTACTTTTTCCCACCCTCTCGTACTACCGCTTTGCGGAATGAAATTATTAATTTTGAACAAAAGTACGATGAGTCTTTTAGTGAATCTTGGGACCGTTTTAAAGACCTTTTAAGAAAGTGCCCACAACATGGTTTTACCAAAGTGCACCAAATTAATACTTTTTACAATGATTTAAGCATGAATGACCAAGATTCACCAAAAAGTGCCTCGGGGGGTAATATTTCGGTTAAAAGTTCTAATGCCGCTTGGGATATTATCGAAAATAAGTCTCGTGTGCAAACCAAGAGTGTTCGGACCAATGCCGCTAGTGCTAGTACTAGTGACAACGACAAGCGAATTGACAAAATTACTTCGCTTCTTGAATCGCTTGCTACCCAAACCGCTAGCAACACCAACAGCATCAACGCTAAAAACGCTCAAGTCAATGCTGTAAGCCAACCATGTGAAATATGCGGGGGTCCTCACTCTTACACTACTTGTACCTCCACCCAAGACTATCCTTCTGAGAATGTTAACGCAGCATACGGTACCTATCCTCCGGCCGCTTATCAAGCTCGTCCTCAAGGAGACCACAACTTGCTCAGCTATCGCTCAAACAACTTTCTTTCCCCGCCCGGTTTTCCTCCTAACAACCCAAACCAACAACAAAACCTCAATCGCCCTCCTCAACAACAACCTCGTGCACCATACCAACCACCTCAAAGACAACCATATCCACCTCAAAGAAACAACCAAGTTTACCAACAACCTGCTTATCAACCACCCGCCTACAATGCTCCTCCCAACCAACCCACCGCATTACACCAAGATGTTGAAACCTACATGAGGACTAATGATGTGATCGTGGAAAATCTCTAGCGCGAAGTGCTCAACTTGAAAGCAGATATGGTGAAACAAGGAAACGATCTTAGAGCTGATATGCGAAACACTTTGGCAAGTCAAACGAATGACTTAAGGAACATGATGGCTGGTTTCTTCCAAGGTAATCAATCCTCTTCTTCGGGTACTCTTCCGAGTAACACCGTGGCTAATCCATAGGGGAGATGAAAGCAATCACCACTCGCAGTGGCAAAGGTACCAAGGAACCCGAGCTTCATATACCTCCACCGGTGATTGTGACTAAGGAAAACGAGTCACCTGCTCCTCTTCCTCAATCTTCTACTTCCCCAATTCCTCCACCTCTTACTTCTACCCCTCCTCCACCCAAGGATGTGAGTGATCCTACTATTCCAAAGCCTTCCTCTTCTTCCGATATACCTTATCCCTCAAGGTTGAGGAAAGAGAAGCTCAAAAGCAATGACGATATTCAAGTTTCGAACTTTCTCAAAATGTTTAAACAATTGAATTTCAACATCTCCTTCGCTGAGGCTCTCGCTCACATGCCTAAATATGCGAAAATGTTCAAAGATCTTCTTAGAGACAAGGAAAAGCTTCATGATATCGCTAATACCCAACTTAATGAGAATTGCTCCGCGGTTCTCTTAAGAAAATTGCCAACAAAACTTGGTGATCCGGGTCGCTTCTTAATCCCTTGCAACTTCCCGGGAGTAGAGAATTGCATGGCCCTAGCCGATCTAGGTGCCAGTATTAACTTAATGCCTTTAAGTGTTTGGAAGCAATTATCTCTCCCTGAGCTAGTCCCCACCAAAATGACTTTGGAATTAGCTAACCGTACGGTTGCTCATCCAGTGGGGATAGCCGAAGACGTTTTTGTAGGAGTCGACAAATTCACTTTTCCTGCCGATTTCGTCGTAGTTGACTACGAGATGGACCCTCGTGTTCCATAATCGTTGGACGTCTATTCTTGAGGACCGGTCGCACTCTCATCGATGTTGAAGCGGGTGAGCTTATCATGAGAGTGGGTGACGATAAAATCGTCTTCAACATGGGAAAGCTTTCTAAACAGCCTTATTCATACGAGAGTGTTAATTGTATCGACGTTCTTGATGAAGCTTGTGAAGAACACTTTAAAGATGCTTGCATAAGTATTCCTACCTTTCCTCCAAATGTTGAGACCGTTTCCTCTATTGATTCATCACTAACTCTATTTGGAGAAAGTGATTTCCTTTGGAAAGATTTTGAAGCAACCATGGGAGATGTGAACTTAGAATATGACGATTCTCCCATCGATTGGGATGAAGACATTCGTCTCATTGAGAAACTTCTCAAAGAGGACCATATTTCTCCACCGTCTCCCAAGGATATTGCTATCGATGAACCGAATTTGAATACGCCTCCCATCGAAAATCCTCCGGATTTAGAGCTTAAGGAGTTGCCGTCCCATCTCTAGTATGTGTTCCTTGAAGACAAGAAGAAGTCGCCCGTCATCATCGCTAAGGACTTGAACGAAGAAGAAAAATCACGCCTTATCGCCGTGCTTAAAGATCATAAGAAGGCAATTGCGTGGAAAATTTCCGATATCCGCAGAATTGATCCAAACTTTTGTACTCACAAGATTCTCATGGAAGATGACTTTAAACCCGCAATCCAGAGCCAAAGAAGGGTTAATCCTCGCATTCATGGCGTCATCAAACAAGAGGTTATCAAACTTCTTGATGCCAGCTTGATTTACCCTATTTCGAATTCGCCATGGGTAAGTCCCGTCCATTGTGTGCCCAAGAAGGGCGGAATAACCGTTGTTCCCAATGCACACAACGAGTTGATTCCTACTCGTCTCGTTACTGGGTGGAGAGTTTGTATCGACTATCATAAACTCAATGATGCCACGAGAAAAGATCACTTTCCTCTTCCTTTCATGGATCAAATGCTCGAGCGTCTAGCGGGTAATGACTATTACTGCTTCTTAGACGGTTTCTCCGGGTATTTTCAGATTCCCATCGATCCCAAAGACCAAGAAAAAACCACATTCACTTGTCCCTACGGAACATTTGCCTACAAAAGAATGCCTTTCGGCTTATGCAATGCTCCTGGGACGTTCCCAAGGTGTATGATGGCTATCTTCCATGACATGGTTGAAGAAACTATGGAAGTCTTCATGGATGATTTCTCGGTTTATGGCGATTCTTTCTCTGCTTGCCTTGCTATTTTAGAACGTATGCTTAAGCGGTGTGAAGACACTCGCCTCGTTCTTAATTGGGAAAAATGCCATTTCATGGTAAAAGAGGGCATCGTGCTAGGACACAAAATCTCCAAAGCCGGTCGTGAAGTGGACCGTGCTAAAGTCGATGTTATTGCTAAATTGCCTCCACCTTCAACCGTGAAGGGTGTGAGAAGTTTCCTGGGTCATGCGGGCTTCTACCGTCGCTTTATCAAAGATTTTTCTAAAATCGCTCGCCCGATGACCCACCTCTTGGAAAAAGATACTCCTTTTATCTTTTCCAAAGAGTGTATTGAAGCCTTCAACCTTCTTAAGGATAAGCTAACTAAGGCACCGGTCTTGGTTACCCCTAATTGGGAGCTTCCCTTTGAGTTGATGTGCGATGCTAGCGACTATGCTATTAGAGCGGTTTTGGGCCAAAGAGTGAACAAACACTTCCAACCAATTCACTATGCTAGCATGACAATGACGGGGGCTCAATTGCATTACACGACAACCGAAAAAGAACTTTTAGCTGTTGTCTATGCTTTTGAAAAGTTCTGCCCCTATCTTGTCCTTTCTACCACCATTGTGTATACCGATCATTCCGCGTTGAAGTACTTGTTAACTAAACAAGATTCCAAACCAAGACTTCTTCGCTGGGTTTTGCTACTTCAAGAATTTAAAATCGAAATTCGTGATAAGAAGGGAGCTGAAAATCTAGCCGCGGATCATCTCAGCAGACTTGAGGATCCATATCAAAGGGATCATCCGAAGAAAGAGATCAATGACTCTTTTCCCCTGGAGACCTTAATGTCTATCAATTCGAATCAAGATGAGACCCCGTGGTTTGCGGACATTGCAAACTACTTGGCGGGTGAAATTCTCATTGATAGGTTAACATCCCAGCAAAAGAAAAAGTTCTTCCAAGACATTAAGACTTACTTTTGGGATGACCCGTATCTCTTCAAACAATGCGCTGATTTGATTATTCGTCGATGTGTTGATGGACCGGCAGCTTTTGACATTCTCGAAGCTTGCCACAAAGGACCCACTGGTGGTCACTTTGGTCCCAACTACACCGCCAAAAAAGTGTTTGACTCGGGATTTTATTGGCCCACCATTTATCGTGATGCTCACGAGATGGTTAAACATTGTGATGCTTGCCAACAACAAGGCAATATCACACATAAATATGAGATGCCTCAAAATTTCATACAAGAATGTGAAATCTTTGATGTATGGGGTATCGACTTTATGGGGCCATTCCCTTCATCTAAAGGAAACAAACACATCCTTGTAGCCGTTGACTACGTTTCTAAATGGGTTTTTTTTTGGTAAAGGGTTTCCCCGGTAAATATATTAACCAAAAAAGCGTTGAAGTACAAAGGAATGTGGCTAAGATACCACATTAACCGCATGCTACAGGGAGCATGTTAACACGTGATTATGTTATGGCATAAACACAAACTAATCTAGAACTACAATGGGTTGAAGCCAAAGCTTTACTCACTAATGACGCAAGGGTGGTTTGTAACTTTTTAAAATCGCTGTTCGCTAGATTCGGTGTGCCTCGTGCCATTATTAGTGATCGCGAGACTCATTTTTGCAATGATCAATTTGCAAGAGTCATGGCTAAGTATGGTGTCAATCATCGTCTTTCCACCGCGTACCTCCCACAAACTAATGGCCAGGCTGAAATATCTAACCGAGGGTTAAAGCGAATTCTTGAACGAACCGTGGGAGAGCATCGTGCCTCATGGGCCGATAAACTTGATGATGCTCTGTGGGCTTTTCGTACCGCATACAAGACTTAGATTGGTTGTATGCCATATCGTCTCGTGTACGGGAAAGCATGCCACCTCCCCATTGAGTTGGAGCACAAGGCTTACTGGGCCTTGAAGTGGACTAATTTCGATATCAACAAAGCCGGTGACCTACTCAAAATCCAACTCAATGAACTGAATGAACTCCGGAATGAGGCTTATGAAAATTCTTTGATCTATAAGGAAAAGACTAAGCTCATTCACGACTCTAAGATTAAAAACCAAGAGTTCCAAGTTGGAGACAAAGTTTTACTCTTTAACTCTCGGTTGAAAATCTTTTCGGGCAAGCTGAAATCTCGTTGGTCCGGCCCATTCACCATTGCCCAAATTTTTCCATATGGTACTCTCGAGCTCGCTCAACCTAATGGACCTAATTTTACGGTGAATGGCCAACGAGTGAAGTTGTACTTTGGTGAGGACATCTCTCATGAGATGATTCCATCCCTCACCACGTTTCCCATGAACTAATTTTGGGTCGAGTCAGGCTCGTGACTCGGTTATCAAAAACAAGCGCTCCTCGGGAGGCAGCTCGAGTATCTATCCCTTTCTGTTTTACCTCCTAAGTGTAGGGGGACCTATATAGGTTGTTTGTGTTTGTGTGGTGATGTGATTACAGGGATGAATGCACTTTTGGAACCTTTGAAGAACCGTGCTCTCGTGTTATCCGCAATCCGGTTCTATCTCTCAACTATCATGATTCAATTTTCTTCATACTCACATTTGAAATTGATCACGTTAGCCGTCTCTTCCTTAGCTTGATTTAACCAACGTGCACAATGCCATAAGTGTAGGGGAGACTTTCCCCACATGCTTAAACATTGAGGACAATGTTTATCTTAAGTGTAGGGGGGACTTCTATCGAAGTTTTAAGTGGACTTCTCCATTAAAATGCCTTCATTTAACCGGAAAATCATCTTTTTCAGCATTTTTCAAATTTTTAATTAACTTTGGCCATATAATCGTGATTTTTAAATTTTTATCGTTGCTTTCATATGTATATATCCCGCAATAAAGTCAAAAATATCAATAAAGTGGTGTAGCTAGTTTTGAAATCTTTGACATATTAGGCCCGTTGCGATTATTTTGACTCGACCCGAATAGACTTATCCAAGTTTATTCTAGCAAGTATCCTTAACCATGTAGACCTTAATTGGTTTATTAGGCTAAGCATCCACGAGTCTCATTACTTGAGATTTTAAATTGTGGAGAACGAGAAATGATAGAGTCAATTATAAGTCGGTATTCTTGCACAAGCTCACTTGGTGTGATTATTTGCCTATTCTCCCATCACTTGCTAATAAGTAAGGCCGTACGATTTTATTGAATAACTTAGCTTCTAGCCCAAGATCGTTTAAAAGTTGCTCGGTAATGATAAGGGTTCATAGCCAAGGCATAACTTATTCAGCGGGGCGCGAAGATTGGCGACTCCGAAAAGGCCCTAACAAGGAATGAGGATTCAATCTTATTGCTATAGATCCAAGGTGATGTGAAAAGCATTATTCCTAAAATCAATATGAAGGATCAAGACTCACGACGAAATGCAATCAACTCCCATAAAGATCATGGAGAAGTCTATCCGAAAAGACCCTAACAAGGTATGAGGATAAATAGATCCAAGTCCGAAAAGGAGGCGGATCGTTGTATCTCAAAATCCCAATTAGCGATTGAAGAAATAATGATGAAGTCGTGGTCAACAAAGTTGTAGTATCCCTCAAAAGTCTCCAAGTGAAGAAACTCAATTAACGAAGAGAAGACCATTATCTCAAGAACGTCTCTCAAAGATATGAAGTATGAAGTACATGCCAAATATCGGCCCGAGAAAGGTCTCAAATCCTGAAGCAAGTTATGCCAAGATATGAACTTTTTGATATCCCGAGAAGCAGTTTTAAGAGATTTTGTCCTTTAGCTAACTATTAATCAAATCGTCCTACTTTGCTTTCAGCCTAAATAAACTATCGAAATAAGTCCAAAAATGAATCTTCATGATCATTCTAAGACAAAAATAAAATATACGAGATACACCTAGGAATAAGGGAGTTTAAGCATATAATTAAGCCATGTGTGTAAATGTTTGATTTGCTAACTTATAATAACAATGATCTCGTTTTTAAGCTTAGTTTGGGGAACGTGAAACTTGAGGGTGATGAATCTTCGCAGCACCGAAGCCCTAATGTAAGTCTTAGATCTCTTTGCAAGTTATTTCCATGTAGCTATTTTCATGTGAAAATGGTTTTCTACCCTTTGTTTTCCTTTAAAGTTTTAATTTCTCTTAGTACTCTAATTTTTGTTTTAGTAGTATGTTAATAAGGCCAAGGTTGATTGATTATGAGAAAAGTGTAAAATTGCTTTATCACTAAGCATTACATGAGAGCATGGCAATGGTTAAGTATAGGGGATTTGATAGGTGTGAAAACACCCATCCTTTTACCACTTATTTCTGGCTAAAACGAGACCAAAACGCGTATTTAATATCATTTGTTTGGAATTATGCGTGGTTTTTGTGTTTATTGTGTTTTCAGAGCCAACCGGATGGATATTGGAGAAAACATGGGATTGCACGGGTTTTATCGAAGAAAAAGACTCAAGACGAAGTCTATTGTCCAAGAGATGCAAAAGATTTGAAGTCAATGGGCCTATTTGAAGATTTATCGAAGAAAAGGACCAAAGATGGAAGATTTACATATGTCGAAGGAACTCAAGTCTATTAAACGAAGAAATTAAAAGACGAGTTGAATTTAATCGTCGACAAATCCCGAATCAGAATCGAAAACGTCAACTTTTCTGAAAAGACGAGAAGACAAGAAGAAAGGGAGAAAGCCCACTAACCAACCAAAGACAAGGCTATATAAAGACATCCCTTCACACATTTTGAGCTAGTTTAATTTTTCCAGTTTTATTTTTTTTCTTTCGTAGGAAGCCAACACCATTAAGGTGTTGTTGATTTTTCTTTCTTGTTGAATCTTTAATCTTGTAAGTTTTTAATCTTTCCTTTTGTTTACTCTACCTTAATCAATCAAAATCATCTTCCATTTCAATCTTGTTCATCTTTTTTTTTATTTAAGTCTCAAGTTCTTATTTGGTTGATTTTAATCCTTAAAAGTAAGTGGGTTTTGTGTTTTTGGTATTTTGGTTTGATGATTATGATTAGTAAATGATTAGTGTTTAAATTGGTTTAAGTTTTGGTTAAAAACTTGGTTGATTTTTGGTAAAATCGTATTGCCCTATTTTTCTGTTTAACTGTTCTTCGTGCCCAGATTCCGAATCAACCCTATTATATTTTTATTCCGGATCGCCTTTTATTCCGGATCAATCACTTTCATTTTTATTCCGTATCAAGATTTTCATCCGGAATATTTTATATTCCGGATCAGTGTCTTCCATTCGGAATATTTATTATTCCGAGTCAAGCCTTTCATCCGGAATAATCAATTATTCCGGATCAACTCTTTTATTCCGGATCAACCTATATTCCGGATCACCAATTTTATTCCGGATCAACACCATTTATTCCGCATCAACTACTACATTCCGGATAAACAACTTTATTCCGGATCAACTTTCTATTCCGAATCAAATTTATTCCGAATGAAGTGTTTTCTAGTAAGGGGTATTTACTGTTTCTGTTTTATTATTTGAATTTAATTCGATTTCAGTCTTATTTTATTAACTGCTTTTAGTCTAATTTTATATATTTGCGCATTTACCTTTTTAGTAGAATAAAAAACCAAACCCCTTCTTAGTAACCAAGAACAACTAGTCCACTTTGAACCATGATCAATTCGAGAAGATTCCGAGAATATATTGAACCCAAGCAAATCTCGAGTATTAGAACCACTCGAGTATGAAGCAGCACTAGAGAGGTCTTGATTGGGACGAGTACTGCGGCCAGAACTCGATGAGACCCCTACATTATCCCCGGACACATGCGCCATAGGATCATTAATGCTAGCATTAGGAACCCTATAATCCAACTGCGGTCTAGACGGTTCATTAACAGTTGCAGAATTAGGGTTTTCAAAACCCTAGTCGACATACGTTGTTTACAGCGGCCAGTAAACCCGTATCCAGCAGCATAACCCTCATCAGGAGGATCATTGGTAGGCTCCATAATCGAAACCCTAACACCCTAAAAACGAACAGCGCCAAACGAAACCCTAGAAAAACCAACGAAACAAATACTAACACCTAGTACTCGTCAACCAGATCGTGATGGATAAATAAGGCACAAAAGAACCGACAGTAGCAATGAAAATAAAGGAAACAATGATGAACAGATCACTAGAAAAAACGAAAATAACCCTTAAAAACAATTAGATCTAATCTTAATGAAACATCAACCTAATAAGAACAATGTTTAATCTTATTAATCAAACGATTAGCAGACAAACACAGTTATTAGAAGGTATCTAGGTCAAAAAGAAGAAGAAAAAATCGCATGAAAAGAAGAGGAGATATTTTCGTCCGCAATTAATGTTTTTAGGTTTTTTTAAAAGTGTATGTCTCACGATTATTAATTACAGAAGTTAAGTACGTGTTATTACACGATAAGTATTAAGTACGTGATAGTACACGATAATTATTAACAATAATAATTATAATCACGAACATGAAATCATGAACGTAAAAATCACGAACACGTAATTACGTACTTAATTAATATTATATGATTAATATCGTTACGTACAAGTATTTATTTATAACACGAACATTTAACAACGAACTAACATGAATATATTAACGAGGGAACACGTAAATTAATGAAACGTAAACAAGGCCCGGTAAGCCTTGTGGGCCCTATGTAGCCGCGGACAAGAGAAAGGAAAGGGGCCCAAAGGGAAAAGGAGAAACATAGGAAAAACATAACACATGTATTTTTACAAACAACAAAAACCCTAGACACCATGTTTCTTTGGCCGTCGAATTTTAAGAAGAAAACAAGAAAAGGGAATTGGTTGATCTTGATTCGGGGTTTAGCTATGTTCGTGTTCATAATTACTACACCTCACGGTATCTCCTAAAGTAAATCTTTTAATTTCTTTTCTTTTGATTTGATAAATTAAATAAGATCCAAGAATACATATGAATTAAGCATTTAAAACAAGTAATTACATGATGTGAATCGGGTTGGTTTGGTTTGGACACAAAAAGCGAGACCACATAGGGTCTCGGTGGGATTTTCTTAATAGTCGTTGGCTGTTTGGTGGTGTCAGCCGCAAGCCAGCAGCCCACGCGGGTGCGTTTGGTGTAGCAGTGGTAGCAGCAGGGGCTGCGTGTTGCTCAGGCAGTGGGCACCGAGAGTCCTTGACTCTCGGTGGGTAATTTTAACGCAGCAGGGGGAATTGGCAACTGCCAGTGGCTGCTGCACAGCCAGCAGCGACACAGGGGGGTGTTTGGCTGTTGGTTTTGGTCAGGGTGTTTGGGTGGCAGTTTTAGTATTTTAAAAAGGATGTTTGGTGTATCATTTTTCATGTCATTTTAATTAATTTAATTAGGGTATTAAATTAATCATGCAATATTAATTTTATTTAGTCTAATTAATATTGATTTAATCTCGTCAAATAGGTTATGTTATTTAGACCTTAGTTATACAAGAATCATTAAATTAATTCGGTCCGGTTTATGGGGTTCCGGGTCCGGTTCACGTCATGTTTAAAATTATAATACACGGGTTCGGTTCATGATTATTTTTACAAGTTTAATTAATTTTACAAGTATATAATTTTACAAGTTAATTAAATTAATTTGGAATGGTATATAATTAATTTAATTAAAACATGGACTTAGGTTAATTATTATTATAAATAATACATGTTTTAACCTAAGTATTTAATTATTTATTTTACACTATATTATTAATTAATTATGAAACATGACATATAATTAACTAATAATCATCACTTAGGTTATATTAATATAGATATTAATACATGTTTAACCTAAGTATTTTATACATTTTAATTTAATTAAATCATGCTTATATTTAATTAAATCTTATAACCTATAGTTTATCTAATCAACATGTTATAATTAATAAACTGTATTATTAATCACATGACCTAGTATATTTAATCAGTAAAACTAAGCTTATATTATTAGCTTATTACTTCAGCTTATTTCTAAATATGGAAACTTTCTATTTTAGGAAACTTACTATTTTCGGAAACTTTCTATTTTTAGAAACTTATCTATTTTAAGAAGTTAATCTATCTTTGGAAACTTTCTATTTTTGGAAACTTTCTATTTTAGGAAACCTGCTATTTATAGGTAGTTACTTATTATTACACAACAAGTATAATAATACAAGTAATACTTAATCAGAACATAAAGAATACACGATAAACACAACATAACATTAAAATTAGTAAAACAAGGCATGAACATATAAATCAAGCTAAGACACGATATAAAATCAGTTACATAATCAGTAATCAGAATACTTATACACGTATAATATTTATGTAGCATAAGTGAGATCGAAGTAGGACTTCCTTCCATTCGACTTCTTCGTTCACTAGACATAAGGTACGGATTTCCCGTCCTTCAATAAGGACAATCTCTTCCTTCATTAGGATTTCCCGTATGCAGCCAACTGTTTTCCCCAGTAGTTAAAGATTAAATGCTTATTTTTAATTAAATGCCTAAGCCATATACATGCATGACCAGTTTCACATAGTTATGGAGGTACCATAACCATAACACTTGAGGCACCAGTGTTATGACTTCACCACGGCGGAGTGATAGCTCGTGGCGTCCCTTTTAACTTTTGGCCATATTATTATGTTATCATGTGGGGCGTATGGGTGCATCCTAGTTACATGTTTCAGTCAGGATTTCATGGTGAGTATGGTGTGTGCCTTGCATCCTTCACAAGGAGCTGATCCCTCCTACCCACTTACCAGTTAATTAGAGGCATCCCCTCTAATTTGCATGACGAGGTCACCCCTCCAAGTATTCATGCACCTTGTTGGCCTCATGACCTATATTGGTTTTTGGTACATTAACTAATACAGATTTTCATAAGTAACATAAGCTATGTTTTCAGAACTAAAACCAGTTAACATGATAGACAACTAGGTTTTCCAGGACTTATACATTTCCGCTGCTATTAGTCTTATTTATGTTTCAGCCATTCATACAATGTCGTATATCCGTGCACAGAGCGTTATGCTCAGCCGTTACTTTCCTTTCCATGTCCCAAAATGA
The DNA here is from genome assembly GCA_025667525.1 of Glebionis coronaria. NCBI lineage: Eukaryota > Viridiplantae > Streptophyta > Magnoliopsida > Asterales > Asteraceae > Glebionis > Glebionis coronaria. The sequence continues at coordinate 431,093 of JANFOE010000201.1, read as the reverse complement.
CAGGTACCCAAGGACGGACTCGAGCATTTGGAGGAAGTGCATAGGATGGAAGCTGCCATAGACTTCTTCTCCTTTTTCCCATATACTTATGCTTGTCTAGTCTTTCCTAGTTCATTTACTTTATTTATGTTTTGAGCTTATGTTTGGGAACCGATGTTTGATTCCAGTTTTCCTTATGGTCATGTATGTTTTACTATAAATTACCTTGTATGCTTTGATGACACACCATAATTAAGTGTAACGGTCCACTTATCAAAGTGGGGTGTTACACAAGGAGTAAAAACACAAATGTTTCCTTGAAATTCACCAAGAATAGAATGTTCACGATGTTGGCCAATAGCACTAGAGATGACCAAAGGATAAGGTAGCTCGGTCACATAATGCACATCAATAGAGGCTGATTCTAAAGAGTCAAGACTCTAAGCATCGGTGAACCTACATTGACCACTATATGGTACCTTGAGAATTTTTCCAAATTCTTCAAGAATGTATACAATGGTTTTCCTCTTTATGGAAAATCTTATAGATAAACCACTATTGATGCATATTAATTAGAAAGAACTAGAGAACTCCACAATAAAAAATGGAAATATTGGCTGATCAATGCAAAGCAAACAATCAAAGCCAATGGATTTGAACATGTAACGAATGAAGTCAAGTCCATAGAGGTTAGAAGGAACAATGCGTCCTTCATGAAAGCTACGAGTTTCTAAAAAACGAAGAGTGTTTTTTAGAGAATGAGATTGAGACGAAGTAGAAAGAATAGGCATGTATTCTCTAATTTTCTCATGATCTTTTCAAGTTTCCATAGGCATGATTAAGTACCTATATTCAACGTAAAAATAATTACACAATCACTCTTATGTTACTTAATGATCAAAAATCAAAATCAGAAGAGTGTGCTTAATCAATTACTTGATTAACCAAAGGATTAGTCCTTAACATTTTTATGTTCACAATGGCCCAATTTCATCTTTGACTAGTACATATATGAGTTATGTAAAATCAAACATGAATATTGAACATAGGTTTTTGAATATCTATTTTTAGGTAAGCAAAATGTATTCAAGGGTTCATATCAATTCCATCATTTAACAAAAATATATTAGATAAAGTTTGGATTTGTTCTATAAGTGGGTCTTAGTGAAATCTCAATGAATTGATGTGACAACCCAAACCCGAGGTCATTTATTTAATATTATATAATATTATTTTTACGAATAATTTTGAAATTTTTGATGAGTTGAATGAAATAACGATTGATGGTTTGATTTAAAACCGACGTTGGAGGTCTTATTTTTATCTTTTTACTAATAGCGAGGATTATTAGTGACCACGATATCGATGGATGCCCCAAAATTTATGTTTTATCATTTGTTGTCTCGATATTTATATTTTTGACGTTTTTATTTTAAGTTCGTATTAAGTCGAACCGTGATCATATTATCATCATATTTTGAGTGCGTTTTAACTTTTGAAAAGTATTTTTACGAAACCCGAGCCTCGTAAATATTTTTAAAATTGACAATTTACATTTTCAACCTTGTAAACTATTTAATTGCATTTTGGACCAAAACTATCACAAATTGGCAAAATCTACCCACCACCACCACTATATATAATTTTTCCACTATCAACTTTTAATATAAATTTCATTTTCAAGAAAAATCCATCTCTCTCTCTCTCTCTCTTTTCTTTGATGATGCCGTCCACCCCCTAACAAAAACACATTGATCTTTGAGTTTTGACTTTGATTCATGAGAAACTAAAACAAGTCCCATCTCTAAAATTTGATGGTGATTCTAATGGTGTAATTTTTAGCAACATGCACCAACATTTATTTTTTTCATATGATCCATGAAGGTTTGATCCATTTTTATGCTTGTAAGTTGTTGTTAGTATTATTATATACATATTTTCATTATTGCATGTTGGAAATTTTGAGTGGGTAAATTTTTGTATGATCATTCAAGGGTGTTATGGGTTAGATGATATGTTGGTAATGATATTAGGGTGATATTAGTAGCATGGGATTGATTAAAATTGGATGAAAAATTGATTTAGTATGGTTTTTAAAGAGGCAATTTAGATCAATAGGTTTAAGGCTATTTTTGGCTAACTTACTGTTTGAAAATGAACAAACTAATTAGATGAGGTTGTATAGAATTCTTTTATCTTCGATTTGATATAAGATAGAGCTTATAGCTCCAAACGAGCGCGAAGTTACGTTAGTTTGATTATTCGTGTACCGGGAGACGAGTATCGACACAATCCGAAGTTGTTGTCGATATTTGGATCGAATCTCGGGGACTATAGAATTAGTTGTAAAAATGGTCAAGGACTGATGTTTGGTTCTAAACTTAGGGTTGTGAGTCTATTTTCAAACTCAAGAGTCGGATTTGTAAACGGGATTGTTTAGAATGGTCAAAGTGGTTGTATGAGTCGGTGACGTAAAACTGTCCGGTTTTTGTAGTTCAAAGATGTGTCGGGCAGGGAACTTTAAAAGTAAAATATTTTGATGGGCTTTTAACAGGTCTTTCTATATATAGTAAGTGAGGTCTCTGATTAGTACCATAAGCATTTGATGTGTTTAAGTGGGGTAAACGAGCCTGCACATTTGGTGTGTACCGCTAGATTTTTTATCGAAAGAATTGACTAATAAAGTAAACATATAGAATGAAGTAAAAGGTCACTTGTATTGTTTTCATTTTGGGTTGAGTGTGATTTTATGATTTTGAGTTTGATGTTAGTAAGTATGGATTTTATTCGAGTTTATTATTGATGAACGCGCCTTATTTGATAGGTTGCGGTTTTTGTGTTTATCGGGCATCAACTATCATCGAAGATCGTCTTACTACTGCTATTACTCCAGGTGAGTCTATAGCCTCGCTTTTGTAGTTGTTTTGAATGATTTTAAAACCCGCGAGGAGGATACATGCTATTTGAAAGTAAAATGAACACAAGTCATGATTGATTGTTTGGACCCGAATGTTTCCTTTGTTGCCTTTGTTGTTTTGAATTGTATAAGTACCTACATTGCAAAAGTCCCTAAATTCATGAGCTGTTAACTATCTTCTGACTTGATGTTGTGAGTTGGGAATAGCCTCTTATTCTAATAATAGTACTATTGGGCTGACGACCCTATCTGAGACCAGGGCTTTACGCTGAGTAACCCGCTTTAGGCGTGGGTGACTAAGTTAAGGGGTCGGTGTCATGAGCTTAATATAATTCTATAGCTATTGCTATATGCCAGATTACCAGAATAATAGATTGTATACGTAGCAATTTTATTAAATGATCTTGATTGATTTTTCTCTTGTGTTAAATTGTTGATATGGAAAACCTATAGACTCGCTCAACCGTTGTGTTGATGATTTTAAGCATGTATTTCAGGTATTGAAGATGATGAATTGCGGAGCTTGCTGGAGAAGGATTGCGGGATTGCTTTTGTGGTGATTGGTCTAAAACAGATTTCTTTCCCTTTTGTTATAAAAATAATAATGGATGGTCAAGTACTTTGGTAAATGGTTGTTGATTTGATAAAGTCTTTGGGGGACCTAAATGTGACTCTAATATTTCTAAAATTGTTTTACATGGGATCGAAGTTTTAGACAATGGTTAAATTATGTCCTTCTATACTTCAAATTTATCATTTTGAGTTTGTTCAAAACGTCTTTTGTAACAATGTTTGTATTTAGCACCCAAATGTGTATTTCCACTGCGCAATGTAATTTGGGGGTGTTAAAGATTGGTAATCAGAGCTTTTTAGTTATAGCGAATTAGGTCGATTTTTGAAAAATGTCCTAAACTATAACTTTGGTGTCGAAAACATTTTACAAAAGCACGCAACTTCCCGCAAGGCTCCGGTAAGATTATTTGTTTTGTATTGTTTTATAGTTAGATGTATCCCTTAAAATTGAAATGATTTTAAAGTATTTATTAAGTAAATACTATGATGATATATAATGATGTATTGATGATGTATTGATGATGTATTGATAATGTATTTATGTTGTTGAAAGTACGTTGAGTACTTGTTATCGTAAGTTTCTTTATGTACTGCATATGTATATAATTTTAAATAATGACCTTATATACCGTCGAGGGTCTGGGACAGTAGACCAGATGATGAACGATTTTACAACTGATTTCTTACGACTTGTGTCGGGTATGAGGACGTTTGACTAGTTATTGTATGATAGATATGTGGTTGAAATTGGTGTGATTAGAGGGTTGATGTGAAAGAAAGGTGGTTTTAAAGGTTATATTTGGTACGTGGAGATTTGAGTTTGTTAGGACTTAGAAGATGGATGAGATTACTAGTCTTAGTTCGATTGTGATGAATTTGTGTGCTTGAATTGAAAGGTTTAAATAAAAGTAGGTAAATTTTGAAATGATAAGTGAGTGGGAGTCTCATGTGAGATCAATTCTGAGGAGAGCTTGGAAGTTTAGGAATGCAGAAAGTCGTATTGAGATTTGCCTTGTGATTAATCTGCCGTGTAGCAGTGAGTATTTGGATTTTCAGAATGAGCTGCCATCATGTCATGGATTTGACTTTGAGGTCCGAAGGAGAAATAGACGAGTGTGATGAAGCTGACAACAACGATAAGAAGGATGAGGAGCTGCTGTCCAAGGAACTAATCGCGTGATGGATTTCTTTGTATCTTATTTTTTTGTGATCATAAACCTTGTGTCGTAGCACTGTGATGGAACTTATTATCCTTTAAGTTTGTTCGGTAGATGATTGTAGTGACAGACACTGCCACTATCCTGTTGAATCCTCAACGCAATCTAAATTACCCTCATGATCTATGATGTGCCTTTATTAACTCTTTTGAGTTTTGGTTGATGAACCGTTGTAGTTATTTTGTTCGTATATGTAGTATCCATGAGACATCCTGATAAAGAAATCCTTCTTTATTCTTGATATGTATACTTATCATGTTTCTTTCTTCTGTGATGATGGAAGAAGGAGTAAGGGAAGCATATTTCTGTCATTAGTAGATCGCTACGTGACTAAGTTTCTTGAAATATGTTGACAAAGGTAACAACTGCTACTGTGAACACTATGATCGAACAAGTTATTGCTAGAGCACATGAAGTTGATCGTGCTGCAAGGAATCAAGATGCTGGAGTTAGTTGTGTTGGAAATAATGGTGCTGCAGTTGATGCTGCTAAGGATAATGATGATGCTGCTGAGGATAATGATGATGCTGCTCAAAATCATGATGATGCTGCTGATCCAGATGATAATGTTGTTGCTGTTCTACAAGTTCGAAAGAATATATATATGTTGGTTTTCAGAAGTGGGGTTCTACGCAGTTTTGTGGTATTAGTGGTGCATTAGAATTGCATAGTTGGATTGATAAGATAGAGAGTACTTTGAGATTATTGGGTGTTCAGAAACTAATAAGGTGAAATTGGCTGCTGCTATATTTCAGAATGGTACACTAAGATGGTGGAACAACAAAGTGACTACTTTAGGATTAGTTGTGGCTAATGGTAAGACATGGACCACGATGAAAGGACTATTGATTTCTAGGTTTTGTCCTGAGTTGGAACTAGGACTGTTGGAACCCAAATTAAGATAATTAGTGCTAAGGGACGATGTTATTACTGCTTAATGGAAAATTTTCTGAGCTATATTTGCTATGTCCTGATAATTATGTGAATAATTGTAAGAAGACGAAGCAGTACATTAGAGGATTGTCTAGTGATATCAAGAGTGAGATTATTTCTTCAAAACCTGAATCTTCTGATGAAGCTGTTCAAATGGCGCATGATTTAATGGAAATAAAAGTGCAAGATAGGAAAGATAGTATTGTTGAAAACAATAAGAGAAAGTGGGAATCTGCTAAGTCCAACCCGGATCAAGGTCAAATTTGTAAGGATTACAGTAATAACAATAACCAAGGACAAAACCGAAATCAGTATTTAAACCATGGAAGGAATGATGAGATTCGTGCGGCCACTGCGTCTAGAAGTGACAAAATAAATCACAAGGGTGCTTGTTGTACTCTATACCATGTAGGTAATATTCCACAATTATGACTAGAGTTAGGACAACCTGGTCATAAAGCTGCGAAGTCTAAGACAAGAGGATTAGTCACTGGAATTAGTACCCCTAGAGTAGTGATATGATTTAGCCGTGGCGAGAAAGGACACAAGCAAGGGAATTGTCCAAGGAAAGGAAATTGACAAGATAGGAAGGCTGCCGCTCCAGCTTACGTTTGAATGATGCTGACAAACCCTTAGGGTCTGAACATTGTAAATGGTATAATCTTACTTGCGATTCTTTATGTCAGTATGTTGTTTGGCTACAGATCAGATGGAAACTGTAGAAATGTAAAGAATTGGTTGTTTTATCAACGGAGAATTTGTAAGGATGACAATTAACTAAGATGTGGAGTTAACCGATGGAAAGGTTGCTAGTATTAGTTCTATACCAAGAGTGTGTTCCTTGAATTTAGGAAAGTAGGTGTTTAGTATCGACTTGATGCTCAAAGAGTTGGAATCTTTGGATGTGGATTATTGGTATGAGTTGGTTAATGGTGCGAAGTGCTGATGCTTGAGATTGGACTACTCTTCACTATAAATTGATAGCTGCTGATTTAGATATTGCTGATAAGCTGAGTGTTGACTGTGAGAGCTGATGAGTGAATTTTCCGATTGAGAGTATCTTGTTGGGAAACAAGGAAGTATATGGAAAAGGGATGTGATGTATTTCTAGCACAGGTAATTAATGATAGAGTGGTTGAGGAGAAGTTTGGGGATCTATTAATGGTTCAAGAGTATTATGAGGATTTCTTGAAGTTTTGCAGAGTTGCTGCCATCTCTTGAAGTGGAAATTGTGTCGATTGAGTGTTGTAAGCGATAAGTGTAGTGCTTCTACGTTTTGTTGTGTAGTGCTTCTACGTTCGTTGAGTAGTATTGAAAGCCTTATCATTTGGCACCGTCAAAGTGGAATGAGTTATTCGGTCAACTGTGAGAAGTGATGGATAAGGGATGTATTAGATTAAGTTTCATTACAATGATGATCGCCTGTGTTGTTTGTCAAGAAGGATGGATTGTTTCAGATATGTATTGATTATCGAGAGCTTAACAAATTGACAGCCAAGAATTTGTATCCATTATCGAGGATTGATGATTCGTTTGATCCTTGCAACTTGTTTGGATCCAGTATGGACTCAAATATCACTTTGAGTTATGGTTATCATTAACTGAGAGTTAGAGAAGAAGATGTTCCTATAGTTGTTTTTCGTATTTGATGTGGGTACTTTAAGTTTCAAGTGATGTTTATGGAATTGACGAATGCGTCTGCCATACTTATGGACTGGGTGAATTTTGTGTGTGAGATGTGCTAGGATGAGTTAGTCATTGTATCTACTGACGATATTCTATTTTAATCCAAGAGGAAAGGAGGAACATAAGTAGCATATGAGGATGATTTTGGGATGGTTGGAAGAAGAGAAACTGTATGTAAAGTTCCTATGTGTGAATGTTAGTTGAAATAATTGCGTTTTAAGGAAGTTGATTGACAACAAAGGTATTCGTGAAGATCTTGCCAAGATTGAAACGATTAAGGATTGGTCGGTACCAACGACGCCGAAGGAAATCTGTTAATTCCTTGGTCTAAGCTGCGAATAATCGGAGGTTTATCGAAAGGTTTTCACTGATTGTTAAACCCTTGGTTAAGCTGACTAAGAAGAATTGGATGTGTGAGTCCCACTTATACATCTAAATTGTAAGTTTCGAAATCTGATTCCCATCTGATGAGAAAGTTGTATTCTGAACACTGAAGGGTAGGTTGTGTTCTGCACCGATGTTGTCATTGTTGAAAGGATTTGAAGTATTAATAGCTTGTAGTTTGCTGTGATGGGTCTCATAGGGGTTATGTAGTTGTGCTGTTTGCTTTGAGATGGTAGAAATATTACTTGTATGGAATCAAGTGTGTAGTAATAAAGGATCATAGAAGTTGCTCCATAATTAAATTCTTAGGATGATAAAAGAAATGAGTAGAGTATCAGCAGTTATATATTTTGAGTATTTGAGTATGTTGGTGATTATGACTGTGCGTGATTATGACTACGAGATTCGCTACCATCCGGAAAAGGCGAATGTGGTAACTGATGTACTTATCAGGAAGAAAAAGGAAAAAGCTTTGGGATTTAAGTTTTGGTAATGACAAAAGTGTGGACTTGATAGAAAGGATATCAAATATTAAGTTAGTTGTCTGATTTGAGAAATGTCAAGGTAAGTGATTTCAACATTTTGTCAACCTTATGGAAAGGAATTTGTTGTAAAGCCAAGTTAGACATGGAATATTGAGCACTCCTAACATACATGAGTTGAGAGAGTGAGACTTAGTGATGAAGGAATCTCACAAGTCAAGTGATCGATATGTTCTGGTTTGAGTAAAAGATGAAAGTTGAGTTGAGTACTATGTGTTATACAAAGAATGATGGACAGAGTGAACGGACGATTCGAACATTGAACGGTATACTTGTGCGTGTGTGATTGACATAGAAATTGTTGGAGTTGTTATATGACGATGATTATCATGCTAGTAGTGAGGTTGTACTATTGATGGTACATAAAGAACTTCAATTTGTGAAGGTTAAAGATCGTAAGTTATGGACGCAAGTTAGGTTTTTGGTGTATTAAAGACATGTAGTTGGAATTCAATGACTGGACTAGAAGTAATATTGGTAACATTGACAAGATTGTATGTGTTAAGGATCATTCATTAGTAAGAAAGAGTTGTCGGAAGAGTTATGTTGGCAATCGAAGGAAGTCGATAGAGTTTGAAATTGGAAACGTGGTTATGCTTAAGGTGTCGTTATGACGGGTGAAATCTGTTTGAGAACAACAAGGAAAGAATTCAACTTGAAGATAAGTTGTTTCATATAGAAAGAACTGTGAAGAGTTCTTGTGAGGTCGAAACATAGTAAGGATATTATATTGTGCATATACAAGAATTCTAGAAATGGATTTGAATTGTGAAGGAAGCATGGGGATTTCTTTAAGGAAAAGAGTTCTCATTTGTTCTGGAGGTATGGAATGCGAATATAAGAGGGGCCAAGCGCCAGGACGTCGCTCTCTTTTAGGAGGGCAGGATGTGACAACCCAAACCCGAGGTCATTTATTTAATGTTATATAATATTATTTTTACGAATAATTTTGAAATTTTTGATGAGTTGAATGAAATGACGATAGATGGTTTTATTTAAAACCGACGTTGGAGGTCTTATTTTTAACTTTTTACTAATAGCGAGGATTATTAGTGACCACGATATCGACGGATGCCCGAAATTTTATGTTTTATCATTTGTTGTCTCGATATTTATATTTTTGACGTTTTTAATTTAAGTTCGTATTAAGTCGAACCGGGATCATATTATCATCATATTTTGAGTGCGTTTTAACTTTTGAAAAGTATTTTTACGAAACCCGAGCCTCGTAAGTATTATTAAAATTGACAATTTACATTTTCAACCTTGTAAACTATTTAATTGCATTTTGGACCAAAACTATCACAAATTGGCAAAATCTACCTACCACCAACACTATATATAATTTTTCCACTATCAACTTTTAATATAAAATTCATTTTCAAGAAAAATCCATCTCTCTCTCTCTTTTCTTTGATGATGCCGTCCACCCCCCCTAACAATAACACATTGATCTTTGATTTTTGACTTTAATTCATGAGAAACTAAAACAAGTCCCATCTCTAAAATTTGATGGTGATTCTAATGGTGTAATTTTTATCAACATGCAACAACATTTATTTTTTTCATATGATCCATGAAGGTTTGATCCATTTTTATGCTTGTATGTTGTTGTTAGTATTATTATATACATATTTTCATTATTGCATGTTGGAAATTTTGAGTGGGTAAATTTTTGTATGATCATTCAAGGGTGTTATGGGTTATATGATATGTTGGTAATGATATTAGGGTGATATTAGTAGCATGGGATTGATTAAAATTGGATGAAAAATTGATTTAGTATGGTTTTTAAAGAGGCAATTTAGATCAGTAGGTTTAAGGCTATTTTTGGCTAACTTACTGTTTGAAAATGAACAAACAAATAAGATGAGGTTGTAGAGAATTCTTTTAGCTTCGATTTGATATAAGATAGAGCTTCTAGCTCCAAACGAACACGAAGTTACGTTAGTTTGATTATTCGTGTACCGAGAGACGAGTATCGACACAATCCGAAGTTGTTGTTGATATTTGGATCGAATCTCGGGGACTATAGAATGAGTTGTAAAAATGTTCAAGGACTGATGTTTGGTTCTAAACTTAGGGTTGTGAGTCTATTTTCAAACTCAAGTGTCGGATTTGTAAACGGGATTGTTTAGAATGGTCAAAATGGTTGTATGAGTCAGTGACGTAAAACTGTCCGGTTTTTGTAGTTCAAAGATGTGTCGGGCAGGGAACTTTAAAAGTAAAATATTTTGATCGGCTTTTAACAGGTCTTTCTATATATAGTAAGTGAGGTCTCTGATTAGTACCATAAGCATTTGATGTGTTTAAGTGGGGTAAACGAGCGCGTACATTTGGTGTGTACCGGCAGATTTTTTATCGAAAGAATTGACTAATAAAGTAAACATATAGAATGAAGTAAAAGGTCACTTGTATTGTTTTTATTTTGGGTTGAGTGTGATTTTATGATTTTGAGTTTGATGTTAGTAAGTATGTATTTTATTCGAGTTTATTATTGATGAACGCGCCTTATTTGATAGGTTGCGGTTTTTGTGTTTATCGGGCATCAACTATCATCGAAGATCGTCTTACTACTGCTATTACTCCAGGTGAGTCTATAGCCTCGCTTTTGTAATTGTTTTGAATGATTTTAAAACCCGCGAGGGGGATACATGCTATTTGAAAGTAAAATGAACACAAGTCATGATTGATTGTTTGGACCCGAATGTTTCCTTTGTTGCGTTTGTTGTTTTGAATTGTATAAGTACCTACATTGCAAAAGTCCCTAAAATCATGAGCCGTTAACTATCTTCTGACTTGATGTTGTGAGTTAGGAATAGCCGCTTATTCTAATAATAGTACTATCGGGCTGACGACCCTATCTGAGACCAGGGCTTTACGCTGAGTAACCCGCTGGGAAGGATAATTTTACGAGAATGAGAATTGGTATTCTTGCAATGGATACCCTAGTAGGGGCAATGGAATTTGATCTAGTCATGCCGGCTTTAGGCGCGGGTGACTAAGTTAAGGGGTCGGTGTCATGAGCTTAATACAATTCTATAGCTATTGCTATATGCCAGATTACCAGAATAATAGATTGTATACGTAGCAATTCTATTAAATGATCGATTGATTTTTCTCTTGTGTTAAATTGTTGATTTGGAAAACCTATAGACTCGCTCAACTGTTGTGTTGATGATTTTAAGAATGTATTTCAGGTATTGAAGATGATGAATTGCGGAGCTTGCTGGAGAAGGATTGCGGGATTGCTTTTGTGGTGATTGGTCTAAAACAAATTTCTTTCCCTTTTGTTATAAAAATAATCATGGATGGTCAAGTACTTTGGTAAATGGTTGTTGATTTGATAAAGTCTTTGGGGGACCTAAATGTGACTCTGATATTTCTAAAATTGTTCTACTTGGGATCGAAAGTTTTAGACAATGGTTAAATTATGTTCTTCTATACTTCAAATTTATCATTTTGAGTTTGTTCAAAATGTCTTTTGTAACAATGTTTGTATTTAGCACCCAAATGTGTATTTCCGCCGCGCAATGTAATTTGGGGGTGTTAAAATTGAAACCTAAGGAATCATAGAATTACAACTATGTCAACCTACAATCCTAATTAGGCTCCAATTCGGTTTTCATTTTAAATATCCCCATTCATGAAATTAAAAACCCTATAACAAATTGATGAAATTGAATGAAGATACTTACAATTATATGATGTTAGATGACGGATGAGTAAAACCCTTGTCTTGGAATCAATTAATTTGAGTGATTGAAGCTTTTTGAAAGATCAACAATGGTGGAAAGCAAGAAACCCGTCGCCTATGGATAAGAAAGGGTGGGTTATTTTTGAAAAAATGATTTCTCAATAAAATTTGATTATTTTAGTCACTAGTGGACCGCAGTTCGATATCAATAAAGAACCGTGTGTTTGAACCGTGATAATTAAAGAACCGCTGACAGGGGACGATTTTAAACCAAGAAAATCAAAGAAATTATCAAAACCAAGTTTTTCTAAAATACTTAAAATATATATCAAGCCATTTGGAAATCATTGTACCTCTTCAATACTAGGTAACAATGCCTTTAATGAAGGATTACGAGTAAAATTGAGACCGAATAAGACCCCAACGGAAAAACGACTACTCGTAAAAAAAGACAAAGAAAGAGAAACCAAGAGGAGTGAATCAAGATTAAGTTCAATGCTCAAGAGATGAGTGACAATCTTCAAGTAGTACAAACAATGAACTTGTGTCATCTATAGTGGTTTAAGACTTGCCTTTTCGGCGTAAGTCTAAACGGCTTTGGTAATTAACCATACCAAGAAATTTTGTAGAATAGAGTAAGATCACTTTCAAGTATTTTTTTAATCTGTTTCAAAATATGAGCAAAGTAAAGATTCACATTCTCTCTCAAATGATCGGACAAATATCATTTCTAAGGATTACAATAACAATATCCTTGGAATATTTCAATTCCAAATGAGTAATATCCTAACTACAACTTATGAAGTAGTTTGGTATCTCAAAGGATTAAACAATCATCTTTGAGATGAGTCCAATTGCACATATTACACATGATATAGGGCCTACTAACCGTATGAGTTGCAAACCATATAAACCATGCTTGATACTTTAAGCTACTACTAACTCACACACCAACACCAAGTGAGTCAACTATCCAAGCAATGAAGGTTTGAGAGAGTATAAGAATAGAATCACATACCACAAAAAAATGTCAAGGAAAGGATGCCAAGAACAAGCACATAGTCAAGTAATGATCAAAAGAATGATCAATAGAGCGTGTACATAAGATCATAATAACCTTTCCAAAAATGCATTTATAAATGCATTTTTGGCGTGTACATAACATCAAAGAATGAACAAGCACATATGATATTTCCCTCCAAAAATGCATTTATAACCTTTCCCTCCCAAATTCAAACTTAAGATCAGATCATATGGATATTTTTGTATATTTATAAGTAGGTGATGCACCTACTTGTAGCTTACACATCTTCATTCTTATCTAGATGATGTCGTGACATGTTTTTAGCAATAAGTTGAGATATTTTTTATTATAGCTTCCATAGTTTATTCCTAGACTTGCATAGACCTTCCTAACATTCCTTAGTCACCTTACTACTGGTCTTATACGTTTCATGGCTTAACTTCGAGGCTAAGGGTTAGAAATACTATAAATGGGGACCTTATGCCTCATTTCTAAATCATCCCTCACTTTCACTTCTATACACCTTTACATTTTGTTCCTATACCACCATTGAAGCCCTAAGAAGTCCCTATGATTAGTAGCAAGCTTTGGAAGAAGTTCCAATAGGAGCCCTATAATTCTAATTTTGTTGTTTGTAAGTACCCGCCCTTTTCAATAAGTTCTTTTCATGTTATAAGTCTTAAATAAGCTTAGTTATATTATAAATAAGCTATGCCAAAAATTCTTAGTTCATTTGATCACTTAAAATGGAAGTTATAAGCTAAAGATGTCTTAAAACCCTAGTTTTATAATTTACATGTAATAATGACTTAAAATCTATTTGAAGAGCTATAATTCTGGAAAAGTAATTTTATTATGATTATAAAAGTGCTCATAAACTTTTTATTAAGTTCCTAGATCATTTGGTACATTTTTGAGGTTGCCATGTAATTTTAAACAAGTATAGGGACTAAAACTGTCATTTTTGAAACTATTAATATTTTGGGCCAAAATTTTCATTTTATGAAATTTAAAACTATTAGGCTCAATATTGTTAAGTGTGAAACCTTCAGGTTAATATTTGAAGGTTGAAATTGTAAATACTTAAACTATATACTTTAGGGGTTAAAAGTGTAATTAAGCTAAACTTAAAGGGTAATGTTGCCAACTTTGAAACTAAAGGATATAAAGTATATATATTATACTATACTTATCATTTTAATAAAGTAATGAATGTATCATGTTAGTAGGGAGCTTTGTACAAATATGTTCCATCTCGATATTACGTTCTGACTGAGTCGTTGGGTTTACGATTTAAAGTGCCCTCGCTCCTCAAACGTTTATAGAATGGCTTATGAGTATGATGGCCCGAACAATGATGCTATAATTACAAAAAAATTATAAATCAAATAATACATAACTAATACTTAAAAGTATTAAACTCAAGATCAAAGACTTGATACTATATAAAATGTGTTAATCCAGGTTTGTGTGAGACTAAGTTGTGGTTTGTGTGACCAAGCTATTAATCTGTGAATGAAATATATATGCTTACAGCTCATAATCAAGGGACATAAGGTAAGTTCATAGCCTCACTTGTAAATGCTTTTCAAATGATTAAAAAACCCGTGAGGGGGATATATGCTAAAATTGGAATACAAGTGTTTTTGTATGCTACCCGATATGATTATTGGCACTATGTTTGTTGTCCCATATATTTAGATGATATAACACGAATTTAAAGAAAGAAAATAGAAGAAGAAGATGAATTCTAGAGAGAGAAAGTAGTGAGAGAAAGTAAAGAGAATGGTGGGAGAAACTAGGTGATATTAGATTAAGAGAAAATGAAATGAACCAACACCCTTCCTAACATGCTAGAAAGGGTATTTATAGTCCCCCTACATGTGGGTTAGTATGGACTATACTACATGGGTCGGGCTTTCCTTTTGGGCTTTGGTTACTTATGAATGAACCTTAGCTTAAAGTTAAGCCCGTTATACACGACTAATCTTGTAACACCCCATTTTGATAATGGAAATGTCACATGCAATTATGGCGTGTCATCAAAGCATACACAGAAAAATGTCTAAATATTACTTGACCATAAAAGGAAAATACCGGAATCAAACATCGGTAGTCCTAACGTAAAGCTCATCACACAAACATAGTATAATAAAGGAAAGGACTAAACAATGTCCATAGCAATTGTATCATAAGAAAGGAAATGCATAAAGTAAAGAAGGCTAGACAGCTTCCAGCCATATGCACGTACTCTTAGTGTCTACGAGCGTCCCTGAGTACCTGCCGTTTTGGGAACATAGAAAAGGAAAACGGCTGAGCAAATACGCTCAGTGCACGGATGTACAATAAAGCATGAATAGGATAAGCATATAACATATAACAGCGGAAGAAAACTAAGTCCCGAGTAACCTAGTTAAGTCTTGATAAAACTGGTTTTATAGTTTGAAAATTCTTATGTTTATCTTGTAAAAACTGTTTGTCATATTTTACCATTAGCCAATATAGGTCATGAAAATCCACCGTGCATGAATACTTGGAGGGGTGACCTCATCATGCAAATTAGAGGGGCTGCCTCTAATTTAATATACTAGTTTTTAGGTAGGAAGGATCAGCTCCTTGTGAAGGATGCAAGACCACATTCACCATGAAATCCTGACTGAAAACGTGTAACTAGGATGCACCCATACGCCCCACATGATAAATATAATATAAATGGCCAAAAGCTGAAGGGACGCCACGAGCAATCACTCCACCGTGGTGAAGTCATAACATCAGTGCCTCTAATGTTATGGTTATGGTACCTCCATAACTAGGTGAAACTGGTCATGCATGTATACGGCTATAGGTATTCTTAATTAAACATAAGCAATCAAACACGTAACTTATACTAAGGGAAAACATTTGGCTGCATACAGGGAATCCTAATAAGGAAAGAATGTCCATACTGAAAGGACGGGAATCCGTACCTTATGTCCAGTGAACGAAGAAGATGAACTGAGAGGAATCCTACTTCCGTATCACTAGTGCTACATAAATACATACATGAATAAGTATCTGCTTCCTAAATACGTAGCTGGTTTTATGTCATGTCTTAGCTTATTTTATGTGTTCTTACCATGTTTTACTGTTTTAAAGCCTTAAACCGTGTTTATCTTATATTCTATTTAATCTGATTAAGTATTTTTGGTATTTCATGTATTACTATACTTACTGTGTAATAATAAGTAACTTTCCAAAAATAGCAGGTTTCCTAAAATAGATAGTTTTCAAAAATAGAAAGTTACCAAAAATAGAAAGTTTCCAAAAAAATAGGAAGTTTCCAAAAATAGAAAGTTTCCAAAAATAGAATTACTGCTTAAAATAGATAAGTTTCCAAAAATAGAAAGTTTCCATAAATAGATCAGCTGCCTTAATTAAATAAGTTTCCACAAATAGATTAGCTGCCTGAAATAAATAAGTTTCTAAAAATAGAAGGTTTCCATAAATAGATTAGCTACCTTATTTAATTAAGTTTCTAAAAATAGAAAGTTTCTATAATTAGAAATAAGCTGGTTAAATAAGCTAAGTATATAAGCCTAAGTGTTTTCATGATTATTTTCTAAGTCATATGATATAATGTATAGTTTAATAGTTATTTCATGTAATTAAATTAAACTATAGGTTAAAATATTTAATTAAAGTATAACATGTTTTTAATTAAATAAAGTTAAATACTTAGGTTAAAACATGTATTATTATTTATTAATGATATAACCTAAGTCATGTTAATTAATTAATTATAACCATGGTTTTTAAATAATTAATTTATTATAAGTCTATAATATAAAAATACTTAGGTTAATTAATTTCATGATTATTAATAATTAAAATAACCTAAGTCATGTTATTAAATTAATCATATCATTTTATTAATTTAATTTTTAACATAAGATCATAAAAAAATAAAAACTAAACATACACCATGAACCGGATCTAGTCCAAAAACCATGAACCGGACATGAAATCAACACCGTATCCGGAACCAAATCGGGGTACCCCTTGTCTTGATGCTGCCGTGGGACCCACACCAACCAACCGGGAACATATGGTCTCGGTGGTGGTTGGATGGCTAAACCGAAACCCTCTCGGGTTCGGTGTAGGTTGCGGCCAAAACAAACACCCCTTAAAACATTACTTTGATTTTATTAAATCCCAATTCATGTTAGATCTATGATTTTAATTAAGTTTTTATAAAAACATAACATGTTCTTAATTAATAAAAGATCAAATCAAAAGAAAAAGGTTTAAAAAGAATTTACCGAATACGTGGATCAAAAGAACGAAGAACAAACACGAACACCAACTAGAATTCCAAGATCCAAGATCAACAAACACCCCCTTGTGGTGTTTTGAAGGTGGCGGCCAAAAGAAGAAGAGAGGAGGGTTTTTAGGTTTTTGTTAAAATCTTCTGTAATGTAAAAATGAGTAGTGTTTTTACCATAACCCTCCTTTAGTAAAAATACAAATGCACCTTGTAGCCGCGGGTAGGGGGCCCCACATGGGGTACCCGTACCTTTTTCCGTGTCTCGACTTTTAGTTATTCGTTCGTGATTATTTGTGTTCGCGTTTTAAGTGTTCTCGTTACGTAATTATCGTGATCTAATATATTTATTTACGCTCGTAATAAATATATATATACGTAATTAATAATAGTTCGTGTTTTAATTACGTTCATGATTTCATGATCGCATGTTCGTGATTAATTATTGTCAAATAATTATTACGTGCTCGTGCGTAAACTTTCAAAGTTTATAGTTTTGCCACAAAACTTTGGTAAAAGGGTTTCAAGGGTTATTTTTTATCGTGTTCTAACACGTACGTAATACGTAAAATCCTAACACGTAATCGTAATCATGCTATATTAGGAAAGTTTTAATCTAGTACGTACGATCTTAAGGGTACTATTCATGGTAAATGCATGCGGGTTTTACAACTCTTCCCCCCTAAAAAGAATAATTCGTCCCCGAATTATAGATAAAGTAAACTGGAAAAGAAGAACATACCCGAATTCAAAATATGAAATGAGGGTAAGAAGCCTGGATAGACTCCTCTGTTTCCCAAGTGGCTTCCCGCTCGGTATGATCCCTCCATAGAATTTTGACGAATGGAATTGTCTTCTTTCTCATGACTCGTTCTTGTCTGTCAAGAACTCGTTCGGGTTCTTCTATAAAAGTGAGATCTTCACGTGTCTGTTCCAGTGGATACTGAACCATGTGAAGGGGATGATACTGGTACCCTCTGAGTAAGGACACATGAAACACATTGTGCACATGCGAAAGCTGCGGAGGTAACGCCAATCGGTAAGATACTTCACCAACTCGTTCAATGATATCAAACGGTCCGATGAAACGAGGACTGAGCTTCCCTTTAATCCTGAAGCGTCTAACACCACGTGCCGGCGAAACCTTAAGGAAGACGTGATCTCCTACGTTAAAGTGTATGTCCCTACGATGCTTATCAGCGTAACTCTTCTGACGTGACCGTGCCTCCTGAATTTTCTGTTTAGCTACCGCGATCTTCTCATTGGTCATCTCTATGATTTCCGATCCTTCAAGTGTTCGCTCACCAACCTGATCCCAGCAGATTGGGGCGCGACACTTTCTGCCATACTACATCTCAAAAGGAGCACACTTGATACTTGCGTGCCAACTGTTGTTGTATGCAAACTCCACCAAACAGATGTAATCGTCCCAATCACCTGTCCATTCCAACGCACATGACCACAACATATCTTCCAATGTCTGAATGGTTCGCTCTGACTGTCCGTCCGTTTGAGGATGAAAAGCCGTGCTAAGCTTAAGCTGTGTACCCCCAAGCTTTCTACAGACTTTTCCAAAAGCGCGAAGTGAATCGAGGATCTCTGTCTGAGACGATGCTGGATGGTGCACCATGGAGTCTCATGATCTCTCTTCTGTACGTATCTGCGAGTTTACTTATCGGATCTTCCTTGCGGATCGGTAAGAAATGAGCTGATTTGGTAAGTCGATCTACGATAACCCATTGCATCGTGCTTCCTCTTGGTAGGCGGAAGACCAGTAACAAAATCCATGGTGATTTTGTCCCACTTCCACTCTGGGATATCTAACGGTTGAAGGAGACCGCCAGATCGCTGATGCTTGATCTTAACCTGCTGGCATGTAAGACATTTAGAGACGTAAGTGGCCACATCCTGTTTCATACCACTCCACCAAAAGTACTGCTTGATGTCATGGTACATCTTAGTCGAACCAGGATGTATATAGAAAGGGGAGCTATGAGCTTCAGCTAACAAAGCTTCCCGCAGTTCTTGGTCATCAGGAACACAAAGTCTCGTGCCCTGCCATACGATACCATCTGCATCTACTCTGAATTCCGTCTGCTTTTCCAGATTCTGTACTATCGCCCAGATTTCTCCGTCATCCTTCTGAGCTTCCTTGGTCTTAGATAGTAACTCGGGTTCTACTCTAAGATTAGCCCAATAACCGTGATGTCCACGTACCATGATCTCGATGTCTAGTCGCTCCAAGTCTCTTATGATTTCCTCTTCGGTTTTAATGTCGTTGATCATTCCGGACTTCCTGCTAAGAGCATCTGCTACTACATTTTCCTTTCCGGGATGATACTGTAGATTAATGTCATAATCCTTTAACAACTCTAACCATCTCCTCTGCCTCATGTTCAATTCATGTTGAGTGAAGATATACTTCAAGCTCTTGTGGTCCGTGAAAATGTCACATGATTCTCCATATAAGTAGTGCCTCCATATCTTCAATGCAAACACCACAGCTGCAAGTTCCAGGTCATGCGTGGGGTAATTTTCTTCATAAGGCTTAAGCTGCCGTGAAGCATACGCGATCGCTTTCCCATGTTGCATGAGAACACAACCAAGTCCCTTCCCCGATGCATCGCTGTAGATTTGAAATCCACCCGTACCAGATGGTAGAGTAAGAATAGGTGCAAATACTAGCTTCTGCTTCAGGTCTTCAAAGCTCTTCTCTCGATCTTCCGTCCAGACGAATTTCTCCCCTTTCCGCATCAGTTTGGTCAATGGTAGTGCTAGGCGGGAAAAGTTCTCCACGAACCTTCGGTAATAGCCAGCTAAGCCTAAGAAACTGCGGACTTCCATCGCTGATGTCGGCCTTGGCCACTTAGTAATGGCCTCAACCTTCGCTGGATCCATAGTGATTCCTTCTGCTGATACAATGTGACCTAAGAATGCCACCTTGTCTAACCAGAACTCACACTTGGAGAATTTAGCATACAGCTGCTTCTGGCGAAGAATCTGTAGTACTGTACGAAGATGGTCTTCGTGTTCCTCCTTGGACTTTGAGAAAATCAGGATGTCATCGATGAAGACAATGACGAACTTGTCTAGAAATTCATGGAAGATTATGTTCATCAAATCCATGAACACTGTTGGAGCATTTGTCAGGCCAAATGGCATAACTACAAACTCGTAGTGGCCATAACGGGTACGAAAGGCAGTCTTAGCAATGTCCTGCTCCTTGACCCGTAGCTGATGATAGCCTGACCTAAGATCAATCTTGGAGAAGTGTTTGGCCCCTTGGAGTTGGTCAAACAGATCGTCAATGCGTGGCAGTGGATATCTATTCCGAATGGTAATCTTGTTGAGCTCGCGATAGTCTATGCAAAGACGCATACTGCCGTCCTTCTTCTTAACAAACAAGACTGGTGCGCCCAATGGAGATGCGTTCGGTCGAATGAAACCTCGTTCAAGAAGTTCTTGCAGTTGATCCTTCAGCTCCTTCAGCTCTATGGGAGCCATGCGATAAGGAGCTTTAGAGATTGGTTCAGCTCCTGGAATAAGATCGATACTGAATTCCACTTCTCGTGCAGGTGGTATGACCCGGAAGTTCTGCTGGAAAAACATCTTGGAATTCTGACACTATAGGTTGATCCTGAATTGATGGGGATTCAACATCCATGTCGTGAACCGTAGCTACATAACCCTCGCAGCCATGTGACAGTAGTGCACGCGCTTGCAGGGTAGATATGACTTGTACAGACTGTCCGGGTATGAACCCGTTATGAATGTACTCTGGTGCATTAACATCACCGAAGATAACTCGATATGAATGGCAGTCTATGGTAGCATGGTGCTTGGATAGCCATCCATGCCCAAAATCATGTCGAAGTCATTCATGTCCAGCGGAAGTGCGTCAACAGGTCAAACCTTATCGTCAAATTCTAGGGGAAGACTCTTGTATACATGGGTGATTAATACAGAGTCCCTCAAAGGCGTGGAAATAGTAAGCCTATTTTCTAGTGGCATGGGGAGCATCCTAATGTTCTTAGCATAAGCAGTAGAAATAACCGAGTGAGCACCCGTATAGAAAAGAACACATGCAGCTTGACCATACATATACAAGATTCCAGTGATGGTACCTGTAGACTTGTTGGCCTGGTCTCGAGATGTCGTGTAGACACGCCCGGTAGTAGGAGGCAGCTTGGTATCAGCATGTCCCGATGTACCCTCCATCTCGCCCTTACGGCAATCCTTCTTAATATGGCCAGAAAGACCACACTTGAAGCACGCGTCAGTATTACGGCGACATGGTCCTGGGTGCCTATGGTGGCAAGTAGAGCAAAGAGGATGAGTGAATCCTCCAGCAGGTGCTCTGGCTGGCTAGGAACCTGATGAAACATTTTACATAAGACATGATAATTGGGTACAAAGGACAAAGCGGATAATCGTAAGATTGAATACCAGTGATAGCTGGACGGCTAGGCTGCGAACCTCTCTGGTTCTGGTCCCTACCGTTTCCATGGTTCCTGGTAGAAGTTTTGCTAAAGTGTCAGAATATGAGTTATAACATGAAATCATAAGGAAATGCTTAAGTATTAGGACCTGCTGCTGTTGGAGTGCCCAGCGTTGTTACGATAATTATCATTACCGCCACGCCTATCCGTAGCAGAACGGTCGTTAGTCTGACCGTTTCCCTTGGGCTGATGAGGCTGCTGCTGAGTAGCCGGCTGAGACCGGTCCCCAGTTTTCTGCCTGGAAGATACATTTAAAGAGATGAATAATTGACATGTATGGAAAGTATACAGATTAATCACCGCTTGAATACGGATGTTTACCTCTTGTCGGGTCTTTCAGCTTCCCCGAACTCATCTCTCTCTTGCAGCATCTCCAGCTTACGTGCTGCATCGGCCAATTGTGCTACAGTGTTGAACCTAGCATACACCAGATTGTTTGCGACCGATGTGCGAAGAGCCCATCTAAAGTGATGTGCCTGCTCTTCAGGAGTCCCTGCTGTCGCACCAAGGAAACCAGCTAAGCGAAGAAAGCGCTGCATAAACTCGTTGCTATTATCCCCAGCTCTCTGTCGGATCCCATGGTACTCTCTCTTGAGCTTGTCCTGATCAGCCTTGGGAAAGAACTGCTCCATCACCCTGTCCTTAAACTGAGCCCAAGTCAAACCAGCAACCCACTCGTCACCACCTTCAGACTGCATCAATGCTAACCACCAGTTTAGCACATCGCCTTCGAATCGATAACATGCCAACCTTGCCTTGTATGCAGGGTCACAGCCCATAGCATTGAAAATCTTCTTGATGTGAGCCAACCAGCTTTCAGCATCGTTGGGGCTATCTGTCTTCTCAAAAGCTCGAGGGTGGAGCTTGTTGAATCTCTCCAGCCATACTACTAATGTCACTAGAGGAGGAGGAGGAGGTGCCTGATTATGCTGCTGATTGTTGGTAGCTTGAACTTCAGCCCTGATGTCATTCCTCAGTTGAGGAAGCAAATCTTGCATAGCAGCTTGAATTACAGCATTGAGCTGTTCCTGTTCGCGTGTGAGAACCATCTGACAGTATAACATAAAACATATGATTAAACAGATCAAAACATAAATATATATATATATATATATATATATATATATATATATATATATATATATATATATATATATATATATATATATATATATATATATATATATATATATATATATATATATATATATATATATATATATGATAGGTGTGAAAACACCCATCCTTTTACCACTTATTTCTTGCTAAAACAAGACCAAAACGCGTATTTAATATCATTTGTTTGGAATTATGCGTGGTTTGTATGTTTGTTGTGTTTTCAGAGCCAACCAGATAAATATTGAAGAAAACATGGGATTACACGGGTTTTATCGAAGAAAAAGACTCAAGATGAAGTCTATTGTCCAAGAGATGCAAATCATTTGATGTCAATGGGCCTATTTGAAGATTTATCGAAGAAAAGGACCAAAAAGATGGAAGATTTGCATATGTCGAAGGAACTCAAGTCTATTAAACGAAGAAGTTAAAAGACAAGTTGAATTTAATCGTCGACAAATCCCGAATCAGAATCGAAAACGTTAACTTTTCTGGAAAGACGAGAAGACAAGAAGAAAGGGAGAAAGCCCACTCACCAACCAACCACTAGGCTTATAAATAGGATCCACCTTCACACTTTTTGAGCGAGTTTTTCATTTCCAGTTCTTTTCTTTTCTTTCGTAGGAAGCCAACACCATTAAGGTGTTGGTGATTTTTCATTATTGTTGAATCCTTAATCTTGTAAGTTTTTAATCTTTCCTTTTGTTTACTCTACCTTAATCAATCAATATAATCCTTCCATTAATCTTGTTCATCTTGATCTTTTTGATTTAAAGTTTAAAGTTCTTATTTGGTTGATTTTAATCCATAAAAGTAAGTGGGTTTTGTGTTTTTAGTTTTTTGGTTTGATGTTTATGGTTGATAAATGATTAGTGTTTAGTTTGGTTTAAATCTTTTGGTTAAATTTGGCTTGTTTTGATTAAAATCGTTTTGCCCTGTTTTCTGTTTTACTGTTCTTCGTGCCCAGATTCCGAATCAAGTATTTTTCCCAAACATTCTGGATCAACATTTTTATTCCGTATCAATATTGTTCATCCGGAATATTTTATATTCCGGATCAGTGTCTTCCATCCGGAATAACCATTATTCCGAGTCAAGTCTTCCATCCGGAATAACCAATTATTCCGCATCAACCGGATATTACGGATCAATCACTTTCATTTTTTATTCCGGATCAAATTAATTATTCAGAATCAAGGCCTTTCATCCGGAATAATCAATTATTCCGGATCAACCCCAGTATTCCGGGTCAACCGGATATTCCGGAGCAATCATTTTATTCCGCATCAACCCCAATATTCCGGATCAATCATTTTATTCCGCATCAACCCTTTTATTCCGCATCAACCCTTTTATTCCGAATCAAGCTCTTTTACAATATTATTCCGGATCAAATCCATTATTCCGACTCAAGGTTTTAAGTTTCATTTATTCTGAATGAACATCTTTTTCAGCTTTTCTTATTTTAAGTTTTTCTTAAGTTTTCTAAGTCGAGTTTTTAAATTCAGTTTTATTTACTATTTTGATTAATCGTTTTTGCAATTATCTTTAGCTTGTTTTTACGACTTTGCTCTTTTATTCCTTTTCCGTAGAATAGAAAACCCAATCCCCTCTTTGTAACCAAGAACAACTATTCCACTTTAAACCGTGATCAATTCGAGAAGATTCCGAGACTAATAATCTGAACCCCCATAACAAATCATAGTATCAAATGGCGCCGCTGCCGGCTCTTCTCGTAAAGATTAACAGTTTTTTGTGAGAACTTGGATTTTGGGATCCGTTCGCCGTGAACGTTACTTTTTCATAAAAAATTTCAAAAAAACCCTAAAATAAAATATAAAATTTTCAAAAGTACAAAAACATTAAGAGCCCGAGACTCTCGATAACTTAGACATGGCCGGTGTACACAACAACAATAACAATCCACCTCAAAACAACATGAATAACAACAACAATGAACCTCTACCGGACAATCGCCCGATGATTGAACTTTTGCAAGCACATGTAGAGGGCAACAATGATCCAATTGTCATACCCGTGATTGCAGCCAACAACTTTGAGCTCAAATCCGGCTTTATTCAGATGGTCTCTGCTCAACCATTATTGGGGCGTACCATTGATGATACTCATGACCACATCAAAAGGTTCCTACAACTCACGAATACGGTCAAATTCAATGGTGTTCCACAAGAGGTAATCCGTTTACAAGTTTTTCCTTTCTCCTTAGAGGGACAAGCCCGACATTGTCTTGCATAGGAACCGCCACAAAGTATTCTGACGTGGACGGATTTGGAGACCAAGTTCATAAACTACTTTTTCCCACCCTCTCGTACTACCGCCTTGCGGAATGAAATCATTAATTTTGAACAAAAGTACGATGAGTCTTTTAGTGAATCTTGGGACCGTTGTAAAGACCTTTTAAGAAAGTGCCCACAACATGGTTTTACCAAAGTGCACCAAGTTAATACTTTTTACAATGGTTTAAGCATGAATGACCAAGATTCACTAAATAGTGCCTCGGGGGGTAATATTTTGGTTAAAAGCTCTAATGCCGCTTGGGATATTATTGAGAATAAGTCTAGAGTGCAAACCAAGAGTGTTCGGACCAATGCCGCTAGTGCTAGTACTAGTGACAACGACAAGAGACTTGACAAAATTACGTCGCTTCTTGAATCGCTTGCTACCCAAACCGCTAGCAACACCAACAGCATCAACGCTAAAAACGCTCAAGTCAATGCTATAAGCCAACCATGTGAAATATGCGGGGGTCCTCACTCTTACACTACTTGTACTTCCACCCAAGACTACCCTTCTGAGAATGTTAACGCAGCATACGGTACCTATCCTCCGGCCGCTTATCAAGCTCGTCCTCAAGGAGACCGCAACTTGCTTAGTTACCGCTCAAACAACTTTCTTTCCCCGCCCGGTTTTCCTCCTAACAACCCAAACCATCAACAAAACCTCAATCGCCCTCCTCAACAACAACCTCGTGCACCATACCAACCACCTCAAAGACAAGCATATCCACCTCAAAGAAACAACCAAGTTTACCAACAACCTGCTTATCAACCACCCGCCTACCATGCTCCTCCTCCCAACCAACCCACCGCATTACACCAAGATGTTGAAACCTACATGAGGACTAATGATGTGATCGTGGAAAATCTCCAGCGGGAAGTGCTCAACTTGAAAGCAGACATGGTGAAACAAGGGAACGATCTTAGAGCCGATATGCGAAATTCTTTGAGTAGTCAAACGAATGACCTAAGGAACATGATGGCTGGTTTCTTCCAAGGTAATCAAACCTCTTCTTCGGGTACTCTTCCGAGTAACACCGTGGCTAATCCAAGAAGGGAGATGAAAGAAATCACCACTCGCAGTGGCAAAGATACCAAGGAACCCGAGCTTCCTATACCTCCACCAGTGATTGTGACTAAGGAAAACGAGTCACCTGCTCCTATTCCTCAATCTTCTACTTCCCCAATTCCTCCACCTCTTACTTCTACCCTTCCTCCACCCAAGGATGTGAGTGATCCTTCGATCCCAAAGCCTTCCTCTTCTTCCGATATACCTTATCCCTCAAGATTGAGGAAAGAGAAGCTCAAAAGCAAGGACGATATTCAAGTTTCGAACTTTCTCAAAATGTTTAAACAATTGAATTTTAACATCTCCTTCGCTGAGGCTCTCGCTCACATGCCTAAATATGCAAAAATGTTCAAAGATCTTCTTAGCGAGAAGGAGAAGCTTCTTGATATTGCTAATACCCAACTTAACGAGAATTGCTCTGCAGTGCTCTTAAGGAAATTGCCAACCAAACTTGGTGATCCGGGTCACTTCTTAATCCCTTGCAACTTCCCCGGAGTAGAGAATTGCATGGCCCTAGCCGATCTATGTGCCAGTATTAACTTAATGCCTTTAAGTGTTTGGAAGCAATTATCTCTCCCTGAGCTAGTCCCCACCAAAATGACTTTGGAATTAGCTAACCATACGGTTGCTTATCCAGTGGGGATAGCCGAAGACGTTTTTGTAGGAGTCAACAAATTCACTTTTCCCGCCGATTTCGTCGTTGTCGACTACGATATGGACCCTCGTGTGCCATTAATCGTTGGACGTCCATTCTTGAGGACCGGTCGCACTCTCATCGATGTTGAAGCGGGTGAGCTTATCATGAGAGTGGGTGACGATAAAATCATCTTCAACATGGGAAAGCTTTCTAAACAGCCTTATTCATACGAGAGTGTTAATTGTATCGACGTTCTTGATGAGGCTTGTGAAGAACACTTCAAAGATGCTTGCAAAAGTATTCCTACCTCTCCTCCCAATGTTGAGACCGTTTCCTCTATTGATTCATCACTAACTCTATTTGGAGAAAGTGATTTCCTTTGGAAAGATTTTGAAGCAACCATGGGAGATGTGAACTTAGAATATGACGATTCTCCCACCGATTAGGATGAAGACATTCGTCTCATTGAGAAACTTCTCAAAGAGGACCATATTTCTCCAACATCTCCCAAGGCTATTGCTATAGATGAACCGACTTTGAATACGCCTCCCATCGAAAATCCTCCAGATTTAGAACTTAAGGAGTTACCGTCCCATCTCGAGTACGTGTTCCTTGAAGACAAGAAGAAGTCGCCCGTCATCATTGCTAAGGACTTGAAAGAAGAAGAAAAATCTCGCCTCATCGCCGTGCTTAAAGATCATAAGAAGGCAATTGCTTGGAAAATTTCCGATATCCGCGGAATTGATCCAAACTTTTGTACTCACAAGATTCTCATGGAAGATGAATTTAAACCCGCAATCCAGAGCCAAAGAAGGGTTAATCCTCGAATTCATGACGTCATCAAACAAGAGGTTATCAAACTTCTTGATGCCGACTTGATTTACCCTATTTCGGATTCGCCATGGGTAAGTCCCGTCCATTGTGTGCCCAAAAAGGGCGGAATAACCGTTGTTCCCAATGAACACAATGAGTTGATTCCCACTCGTCTCGTTACTGGGTGGAGAGTTTGTATCGACTATCGCAAACTCAATGATGCCACGAGAAAAGATCATTTTCCTCTTCCTTTCATGGATCAAATGCTCGAGCGTCTAGCGGGTAATGACTATTACTGCTTCTTAAACGGTTTCTCCGGGTATTTTCAAATTCCCTTCGATCCCAAAGACCAAGAGAAGACCACATTCACTTGTCCCTACGGAACATTTTCTTACAAACGCATGCCTTTCGGTTTATGCAATGCTCCTGGGATGTTCCAAAGGTGTATGATGGCTATCTTCCATGACATGGTTGAAGAAACTATGGAAGTCTTCATGGATGATTTCTCGGTTTATGGCGATTCATTCTCTGCTTGCCTTTCCAATTTAGAACGTATGCTTAAGCGGTGTGAAGACACTCGCCTTGTTCTTAATTGGGAAAAATTCCATTTCATGGTAAAAGAGGGCATCGTGCTAGGACACAAAATTTCCAAAGCCGGTCTTGAAGTGGACCGTGCTAAAGTCGATGTTATTGCTAAATTGCCTCCACCTTCAACCGTGAAGGGTGTGAGAAGTTTCCTCGGTCATGCGGGCTTCTACCGTCGATTCATCAAAGATTTTTCTAAAATCGCTCGCCCGATGACCCACCTCTTGGAAAAAGATACTCCTTTTATCTTTTCCAACGAGTGTATTGAAGCCTTCAACCTTCTTAAGGATAAGCTAACTAAGGCACCGTTCTTGGTTATCCTCGGTCTTGGTTACCCCTAATTGGGAGCTGCCTTTCGAGTTGATGTGCGATGCTAGCGACTTTGCTATTGGAGCGGTTTTGGGCCAAAGAGTGAACAAACACTTCCAACTGATCCATTACGCTAGCAAGACAATGACAGGGGCTCAATTGCATTACACGACAACCGAAAAAGAGCTTTTAGCTGTTGTCTATGCTTTTGAAAAGTTACGCCCCTATCTTGTCCTTTCTACCACCATCGTGTATACCGATCATTCCGCGTTGAAGTACTTGTTGACTAAACAAGATTCTAAACCAAGACTTCTTCGCTGGGTTTTGCTACTTCAAGAATTTAAAATCGAAATTCGTGATAAGAAGGGAGCTGAAAACCTAGCCGCAGATCATCTCAGTAGACTTGAGGATCCTTATCAAGGGGATCATTCGAACAAAGAGATCAATGACTCTTTTCCCCTTGAGACCTTAATGTCTATCAATTCGAATCAAGATGAGACCCCGTGGTTTGCGGACATTGCAAACTACTTGGCGGGTGGAATTCTCATTGACGGGTTAACATCCCAGCAAAAGCAAAAGTTCTTCAAAGACATTAAGACTTACTTTTGGGATGACCCGTATCTATTCAAACAATGTGCTGATTTGATTATTCGCTGATGTGTTGATGGACCGACAGCTTTAGACATTCTCGAAGCTTGCCACAAAGGACCCACCGGTGGTCACTTTGGTCCCAACTACACCGCCAAAAAAGTGTTTGACTCGGGATTTTATTGGCCCACTATTTATCGTGATGCTCACGAGATGGTTAAACATTGTGATGCTTGCCAAAAACAAGGCAAGATCACACATAAAGATGAGATGCCTCAAACTTTCATACAAGAATGTGAAATCTTTGATGTATGGGGTATCGACTTTATGGGGCCATTCCCTTCCTCTAAAGGAAACAAATACATCCTTGTAGCCGTTGACTACGTTTCTAAATGGGTTGAAGCCAAAGCTTTACCCACTAATGACGCAAGGGTGGTTTGTAACTTTTTGAAATTGCTGTTCGCTAGATTCGGTGTGCCTCGTGCCATTATTAGTGATCGCGAGACTCATTTTTGCAATGGTGAATTTGCAAGAGTCATGGCTAAGTATGGTGTAAATCATCGTCTTTCCACCGCATACCACCCACAAACTAATG
This sequence comes from Glebionis coronaria, assembly GCA_025667525.1. Classification (NCBI taxonomy): domain Eukaryota; kingdom Viridiplantae; phylum Streptophyta; class Magnoliopsida; order Asterales; family Asteraceae; genus Glebionis; species Glebionis coronaria. The sequence continues at coordinate 401,333 of JANFOE010000201.1, read as the reverse complement.
GCCAGGCTGAAATATCTAACCGAGGATTAAAGCGAATTCTTGAACGAACCGTGGGAGAGCATCGTGCCTCATGGGCCGATAAACTTGATGATGCTCTGTGGGCTTTTCGTACCGCATACAAGACTCTGACTGGTTGTACACCATATCGTCTCGTGTACGGGAAAGCATGCCACCTCCCCATTGAGTTGGAGCACAAGGCTTACTGGGCCTTGAAGTGGGCTAATTTTGATATCAACAAAGCCGGTGACCTACGCAAGATCCAACTCAATGAGCTGAATGAACTCCAGAATGAGGCTTATGAAAATTCTTTGATCTATAAGGAAAAGACTAAGCTCATTCACGACTCTAAGATTAAAAATCGAGAGTTCCAAGTTGGAGACAAAGTTTTACTCTTTAACTCTCGGTTGAAAATCTTTTCGGGCAAGCTGAAATCTCGTTGGACCGGCCCATTCACCATTGCCCAAATTTTTCCATATGGTACTCTCGAGCTCGATCAACCTAATGGACCTAATTTTAAGGTGAATGGCCAACGAGTGAAGTTGTACTTTGGTGAGGACATCTCTCCTGAGATGATTCCATCCCTCACCACGTTTCCCATGAACTAATTTTGGGTCGAGTCAGGCTCGTGACTCGGTTGTCAAAAACAAGCGCTCCTCGGGAGGCAACCCGAGTGTCTATCCTTTTCCGTTTTAACCTCCTAAGTGTAGGGGGCCTCTATAGGTTGTTTGTGTTTGTGTGGTGATGTGATTACAGGGATGAGTGCACTCTTGGAATCTTTGAAGAACCGTGCTCCCGTGTTATCTGAAATCTGGTTCTATCTCTCAACTATCGTGATTCATTTTTCTTCATACTCACATTTGAAACTGATCACTTTAGTCATCTCTTCCTTAACTTGATTTAACCAACGTGCACAATGTCATAAGTGTAGGGGAGACTTTTCCCACATGCTTAAACATTGAGGACAATGTTTATATTAAGTGTAGGGGAGACTTCTATCAAAGTTTTAAGTGGACTTTTCCATAAAAATGCCTTCATTTAACCGGAAAATCATCTTTTCAGCATTTTTCAAATTTTTAATTAACTTTGGCCATTTAGTCGTAATTTTTAAATTTTTATCGTTGCTTTCATATGTATATATCCCACAATAAATTCAAAAATATTAATAAAGTGGGGTAGCTAGTTTTGAAGTCTTTGACAAATTAGGCCCGTTGCGATTACTTTGACTCAACCCGAATAGACATATCCAAGTTTATTCTAGCTAGTATCCTTAACCATGTAGACCTTAATTGGTTTATTAGGCTAAGAATCCACAAGTCTCATTACTTGAGATTTCAAATTGTAGAGAACAAGAAATGATAGAGTCAATTATAAGTCGGTATTCTTGCACAAGCACACTTGGTGTGATTATCTGCCTATTCTCCCATCACTTGCTAATAATTTATCTGCAATAAGTAAGGTCGTACGATTTGAAAAGTTACTTAGCTTGTAGCCCAAGATCGTTTAAAAGTTGCTCGGTAATGATAAGAGTTCATAGCCAAGGCATAACTTATGAAGCGGGGCGCGAAGATTGGCGAGTCCGAAAAGGCCCTAACAAGGCATGAGGATTCAATCTTATTGCTAAAGATCCAAGGTGATGTGAAAAGCATTATTCCCAAAATCAATATGAAGGATCAAGACTCACGACGAAAAGCAATCAACTCCCATAAAGATCATGGAGAAGTCTATCCGAAAAGACCCTAACAAGGTATGAGGATAAATAGATCCAAGTCCGAAAAGGAGGCGAATCGTTGTATCTCAAAATACCAATTAGCGATTGAAGAAATAATGATGAAGTCGTGGTCAACAAAGTTGGAGTACCCCTCAAAAGTATCCAAGTGAAGAAACTCTATTAACGAAGAGAAGACCATTATCTCAAGAACGTCTCTCAAGATATGAAGTATGAAGTACATGCCAAATATCGGCCCGAGAAAGGTCTCAAATCGTGAAGCGAGTTATGCCAAGATATGAACTTTTAGATATCCCGAGAAGCAGTTTTAAGAGATTTTGTCCTTTAGCTAACTATTAATCAAATCGTCCTACTTTGCTTTCAGCCTAAATAAACTATCGCAATAAGTCCAAAAATGCATCTTCATGATCATTCTAAGACAAAAATAAAATATAAAGAGATACACCTAGGAATAAGGGAGTTTAAGCATATAATTAAGCCATGTGTGTAAGTGTTTGATTTGCTAACTTATAATAACAATGATCTCGTTTTTAAGCTTAGTTTGGGGAACGTGAAACTTGAGGGTGATAAATCTTCGCAGCACCAAAGCCCTAATGTAAGTCCTTGATCTCTTTGCAAATTATTTCCATGTAGCTATTTTCTAGTGAAAATGGTTTTCTATCCTTTTGTTTCCTTTAAAGCTTTAATTTCTCTTAGTACTCTAATTTTTGTTTTAGTAATATGTTAATAAGGCCAAGGTTGATTGATTATGAGAAAAGTGTAAAATTACTTTACCATCAAGCATTGCATGAAGGCATGGCAATGGTTAAGTGTAGGGGATTTGATAGGTGTGAAAACACCCATCCTTTTACCACTTATTTCTTGCTAAAACAAGACCAAAACGCGTATTTAATATCATTTGTTTGGAATTATGCGTGGTTTGTATGTTTGTTGTGTTTTCAGAGCCAACCGGATAAATATTGAAGAAAACATGGGATTGCACGGGATTTATCGAAGAAAAAGACTCAAGACGAACTCTATTGTCCAAGAGATGCAAATGATTTGAAGTCAATGGGCCTATTTGAAGATTTATCGAAGAAAAGGACCAAAGATGGAAGATTTACATATGTCGAATGAACTCAAGTCTATTAAACGAAGAAATTAAAAGACGAGTTGAATTTAATCGTCGACAAATCCCGAATCAGAATCGAAAACGTCAACTTTTCTGAAAAGACGAGAAGACAAGAAGAAAGGGAGAAAGCCCACTCACCAACCAACCACTAGGCCTATAAATAGGATCCACCTTCACACTTTTTGAGCGAGTTTTTCATTTCCAGTTCTTTTCTTTTCTTTTGTAGGAAGCCAACACCATTAAGGTGTTGGTGATTTTTCATTATTGTTGAATCCTTAATCTTGTAAGTTTTTAATCTTTCCTTTTGTTTACTCTACCTTAATCAATCAATATAATCCTTCCATTAATTTTGTTCATCTTCATTTTTTTTATTTAAAGTTTAAAGTTCTTATTTGGTTGATTTTAATCCATAAAAGTAAGTGGGTTTTGTGTTTTTAGTGTTTTGGTTTGATGTTTATGGTTGATAAATGATTAGTGTTTAGTTTGGTTTAAATCTTTTGGTTAAATTTGGCTTGTTTTGATTAAAATCGTTTTGCCCTGTTTTTCTGTTTTACTGTTCTTTGTGCCCAGATTCCGAATCAAGTATTTTTCCCAAACATTCCGGATCAGCATTTTTATTCCGTATCAATATTGTTCATCCGGAATATTTTATATTACGGATCAGTGTCTTCCATCTGGAATAACCATTATTCCGAGTCAAGTCTTCCATCCGGAATAACCAATTATTCCGGATCAACCGGATATTCCGGATCAATCACTTTGATTTTTTATTCCGGATCAAATTAATTATTAAGTATCAAGGCCTTTCATCCGGAATAATCAATTATTCCGGATCAACCCCAGTATTCCGGATCAACCGGATATTCCGGATCAATCATTTTATTCCGCATCAACCCCAATATTCCGGATCAATCATTTTATTCCGCATCAACCCTTTTATTCCGAATCAAGCTCTTTTACAATATTATTCCAGATCAAATCCATTATTCCGACTCAAGGTTTTAAGTTTCATTTATTCCGAATGAACATCTTTTTCAGCTTTTCTTATTTTAAGTTTTTCTTAAGTTTTCTAAGTCGAGTTTTTAAATTCAGTTTTATTTACTATTTTGATTAATCGTTTTTGCAATTATCTTTAGCTTGTTTTTACGACTTTGCTCTTTTATTCCTTTTTCTGTAGAATAGAAAACCCAATCACCTCTTTGTAACAGGGAACAACTATTCCACTTTAAACCGTGATCAATTCGAGAAGATTCCGAGACTAATAATCTGAACCCCCATAACAAATCATAGTATCAATATACATGAAGAAAATTTATACTAAAATTTTACGAGAAAAATTTTATGCAAGAAAATTTTGTGTATGAATGCATGATGCAGTTTTATGAAAACTTTTGTATGCTCGAGAGTGAACGCCTCTGGTCAGTTCACCCAAAACAAACGACATAGCGAGGGGACGCCTATGGGTCGGTCCCAAATTTAAAGGTTTCGATAAAACACATGCGACTAAATAGGGCCAGTCCTGTACCAACCATTACTTAGTCAAAAATCTGCGACAATGACATGTATATGTATGCTTAAAAATGATGAATGCATGAAAACAACTGTCAGTTCTAGGAAGACCGTAGTGACTACCCACTAATCACAGGTCATATTTGAGAGCCTACAGGTCGAAGCCTTGGCTCTGATACCATAATTGTTACACCCCATTTTGATAATGGAAATGTCACATGCAATTATGGTGTGTCATCAAAGCATACAAGGAAAAATGTCTAAACATTACTTGACCATAAAAGGAAAATACCGGAATCAAACATCGGTAGTCCAAACGTAAAGCTCATCACACACAAACATAGTATAATAAAGGAAAGGACTAAACAATGTCCATAGAAATTGTATCATAAGAAAGGAAATGCATAAAGTAAAGAAGGCTAGACAGCTTCCAGTCCATATGCACGTACTCTTAGTGTCTACGAGCGTCCCTAAGTACCTGCCATTTTGGGAACAGAGAAAAGGAAAACGGCTGAGCAAATACGCTCAGTGCACGGATGTACAATAAAGCATGAATAGGATAAGCATATAACATATAACAGCGGAAGAAAACTAAGTCCCGAGTAACCTGGTTAAGTCTTGATAAAACTGGTTTTATAGTTTGAAAAGTCTTATGTTTATCTTGTAAAAACTGTTTGTCATATTTTACCATTAGCCAATATTGGTCATGAAAATCCACCGCGCATGAATACTTGGAGGGGTGACCTCATCATGCAAATTAGAGGGGCTGCCTCTAATTTAATATACTGGTTTTTGGGTAGGAGGGATCAGCTCCTTGTGAAGGATGCAAGGCACACACCACATTCACCATGAAATCCTGACTGAAAACGTGTAACTAGGATGCACCCATACGCCCCACATGATAAATATAATATAAATAGCCAAAAGCTGAAGGGACGCCACGAGCAATCACTCCGCCGTGGTGAAGTCATAACATCAGTGCTTCTAATGTTATGGTTATGGTACCTCCATAACTAGGTGAAACTGGTCATGCATGTATATGGCTATAGGTATTCTTAATTAAACATAAGCAATCAAACACGTAACTTATACTACGGGAAAACATTTGGCTGCATACGGGGAATCCTAATAAGGAAAGAATGTCCATACTGAAAGGACGGGAATCCGTACCTTATGTCCAGTGAACGAAGAATATGAACTGAGAGGAATCCTTCTTCCGTATCACTAGTGCTACATAAATACATACATGAATAAGTATCTGCTTACTAAATACGTAGCTGGTTTTATGTCATGTCTTAGCTTATTTTATGTGTTCTTACCATGTTTTACTGTTTTAAAGCCTTAAACCGTGTTTATCTTATATTCTGTTTAATCTTATTAAGTATTTTTGGTTTTCATGTATTACTATACTTACTGTGTAATAATAAGTAACTTTCCAAAAATAGCAGGTTTCCTAAAATAGATAGTTTCCAAAAATAAAAAGTTTCCAAAATTAGAAAGTTTCCAAAAATAGAAAGTTACCAAAAATAGAAAGTTTCCAAAAATAGAAAGTTTCCAAAAATAGAAAGTTTCTAAAAATAGAATTACTGCTTAAAATAGATAAGTTTCAAAAAATAGAAAGTTTCCATAAATAGATCAGCTGCCTTAATTAAATAAGTTTCCATAAATAGATTAGCTGCCTGAAATAAATAAGTTTCTAAAAATAGAAGGTTTCCATAAATATATTAGCTGCCTTATTTATTTAAGTTTCTAAAAATAGAAAGTTTCCATAATTAGAAATAAGCTGGTTAAATAAGCTAAGTATATAAGCCTAAGTGTTTTCATGATTATTTTCTAAGTCATATGATATAATGTATAGTTTAGTAATTATTTCATGTAATTAAATTAAACTATAGGTTAAAATATGTAATTAAAGTATAACATGTTTTTAATTAAATAAAGTTAAATACTTAGGTTAAAACATGTATTATTATTTATTAATAATATAACCTAAGTCATGTTAATTAATTAATTATAACCATGGTTTTTAAATAATTAATTAATTATAAGTCTAAAATATAAAAATACTTAGGTTAATTAATTTCATGATTATTAATAATTAAAATAACCTAAGTCATGTTATTAAATTAATCATGTCATTTTATTAATTTAATTTTTAACATAAGATCATAAAAAAATAAAAACTAAACATACACCATGAACCGGATCTAGACCAAAAACCATGAACCGGACATGAAATCAACACCGTACCCCGAACCAAATCAGGGTACCCCTTGTCTTGATTCTGCCGTGGGACCCACACCAACCAACCGGGACCATATGGTCTCGGTGGTGGTCGGATGGCCAAACCGAAACCCTCTCGGGTTCGGTGTAGGCTGCGGCAAAAAAAACACCCCTTAAAACATTACTTTGATTTTATTAAATCCCAATTCATGTTAGATCTATGATTTTAATTAAGTTTTTATAAAAAAATAACATGTTCTTAATTAATAAAAGATCAAATCAAAAGAAAAAGGTTTAAAAATAACATGGCCGGATTTGAGCATGTGCAGAGTGCTCGACCGCACAGGGCCTCCAAATTTTCAGGGGCCCCAAAATTGAATGGCAGTGGTGTTTAAAATCGTGTTATTTTTGTTTAAATTGAGTAAAATGAACTCTAAAACCTATGATACAATGAATTTGATCGTATCTAAATAGAAATCGAGTGGTTTTAAGCTATTGTAAGTAAAATGGCATAAAACTGGCAATGGAGGTTTATACAGCGGAGGAAGATGACAAGTTTGAAAAATGTTCACTTTGCACCCTACTGTTTTTTGCTTTTGCACTTTATAATTGAGTTTTGTTTATAGTAGTAGAAATGAGTATTAATTTGAAACTTTCAACCATCCATGTTTCGGACAAAGTATACAAGTCATCCAATTTAATTCATGGACTATGTGTTTTTATGTTCGCTTAAAAAGGAAGTTTTAAAGGTGATGTAATTCTAACAAAGTAATACTTATAAACTTACTAATCATTGTTATTTTAGTATTTTTCGCGTATTTCACAATCTTTTTAATTTTTATATGTATAATCTTTCGTATTGCTTAAGGGGCCTAAATTTTCACTACGGCACAGGGCCTCCCAAATTGACGGGACGGCCCTGAAAAATAATTTACCGAATACGTGGATCAAAAGAACAAAGAACAAACACGAACACCAACTAGAATTCCAAGATCCAAGATCAACAAACACCCCCTTGTGGTGTTTTGAAGGTGGCGGCCAAAAGAAGAAGAGAGGAGGGTTTTAGGTTTTTGTTAAAATCTTCTGTAATGTAAAAATGAGTAGTGTTTTTACCATAACCCTCCTTTAGTAAAAATACAAATGTTCTTGGCCCATTTGCTCCTTGTAGCCGCGGGTAGGGGGCCCCACATGCGGTACCCGTACCTTTTTCCTTGTCTCGACGTTTAGTTATTCGTTCGTGATTATTTGTGTTCGCATTTTAAGTGTTCTCGTTACGTAATTATCGTGATCTAATATATTTATTTACGCTCGTAATAAATATATATACGTAATTAATAATAGTTCGTGTTTTAATTACGTTCATGATTTCATGATCGCATGTTCGTGATTAATTATTGTCAAATAATTATTATGTGCTCGTGCGTAGTAAATACTTATCGTGTTCTAACACGTACGTAATACGTAAAATCCTAACACGTAATCGTAATCATGCTATATTGGGAAAGTTTTAATCTAGTACGTACGATCTTAAGGGTACTATTCATGGTAAAAGCATGCGGGTTTTACAAATCTACTACCTATTACAACGTTCTAATTTACGATACATAATAAACATATGACCGAGCATTCTTGTTTGACTCAATATTTTGAGGCTAACAATCTCCCCCAATGAGAGGTCATAAACCTTGGTCATTTAGGAAATTTGTAGAGATTACTAATCTCGCCATAAATGAGCCTTGAACGTGTAATCGTAGTCTTGTTCCTTCATGCTGTGATCTTTGAGCCTTTGTCGTTGTCTTTCGACTTTGTCTTTATGTTTGAGATCTTTAAATCATCCTTGACTTGTCTTTGCCATCTTGTGATCTTGTGTCTTCATCCACATGCTCACACTATTAATTGTCGAATATTTCTTTAGGCATGAGAATGTGGTTTTGAATCTTTGACTTTGCTGAGTACACCGTAACACCACCTTCTTGAGACAAAACATAGACACGGACTAAATGGCTTTGACATTCGTCCTAAATCGGTAGCGTTTTACCTCTGGTCGGTGAAGACCGTTATACGATATTAAATACCGTACCTGTGATAGGTAGATTCAGTTAAGAATCCCCTTGACAGGGTTTCGCGGCTGTACTAGCCGTTCTCTTTACTCGACCGTCTCAAAGCAAGACTGCGAACATAAAGAGTGAATCAATTGGATAGATATCCGCTTGATTAAAGTCGTCAATACAAATTCCTGGAACAAGTGTGATTCATAAAGAATCTTACCATTGTTGCTTTCCAGTTGACACAAGCTTGATTCATAAGAATCTCACAAGTCACCTACCGTAGCGCTGTTTGATGTTGACGCTAGAAGGATTTCCATTCGTCACTGTGAATATTAATGAATATCACTCTGAATGTTCTGGCAAGACCATAAAGATATTGCATAGAAACCTGAAACGATTTTGAATCAATTCAGAATCAAACCACTGTTGCTTTTCAGTTTTACATATGTTCAATTCATAAAGAATCTTGCATATGACCTACCTCAGTGTTGTTTGATGTTAAAACTGGAAGGATATCCACTCATCATTGTGAATACTAAGTAGTATCACTCTGAGTGTTCTAGCAATATCACAAGGATATAGAGCAGGACTCTCTTGATCTTCATCCGTGTGTCCTAACGAGATTTGATTGATCTCTTGGCTCTAGACTCGATTTGTGCACTTTTAGTGGTCGGAGGCTGGAACAGATGCCACCTATTCAATATCAACTATCTCGGAGTGAGAAAGTCAATAGAAGTCGTGTTGATCTCCGTGACAATAAAACAAACTTCTTTTGATAGAAGCCTGAGTAGCTAGGAAAGGGTTGTGCTTCACATCACTGGGTCCATGATGAGTTTGTCTTCATGATGAGTTGACCCAGTTTCTGTCTAAGTTGTATGGAGGGCTTCTTTCTTTAGACCCTTTATCCTTACATTTCTTTTTCATTCTTCAACTCCTTCAATGCTTACCAATACATCATTACTAGCACCTTGTTGTGATTGTTCCAGTGCTAGCATCAGTACTTAGTCGGCATTCAGCTACGTTCACATTCTACTCCATCTTTCCTAAGGACTTCTAATAATCTATTGGATTGTCCCTGGGAAGATCCCTCCAGTTCTGGTTGGATCATAGGACTTAAACCTAACCACCCTTTTGACACCAATAACGTCGTGAATTAAAGATGTTGTGGATATTTGATCGTAACCATGAAAACCACTTTAAATTCTAACAAAGTGTTTGAAAAACATTTAACACCTTGCTAGTTTTGTCGTTTCAGAAATGCTCCCCCTTCACATGTGCATCGATAATCGAAAGTGTTTCGCACATGTAGGTAAGAGTTAAAGTGCTTTGAGTCTTATATAAGATCACATTTTAATCACATTTTCTCCCCCTATCTCTAATATATAAAATCTTTTGATATTAGAGATACCAAATTTGATTAAAATATATTATGAAAAATAGTCTTGAAATCTCCAAGAGAAAGATGTGTTAATCTTTTGCATGATGTTAAATTGTTCCCCCTCAAAAATTGATCCAATTGAATTGTCATTGTGAGGATGTGATCCACATTTCTCTTTTTGAGGATGGGAGTTGTTGAACACACAATTTTTGAAAGATTTTGAATAATCATTGAGAAATTCTTGAAGAAATTGTGTTCAACGCTTTTGTGAAAATTCTTGTTTCTTTTTGGCGAAGAGGTTCTTCTAAAGCATAAACTTGAGTTCATAGACTTTGAATGTCTTGACGAATCCACTCAAGTGTAAGAAGATTTCTCTTCTTTTGCTGAGGGTAAGGGCACTAAAGCGTACACTCCCCCGTGAATTTAGATCCGGGTTGCAATCTGAAAGTGATTACAAGCCATTGTGTTGAGCTCAAAACGTGGAATGTTTTGTGACAAGCTCAACCCGTGATAGATTGCTCTACCCGTTGTTTGGAAATATTGTCCAAAATAGACAATTTCCTTTATTAAAAGAAATGACATGTTTTGAAAAATATTTACAACTTTCATTCGAGCTTTATGTACACACCCGTGTCGTTATTAAGCGACATTTCTAGGTACGTCCATATTATCGATACTGAAAGACATGTCGAGAAGAATATTTTTGGATTTTGAAAGATTTTTTAATTTTGTGTTTTGTTTTTATATGTTTTATATTTTTGTATTTTGCTTTATCATAGATATTTACAGGTTGATGTTTGATAGATAAATCAAGCAGGCACCTTTGCTAGAATCTCCAGGTCTACTGGAGTCAAACATCTCATACCAATTTGCCTAACGAGGTACTCAAACCTATCTTTCGACAAAGCTTTCGTAAACAAGTCGGCTAATTGGTAATCCGTTCCAACAAAGTATAGTTCAACGATACCTCTTTCAACTTGTTCCTTTATGAAGTGGTATCTTACATCGATGTGCTTCGTGCAGGAATGCTGTACCAGGTTGCAGGAGATGGCTATGGCTGACTTTGAGTCACAGTACATAGGTACTTTATCAAAGTGGAAGCCATAATCCGTGAGTTGTGTTCTCATCCAAAGAACTTGAGCACAACACGCAGATAGAGACACATACTCCGCTTCGGCTGATGAAAGTGACGTGCAATCCTATTTCTTGGAAGACCATCCCACAAGCTTATCTTGACCTAGAAATTGTGCACCACCAGAAGTACTTTTTCGTGTATCAAGACACCCTGCATGATCAGAATTTAAATAGGCCGTTAGAAAGAAACCGGTTTCCCTCGGATACCAGAGTCCCAAATGAATGCTATTCTTTAGGTACCGAAAGATCCGTTTAACCTCCTTGAGGTGCTTTTCAGTGGGTCGTGCTTGATATCGTGCACAATAACACGTAGCATGTGAAATATCAGGTCTGCTTGCTGTCAAGTACATGAGGGAACCGATCATGAAACGATATCTCGTTTGATCGATGACATTTCCCTCCAAGTCAGCATCTAGCGATGTGGTTGATAATGGTGTCCCAACGGGGTGACATGAAGTCATACCATGCTTTTTGATTATCTCTTGACAATAATTAGCTTGGTTTATGAAGATACCACTTGGGGATTGGTGAACTTGAATTCCTAGAAAGAATTTTATTTGCCATCATTGACATTTCAAATTTGTTGTGCATTACTTTTTCAAACCATTTTGAATGTTTTGGGTTTGTAGACCCGAAAATAATGTCATCAACATAAATTTGCACAAGCAAAATGTCATCCCCATATTTATAAGTGAACAGAGTTAGATCAATGGAACCTTTTGAGAAACCTTTGGATACCAGAAATTTCGAGAGCTCGTCGTACCACGCCCTTGGAGCTTGCTTTAGTCCATATAGTGCTTTGTGGAGACGATACACCTTGTCAGGATAATGAGGATTGACGAATCCTTCCGGCTGCGTGACATAGACTTCTTCCTTCAAAGGACCGTTAAGAAATGCTGTCTTTACGTCCATTTGATAGACAGTAAATCCCTTATGTGCAGCATAAGCAAGGAAAATCCTGACCGCTTCCATACGAGCAACTGGTGCAAATGATTCTTCAAAATCAATTCTCTCTTTCTGGCCATACCCCTTAGCCACTAGCCTAGCTTTGTTCTTGATGATCGTATTCTCTTCATCCATCTTGTTTTTCCAGATCCAACGAAGATTTAATGGAATTACATCGTATGGTCTGTCAACAAGTTCCCAGACTTTAAGTCTTTCAAATTGTTAAAGTTCATCCGTCATTGATTCAATCCAAGCATGATCAGCCATGGCTTCTTTGATGTTTTTTGGTTCAGATGTACTCACTGCGAGTGCGAACATACAAACATCGCCATCTGTGTTAAGCTGTCGTCTTGTACGAACGGGCTGTGAAGGGTTTCTAATTACGTGAACCAAAGGATGATCTCGGGTCCAATGATGTGTTGAAGGATGTCGTTGGTAGAACGTATGCATATTTGACGGATCAACATGGCGAGTAGAAGACTCTCCAGTTTCGTGTACCGGTGTACCGAATGGGTTGATAAATTTGTCTTCGTCAGATAATGCATCGTCCGCTTGATTTGTGTTCTCTGGAGCAATGACAGTAGTTGTGGATGTTATAGGATCGATTGTTGAAGTGATATTCTGAGGAGGTAAATCTGCAGCAACCGTTGTTGAAGTAGATGAAGTTGTATCCTTTTTTTGACGATGATCGGTATCATCATTCATATCATGAGTGACAGCGGAAGACTTCGATACAACTTGTTTCTACCCCGTGAAATATTCATCATACATTGGTCCATATAACATTTCCAACTCTTCAATTGTCGTGTTGACTGTCATATCAGCTCTAGGAACATGTTCTGGAACCAACGTTGAACTTGACGGTTCATTGTTGTGATCTTGAGTTCTGAGTTCCGTGCGGTTGTGAACGGAAGTCGTTTGTCTTTGTGGATCGGGACTTAAACTGTTTTGTTCAAGTGCCATTTCTTGCAATTCATCAAATCTGATATGAATAGTCTCGACTATCAGTTTTGTTCTCTTGTTGTACACTCTGTATCCCTTAGACTGAGTTGCATATCCCATAAGAATACATGCATCACCTTTCTCTTTCATCTTATCTAAATTTTCACCATCTCGAATTATGTAGCAAGTACATCCAAAAACATGAGGTGTTTGAGTGAGGGTTTTCGAGCATGAATTATGTGATATGGTGTCTTTTCGTGTCTTGGGATAATTAAGGAACGGTTTTGTGTAGCATGCGGTTGACACGGCTTCGGCCCAAAAGTATAGTGGAAGTTTTGAAGCGGATAATAATGTTCGAGCAACCTCAACTAAAGTACAGTTTCGTCTTTCAACAACGCCGTTTTGTTCGGGTGTTCGAGCAATAGATGTTTGATGTTCAATTCCTTCGGCTTCAAAATTGTTTTTCAGTTTTGAATTCAAAAATTCTGTACCTCTGTCAGTACGAACCACTTTGACTTGAGCTTGAAGACCATGTTGTATCAGTTTAAGAAAGCTGATGAGAACTTTGGGTGTTTCATCCTTGGACCCTAAGAAGTGAGTCCATGTGTACCTTGAGTAATCATCGACAATTACCAGAATATATTTCTTTCCATTGATACTATGAATACGCATGTGACCACACAGATCCATGTGAAGAAGATCTAACCGTCCTTTAGAGCTTGGTGTGGTCTTTGTTTTGAAGCTACTTCATTTAGCTTTACAAAGTTCACAAGAAGAACAAAGATGATCTTTGATGAATTTCAAACTTGGAAGGCCTCTCACAATATCTTTCTTGGAAAGCAGGTTGATGGTATCAAAGTTGAGATGAGAAAGACGTTGATGCCATAACCATGCTTGGGTCGATGAAGCTTTAGCCATGAAGCAAATTGGAGTTGATGAAGTTGTGTCTTGAAGTGAAATTGTGTAAAGATCAGTACCCCGTGTACCGGTAAGTAAGTCATTCCCATCATAATCACGAACAAAACATGTCTTCTTTCTGAAAGCAACCTCCAAATCCGCATCACAGAATTGACCAACCGAGAATAGATTGTGATTGAGCCCTTCGATGTAGTATACCCTTTTGATCGTGATATTCCCCTAAACCAAATCTCCATATCCTAGGATCGATGCAAATTGATCATTACCGAATCGGACCGTACCCAGGAACTTTTCCACGAAGTTAATTAGAAGCTTGAGATTCCCCGTCATGTGCTTCGTACAACCAGAGTCCAGTATGAAGAGAATTATTTGTATCACCTGCAGAAGAGTTAGAACACGATGGAGCATTTGCTAAATTGGATACCATAGTAGTTGTGATTATAGAATCATTAGTCTCCTTAGCAACATTTAAAGGCATACTAACACTTGTTTTCACATTTTCTGTCCTAGATTTAGGCATCCATTTATATCCCAGAGGACATTGATTAGCAAACCACCATTTCCAAGACTTGCTAGCAGACTCATATAATTACTTAATTTTGCTTCTAGGATTCTTAGTGGTGGAGTCTGATGCATTACTTTTCTTAGTAGGGGTAGCACCAGAATGGTTCACTTTGCGTTTGGGTTTACTAGCTCTAATAGGCATTGCAGCTTGCTTCTTAGTTCTAGTATCTACGCCTTTGACTTTATTCATAGCACACATAGAATGATTAGCATTAGCACACTTTCCACATTTGACACAAACAAATTTCACATTCATAGCATTCAAATCATTCACAGCATTCAAATCGTCATTACATGCGATTACAGACTTTTTATTCTTAAAAACATTCAAATTCCTAGGGTGTTCTTCTACTTCCTTCATCTTCCATTGATTCTTCTGTTTCCAGACCTTATCATTCACTTGAGTGCGCTTACCGGCTAACACTAGTAGTGGAAACTATTCCTGTAGTAGAAGACACACGAATATTAGTGATTCTAGAAGTCTGAGGCGATTGAGTAACTTTGTTTGTGGGCTTAGTGGGCATTCTATACATCCCTGGTTTAATCACATTATTGTGCTTAACGCTTGGTGCTATATTATTCCTTATGGGTTGATTCTATGGTAACCTTTCCTTTCCATCCATCTTGGGGGCAAACACAGGTTTTGCAAACGAGGAATTTGATAAAGCAGATGGTTTTCCCAAGATAGAGGATCTATTCACTTTAAAGGCATTGGGTTGTCTAACAACAGGTTGCTTAATGCTAGGTTCCACGACTTTCCCGCCCATTTTAGCAACGAGTTTCTACAACTCTGCTATCGCTCTGTCCCTGTCTTGTAACTGAGCTTTCAACCCTTTAATTTCCAAATTCTGTTCATTCATTTCTCGAAACTTTTGGGAAAGTTTTTCTCGCAATTTATTATCATGTGGAAAACTACCAACGTCTTTTTGCAAAGCAAGTTCAAGAGAATGACAATGTTTTTGAAGGAAATCCGTTTTGTGTTGAAGTAACTCAAAAGCCTATTTATCAACATTTTCTTTACGTTTCGAAAGCTCAATTTCAAGACGTTCACATTCTTTGATCTTATCAAGATATTTGCATGCAACATCAGAATATTCATCAATATCAACACAAGATGTAATATAAGCACACATAACATCTTTAGAAACGCATTCTTGCAAGAGTAAATCATATTCATTTGAAAAATCAGACTTCTCCATTTGAAGATCATCAATGTGTTTCTCAAGAGATTCAACATATTTTAAATCATCATACATTTCATTCCGAATGAACTCCTCAAGTTGAAGAACAGTTTCTTTAATCAACGTTGTATTTGGAATTAAGAGTTCTTTCACAAGCAAGGTAATATCTTGAGGAATCGGGCGTTGCCACTCAACATTTTCACGCTTTGCCCAATCTCTTTCAACAATAGATTTAACATTATCTATGTGGTGTTTAAGAATACCTAATGTTTTCCTAATCTTGCTTTTAGATTCATCTAGAGGGAGGTAGTTTATGTATTTGAAAACATTAGATTTCTTAGGGGCAAATGCTTTCTTCCATTGAATTCGCTTTTGTTTGCATTCTAGAAACACTTCCTCACGAGTTTTCTGAGTTTGTTTGTTGAAAAGACCATAAAGACTATTCTCATAAGCATAATTATATGGTTTTACAAATTCCTTATTGACAAGAGGTTGACTATCATCATCCCAAAGGGCAGTCTCTTCACTATCGGCACATACGGGCATGTAATCAAGATCGGTCCTTTCAGTCTCACCAAGATAAAGACACGGGTTCGCAGCTTGAGATTTGGCAAGGTACTCAGGACTTGCAAAGCGCTTGACCCTTAAACATCGACGGAGGTGCTAGCATTCTTATGGATTAAATAGAATCATGCGTTTTATAAACAACTTTCTTCAAAAATTCGACTTGATCTTCTAGTTTCGTTACTTTTTCGGTTTCTTTATCATATCTAGTTTTGAAGTCTTGTTTTAACGCATCTACCTCTTGTTTCTTATCCTCGAGAATTTTAGCAGAATCGGTAGTGGTCATAGAGAACTTTTGTTCAAGTTCATTAACTTTGGTATTGGCAAGGTACGTTTTTTGACGTTCATCCATTAAGAAAACATTATATTGACGCTTCTCTTTGGCTAATAACTCAAGAGTTGTATTATATTTGTTTTCAAAATCGTCCTTTTGACTTTTTAACGCACTACCCTTGTACCCCTCAAGCTCTTTGGTTTTCTGAAGGAGCTCATCTCTATAGCTTTCAATCATCTCAGTAGATTTGATAAGAGCAGCTTTGCATTCTTCAAAATTTTGAGTGAGCGTAGCATTTGCCTTCTTTAATTGCTTTTGACTCTTTTTATTTTCAATGACATCTTTTTGTAAAGTGGCAATTAAATTAGCAAGCGCAATACGTTCCTCTTCATCATACTCATTTGCATGTTGATCATCCTCAGACTCATTATTGCACATGTCTGATGAATCGGGTGTGGTATTGCTATCAACCGTTTCCATCATACACGTGTCATTAATGGCATTGGGTAGATCACTATGCTCATGAATATCACCAAACACATTATATTCATCAGTTGTATGTACCTTATCGATTGGCTCAGTGTCAAAGATAGGACCGTTGTCATCTTTAGTGACTTTGAGAACTTCTTCAACCTTTGCCATGTATGAGTGATGTGCATCAAGTTCTTGATCGGAATCTTCATCATCAGTGTCATCAAGCATTGCTCCTTCCTCAGCTGACAATTTAACCCCTGCTTCCATCTTCTTGTATAGCAACATCTTTTCCTTGTGATAGCTGGAGTCTCTAACCCTTTTCGGCTTCCAGCATTCCTTTTCCATATGCCCATAACCTTGGCAATTAAAACATTGAATCCCACTCTGCTGAACCACTTGACTTCCAACAGTTTCCCTATTCCCAGTAGCAGCAGCAATCCTCTGAGTATCATACTTGGCAGTTTGTCGATCATACCTTGCAGAACCCTCAACATACGTTGGATTATGTCGATCATATCTAGAAGGACTTTCACCACGTCGACGTGTGTCATACCTTGGAGGACTCTCAACATATTTATTCTTTGTGTTAGATGATGTTCGAAGATTGTTGTTGGTGGGTTTGTAGATTTTCTTGTAAGTCTTCATTATGAAAGCAATTTGTTGTTTCATCTCATGATTCTTTTGAGCTTCGTCTTCATCACTATCTTCTTCAAATGATGACTCAGATGGTGGTGATGGTGCTCTTGGCACTTTGCCTCGTGATCTTGTGGATGATGAAGACTTAGATGATGTAGAATATCTTGGTGAGGATGATGTAGGGGAGTATGGCTTAGGAGCACGAGAGCGATGATCTTGAACATGTTGAGTGGTAGTCACTAAAGCAAGTGGATTAGCCGTCTTTGCAACACGTTCAGCTCGAATCTCATTTGCTTCATTCTGAAATTGCTTCAAGATATCAAAGAGTCGATGATATGAGACCTCGTCTAACTTTCCTTGTTGTTTCACTAAAGTGACGAACCGTGTCCACTCGGGTTGAAGTTGTTGAAGAAATTGAACATTGACTTGCATGGTGGAGACTTGCAGGTTATTTCTTGTCATGTCATTCATCATTTCATAAAACCTGGAGTAGTATGAATCAATTGTTCTCCATCCCTTGAAGTAAACTTGCCAAAATTCAAAAACAAGTTTGTTTTGACATCTTGTTTGTTGAGTGATTCTCCTTGTTGCAAGCGTTCAATAGTAGTCCACATTTCATGTGCTGTCGGGCATGCATCAACCGTGGAGTAAATATCATCTCCAATCCCACTTAAAACCATATAGATGGATTCCTTCTCCGCATCATGCCAAGCACAATTTTCAGGTGTAAGATCAGCTCTTGTTTCATCACGTTCACTTGCGGGTATTGGATCAGTAGTATCTGTGGCTAGTCTTGGAGGAATTGAGATCTTCTTGAATATATATGGTCCATGAGTAATACATTTCCTCAAGGAATCACCATTAGGTCTTGTATCAAGGTATCGTATGAAACGTGATTGCCATTGAGCATACCGACCAGACACAAGCATTGGTGGTCTCTCTTTGTTACCCGCCACCATTATGTTGTTGTTCGTCACACGATATTCGGCAGTAGAATCCATCTCAATATTCTCTAAAATAAAGAAGTGAATATGGATCTTAAGTAGATTTGTTGTGATTGTTGTTGTGGTTAAAATTCCGAAAATTGCGATTTTTTCTCAGTCCGACAATAAATTCCTCAGTCCGACAAAACGGTAGACCTAAAAAATTTGTAATCACCAAATTTTGAAATCGAGCTAGAAATAGCCTAAACTAGTATGGAAAAAATTTGATTTTACTTGACCTTTTAATTTTAACTCTTTTTTTTAATCTTCGTGTAAACTACGTTCCAAGACTAGTCTAGATAGTGGCTAAGTCTAAAAAATACTCGAACAAAATTTAGATGTCCATCGCAATGTCACCCATCACACTCTTAGATCGCAGTCTGATCGTACTCTATGATCGCAGTCTGATCGCACTCTGATCGTACTCTTAGATCGCAGTCTGATCGCACTCTGATCGTACTCTTAGATCGCAGTCTAGTCGCAGTCTTGGATCGTAACAAGTGATCGTACTCATGGATCGTACTCACTTGATCGTATTGGTGATCATATCCAACGATCGTATCCTGTGATCGTATCCAACAATCGTACTCACCGATCGTACTCTCCGATCGTACTGAGTGATCGTAGGAGGTGATCGTGACCTTGGATCGCAAGTAGAAACCCCCAGGGTTTATGCAATCGCAACAATTAGATCGTAACCAAGATAAAAGTTCGAGACTTTAGGTAATAATAAAGAATGGATTTTTACCTTGAAATTCGTGTTTCAATCCAAACCAAAGTAACCAAAATCTTACCACACGTATGAAAGATGTAGAGATTAAAGGAGGAAGATTTAGAGCATGAAAAAAACAAGAAAAAACTTTAATCCGTAGATTTTATGTTAAAATCACACGAACTAAGTAGTAAATAAACAACGACTCAGAAAACTACCCCATGGCGATTGATACCAATTGTTGTCCCATATATTTAGATGATATAACACGAATTTAAAGAAAGAAAATAGAAGAAGAAGATGAATTCTAGAGAGAGAAAGTAGTGAGAGAAAGTAGAGAGAATGGTTGGAGAAACTAGGTGATATTAGATTAAGAGAAAATGAAATGAACCAACACCCTTCCTAACATGCTAGGAAGAGTATTTATAGTCCCCCTACATGTGGGCTTGTATGGACTATACTACATGGGCCGGGCTTTTCTTTTGGGCTTTGGTTATTTATGAATGAACCTTTGCTTAAAGTTAAGCCCGTTATACACGACTAATCTACTACCTATTACAACATTCTAATTTACGATACATAATAAACATATGACCGAGCATTCTTGTTTGACTAAATATTTTGAGGCTAACAATGTTTACTACTGCCATCAAGTCCCTTTTCAATCGCGACCGTTAATCATTCTAGAAATGAGCGCTAATATTGTGAATAGTTTGATTTGGGGACTGAAATCCCCTACCTGGGCAAGTTACGCTTGCCAGCAGCTGAAGGTTCCTACCATGGCTAAACAGATACACTTTATTTTGCTAAACTCAGGAGTCTGGCAAACTACCTGCATGAGGGCAATTTGTTAGTTTTATGACTATGTCAAGTAGCGGTGCATGAGCATAGTGCAATAAGACAACTATTTTATGTGGGTGTATAACAATGTAGCCCGGAAGATATACTTGTATTCAAAATATGTTTAAACCTATGAATTCACTCAACCTTTCTGTTGACTTTTAATCATATATTTCAGATAATTGTGACTCATAGCAAGGAGCAGTACAAGGATGGCATGAAGATGCACAAGCTTAAAATTATTATCCTAGATTTTGGGAACCTTATATTATAAAACTCTGATTTTAACTGATATATAAAGAAAGTTGATTTAATCACTCTTTTGAATAGTTTTCTATCATTATGACTTGAGTTATATGAAGTAATACCCCAATATAATGTTCCGTTGCGATAAGGTAAAAATCGAGGTGTTACATTAATCTGATCAAACAACGATTTATAAAACACATGCGTCTCATCAGGAAACATTTCAAGCTCGGGACTTGATGTCTACTAATGTCCACACTGGGCGCACTAGAATTAATATTAATATTATTCATTTGTTCCCCGTGTTTCTCACTATAGGTCTCAAGTAGCTAAGTAAACGCTTCCTCCTAATTAGACATATTATATACATCATTATCATCGAAGTTTGGGTGTACCTCAGAGGGGTCCTCTGAATCATAGACGGGTGCACTCTCAACATGAATTCCAAGGTTGATGCTTGCTGCAAGTTTTCCATCAAGATATATTTTGCATTCACCTCTTCTTCCTCATCATATCCTACTGCAGATGCCATGAGATCAAATTCTTCAGCTTGAAGTAAAATTCATGCTTCTTCCTTTTGTGCTATGAGAAGTTGAGTCTGAAGATAAGCATCATCCCTCTTCTTTTTGGATGTGCATTCACGAGCACAATGATAATATCCTCTACAATTGTAGCACTTAATCGGTCGATTGTTTTTTCCATTACTAGTACTGGTATGTTCATCCCTTGTAGCCATGATATTTCCCATCTGATGACCAACCAGTGGCACAACAATTAGCCCATTCTGATTTCTGACATTCTAAACCCCTTATTCTAAACATAGTTTGGTCCAAATTGATTACCTACATTCACAACAATCTGCCCCGTATTGTGACTATGCTTAGTTCCCATATTTTGAGCATCATATTGATGAAACTGATTCCCTTTGTTCCCTCTGACTACCAATTGACGATCTTGATTCACATTCATCATTGGTTGAGAAATCTGCTTGTTTCTAGTGTTCGAGGAGATTCTATAATTGTTGTTGGTTGGGTTAATGGTAAATTTTAATGCCTTTGTAAGAAGTACCAAACCAGTATTAATCGCATGTGTGGGATTAGTGATGTCATCAAAGCAATCTATAGGTTATTGAAGGTAGTTCACATTAGTTGGGAGTTGATAACCATAAGTGGTGAGTTATTTTTATTGTGGCATGAAGTTACTCGAGGATGGTTGATGATATGGTACAACTGGATATGAAAGAGGTGATAGAGAGTTTGCCATGAAATCCAATGGATTTTGTGTTTTTGCTAGTCGCTCGGCACGAACTTCATTTGCCTCAGCTTGATTCATGTTCAAATAATCATACATTTGAGTGTAGTCCACTACATGAAGTTCCTAGGTTAGATTGACAAGTGTGACATACCATGATCATTCAGATGGAAGATTATCAATAAATTTGATGTTGGAGGCAATTTGTATAGGTGTGTGAAGATTTCTTCTAAGATGATTCATAAGTGTTGAAAACCGATGATAGTAAGGTTCAATTTGTTCCCATTCAATAGAACTAAACTTCTCCCATTCACGAAGAAACTTAGTTTCTTTTTCTTGTAGACCAATTTCACTCCCCTTCATCATTTTATGAATTTTTAACCACATCTCGTGTGCGGTTTCACAACTATTGACTACATCATAAACATCATCGGGAAGTCCTATAAGAATGACTTCAATTTTACATAGGGTTAGGACTCTAGGATCACCGGGAACGGTAATTGTTCGTCTCACCTACGGACCCAAGGTGATAGATTTCATGATCATCTATCCTAACGGTTTACACTTTGCGTCACGAAGAAGACGACTAGCCGAAGGAGTATAGTTCTCTTTGTTAAGCATGGGAAGACGATTCTTAGTACCCACAGCATACATGTCTTGTTGATATGTCATTGTAAAAGTCGTGTGTAGCATAGGATCCTAATTCATAGAAAGCGTGTTTCGAATTCTCGGATATTCGAATTTTACAAGGGAAAAAATGTATCACCAAAAAATGAAATTGAAGTAAAAATGCCTTAAAAATACTATAGAAATTTTTTTTATGGGTGACCTAAAATTTTTTAACTTGAATGCGTTAATTTTGTTTTTTTTTTGGAATTGGTGTTCTAGACTTAGTGGTGAGGGTGAAAATGGCTAAAACGTATACTTAAAAAATTCTATCCCGGTGTTCCGTTATCTTGGTTTTTCTTGGATGCGTTATCTCGGTGTTTGAAAAACAGTTATTACGGTCTTTTGGAAACTGCGTATATCAGTCTTTTCAATAACGATATCCAGGTATATAGTAAACCCGTTATCCTGGTCTTGAACAATATAGTTATCCCGGTTCTGAAACAAATTGCGTATCTCGGTATTTGAATATTGTGTATCTCGGTTCTAAGCAAACTTTTATCCCGATATTCTGAATCATCGTATCCCGACTTTGGTTATCTCGGTATTCCCAGGCAATTTGTTATCTCGGTATTTCAGGGTTTAGAAAAAACTTTATCCTGGTTCTCTAGAAAATGCTTATTTCGGCTTTTTAGGTTTAATATATCTCGATTCTATGGGGTTTTCGAAAAAACCGAAATACACACCCAAATTTCAAACTTCAAAAAACAAGGTTTTGATCTAATCCAATAAAATGAGTTGTACAACCACGAATTATAACCTTCAAAGAACCATAAAAGTGATAACTTTTTTATTTTTAGAGCCGAAAAATATGACGATCCAAACACATAGAATAAGATGAAATCCGAAAAACTATATGATTTTCAATGATTTTATGAAATAAAAAACCACGAAAAACAAGCTAATTACGAATCCCTTGACGAATGATACCACTTGTTCTAACGTTTTACACACGAAATATATATATAGTATATAGTCAAGGCTTTAAGAATTGATGATGAAGATGATGTGAATTATAGTAAAGAAAAAGTAAGAACAAACAAAGGTTGGTGAATTCCTAGTGAGAGAAACACATAGTAATTTCTCTCTCTAAAACCAAACAAAAGGAAAAGCACACACACATATAACAAGGCGGAGTCCTTATATACTACTACCTTCGTACCATATTAAGTGTCCCCTATTTAATATGCAAAGTCTTTGTTAGTAAACTTTGACCATAAATATTTGTATTTATTTTATACAATACTTGACGAAAGTCATATGAATAGATTCGGTTTTAAAAAATATTTTCATTGTATAATTTTCATCAAGTATTATATACCATAAATACAAATATTTATGGTCAAAGTTTAGTAAGAAAAACTTGTAATATTTCATAGTGGACACTTATTGTGGGACGGAGGGAGTATAAGGAACTCGTGTACAAGGCTTTTCTCATTTGTGTGTTCGGGACTAATTCCCGTTAACTAAACAATATTAGCTTGGAACACTCGATACAATTAGATAACATTTTTTACGAGCTTCACAACGGTATATTATATGACCATCACTTTAAATATGGCTAACAGTAATATTCAACTTTAAGAAGAATATAATGTAAATCTCTTTTAAAAAAAATTTAGTACCAAACTTCGTCAATACTAGATTTCAGATATAAACGTGATCTTCGTGATTGTCAGTTGTGAGTTACTACATATATATAGAAGAACATTACGATCAGATTATTCTTTTAGATAGAGAAAAACCAAGCTTATAAATGGAAACCAAAATCGTCACTATACGATGGCCTAATAATATATATGCAATACAAATGAATACCAATATTTGACAAAATAAATGCCCATTCCCCAAAGCTATGCTTATAAGAAAAATACCAATTATACTCGGTCATGCATATATTCCCCAAAGCTATGCTTATAAGAAAAATATTTGTAGCAAAAATAACCAGATAATCATTTTTACTTATTCTCCTTTCAAAACCCACATTATACTTGTACATTTTTCAAAATCTATCAAGAAAAATCATCGGAAGTTTCAAACAAAGAAAGCTCCGTGTGGAAAAGGAGAATAGCAAACCTAAGGGGCTGTTTAATTGGAGAAAATTTTTCCACTTTTCTAGAAAAATTTTCATTCGAAAAGTGAAAAATAGAAAACCTGTTTAGCAACATCATTTTTCAATATTTTTCAAAAATTACAAAATTTTCATTTTCTAAATTTATATAGAAAATTAGAAAACTCCATTTTACCTTTTTCTAAATTTTCACCTCATACCCACCATTCTTTTATTTAACCCATTTCAATAACACGTTACTCTATTCAGTATTCACCGTTCATCATTATTTTAACGTTTTCGTCAGAAAATTTACGTTTTCGTCAGTAAATTTACGTTTTCGTCTGTAAATTTACGATTCCGTCTGTAAATTTACGTTTTCGTCAGTAAATTTACGTTTTCGTCTGTAAATTTACGTTTTCGTCAGAAATTTACATTTTCGTCATAAAATTTACGTTTTCGTCAGTAATTTTACGTTTTCGTCACTAATTTTACGTTTTTGTCAGAAAATTTACGTTTTCGTCAGAAATTTACGTTTTCGCCAGTAAATTTAGGTTTTCATCAGAAAATTTACGTTTTCGTCTGTAAATTTACGCTTTCGTCTGTAATTTACGTTTTCGTCTGTAAATTTACGTTTTTGTCAGAAAATTTACGTTTTCTTCAGTAATTTTACGTTTTCGTCAGTAATTTTACGTTTTCGTCAGAAAATTTACGTTTTTGTCAGAAAATTTACGTTTTCGTCAGAAAATTTACGTTTTCGTCAGAAAATTTACGTTTTCGTCCGTAAATTTACGTTTTCGTCTGTAAATTTACGTTTCCCTCAGAAAATTTACGTTTTCGTCAGTAATTTTACGTTTTCGTCAGTAATTTTACGTTTTCGTCAGAAAATTTACGTTTTCGTCTGTAAATTTACGTTTTCGTCTGTAAATTTACGTTTTCGTCAGTAAATTTACGTTTTCGTCAGTAATTTTACGTTTTCGTCAGTAATTTTACGTTTTCGTCAGAAAATTTACGTTTTCGTCAGTAATTTTACGTTTTCATCAGTAATTTTACGTTTTCGTCAAAAAATTTACGTTTTCGTCTGTAAATTTACGTTTTCGTCTGTAAATTTACGTTTTCGTCAGTAAATTTATATTTTCGTCAGTAATTTTACGTTTTCGTCAGTAATTTTACGTTTTCGTCAGAAAATTTACGTTTTCGTCCGAAAATTTACGTTTTCGTCTTTAAATTTACGTTTTCGTCCGTGAATTTACGTTTTCGTCTATAAATTTACTTTTTCGTTAGAAAATTTACGTTTTCATCAAAACTTTACGTTTTCGTCAGTACATTTACGTTTTCGGCAGTAAATTTACGTTTTCGTCTGTAAATTTATGTTTTCATCAGTAAATTAACGTTTTCGTCAGTAAATTTACGGTTTCGTCTTTAAATTTACGTTTTCGTCAGTAAATATAAATTTAAAATTTTATGACGAAAACGTAAATTTACAGACGAAAACGTATACTTATTGACGAAAACGTAAATTTACTGACGAAAATATAAATATACTGACGGAAACGTAAATTTTTGACGAAAACGTAAATTTTCTGTCGAAAACGTAAATTTACCGACAAAAAAGTAAATTTACAGACGAAAAAGTAAATTTTTGACGAAAACGTATATTTACAAACGAAAACGTAAAATTATTGACAAAAACGTAAATTTACTGACGAAAAAGTAAATTTTTGACGAAAACCTAAATTTACTTACGAAATAATTTACAGACGAGAACGTAAAATTACTGACGAAAACGTAAATTTACTGACGAAAACGTAAATTTACTGACGAAAACGTAAATTTTTGACGAAAACGTAAATTTACTGACAAAAATATAAATTTACTGACGAAAATTTAAATTTACAGAGGAAAACGTAAATTTACTGGCGAAAACGTAAATTTTCTGACAAAAAAGTAAATTTTCTGACGAAAATGTAAATTTACTGACGAAAACCTAAATTTACAGACGAACGTAAAATTACTGACGAAAACGTAAATTTTTTACAAAAACGTAAATTATCTGACGAAAACCTAAATTTACAAACGAGAACGTAAATTTACAGACGAAAACGTAAATTTACTGACGAAAACGTAAATTTTCTGACGAAAACGTAAATTTACTGGCGAAAACGCAAATTTTCTGACAAAAAAGTAAATTTTTGACGAAAACGTAAATTTACTGACGAAAACCTAAATTTACAGACGAGAACGTAAAATTACTGACGAAAACGTAAATTTTCTACGAAAACGTAAATTTTCTGACGAAAACCTAAATTTACAAACGAGAACGTAAATTTACAGACGAAAACGTAAATTTAAAGACGAAAACGTAAATTTACTGGCAAAAACGGAAATTTGTAGAAAAAACGTAAAATTTCTGACGAAAATGTAAATATACTGACGAAAACGCAAATTTATACACTAAAACGTAATAATACTGATAAAAAGAAAAAACTAATTAAAACGTAAAAAAAATTACGAAAATATGAAAAAAGAAGACGGGAAAAAACAGACGAAAACGTAAAAAAAAACTAGCAAAAACGTGAAAAAAAAGTTGATCATGAAAAAAATGGTTGAAAATAGTTTCCTTTAAACATTGTTTATTTTTTTAGAAAATGAAAAATATTATCTAAACAAGTTTTCAAAATTCTCAACTCTTTTCTAGAAAAGAAAAGTCTTTTCTTTTCTAGAAAATTAGAAACAGAAAATTATGAAAATTTTTCCACAACTAAACAGCCCCTAAATTACATTGGCTTGGATCATGTGGTGTGCTTGTGTTCATCTACACGAGTACATCTCCAATTTTATTTTATTTTTGGCTTTTGTTCTAGTGCGAGTAACTAGTTCGGGTTATGTTTCGCGGTTGGGTTCGATCAGATGCCGCATGGGACTGAATTTGTGGTTCACAATTGGTATCTTAGTGGTTTGGGTACGTCGGGTTTCGGGTTCGATCCTATCTTGTTTATTCTTAGCGTATATGTTCTTGCTTCGGTGTCGAAATAGTTCGTTTAGCCTTAACGTAAAGTTTTAAACCACCTGTTAATCTATACTACCTTATAATGGCCTCATCAAAAAAATTGAAAAAAGTTGAATTTTCAACACTTTCTAATTTAAATTTTTAACAAAACCCTAGAATATTGAAATTGTAAACAAAAGGAAAGTATACATTTTGATTTTACCATTAGTGTGTACAATTCATGGAATATTTAAATTGTAAAACAAAAGGATAATATACATTTTGATTTTCCAGTCATATGTAAAAAGTATGATTTTCCAATAATGTGTTACAAAAGAAAACTATATGTAACTTACAATATTATGTGTTTATATAAACAGCAGTACACCACCATCAAAATTCGTCTCATAACTTCTCGTACAACTATACAATTCGTGTGAATATGGCATTGAACAAAGGTGTTGTTCATCACGATCTTGAGGTAAGAATTTATATAAAGTATGTTACTCTTGTCAATGAACAGTTCATATATTTCAGAATTTTTTATATGGATCTTGTTCCTATACTTCTATCAAATTATTATTGATAGCTGGCGTTTTGAAATCTATATGATTGGTGTGTAGGGTTTTTCATTGCCTATATAAATAACCATAAAGTGGTTATTCATTTCATTCGTATTTGATTTCTTTCTCTTTGATTCACATATAACAGAAGAGAAGAGACGTAAATTCAAAAACTAAAACAATGTTGATGATGATCATGAAGTTGGTTTCGTTTTCTTTAATTACACTCATGTTTAGTTTCTTTCTACTTTTGTCCTTATATTGTATTTTTATAGAGCTTCACCCCCTTCTATGGGATTGGATGACGTGATTTTCATCTCAAGCAATGATGAAGAGGATGAAGAAGAAGAAGTTTATTCATCAACTGTTGGATTTGAATGTCTAATAATTAGGTCCTGCCTGTTTCCAGCTAATAGGTGTTTAAAAAGTTATATTGTAGTATGAGTTATTCGTTTGTTATGTATTCGGGCTGTTACCCATCGTATAAACACGATGATCTGAACGTAGTTGTAGTGTGTTAATTAAGTATTCTAACTGAGGATTTTGCTCGTATAATTTTATATTCATTAAATTTATTTGTTGTTCGGATTCGATTTTAGTTAATACTCTATATGATTTATCTTAATGATGTAAGTATATTACATAGAGGTGGCAAATCTTGCCCATTTTGATACATGTGGGCTCTTTTTGCCAATTTTTAAAAAAGGATGGGGCACTTTTTGCCCATTTTTATAATGAATGGGCTAAACGGGCGCATATGTAAGAAACTAAATGGGCTTAATGGGCGCACTTGTAAAATACAAATTAGTATACTCGACGAATATTTTTTATTAAATTTTTTATCCCGGCTTTCAAATAAGTATTTTTAATTTTTATTTGTAAGTTTTTATATGTTTTTTTCCTTTTTTAGCTTGCGCCCGTTTAGCCCGCCCGTTTTGCCCGCCCGTTTCGCCCGTGCCCGTTTAGCCCGCCGCCCGTTTAGCCCGTTGTCCGTTTAGCCCGCCGCCCGTGCCCGCCCGCCCGCCCATTTTGCCACCTCTAATATTACATATGTACCGATGCTGTTACTACACTAGACGTTATTATTATTGTTGCAACATTTAACACACTGATTTGTGGGTTTTTACGGCCAAAAACTGAATAGCAACCAACTTTGCCATTTCAAAAGAGTTAGCTTTTTTAACATTTCGGCATGCTAATATAAACTCCAAAATTGGATGTTCTGAGATACAAGTAGGTGTTTGGATTATATTGGTAATAGAATAAGCTGATAAGGGATAAGCTTTTCCTTTTGGAGATTAGAGGGTTATAACTTAACTATTGGTTCATACAACCGTTAACAACACAGCAGCTTTGGTGTCTTTAGTATCAAATTTGTGTCTCAAGGTGATAAAAGAGATAGCCATGTCATTTCTTTCGCTACATGACATGGTTTTTTTTTCTCTTTTTTGTTGCTATATTACCTTTTTCACAATGGGATTGTTCGAGTTCTTTGTGTCTTCTAAAAAAGACACCACATTAGTGCAAAAATGTAACCGAAAATCATGCTTAGAAATAGTCTATAAGGTCATATTTCATTCTTTTTAAGCAATGAAAAATCAAATACTTACAAAACAAGTATTTGGTTGGTCAAATGAGTTACATAGATATATATAAGGCATTAAAGTTAAACAAATATCTTAACAAATCTTTCATCATTTTTGGAAAAGTTTTTGGTTGGTCAAATGAATTAAAATAAGAAAGTTATGGAAATGTTTTATTTAACGTCCAACTTTTTCCTTAATATTGGCAAACATATGATTTTGATATAAATCATAATTAGACAGACCTCATTCTTAATATATTTCACTACAAAATCACAAGAATGAGATATGACGCGATTTATTTTACTAACATATAATAGAGCTATCTTCGTTTTTTAAAACGCAAAATGTAACAAAAATTATTTATTTTTGGAAATTTAGAAAATAGAGATTGAAAATATTACATAAGGATTTTTCGAGAAATCGTTATTTATGGTTTGCAACCATAGGAAAATGTACATGGCAAGAAATTTTAGATGCTTGAAACTATCGGGTCACAGGTTCGACCATCGGGTCACAAGTTTGATAAACGGGTCATAAGTTCGAACACATTATCGCGGGTTCAGCAACCAGGTCCAGTTACAACCACCAGGACACAAGTTCGATCACCGGGTCAACCCGGTTGAGTCACCAAATAACCTATTCGATATACAATTCCAAGGACTCGTCCTATCAACTAATATCTCAGTTAATAGTGATTTTAAAAGATACTAGAATGAATACTAATCCGCAAGAGTCATTAGGTGTTCCACATGTCCCGGAAGATCTATCAGTCCTAATTCAGAAGAAGATTTCTTCAATCTATTTCTTGGACACTAGGCATCCTCGTTATTGGACAATGGCCTAGGAACAATCCTTAACACGAACTAGGAATCATTTAAAACCTTATAATTCAACCACAAGACTCAACAAATTCTTCTTAACAATCTCGCATTCCACACGAGTGAATTCTAACTTTATCCGAGCTTCAACCAACTTATACTCAACGCGACATTCTACCTCATTCTTCAATACTTTCAACCTTATTCTTAGACTTCGAAAGGGCAATAAAAGCTTGACATGGACAACACTTAATTTCCAATTCTATAGCTATTATAACAATAATTATCAAATGAGTCACAAGTAGGAAATGACTTACATATTCAATTAGACTACTCGGAGAGGTACAAGTGGCATGAGGCTTTTGGGTAAGGGTTCTAATGACAGCCTCAAGTGCAACATTTACCTTTTCGATTTCAAATTTAAGAATTGGGTGACACCGAATCAGGTGACACATTTCTAGGTGGTGAGGTTTTGTCAAACTCCACTCCATAAGGAAAGATCGTCATGGCATCGATATCAGATTTAATCTCGACAATTCATCTTCAATATCACAATCAACTAATATCAACATTTCTTGGAATATCAACCATTTCGTTGGGATCATAAACATCCACAACTTGGTTTAGATCTCGAATAGCTAGAATTCCTACATAAATAGCTTTGATTGATTTGCTAGAAGAGTTAGGGTTCCTTGTGACAATCTATGTCGTATAAATATCTCGTATAAGTATTAGAATAATCATTAAACAATCATGTAATCAAATTACAACATATATATAATTCAAGTTATATATATTAAAATAACACTTCTTAGTCTGGCCTTGTCGGTAACTCGAGAATTCTTCGGCACCGTTATAGTCAAAATATTTTTAAACATTTTACTCAAAATATATATTTAAAAATATTTATAGTTAAAAGATTTTTGAAATGTTTTATTCAAAACCTTGGTTTTTAGAAATCTTTCGTTCTCCATAACGAGAGCTCTCGTACCAAACTGTAACACCCCCAAATTTTTACATTTCGAATCAGCGGAAGAGTCGTTGGTGTTACGTGATAGCACATTACTAAAATCATAGACAACGCTTAAAAATCACGTCGTTTAATAACAAAGCATTTTTCCATTCATAAATATCAAATTACATAGGTCCTCAGGTCAAAGTATGTCTTACAAATTTACAAAACATTTGAATGGAAATTTTTATTTAAATGGCGGCCATAAACTCTTGTCGTTTTCCCGAGAATTACCTTCAAGTACCTGAGATAAAACATGTTAAAAGTCAGCGAAATGATGAGCGAGTCCATAGAGTTTAATAGCTACCATTAACATAAAACCGGTATATAAACATTACCTGAAAAAAAAAACATTTTTGTACAATTCTTTGTCATAGACAATAACATAGGCCAAAAACATTATATACGAATCATTGTCGTAAATCATAACATAGGCCTTTACCGTCAAAACCATTATACGAACCATTGTCGTAATATCACCATACAATACGTTTTACAACTTTGTTTATAATATAATAAAAACCGTTATACAAAACAGTTATGTAAAACCAGAACACATGTATAATAATAAATAAGACCCCATATTGCTAGTCAGACAATATATTATAATTCAAATCATATATCATACACTATTCCTGAGACCGCAGCCTCAGTGTTACCATTATCATTATTATTATCGGATTATTATAAGCCACGTGACATTGTTACCTTTCTATAATATATATCGGGTAGCTAGCCCGGAACTCATTTACCCATTTAATACAGCACGTCGTCACAAAAATCACGCTAATTATATCCCTCTCATACATAAATTCGCTTGCCAATCAATGTGACACAATGGGGATCAGCCGTCAAGACGCGAACTGGGGTGATCTTCCCCAAATAGTACTATTATATGCATAAGCGTCTATCCACTCCTGTTAGTTCACAGTTCATGCTAATGGGACTTATAGTGACATAATCTAACTAATATTAATCCATTTCAATCATTCATTGGGTCATCCAATCAATCGGGTCCATATCAATAAACATACAATCAGGACCACTTATGTTCTGTTTTTATTAAAACTAGCATCTTATCTCCCTCGCGGGTTTATAAAGCATTTCATAAAACATTTAAATGAGTGCGAAGCTATGAACACACGTTGGTCTGGAAAGGCGGGTTATCGGCAATTAGGATGTACGGTGCGTGCCTCGATTACGGGAAACCTAAACAAATAATACTCGATCCCAGACTATGCCGAATAATATTTATAAAAAGTTGTTATGTGTATGTAATGATGTCATAAACATGATGATCAAGTGGGGTTTTATCACCTTATACAACATTGTTAGTTGTTAAGTATATTGTTAACTTAGTCTTATTATACTAGTTTTAGCCCATGTATATGTTAAGGCCCAATAGGCCCATTAAGAGTCCAATACATTATATTAGTCCATTTATCTATTTAGGACCAGGCGTCTACTCATATGTTGGGCCCAAGTGGGTTGAGCCCATGAGCAAGTCCAATAGTGCTAAACCAAACTAGTTGGGCCTAGTGGTCCAACAAGGCTAATTTGGCCCATTATGGGTCCATATGTTACAAAGCTTGTGTTTGTCGGTTTTTACTTGTTATATGTGTTTACATATCAGTAGATTTTCTATAAAAATGTTACATTAGATGGGTCCGACCATCTAAGTTTTATTTGGTGAAAACACCATTCTTTCGGTTTTAGCCGAAAAGACGTAAAAATCATATACACAGTTTGTAGTTAGAAAACTAGTTGAGTTTTGCTTTTATAAAATGTGGTATTTATTTATTATATTACATAAACATATTTTATAGTAGTTATTATAATTTATTTACTTTTACATACTTATTTTATATAGTAATTTACTTCAAGTGGTCTTTTAATATTATATAACTTGTTGTCAAATATGATGTAAAAAGTCATGTCTACCATTTTTATCATATCTTGAGTTCTACGGGAAGTTAGAACCCCAAATTTTTACTGTAGAAACTACATGATATGCTCTACAATTTACTCTTCTATGGCTCCTTCTCAAACAGCCTCTAAATATCAGTTTTAATTCGTCCAAAACAGTTCAATCAGATTACTACCTCAAAAATATTTTGGCAATATCTTGCTCATTTTTAACATCCCATTGTGTGGCCAATTCACCACTTGTGTAAAAATCATTTATCTATCATTATATCGAATAATCCAATCCATTTGATCAACTAAAAATGTTGAAACTTACTGTTTTTAACAGCCTACTTATCTAGTGATGATTTTAACATCTTTTACTTGTATATTTAGCCTCATCAACTTAATCTAATGACATAAAATCCCCATGCAATCACTTGATAATCATTCATATATCTCTTACATATATATTTGGAAGTAAATCGACAAGTACATTTACAAAAATAATAGGATGATAGAAAGAGGTGTTGTGTCCTTGTTGTGTCCGCCCCTATTAGGGGTGGGACAAGTGTTAAACTTATCTCATCCCTAATATTTTACGGGTACTCCTCGATTCTAGTTTCCTTGATTTATGTGCCCTCGGTCGATTTACGAAAAACGTTTTTATAAAATATGAAAATATGGCACAAAACGATTCGAATAAAAATTGTCTCATCAAAAACGGAGCACAAAAGCGTAAATATGTAAACCTAGGGTTTCCGGTTTAAACGTAAAAGACGTTTTATTCCCGTAATTATGCGAGTTCATGAATCAACATAAAAATAAAATATAAAAATAATACAAGAGAATAAATTTACTATCTGAAAATGTCATACTATCACAAAAACGGAGTATGTAAACGTAAACACGTAATGTAGAGCTCTCCGTTTTAGACGTAGACGATGCTAATTTAAGACGTAAACCCTAATTTCTTCCCAAAAGTGAGTGAGTCCATAAACATACAATAAAATAATGATTATAAATAATATTTGAGAGTAAAATAACGACCTCAAATTAACGGATTGTCACACAATACTTTATTCATAAAGAATAAGGTGTACTGATAACCCTACAATTTTTGGTAAAATGTCAACCATCAACAGATTTGTTAATGTCTTTACCTAGTACCATTTGCCCTAAGACTAGCCAACTCTTTATCTCAAAACATGGTGAGTTAGAACCATACAGTTTTTAGCAAACTAACCAGCTATCAACGGATTTGAGAAGTCTTTACCACAAACCGTTTACTTATGGACTAGCTAGTTCTTATGTATGTTAGACATGGTGAACTGAGAACCAGTTGTGAAGTGTGACTGAATGTCAAACACTTAAGGCTCTTTCTTAGCTTCTTCTTCTTGTTCCAACGCCTTGATTTGATGTTTAACCATTCTGATCAACTCAATAGCACCATTAGATTCTTCTGAAACTTCTAATTATTGTTCTAACATCCTTTCCAACAATCTTCTTCCAAAAGGGTATCTTTTCTCTTGAAGCATGTAATAGGTTATATCATCACATCTAAAGTAAGTATGCCACATGATCTATAATATCTCCAGTAAGTAAGAACCTAATTCTCTAAGTCCTTCATCATTTGTTGATCATTGTTGTATGGCTCATACATGAACTTTAATTCATTTCTCAATAGTGATGTTTCTTCTTGACCTTCACTTCCTCCTTGAACAAATTTGTTAAGGTCTTGAATGTCTTGTCTATCAAGGATATGTAGAATATCTTCTAGTAATCTGAACATCCTAAATGTTCCATCTGATCTAGTTATTCCATGAACTTCTTATCCTTGTTTCATAGCACCTGTCCATCTTATGATTTCTGACTTCTTTCTAAAGATTTCTGTGTCAATACATTGATCTTCAAATTTGACTATCTTCAAGTGTTTTCTACAACTTTCATCATTAGCACTATCTTGATCTGTAGACTTTCCTTTTTCTTGGCTTCTTGCTTTTTCTTGGTTGATTTCTTCCTTTTAATACCTTTTGAGGTTCCTTCAAATTCAATTGATCCATTCTCCAAATCAGTATGTACCGTTCCTTCAAGTACAGTTGACTGTTTATGTATCGCTTGTACATTTTCAGTCTCTTTTTCAACACTATGAGCTGCATTTCCCTCATCTATCCCTTGATTAGTTTTTGCTTCTTTTGAAACTTCTGTCACCCTTTTCTTCTTTCTAGCATATGTAGTCTTGATAGGTGGAGATGCTTCTTTCTGTCCAGCAGTACTTGCATCAAGTCTGGGGTTACTTCCAAATTGTCTTTATTATTGGAGATGCTTCTTGACATCTTCAATGTCCTTTTATCCTTTTCAGATCCATTCTTAACAAAATTCAATTTGCTCCTCTTGTGTTGTTAATACAAAGCCTTTACTTCATGTTAGAAATACGTTTTTTCGTATTTAGAAAGGATCGGTCACTCCAACAATATATACGTACATTGGGCTCATGATCTAGTTATGTAAGTATAACCCATAAAGCCTACATGTAGGGTGGGCTATATATACCCTTCCTAGCATGTTAGGAAGGGTAGTTGTTCATTCACATTTCACTTAAACATTCCATCTTTCTCTAATCCTCTCCTTTCTCTCTCTAACTTTCTCTCTCTAGTTCTTCATCTCCCTTCCTTTCATTATATCATTACAACACTTGTACAATCCTAAGAAATCGTGGACCTACAAATTGTATCAAGAGACATGGTTGATTGGGTGGTGTATCTTTTAAATAAGATAACTTTTCCTCATAACGAGAAATTCATCTTTCTCGGTCATGAGCTTTATGTTAAAACATTCAAAAGTTTTTCAAGCTCATGAAAACGACTTCTAAGTAACTGTAAGCTTAGAACTCGCTCTTCAGTTAAAAGGAAAGTTTATCGCCAATGGTAACATATCCTTAACAACGGGAAGTTTACAACTTCTCGGACTTGAGCTTGTTTTGTAAGATATTCAACATCTTAACCTTAAGTAATTGGTTTTTAAAACTTTGAACACAATTTTTCAAGAATTTTTCAAAAGGATTTTCTAAATCTTTCAAAATTGTGTGTTCAAAAATGTTTTGATAAAAAGAGCATGTCTTCTGGAATCGATAATATTTACGATACTAGAAATGTCATTCAATAATGACACGGGGTTGAAAATAAAGTTCGGGCAGAAGTTCAAATGTTTTAAAACATGCTCAAAATGGCTTGCTATAATTTCAGACAATAACCCGCTTTTCATATTAAAGTTAAGCATTTCACCGGAAAGCTTTGACTCAACAACGGGAATTAATTTTCTCGGGCATGGTTTATTTATAACCATGTAAGGGATTGTGTTTACGTAATAACACAATCTAAAACGAATATATATACGTGTCAGTGCATTTATTTGTTAAAACAAGAGAAATCTTGTTTCTATGAAGTTATCATCTCCATAATCGTAGCAATTTACAATTGATATCTACATACTCGACGATGCGACTACTCAAACGGCGACTACAACTCTTTCAATAGAACACGGGTCAAAAATTGAGGGGGAGAAATTGTCCAACATTCAGAATCTTTGATGCCGAAAGTACCAAGTTCACGTATTGGTGTCAAGACAACGATATCAATCGTACACATGGTGTCAAGAGATAACTTCAGACGTTCCGAGGCGACCAACATTCGTGAACAAGAACCATGTGATTCTATCATATGATGTTCTCCATCATTTAGGTCCTACCTCGTAAATTGTTAATCTTGTAAATACATTATCATATATGATCTTTGCACGCGTTTAAAAGATATTTCATGAAGATAATTATATTTGCATTTTTCTTCCCAAATTTTCTTAAAATGCCATTAAATCAATTGATATTAAAAACATCGATTGGGTTAATATTTTTAATATGGGGAGAAAATGTGATTTAATATGGGAAATGATTAATCACAAATGGTTTGACATAACGTGATTGCTCATCCCGACATGTGCGAAATGTTTTTGGATATCGTGGCATATGTTAAGGGGGAGCAAAATGGATTTGGATATCATAATGGATTTTCATGGTGACATACATTTACCCAAAACATCTCTATTCACAACGGTGAAGATTGTGGTGACATAAGGATGGTAGGATAGGTTAAGTCCAATGATTCTTCCAGAACCGGAGGAATCTTACCAAGGACAGTCCATAGTTAGAAATAGTAGTCATTAGGAAAGATGGAGAAAGATTGTGAACGTAGCTGAATGTCGACCAAGTACTTAATTTAGCACGGGAACAATCACAACAAGGTGCTAATTATGACGTATTGGTAAGCGTTGAAGGGGTTGAAGAATGAAAAAGAATTGTAAAGATAAAGGGTGTAAAGAAAGAAGCCCTCCTTACAACCTTAGGCAGAAACCGGGTCAATACATA
The DNA here is from genome assembly GCA_025667525.1 of Glebionis coronaria. Taxonomy (NCBI): domain Eukaryota; kingdom Viridiplantae; phylum Streptophyta; class Magnoliopsida; order Asterales; family Asteraceae; genus Glebionis; species Glebionis coronaria. The sequence goes on along the minus strand of JANFOE010000201.1, from coordinate 363,665 downwards.
TGCTATTGAGATCATTTTTTTAATGATTCTTGATATTGAAGATAGACATCATGGACCCAGTGATGCAATGCACAACCCATCCCAGCTAACTCAGATATCTCCTAAAAGATATTTGTTTTAATCACACAGAGACAACGCATTATCTATCGATTTATTCACTCCGAATATATTGATATTAAAATGGTGGCACTCCTCTCCAGTCTCCGATCACTAAAAATCCAAAATGCACGATCGAGTCTAGAGCCATTTGAGATCATCAAATATCTTATTAGGACACATTTTCATAATTCCTTGCTTCTTCACACACTGTGAAAAGTAAGAAAGATCTTAAGAGTCCTACGCAAAATCTTCATGATCTTGCCTGAACATCCGAGTAATACGAAAGTATTTACAATTAAGATGGAAATCCTTCTTGAGTGAATATTAAAAAGGTCATGGTAGGTGACTTGTGCGATTCTTTATGAATCAAGCTTCTGATAACTAGAAAGCAACTGTGGTTTAATTCTTAACTGAAATTAAACACGTTCCAGGCCTCTACATAATATCTAAGTGATCTTGCCAGAACACTTAGAGTGACACTCTATAGTGTTCATAGTGATGAGTGGAAATCCTTCTAGTGTTAACATCAAATAGCACTTGGTAGGTAACTTGAAAGATTCTATATGAATCAAGCTCGTGACAACTGGAAAGCAACGATGGTGCGATTCTTTAATGAATCAAACTTGTTCCAGGAATCGGATTGGACAGCTTCAAATCATGCGGATATTATTATCCAAATGATTCACTCTTTATGTTCGCAGTCAGCTTTGGACGGTCGAATAAAGAGAACGGGTTCACCCGCGAAATCTTGTAAAGGAGGTTCTTAATTGAAACTACCTGCCACAAGTACGATATTTAATATCGACCAACGGTCTTCAACGACCGGAGGTAAATTGCTACCGAATTAGAATGAAATGTTCAAAGCCATTTCATCCGTGTATACGTTTTGTTGCTAACTGTCTTATGCAGCGTAACAAGACGGTGGCATTGCGGTGTACAATCCAGAAGAAGTCGTCAACACATGCTTATACTGTATGCATTTAATACTTCAACAAATTCAAAAAAGCCTAAAATTCAAGTCTTCCACTGTATCAAACTCTGAAGCTTTCAAGAATTTATAAAAGTATAAGTATGTGGAACATGAAGTCACGAGGAGGCAAATTTCACAAGTGATGAATGCATAAGGTCAAGGCAAGGAAACACGCTCAATACTCAAGTCAAAGATCTCATCAGCATATTCACAAGAACAAGATCGAAGACTCAAGCATAGTACGCTAGGTTTAAGATTTTGTAAAATGGTGTGACCTCTCTTAGGGGGAGATTGTTGGATATACGTTTTTCCAAAGAAAGTCTCTGTCACATCATTGTTAGCATAGATCACGAGCTATAGACTATTTAGGACATTGTAACTTAGAGTGACCTCCCTTAGGGGGAGATTGTTGGAAATATGTTTTTACGTATTTAGAAAGGACCGGTCAATCCAACAATATATACGTACATTGGGCTTGTGATCTAGTTATGTAAGTATAACCCATAAAGCCCACATGTAGGGTGGGCTATATATACCCTTCCTAGCATGTTAGGAAGGGTAGTTGTTCATTCACATTTAACTTAATCATTCCATCTTTCTCTAATCCTCTCCTTTTTCTCTCTAACTTTCTCTCTCTAGTTCTTCATTTCCCTTCCTCTCATTATATCATTACAACACTTGTACACTCCTAATAAATCGTGGACCTACACTTCATCAAAATCTTTCTGACTAACTGAGCATGGTGAAATGCTTAACTTTCTTGAGATAAGACATTATCTAATTCCTGATTTGCATAGTAGTTGGAGGCTTAACTCTTTCTCTTCGTCTCTTTTCTGTAAAGAATCTTTGTTGCTCCCTTACCAAATCATTAATCAAATTATCTTTTACTTCTTCATCATAAGCATCCCTTTCTTCAGCTACTAAGGATTCTACAAGAAGTTCAATTGCCTTTAGTTCAGCCTGAATCCTATCATATCCTACTATGTTTCATTCTTGCTGCACTCTTTGGGCTTCAAGCAATTGTTGCTTTGCTGCAAGTTCTTCTTGTAACTCCTCATCACGCAATTGTGCTTGTAGTCTAAGAGACACCTCTTCATCATGCTCCAATTGATGAAATCTGTTCATGACTTTGCTTATGTCATCATCTGAATCAGTTTCATATTCAGATTCAGATTGTAGTTTCTTTTTGCCCTTATCCTTTGGATTTATCTTAGGTAATTTCTTCAATAATCTTAAAGATCTTCTTTCTTCATCTTTATTGGATTGTTTTTGAATGATAATACCTTTTGTAGTGGGTTGTGAAGCTTGAATTTTCTTACCTTTATCTTTTTCTTTAATGGTAAGAATTTCTTGTTGTGTCTTCATCTCTGCTTCTGCTTTTCTTGCTTTCTCAACTGAGCTCTTTTATGTGAGATCAAGCAGTACTTATGCTAAAGTCTCATCTTCTCCAAAAGACGGAGTTTGACTTTCTGAGCAATACTTGGGGTTTCAGCAGTATTTACTTCAGTAGTTATAGACACACTTCTTTCTGGTATCACCAAAGTATCTATAGATACTTTTTCTCCTTTGGAAGTTGTCTTCCGTAACACCCCATTTTGATAAATGGAATGTCACGCGTGATTATGGCGTGTCATCAAAGCATGCAAGGTAATATGTACTAAAACATACATGACCATAGGGAAAACCGAAATCAAACATCGGTTCCCAAACATAAGCCCAAAACATAAATAAAGTAAATGAACAAAAGGAAGACTTAAAAAAGCATAAATATATGAAGGCATGAGGAGAAGAAGTTTAAGGTAGCTCCCATCCTATGAGTGTCCTCCAAATGCTCCAGTCTAACTTTAGGTACCTACCATTTTGGGGCATGGAAAGGAAAGTAACGGCTGAGCATAACACTCAGTGCACGGATATACAAGTAAAGCATGAATAATATAAGCATATAACCATGAAACAGCGGAAGAAACTAATTCCTAGATAACCTGGTTATATCTTAGTAAAACTGGTTTTATAGTTTGAAAAGCCTTATGTTTATCTTATAAAAACTGTTTAACATATTTACCATTAGCCAATATAGGTCATGAAATATCAACGTGCATGAATACTTGGAGGGGTGACCTCGTCATGCAAATTAGAGGGGTTGCCTCTAATTTAATATATTATTTTTTGGGTAGGAGGGATCAGCTCCTTGTGAAGGATGCAAGGCACACACCACATTCACATTGAGTAATCTGCTGAAAACATGTAACTAGGATGCACCCATACGCCCCACTTGATAATATAATAAATGGCCAAAAGCTGAAAGGGATGCCACGAGCTATCACTCTGCCGTGGTGAAGTCATAACACTGGTGCCTCCAGTGTTATGGTTATGGTACCTTCATAACTAGGTGAAATTGGTCATGCATGTATATGGCTTTAGGTATTCTAATTAAACATAAGCAATCAAAAACATATAAACATATAATGGGGAAAACAGTTGGCTGCATACGGGGAATCCTAATAAGGAAAGAATGTCCATACTGAAAGGACGGAGAATCCGTACCTTATGTCCAGTGAACAAAGAAGGCGAACAGAATAGAGTACTACTTTGGTATCACTAATGCTACATAAATACATACGTGTATAAGTATCTAATTACTGAGTACATAACTGGTTTTATATTATGTCTTAGCTTGTTTTATATGTTCATGTCATGTTTTACTAATTTAAGCTTTATACTGTGTTTATCATATATTCTGTCTATTCGGATTAAGTATTACTTGTATTTCATGTATTATTATACTTGTTGTGTAATAATAAGTAACTTTCTAAAAAAATAGCAGGTTTCCTAAAATAGAAAGTTTCCAAAATAGAAAGTTACCAAAAATAGAAAGTTTCCAAAAATAGAAAGTTTACAAAAATAGAAAGTTTCCACAAATAGAAAGTTTCCAAAAATAGATTTACTGCTTAAAATAGATAAGTTTCTAAAAATAGAAAGTTTCCATAAATAGATTAGCTGCCTTAATTAAATAAGTTTCTAAAAATAGAAAGTTTCCATAATTAGATATAAGCTGGATAATTAAGCTAATTATATAAGCTTAAGTGTTTTCTGTATTATATTCTAAGTCATGTGATTATATAGTATAGTTTATTAATTATTTCATGAGAATTAAATAAACTATAGGTTAAAGTATTTAATTAAATATAACATGATTTAATTAAATAAAGGTAAAGTAAATACTTAGGTTAAAACATGTATTATTATCCATTAATAATATAACCTAAGTCATGTCAATTAATTAATTACAGTCATGGTTTAATAATTAATTAATTATATAGTCTAATTCAATGATAAATACTTAGGTTAAAATTCATGTATTAATAATAAAATTAATAACCTAAGTCATGTAAATTAAATTAATCATGTTCATGCTTTTAATTAAGTTAATTTAAATATTGTAAAAAAATATAACTTGTAAAAATATTAAACCTTGAAAAATAACTCATGAACCGGACCGTGTTTTAAATCTAAACATGTGTGAACCGGACCCGTGTTTCAACCCATGAACCGGACCCAAAACATCACCATACCCCGACCTAGGTCGGGGTTTCTTTCCCCTTGCTACTTCCATGACACCACCATCACCAAACCGAGACCATGTGGTCTCGGTGGTGCGAAATAAGCCAAGCCGAGACCCCCTTTGGGGCTCGGTTAGGCGGCGACCAAACAACAAACACCCCTAAACCCTTAATTGATTTAAACCCCATGATTAATAACATGTTTATATCTTGTTTTTAATTAGTTTATTAAAAACATCTATGATTTTATGTGATTAGAAAATCAAAACATAAAATAAAAGAGATTAGGGTTTATACCGATCACGTGAAATCAAGAAGATGAACACACTAACGATCCTTGTAATAAATCTAGCACCAAAATCAAACCGAACACCCCTTTGGTGTGATGTGAACCCGGTGGCCAAAGGAGAACAAAAGGGAGAACTAGGGTTTTTCTTGTTTTCTAAATTTTGTAATTATGAAACATGTTTTCCCATTTTTCCCTAGTTTAGTAAAAATTAATGGGCTAGGCCCTTTCTCTTCCTAATTTCGTGGTATGTGGGCCCCCAAAGGGAAAACCCGTTGTTTTTCCAGTGTTCTAATTATATACGTGTTCTCGTGTCGTGTTTACGTGATTTAATTAATTATCGATCGTGACATAATATATTTATTCGTGATCGTAATAAATATACATACATACGTAATATTAGCTCGTGATTAATTTACGTTCATGATTTCATGTTCGTATGTTCGTGATTATAATTATTATTGGAATAATTATCGTGCGTTAATACGTAATAACTACTTATCGTGTTATAACACGTACGTAATACTTGTGATTCTTGTTCGTGAAACGTAAACGTGCTATAAAAGGAAAGTTCTAATCATGTACGTACTATCGTAAGGGTACTATTCATGGTAAAAGCATGCGGGTTTTACAACTCTTCCCCCCTAAAAAGAATAATTCGTCCCCGAATTATAGATAAGTAACTAAAAGAGAAACATACCCGAATCAAACTGAGAGGGTATGTAAGATAAATGGGTGTGCAGGTGACATGGTAGAGGGAAGGTGACATGTCTTGAAAGGACATGGAACGTGACGTGACTGAAGGCACATATCCAATTGATAAGAGAAAAACGGATAAGAAGTCCGGATGAACTTGTCCGTTTCCACGTGGCTTCCCTCCTGGAACGATTCCTTCATAAGATCTTGACACAATGATAATCTTGGTCCTCCTGACCTTGACTTGAAAACACGCAAAGTTCATTGTCATCTACGTAAGATAGATCCCCTGAATTTGATCGAGGGAATAAGAATTAACGTGCAAGGATAAGTGAAACGTTATGGTGCAACACAATCTAACTTAACTGATAATTAGCAACGATGCGTGCGACAATAGAAACGTAGTACGTGAAAAATTTTGAACATGATACGTGAAAAAAAAATTGAACGTGATACGTGAAATTTTTGAACGTGATACGTGAAAATTTTTGAACGCGATACATGAAAATTTTTGAACGTGATACGTGGAGATATGGTGAGGGTAATATGAGCAAACATATCGTGATCCATGATACGCGTATCATATCGTGAACGTGATATGAGGAATGTGAAATGAACATGACATGTGAAACATATCGTGAACATGGAATACAATTGCGGTAACTCCAAATGCTATAATGTGAGACGTAGGATGTGACGTGAAATATCTATCTAGGATAGGGAGTTATACTAAGCTTGAGTCTGGTCTCTCTAGTTCTTGCAAAACTTCCCAGAACGAAGATGAACGTAAAATCGTAAGCCAAGATACGATCATGAACGTGATAGTGTCATGAACGTGAGCCTGAAAGCAGATCGTGGAATTAGAACAAGGACGTGGATGTAAATAAGGAGCACAAATGCGAACCTTTGTCTGACTTGATACCTGACGGATTACCAAGTGATCAGATAAGCCTTGGCGTGGAATGTGTCCGATCAGTCTGTTGGTTCTGAAATCCGTACGGATGTAAGGATTCTGCAGACTTAATCAAATTATTGTTAATAACCCAGATAGAATCTTGTTTCTTCTGAGTTTGCATTAATCTAGTAACCAAAATCCATGGAGATCTTGTCCCATTTCTATTCACAATTTCATATGATGGAAGAACATCCTAGTCTGTTGGTGTTCTATCTTAACCTGTTGGTATGTCCGGTACTTAGATATGAACGTAACTGTATCTTGCTTCGTAGAAACTTGATACATAGAAGTTTGCGAAACTATGAATGTCTGAAATTAGACCTTTCTTAGCGTAGGATTTTTTTGGAACCCCTAACGTAGTGTAGGGTTCTCACCTTTATGCATAATATGAGTCGTGGTAAGATTAACCGTGATAATCTATGCAATTTAGCGTGTCACTGTAATCAACCAGAATTTAGATTGGAAAATTTCAGGGTGAAATTTCTCCTGTCGTAGAATTTGCAACATAGTGCAAATATGGTCTTCCTCCACTTCTTTAGACTTAGAGAAGGTTAGGTTGTCATAGATGAAAATACTGATGAATTTGTTTATAAGTTCATGGAAACTCAATTTATTAAGTCCATAATGCTGTTGGAGCATTTATGAGACTAATACAGAATCATGAATTTAGCATGAACAAGTCGTGTACGAATAGCAGTCATGGACATGTCCTTCTCTTTCACTCGTCACTGTTGGCATCATGATCATGAATCCGATCTTGTAAAGAGCTTAACACCCTAAATGAATCCGATCTTGTCAATACGTGGAGGAGAGTAACGGTTATGAATGGTGATTTGTTTAAATCAACGGTAGCCGACACATAATCTCATGGTACCGTCCTTCTCCTTGAAGGTTCTTCTGGAATGTATGAGAAGATTTTGGAATAATCAACTGGCTATGCGTAAAAGGACTTCAGTAGTCGTGGCTTACTGACAGCTAGAAAATTTTAGCGACCATGGCTAACAGCGCACATGCTTGTAAGCATAGGTAATTTGTAGAGATTTTCCTTATGGAAAATCAAGTTGAATGTATTCAGGAGCCTGAACATCACTATACCTGATCATGAGTCGTAGCATGGCGTGCTGTTCGTAGTCCATATTTAGGATTAAATTCAACTCGCATCTGTCCGAGGTAATGCGCTCGCAGCTTGGATCTTATCATTAGGCTAAAGGAAAACCTTCATGTACATGGGGAATACGAATGGCGCCCTAATGGTCATAAATATATGAAATATGGGTGCAAGAAATGAAAGTTTCATTGAGCAAACGTGACGGATCTCACTGACATGCCGGTGCTGGTACTGAAATTCTTGTGGCCTGATTAATACATGGCACTACAAAATGGATATACCCTTTGGAGGGTACCCTGAATTTCTTAGAGATGTTCCATAATTAGACGTGAGTCATGTGTCTTGACTCGTGTCTTGGGAAATGTAAGCATGACATGTGTCTTGACTGGTGTCTTGACATGTGTCTTCAGAAAGTATACGTGAGACATGTGTCTTGAATGATGTCTTGACATGTGTCTTCAGAAAGTATACGTGAGACATGTGCCTTGACTGATGTCTTGTCACGTGTCTCGAGATGTGAAACAAATAGAACTACAAATATTAGGTTATTATGCCAAAATTGGCGGATCGGTTGGACAGCTGATCCTTTGTATTTCTGATCACGTCCGCGGCTGGAGCTTCGGTTGCGATTGCTAGGATAGTTTCTGCCATAGTGGTGGTTACTATCGTGTTGTCTGTCAGTTCCATGATGGTCACTCTCATGACTGTGATTCATGTGACTATTCAGCTGAGTGGCCGGCTGATACCGGTTTGCACTCATATGACTAAAACGACAACGGAATGATGTGTGACATGTAACTAAGAATTTGATACAATGATTGATGAAAATCGTCTGATGGTGAAGCGTCTTCTCGTCCAATTGCTTGCTCTGACGCCTTTGTCTTTGTCTTGTAGGATCTCCAGGTTGTGAACAGCATCCGCATCTCATAGCACCTCCAAACATCAGCAGCATCAACCTTTAGTAACATCTCCAAGATATGAGCGGCATCAACAATTTGTAGAGTATCAGCAAGTGGAAATACGCACATGGGATAAGGTACATGGAGTACACATGGAATGCACATGAATTGATCAGTATGGGGTCGATCATCGGACATGATTTTAAAGGAAAAATAACTGGTTAAACGGTTAGAAAGACCATCATGATAACCTGGCAATGCCAGTATATACCTCATTCTGGTTGCATAGGGAAACGCTAACGTATGGTTAAACGAATTTCACGATGATTTTCCTGAAAGCATGATTAATGAAAACCAACCATGACTATCATGAAAGTAGAATTTACATGAATTCCAACAGCGTCTTGCATGAAAGCAAAACAGCAAAAGAGACGTAACAATGATTAATCAATGATTATTCTTGAGAAAACAAAGTCCTTGTTTGGTTGCTTGGTTTTAGGGTTAATTAAATTGGTTTTTTTTAATTTTTCTACCGTCATTTGATGTGTGAGTTCACGAGTGCAATCTAATTGTTCGTAGGTTACTGTTTTCAATTCTTTGGTCGGTTGATTTTTGTCCCTGTGTGATCACGTGTCATCTTTTATTCGTAGGTTACTACTTTCAATTCTTTGGTCGGTTCATTATAGTGAATCAATATAGTGAATCAATATAGTGTCATCAATTGTCCCTGTGTGATCACGTGTCATCAACTTATTAGGATTCAATATAGTGAATCAATATAGTCGGTTGACATTGGTTTTCATTAATATAGTGGAATCAATTTGTCGGCTGAATATATTTATTAAGATTTCGCTTGTCTAAGATCACGTGTAGGGTCTATTTAATTATTATAAGTTGGGAACTGCGATTGTAATAGTCGACCTATCTTATTTGTTTTTAGGGGTTTTCGTGGGGATCACAATTATTTCGTTTAATAATTTTTTAGGGTTTGTTTTTTCGTGGTTAAGGTTGCGTATTGATTATGGATTCGTATATGTTGAGTAACATGCCATTGGCTGAAAGAGGTTCTATTATTAACAACATGGAATCATGCAGCTTGGATGCGATTAGGGATCTGTTTGGTGTTAAACTTGGGGTTAAACAAGATTTTCATGATTTTATGTCAGATTTAAAGATAAATAAGTATGAACTATGGGGTTTGGTTAACAAAGATCGTGCTAGTGAGGTGATTAAATGGTTGTGTGAATATGAGAAAGAGATTATTGCGGGAGATAAACTGGAATCGGTTAGGGCTCACTCAAGCCCTAATTCTGATCTTGATTTTTTTGGGTAAAGGGGACTACACCCCGGTAAAATATATTAATTCCCAAAAAACCAATAAAGTACAATGGAATGTGACTGAAGTGTCACATTAACCTCAAGCCAACATGTGAACTTCCTCTAATTCATATGACACACCATATGAATACTTATGCTAGTTACATAACCAACAACCCCAATAGGAAAAAACCACCTAATGGCACAAACGCCAGTAAACAATACACAGACATTTAAATAAGAAAAGATTCCGACAAACTCAAAAGCTGAGCAAATCTAACCCCATCTCTGGACTTCTTGATACGACATGTAAGCAGCTTCAGTCTGACAGTAGATAGAATGCACTCCACAACTTGATCAACCGTTCTCTTGACTAATTTAAACAACCTACAATTCCGCTCTTGCCAAATAAAATAAGCCGATGCTGACAAGAATAATTTGGAAACTAAACTTTTGAGAGTCCGGCGGCCCGCCCATGGCAAAATATAAGCAATAATGGTATCTCACACCGGACTCGGACACCCAAAATCAGCGACCATACGAACTTTATTCCAAACTTGCTGCGAAAAACCACACTCGAAAAAAAGATGCTCGTGTGAATCCTGCTGCCTCTCACACAAAGAACATTCCGACGCCAATGAGCTAGAAGCATCCCACAAATAAACCTTGTCTTGTGTCTTAAGCTTTTGTTTCATAATCAACCATAGGTTAAATGCATGTCTAGGAATGCAGCTAGGAAACCACACAATATTGTGCCAAGGAACTTTGACATCTCTAGGCCTTAACGTGGACCATGCCAACGAAACCGAGAACGCCTTAATAACATTACCCTCAGTTCGCCAAAATAATTTATCCGAGACACCCTTATGTATATTCGGAATAGTAATATTATCAAGAATTGCATACTTACCTCGAAGAAAACTAGGCCATAACCACTGCCCATCCCGAATAACATCACAAATCTTAGTATTAAAGTCAAATCCCGAACGATGAATGTCTCTAGACGAGATAACACTAGACAGCGGGCTGTTCGAACACCACATATCAGACCAAACAGAGACCCGAGAGCCATCCCCTATTTTATACCAAATGAACTCACGAATAATAGGCCGTAACTGAAGAATCTTGCGCCATCCCCACGTCATGTTCCCACGAATAGGAATTTCCCAAAAAACTTCTGCCCTTAAGCTTGTATTCATGAATCCATTTCACCCAAAGAGACTCTTTACAAACCAATAGCTTCCAAATATGAGAGATCATAAGTGCTTTATTGAATATATCCAACCTGCGAATTCCCAAACCCCCTTCATCTTTAGGAAGACAGACAACCTCCCAGGACACTTTCGATTTACCCCTCCTCAAAGGACCTTGACACCAAAGGAATCCCCTCATGATCTGCTCAATATCCAGTAACACCCGAGAAGGGAGCACAAACACCGAAGCCCAATAAACATGCATTGAGCCTATAACCGATTGAACAAGTTGAAGCCTACCTGCTGCCGACAGCGACTTATTCTTCCAATCTTGGACACGGGATTGAACCCTATCAACAAGCTCCCGACAGTCCCGAATGATAAGCCTAGACGAAACCAAAGGAACCCCCAAATACTTAACTGGAAGATGGCCTTTCGCAAAGGGGAGAATCTGTAAAATGGAAAGCTTAACATGATTAAGAACATTACAGAAATATGCCGTACTCTTAGGAAGACTAGGCGTAAGCCCCGAAACCAACTTGAACTCATCCAAAGCCTCTTTAATCACCATAACCGAATGAACATCAGCGTGAGCGAACAGAAACAAATCATCCGCAAAGCAAAGATTAATCAACTCCAATTTCGAACAATTAATATGAAAAGTAAAAGAACCAGCATCCCGCACTCTCCTTTTAAGCATAAGCGTCAGAGCCTCCATGATGAGCGTAAACAGATACGGGGAAAGAGGGTCACCTTGACGGAGACCCCTCCTTCCTTTAAAATACCCATGAAGAGTTCCATTGATGCTAATTGAAAACGACGTGGTAGATACACACTCCATAATCCAAGAAATCATACGATGATGAAACCCAAAACCAACAAGAATTTCATGCAAGGAAACCCAATCCACCGTGTCATGAGCCTTCTGAATATCAACCTTAAATGCACAACGAGACACCCCACGATCTAAATGATAATTGTGCATCAACTCCTGAGTAAGAAGAATATTATCCGCAATGTGTCGCCCTGGAACAAAAGCTGATTGATTAATACTAACAATATCCTTCAAGCTATCCTTCATCCGATTCGCCAAAATCTTAGTAATGCATTTGTATAACACATTACAACACGAGATAGGCCTGTAATCATTAACCCTATTCGGAGTGTTAACCTTGGGTATAAGAGCTATAATAGTGTGATTAAGCTCCTTAAGGAGCTTACCATTAGTGAAAAACTCACGAACAGCTGCAATAACATCATTAGCAATAATATCCCATGACTCCTTAAAAAAAGCAGCAATATACCCATCAGGCCCTGGCGACTTGTCATTACCCATGTCAAAAATTGCCTGTTTAATCTCTTGGGCTGAAACAGCCCGCGTCATATCCAAAGCAGTCCCCTCATCGAGGCTCGTTTGAAATAAATCAACAGAATTCAGCTCCCCCGTCTCACCAGCCAACCCTAAGAAAGATTCATAATGAGAAACAAACACATTTGCCACCTGATCATTCTCATAAACCAAACCATCCAAACCAGTCACCACATCAATACGACTCCTACTTATACGGCTCTTAACCGCTTTATGAAAATAAGCAGAATTCATATCACCTTCCCTAAGCCAATTAATCTTTGCCTTCTGTTTTAAAAAACGTTCCTCAACAAGCAGGGCCTCATTAAAAGAACCAACAGTTGTAGCCTCCAACTCACAAAGATCAACATTATGAGGGTCAAGATCCAAATCGGCTTGGATTTTATCTAGGCTTTCACGCAGCCTAGTAACATTATCATGAATATGACCTTTCTCAAAGAGCAGCTTACGTAAAGGTTTCTTCAGAGACTTCAGTTTACGACTAATTCTAAACATGGAGAAACCACTAACCTGCTGTGACCAACACTCCCCAACCAGCTCCATAAATCGAGGATGTTGAGTCAGGATATTAAAACACTTGAAAGGCCTTGGCTTAGGTTTTGTAATAGTAGGGATGTTAAGAACCGTAGGAGCATGATCAGATATTCTATAAGGTTTAAACAAAGCGTGTGCACCCACAAACGAAACCCCAAACTCCAAATTAGCCATCACCCTATCAATCTTACGTAACAAGCCATCCATACCTTGCGGTTTCTGATTCCAAGTAAAATGAAGACCAGCATGTTGGACATCTGCCACCTCAATATGCTCCACATAAGCACGAAACTCTCTCATAGCAATATCAATAGAAGACGAACTAGCCGATGAGTCCAACAGATTCAATGTTGCATTAAAATCACCTAGTAAACACCAAGGTCTATCACGAACAAAAACCTTATGCATACCAAGGTTAGTCCAAAGACTGCGCCGCTGAGTGTAACGATTATGAGCATAGACAAAAGTGCAGAAAAACTCCTTCCTCTCCAACTTTAACCATACTCGAGTATGAATAGTCTGATCATCAAAACTAATAACCGTTACATCCACATCATTATGATTCCATCCAAGGATAATACGAGCCCCCTTAGAGCAAACACCACCATTTGACATCCAATCCCAATGCCGAAATACCCGCGCACAAATAGTCATAAGCTTAGCATCAGCTACATGAGATTCTAAAATAGCACAAATAGACAAACAATTTTCAGAAATCACATGTCGAACCTCACTCTGTTTAGGGGAGAAGTTCAATCCCCTTATATTCCATGAAGCAACATTAATCATTGGAACCTATCGCAGAAGGAGTGCTTGCCCCTGTAGGTAAAGATGTGGTAATATTAGTAGCATTAGGCCCCTCCAAAATAAGCTCCTCATCCACATTGTTGTCACTCTCATTCACCATATCCCCTTTAGCATTAGAATCCTCCCAATCCGTGTCCCCTTCATTCTCAAGAGCAGAGAACTTATTCCCTACTTCAACTTCCTTATTCTTACCAACAGTACTTATAGTAGCATTATTACTACTATAATTGCCAATGGAAGAAGAGGCCTTGTTATTATTATGCTTAGGTTTAGAAGTTTCCCCCTTCTCCACTTTACGGTAGTGAAAATTCGGTGCTGACTTACTCAAATGCACACCAGCAATATTTCTCGGACGGTAATTAGTGTTTCTCTTTTTTTTAACCGTAACAAAACCATCATTCTTGGACGAACTAGGGACATCCACCACAGCAGGTTTAGGCAACTTAGGACAAGCGTCACTTGAATGATCAAAAACTTTGCATGTTCCACAACGTGGAGGAGACCACTCATACTCAACATCTACAGTGGCTAATGAATGGCCAGCCCCTTCCCCACGTGGAATAGCTATAACAACAGAGTCAACTAAATCCGTCTCGGCCGACACCTCAACAAGGGCACGTGCATACGTGTTACGTCCCCATGAACTAACACACACATTACTCGTATACGAGTCCAACATAACCGGCTTACCAATCTCAGAATACGCGACTATAGGAACATGATGTAGCTTGACCCATAATGGCGCCTGCTTAACCTCCTCTTTCTGCAATAATGTATACGGCGTCCATATATTAAGAAATAACGGTACAAGCCTCACAAGCCACGGTCCATTCTCTAACACTTTATCCATACCATCACTAGTCGCAAACTGAAATAAGAAAAACTCTTCATGCAATTGCACACGTTGGAGACCATACTTTGCCCACGTATTCTTAACGTAGTTCTCCACCAAAGGGAATGGGAGCCGTTTCCCAATAAAATAACCATAAAGTGTATTAGCAAACCGAGAGCTAACCTCCTCCATGGCTTCCAATGGTAACACAGCTTTTGCACCCGTAACAACCTCCTGACTACGCATCTCTGTTATCTTAACAACCTTCTTGTGTTGTTGATCACGAACAACAGCAGCAAATGACGGTTCCGTATCATCAACACCACCAAACCCACGAACTGGTTTCCTGGCAATCGAACCCCCAGGTTTACTCAGAACAGACTTAGCAATCGAACGAACATCAATCCCAACCTTTGGGTTAACGCTAACGTTAACACCCTCCAGATTATCACCCAAAGCTCCTAACCCACTCATAATCAAAGACGAACAAAACAAAAGCAGAAAACAACCAGAATTAGGGCACAGAACTGAAAAAACAAAAACAAAACCCTAAAAGGTTTCGTCTGAATGATTCCACACGTGAACCCTAACCCACCTCCATAAGTGCTACCCACTATATAGTAATAAATGCTGAAGAATAAAAAATAACCAAGCGAAACCCTAAAAAATCGAAACAAAAAAACCAAACCCTAATCGGTCCGATGCAGCAACTAAATAAAATAGAGCGTCCGATCCACAAGAATAGACACTTTACGTTATAAAGAATTAGAATCGAACAGGAGAAGGACAGATTTAATTAGAATCGTATGAAAAAAAGGAGAGGGTATGCCGCCATTAATGAGAGCTACGATTAGGGGTTTTTTTTTCAATTCTGATCTTGATTCTCATATTACGTTGCGACAACCTAGTAAAACTACTCCATTCACTTCTCTTGATGAATTTGTAAGTCTTACTACCCCTCTTTTCTCTAAGCTATTACCTGACGAACTGGAACATGCTGATTGTAATGTGGCTAGTACTAATGAGGATAACAATGTGTGGTCTTCGAGCCCTAATACTAAATTTGTTGATTATCCTGGCTCTCCTCCACCCAAACCTACGGGTAATGAATATAGTTTGTTTCGTGAGAATGCAACTAATGTAACACATGGTGTGGCTGAACCTTCTATTGTGCAATCTGTGGAGATTGGTGTTCAATCTAACTCTTATGCATCTGCTGCTGGTCCAAGTAAACAACCTCCTATTGTATGTACTATCATTGGCTCTGCTATTGCTGAAAACAGATTTGAGGGTGTTCAGGTCTCTATACCACGTAAAGTGGTTGAGAAAGTTAATACTCGATTTCATATACACTATATGGTTACTTTTTGGTAGAAGAATTGCATTTCCTGTGGTTGAGTATTATGCTAAAACTAACTGGGCTAAATTTGGATTAAATAGGATCATGATGAATTCTAATGGTTTCTTTTTCTTTAAATTTGACACACAAGCTGGTTATGAAAGTGTGTTGGAGGGTGGCCCATGGATGATTCGTAATTCTCCTATCATTCTTAAACAGTATACTATGAAAACTAGTCTTTGAAAAGAGGAATTTACGCGTATTCCTGTGTGGGTTAAACTTCACGATGTGCCTATTCAAGTGTTTGAGGAAGAGGGTATTAGTTTGATTGCTACACATCTTGGTAGGACTATTATGCTTGATTCTATTACTAGCACTATGTGTAAAGAGTCATGGGGTCGTAGTAGTTTTGCTTGTGTTTTAATTGAAATAAAATCTGATTGTGCCTTGCATGAGACAATTACTATTGGTGTTCCTGATTTGGATGGGGATGGGTTTACCAAAGAAACTGTTAAAGTTGAATATGAGTGGAAGCCTCCTAGATGCCCTACATGTAATATTTTTGGCCATACGGCTGAAATTTGTCCTAAACGTGTTATTCCCAAAGTGGCACCTACTGTTGTACAGGAACAAGATGATGGATTTCAACAAGTCAGAAGTAGAAAGCGTAATAATAAAGGTAAGCAAGGAAGTCAGATTCCGAGAGGAGTTCCTTTGAGCAAGGGCTTCCAGGTTGGTAATCCTTTTAACTTTGTTCCAAAGACAATCAATGCTGATAATCCTCCTAAATCTGGTACGAATCCTAATCCTAATCGTGATAAAAACAGTGGTGATTCTGGTAATGTTTCTATCCCTGGTAGTTATAATAGAGGTAAATCTGTTGTGAATGTTTCTACTTCCAATTCATTTGAGAATCTACTAGATGAAACAGGTGATCAGGTTGAAGATGATGATGATGAGGAGATTGAAAATGTTTATGATGAAACTGTTAATCTTCTCAACTATCAAACAGGGGCAAGCACTCCTGCTACGACTGTTTTAAATGTTTAGTATAGCCTCGTGAATATACGGGGTTTGAACCAATCCCCTAAACGAAAAGAGGTTCGTTAGGTTGTTAATGAAAACAATCTGAGTGTATGTGCTATCTTGGAGTCCCATGTTGATGCTTCAGGTGTTTACGATATGTGTCGTAAGATTTTTAGTAGATGGAAGTGGACATCTAATGGTGGTTTGTGTCCTAAAGGGACACGTATTATTCTTGGCTGGAATGATGATAATGTGGATATTATGGTGTTTTCCCAAACGAGTCAAGTTATGCATTGTCAGATCAATACCCGTGTGGATAACCGTACTTTGTTTTGCTCCTTTGTTTATGCAGATAACTACTATATTGATCGACGTGTTCTTTGGACTAATTTGATCTCTCATGCTAATTTTATGCATGATAAACCGTGGGTTGTTTTGGGAGATTTTAATGTTGCTCTTAATCTTGAAGATCACTCAAATGGTGGTTATTCTCCTAATATTGCCATGCGGGAATTTAAGGAGTGTGTTAATCTTATGGAAGTTATGGATGTTAATGCTACAGGTCTTCATTTCACTTGGAATGAGAAACCCCAAGGAGATGATGGTATTCTTAAAAAGATTGATCGCATTATGTCTAACATTAAGTTTCTTGATGAGTTTCCAGGATGTTTTGCTATTTTCCAACCTTACAGGATTTCTGACCACTCTCCCTGTGTGTTACGGATCCCTTCTGTTAGCAGGCCCAAGCCTAAACCTTTTAAATTCTTTAATTTTCTTGTGCATAAGGAGGGTTTTCATGATGTTGTTGCTAACGGATGGTTGGCTGAGTTTAATGGTTGTGCTATGTTCAAGCTTGTTAAAAGGTTAAAAGGGTTAAAGGCCCCGTTACGTAAGTTACTGTTTGAACAGGGTAACCTTCATGATCGTGTCAACAAGATTCGTGTGGAATTAGATGCTGCACAGAAAGCTCTTGATTTGGACCCATCAAATGTTCTGCTGAAAGAAGACCATGCTCATTATTTAATTGCTTTCAAAGAAGTTGTGCTTGATGAGGAACGTTTCATTTGGCAGAAATCTAAAATTGAATGGCTTGATGCAGGTGACTCTAACACTGCTTACTTTCATAATTCGGTAAAGAGTAGGGTTGCTCGTAATCGTATTGAAATGGTTCGTGATTCTCTTAATGTTCTTCATGAGGGAGGTGCTGTGCCTGGTGCTTTTGTTGCTCATTATGAGCAATTTCTTGATCAATCAAGTGCTTCAGGTGAATTTAATACTTATAACTTATTTGTTCGCAAGCTTGGTCCTCAGAAAGCTGCCCACATGGTTCGTGCTATCTCTGATTCTGAGATTAAAAGTGCTATATTTTCTATGAGTGATGACAAAGCCCCTGGGCCGGATGGTTTTACTGCTGCTTTCTTTAAGAAGTCTTGGGATATTGTGGGTGCTGATTTTACTTGTGCTATTCGGGAGTTTTTCTCTAATGGAAAACTACTTAAAGAGGTTAATCATACTAGTATTGCTCTTATCCCTAAGGTTACTGTTCCTGACAAGATTACTGATTATCGCCCTATCTCTTGTTGTAATGTTATCTTTAAATGCATTAGCAAGATTATTGCTAACCGTATTAAAGGGGATTTGGGGGTTTTGGTTATATTTCGGATAATATATTATTGACGCAGGAATTGATGAGAAACTATCATAGAAATTCTGGTCCGCCAAGATGTGCTTTTAAAGTTGATATTAAAAAAGCTTATGATACGGTGGATTGGCAGTTTCTCCGTAACACTCTGATTGGGTTTGGTTTTCATCATATAATGGTTGATTGGATTATGACATGTGTTTCTACTACGTCGTATTCGATTTGTATCAATGGTAATTTATATGGTTGGTTTCAAGGAAAGAGAGGTCTCAGACACGGTGATCCGTTATCTCCGTATCTTTTCACTTTGGTTATGGAAGTTCTTTCTCTCATGATGCAGCGAAGGGTTCTTGATGCTGATGACTTTTATTTCCACCACCGGTGTGAGCAACAACGAATTATTAACCTTTGCTTTGCAGATGATCTTTTCTTGTTTGCCAGGGGTCATTTGGGTTCTGTGCAAGTTATTATGGATGCTTTGGAGGAATTTAAAATTGCTTCTGGTTTGGTTCCAAGTATCCCTAAGAGCACTGTTCTCTTCTACAATGTTTCCACTGCTGTTAAAAGCACTATTTTACATATAATGCCTTTTGCTGAAGGCGAGTTACCTGTCCGATACCTTGGTGTTCCTCTAATCTCTTCTAGGCTTCTATATAGGGACTGTAAGGTCCTTGTAGAAAAGCTTGAGAGTAGAGTTAATGATTGGCGCAATAAATTTCTTTCTTTAGCAGGAAGACTCCAGTTAGTTTGTTCAGTCCTATCTTCTATGCATATTTACTGGGCGTCAGTCTTTATTTTACCTGTGCGGATTATTCATGAGTTGGAGCAGCTTTTAAGAGGCTTTTTATGGTGTCAACGTGAAATGAAGAAGGGTAAGGCTAAAGTTGCTTAGGACTCTGTCTGTAATCCATTTGTTGAAGGTGGCCTTGGTATTCGTAAGCTTTCTGATTTTAATGCTGCTTTAATGGTTTCTCATATTTGGTGTATTTTGACTCGTAAAGATTCTTTATGGGTCAAATGGATCTATTCTTACAAGTTAAAGGATAGAAGCTTTTGGGATGTTCCTTGTCTTGGAGACATGAGTTGGGGCTGGAGAAAACTTCTCCAAATCAGACCACGTGTTCGTAAGTTTGTATGGTATAATATTAATAATGGTAGAGTTGCTTCTATGTGGTTTGATAATTGGGCAGATTTATGTCCTCTACGGGACATCCTCACGGTCCATAATATCAATAGATCGGGGTTCTCTTTATCTAATAAGGTGAGGGATATTATCGTTGATGGTGCTTGGCAGTGGTCGCAGGATTGGAATACTAGATTTCCTAATATTGTTTCTATACCTGTGCCTATTATTAATGATGACAAAGAAGATGAGTTGTTATGGAGGGATATTAGCGGTGTTTCTCGGCCGTTTTCTGTGGCGTTAGCTTGGGATTCCATACGTGATCGGGCTATGGAAGTAACTTGGTATAAAGCTGTCTGGTTTTCTCATTGTATTCCTCGTCACTCTATTAATTTGTGGCTGGTGGTTAGAAGGAAACTGAAGACACGGGATAGGCTTAAGCAATGGGATGTTGGCCCGTTGGTGGATTTAAGCCTTCTTCGGTGTCCTTTATGTAGTTTGGTGCAGGACTCCCATGACCATCTTTTCTTTGAATGTTCTTATTCTGTGCAGGTTTGGTCTAAGGTTCGGACCTTGTGTGGTATGGATACTGTCCCACCTCGTATTAATGATATATTAGCTCATGTTATTTCAATTTCGAATGGGAAATCATGTGTTAGTATTCTTGTTCGTCTTGTGTTGGCTGCTACTGCTTATTTTATTTGGATGGAACGTAATTCAAGACTTTTCAAGAAGAAGCGGATGTCTGTTGATCAGTTATTTCAGATTCTATGTGATACTATTCGCTTGAAGTTGATTTCTTCCCGTTTCAAGAAATTATCTACCAGGTCAAGTTTGCTGCTTGACAAATGGAGGGAGCCGAGCTCAAGATTTGTTCCATGATAGGTGTGCCGGGTGAGTGTTGTACTCTTGTTTCCTTGTCCAAGGTTTTTCCCACTGGGTTTTCTTTGGTAAGGTTTTTTAAGGAGGCAGACTCAATTAGATTCATCCTGCTCCTATCATGGTGGTGTTGGATGCTGAAGAGTGAGCGCGGTTTCATGTTCACATCTTGGTTTTTATTTAGTTTACTGTTGTCTTCTAGATTCGGTTAGGGCTTTTGATGTTTCATAGTCTTTGTTAACAAGCTGCATGTAGCTTGAGGTTAATGTGGTATCTCAGCCACATTCCTTTGTATTTAAACGTTTTTTTGGTTAATATATTTACCGGGGTAACCCATTACCAAAAAAAACAAAAGAGACGTAACACATAGTCATGTGAAGACGAAGTCATCATGAAGAAACATGGAACAACCCATCATGAAGGAGTGTATAATATAATCAACATGAAACTGAAGTTAACCATGACCGTATAAAAAACATACTTGACATAAAAACATAGTAACTTATGAGGGGACATGAAAAAAATTTATGCTTATAAATCATGAGAAAAGTTTTATGCATGAAAACAGTGCATGAATACATGATGTAGTTTACAAAAACCTTTATATGCGTGAGGGGACGCCTATGGGTCGGTCCCAAAACAAAGACATGGCGAGGGGACGCCTCTGGGTCGGTCCCAAAGTTAAAAGTTTTGATAAAAGCACATGCGACTAAATAGGGCTAGTCCTGTACCAACCATTACTTAGTCATAATCCCTGCAACAATGAGACATGAAACATAAATAAAAGAAACTCATCTGTCAAACTTATCAGAAAATTTTTTATGTGACTAATTATGAACTACTCGAGTTCAGTCCTTATAGTCACAATTCACGAGGAACGTCATGCATGAAACAATGACACATAACTAAATATGAATGACGGTTGTCCATCCATATTAGTAAAACAATATCGATGAAAACATCAAGGTTAAACATCAAGGTGCTGAAAACATCATGGTTAAAACAACAATGCGCTGAACACATCAATACATGGAAGAACAAGCGTTGTCTTAGGAAGCTCCTAGTGACTACCCACTAGTCACATGTCAAGTTTTATAGCCTACAGGTCGAAGCCTTGTCTCTGATACCATAATTGTAACACCCCGTTTGGATAAATGGAATGTCACGCGTGATTATGGCGTGTCATCAAAGCATGCAGGGTAATATGTACTAAAACATACATGACCATAGGGAAAACCGGAATCAAACATCGGTTCCCAAACATAAGCCCAAAACATAAATAAAGTAAATGAACAAAAGGAAGACTTAAACAAGCATAAATATATGAAGGCATGAGGAGAAGAAGTCTAAGGTAGCTCCCATCCTATGCGTGTCCTCCAAATGCTCCAGTCTAACTTTAGGTACCTGTCGTTTTGGGACATGGAAAGGAAAGTAACGGCTGGGCATAACGCTCAGTGCACAGATACACAAGTAAAGCATGATTAATATAAGCATATAAGCGTGAAACAGCGGAAGAAACTAAGTCCTGGATAACCTGGTTATATCTTAGGAAAACTAGTTTTATAGTTTGAAAAGCCTTATGTTTATCTTATAAAACCTATTTAACATATTTACCATTAGCCAATGTAGGTCACGAAATATCAACGTGCAGGAATACTTGGAGGGGTGACCTCGTCATGCAAATTAGAGGGGCTGCCTCTAATTTAATATACTGGTTTTTGGGTAGGAGGGATCAGCTCCTTGTGAAGGATGCAAGGCACACGCCACATTCACACAGAGTAATCTGCTGAAAACATGCAACTAGGATGCACCCATACGCCCCACCTGATAATATAATAAATGGCCAAAAGCTGAAAGGGACGCCACGAGCTATCACTCCGCCGTGGTGAAGTCATAACACTGGTGCCTCTAATGTTATGGTTATGGTACCTCCATAAGTAGGTGAAACTGGTCATGCATGTATATGGCTTTAGGTATTCTAATTAAACATAAGCAATCAAAAACATATAAAACATATAATGGGGAAAACAGTTGGTTGCATACGGGGAATCCTAATAAGGAAATAATGTTCATACTGAAAGGACAGAGAATCCGTACCTTATGTCCAATGAACAAAGAAGGCAAACAGAAGAGAGTCCTATTTCGGTATCACTAATGCTACATAAATACATACGTGTATAAGTATCTGATTACTGAGTACGTAACTGGTTTTATATTATGTCTTAGCTTGTTTTATATGTTCATGTCATGTTTTACTGATTTAAGCTTTATACTGTGTTTATCATATATTATGTCTATTCTGATTAAGTATTACTTGTATTTCATGTATTATTATACTTGTTGTGTAATAATAAGTAACTTTCTAAAGAAATAGCAGGTTTCTTAAAATAGAAAGTTTCCAAAAGAGAAAGTTACCAAAATTAGAAAGTTTCCAAAAATAGAAAGTTTTCAAAAATAGAAAGTTTCCAAAAATAGAAAGTTTCCAAAAATAGATTTACTGCTTAAAATAGATAAGTTTCTAAAAATAGAAAGTTTCCATAAATAGATTAGCTGCCTTAATTAAATAAGTTTCTAAAAGTAGAAAGTTTCAATAATTAGACATAAGCTGGATAATTAAGCTAATTATATAAGCTTAAGTGTTTTCTGATTAATATTCTAAGTCATGTGATTATATAGTATAGTTTATTAATTATTTCATATGAATTAAATAAACTATAGGTTAAAGTATTTAATTAAATATAACATGATTTAATTAAATAAAGGTAAAGTAAATACTTAGGTTAAAACATGTATTATTATCCATTAATAATATAACCTAAGTCATGTCAATTAATTAATTACATTCATGGTTTAATAATTAATTAATTATATAGTCTAATTAAATGATAAATACTTAGGTTAAAATTCATGTATTAATAATAAAATTAATAACCTAAGTCATGTAAATTAAATTAATCATGTTCATGCTTTTAATTAATTTAATTTAAATCTTGTAAAAAAATAAATAATATAACTTGTAAAAATATTAAACCTTGAAAAATAACTCATGAACCGGACCGTGTTTTAAATTTAAACATGTGTGAACCGAACCCGTTTTTCAACCCATGAACCGGACCCAAAATATCACCATACCCCGACCTAGGTCGGGGTTTCTTTCCCCTTGCTGCTTCCATGACACCACCATCACTAAACCGAGACCATGTGGTCTCGGTGGTGCGAAATAAGCCAAGCCGAGACCCCCCTTGGGGCTCGGTTAGGCGGCAGCCAAATAACAAACACCCCTAAACCCTTAATTGATTTAAACCCCATGATTAATAACATGTTTATATCTTGTTTTTAATTAGTTTATTAAAAACATCTATGATTTTATGTGATTAGAAAATCAAAACATAAAATAAAAGAGATTAGGGTTTATACCGATCACGTGAAATCAAGAAGATGAACACACTAACGATCCTTGTAATAAATTTAGCACCAAAATCAAACCGAACACCCCTTTGGTGTGATGTGAACCCGGCGGCCAAAGGAGAACAAAAGGGAGAACAAGGGTTTTTCTTGTTTTCTAAATTTTGTAATTATGAAACATGTTTTCCCTTTTTTCCCTAGTTTAATAAAAATTAATGGGCTAGGCCCTTCCTCTTCCTAATTTCGTGGTATGTGGGCCCCCAAAGGGGAAACCCGTTGTTTTTCTCGTGTTCTAATTATATACGTATTCTCGTGTCGTGTTTACGTGATTTAATTAATTATCGATCTTGACTTAATATATTTATTCGTGATCGTAATAAATATACATACATACGTAATATTAGCTCGTGATTAATTTACTTTCATGATTTCATGTTCGTATGTTCGTGATTATAATTATTATTGGAATAATTATCGTGCGTTAATACGTAATAACTACTTATCATGTTATAACACGTACGTAATACTTGTGATTCTTGTTCGTGAAACGTAAACGTGCTATAAAAGGAAAGTTCTAATCATGTACGTACTATCGTAAGGGTACTATTCATGGTAAAAGCATGCGGGTTTTACATCTTCACAGTTTCTAACTCCTCAATCTTGTCTGATTTAACATTCATTCTGATCTTGACAGTACTTGGAAAGACTGTTTCTCATGAAACCAAAATTGTATTTGTGGTGGAGTTAAAGACACAGGAAACTTAACAGTTATTTCCTCTAGCTTCTCATAAAAACTACTCTAATTTGCTTGTAGTTGTGGTGATGGAGGTTGTGTCTGAGTTACCAACATTTCTTCATCAGTAGAAGGTTGTGGTTGCTCATGAGTAGTTTCTGGTTCTTCATGTTAAAGCTCCATATTTTTATGCTCCAAGCTTGCATTATCCACATTATTCTCTATGCCATCAACATCTTCAAAATTTTCAATGCCATCATCCGCTTCAAAATTGATGTTATTGCAAGAGATCCTTGTATGCATATTAGAAGAAGGTCTTTGTTCTTCATCATTCCTCTCCTGTTTGGTTCCATTCAGTTGCTTCTTCTTGAAGTTAATGAACCTTTTCTTCTTAAGAGCAGCTCTCTTAATTACCCTATGTTGCCTCATCCAAGAAGTGACTTTATTCCTTAGCTTTGTTAAGTTGGCCTCCAATTCAGTAATTCTCTTATCCTGAGCAAGCTTCTCTTTTTGTAAAACATGTACCTGTTTGGACAAGCTTGTGCACAAAGTAGTTAAATTTGCAACATCCACCACCTCTGTTTCTGTTGCCTGTGGAGAACCACTAGCAACAATTGAAGCAGCAGGTGTATGAAACATCTCAACAGAATGTGGTTGATTACCATCATGATGAGAAGAAGATTGTGTATCTTCAGATGATTGGGGACTCTGGTGAGAAGGAGTTTGTTGAGAAGCACTAGCTGAGCTAGGTTCCTCACCTTCTTGATTGGCTGGTTGGGCTAGCATATTTGCAAATAATGGTGTAATAGTTCCTGTAAAAGCACTTCCTGGTTTGGTCAAGAAAGAGAAATTTCTCTTTGTAAAAGTAGGAACATTTCATGCATTTGTCAATTCTGGTAGGTTAGGGATTTGGTCATTAACTAAAGTTTGAAAAAATACCAGCTGATGCCAAAGCTGCAGGGATTTGATCAAAAGATGTACTCATTGAGCTTAAACAGTGAATAATGGCACGAAAAAGTAATTTCTATTATGGTTAAAATAAACCTTCAAAGAAAGTGAGACTTTCCCTACCACCCTAACAACCCATGGCTGTAAGGCCATCATGTATCTTTGTGTTAGTCAACATACTAATTTCATTAGCATCATCAAGTCTTAAACTAGCCCTTAACAGTACCCCAGTCACATAAATATTTCTATTATTAACCCAGCCCTTATGCAAGGTTGATCATGACGAGTACCTAAAATAGCAGTATTCCAAAATTGTGTAACAATAGGAATAGAGACAACAAGACTTATAGTAAGCGCAAAATGTACATGACTTCGAGAGAGAAAGCCAAGTATCTTATGAACACCAATAGAATCATCATTCTGAGTAAGGTTAGCAACCTTGTTGTGCTTAGAGATCAATTGTAGAGCAGCCATTAGTATTTTTGATGATCGAAGTTTAGAAAGAAGGTTATAGAATCAACAGATAAGAATAAAAGATTAAATGAATCAATTCTATAATTAGAGTTAGTATTTAAGTAAATAACAAACCCAAGCACGAAGAAATCGCCAAATATACAACAGAGACCCTCACCGGTACAACGGTTATGTAGCGGTACATGGAACATACACGATACTTCAAATTTGCCTAGCGGTACTTGGTTCCAAAACGGTTCCTTAAAACTTTCACCGGATAATGCATTCCACTATCATTGTAACCTCTTTTATCTTAATCTACTAACCTGCAGTCACATCAAAAACACAAAAACAAACACCATACAATAATAATTAGCATAAAAATTGTATAGTTGTTACCTCCCCTTAACATACGCAGCAGTTATTGGTTGAGCATACCAATATGTGTTACCAAGAACTCAAATCTCTTTGCATCAAATGCCTTGGTTAATAAATTAACTACATTGTTATCTGTATGAATCTTCTAGACCTAAATAAGCTTTTTGTCATAAGCATCTCTTATAAAGTGATGTCTTATCTCAATGTGCTTGGTCTTGGAGTGAAAGACTGGATTCTTGACAATGCAAATAGTACATTCATTATCAATGTAGATCTTGGTGTTCATGCAGTTGAAACCATAGTCTAAGAACTGATTTGAATCCAAAGTACTTGTCCATAGCAATGAACAACAGCTACATACTCATCTTCAGTTCTAGAAGTAGCAACAGTGGTTTGCTTCTTACACTGCCATGATATGAGTCTTCTGCCTAGGAATTGACAACCTCCTGTTGTGGATTTCCTATCATGATTAGCTCCAACATAATCGCTATTTGAGTAAGCTTCCAAATCAAATGTTGAATCTCTAGGATACCATAATCCTAAATTAGGTTGACTTTTAAGATACTTAAAAATCCTTTTCACAGCATGTAGATGTGACACCTTTGGATTGACTTGAAACCTTGAACAGGCACACACATCAAACATAATATCTGGTCTTGAAGCAGTAAGATACATCAATGAACCTGATCTATATAGGTGAATATCAACATTTTCACCATGTTCATCTTTTGACAAAGATTTCTTAACTTCAAAAGTTGTGCTTGAACTCCTAGTATCCATACTTGAAAATTTCTTTAAGACTTCAACAACATATTTATCTTGGCTGATAAATACTCCATCCTTCCTCTATTTGACTTGTATTCCTGAAAAGAAGGTAAGTTCTCCCATAGAACTCATCTGAAATATTCCTTTCATTAAAGCTTCAATCTCTTCACACCATGATTTCTTGGTTGAACCAAAAATAATGTCATTAACATAAACTTGAACTATGATGATATCCTTAGCATTCTTTTTTATGAAGAGAGTTTTGTCAATGGTCCCTCTCCTATATCCATGTTCCAAAAGAAAAGTGGATAAAGTTGCATACCAAGCCCTTGGAGCTTGATGTAGACCATAAAGAGCTTTAATGACTTTGTAAACTCTGTTGGGGAATTTAGGATCTACAAAACCTAGAGGTTGTGAAACATATACCTCCTCAGAAATAGTACCATAAAGAAAGGCATTTTTTACATCCATCTGATAGACAATAAAACCCATATATGATGCAAAGGCCAAAAATAACCTAATGGCTTCTATTCTTTCCATTGTGCAAAAACCTCATCATAGTCTATCCCTTCTTCCTGTCTATAGCCTTGAGCAACAAGCATTTCCTTGTTCCTCACAATAACACCTCTTTCATCCTTTTTATTCCTGAAAACCCACCTAGTACCAATAACTCTTTTTATAGAGGGAAGATCCACAAGAATCCAAACCTTTTGTAGTTCAAATTGCATTAACTCTTCTTGCATGGCATCTACCCAACTTTCTTCATCAAGACCTTGAGAAATGTTCTTAGGCTCTACTTGTGATAAGAAACAAGCAAACAAACAACGTTGAGTATCCTTATGATTAGTTCTCTACTATTGTTTGACATAGCTCACAAGTGCATAAGTTTTAGTATTAGCTTGAAGTTGTCTTCTAGTTTGCACAACAGACTTTGGGTCTCCAATAATTTGAGCTGTAGGATGATTGTTGTTGACTTTATGAGTGGGAATAGAACTGACTTGTATTTCAGTTTCCAAATTATTGAAATCAGTTACTGCACCCTGCTCATCATAGGAAGCTTTGGAGAAGATCCCTTCATTTGGACTAGTATAAGCATCTTCACTGTCCATTGCTTGTAAAATAACTTCTAATGAATCAACAGACTTTGTAGAATTTGGCTTAGCAGTATTTGTAGATGAAGTACTGGTAGGTTAAATATGTACTGCTGAGTGTTGTGATTCCAAAGATCTTCTCCTAAATGCTTATTAGCAGTCGTAACATTCTTCTCTCGATCTTGAAGCCTCTGAAGCTCTTGTGAGGCTTGATCATCATTGGATGGCATTGGTTGCTTATGTTGGGGGCTGGCAACCATAGGAGAAATAGTAGGCATACTAGGTACATAAATGTGAACATCATCATCTTGAGAATATGATGAAGAAGGTCCTTCTTGAGTACCTAACTTTGTTGTACCAGTCTCTTTACATGCATTGTTAGTTTGACAATATTATTGCACATAATAGTAATCCATGGAGTTAGTTAGATAATCCAAATCAAACATCCAAGCATAACCTATTCCTGGGACATTGGGCTTATTTTCTAAGAAATTAACATGGGCATTTTCTTTAACTTTCTAGATGCCAAGGTATAAACCCTATATGCTTTACTCTGCAAAGAATATCATACTAGGTATCCTGAATCAGATTTTCCATCAAACTTCTCTAATTGATCAAGAATACTCAAAACAGACACATGACACCCAAAAGGTTTCAAATGACTTATGGTTGGTTTAACACCAGGCAAAATTTCATAAGGTGTTTTGTTTTGAGGCTTGGTCACTAAGACTTTGTTTAACACATAACATGTAGTATTGATTGCTTCTACCCAAAAGGTATTTGGTAAAAAAGAATCAACTAGCATAGTCCTAGCAGCCTCAATTAGTGTCCTATTTTTCAATTCAGCTACTCCATTTTATTGTGGAGTCCTAGGATTGCTAAATTGTCTCTTGATTCCTTTAGACCTACAAAATTCATCAAATTCAGCATTCTTAAATTCTGTCCCATTATCTTTCCTAATGATCAAGACATGTTTAGTGAACTGCTTTTCAACTAAAGTGACAAAGTCTTTAAGTAATTCATTAGTTTCATTTTTATGTGCTAAAAAGAAAACCCGACTGCATCTACTAAAATCATCAGTTATAACTAGGCAAAAGGTTTTATGGCTAATAACCCTAAAATAAATTGGACCAAAAAAATCCATATGCAAGAGTTGCAAAGGCTTAGTCACAGAATTGACAGTCTTGGTCTTACAAGAGGCTCTATGTTGTTTACCTTTTTGACAAGCAATATATGTGAAATCATTTTGAAAAGATTTGTTAGGTAACCCTCTAATCAAATTTCCATTAACCAATCTATTAAGGTTCTTAAAATTCACATGACCCAACCTCCTATGCCATAAATTAGACTCATCATAAGAAGCTTTAGCCATCAAACACGTAATGCCACATGTTGGAGTAATAGTATGAAGATTGAAGGTGTACATACTTTCTTGCCTGGGTACCTTAAGCAGTACTTGAGATTCCTTTGGCATCTCAAAGTCTTTGGAAAGCACCAAGTAGTCTGTATCTGTAAAGAGCACCTTTTTCTTTTTATCACACATCTGTGATACAGAAAAGAGATTGAACTCATTTAATTCTTTTACAAAGAACACATATTTAAATTCTAACTTTCCTGTATTGATTTTTCCTTTTCTAGTGATCCTGCCTTTACTACCACCAAAGGCTACTGGTCCACCTCTGAATTCTTCAAATTCAGCAAGGAAATCTATGTTCACTGTCATGTGCCTTGAGAATCCACTATCTATAATACCTTTATCTTTCAATTCATCAATTAGATGCCCCTACACATACACAAAACTCATTAGTTTTTAACAGGGACCCAAGACACATATGGATCGTATCTTGTGGGACCTACATAAAGAGTTTGATAAGTAGTGTTTCCAGTAAGACTACACACACTCTTATATTTCATGGTTCCAGTTATATAGTCAAAAACATAAGATGGTTCATTATTTCTAAACCATTTTTACTTAAGTACAGTAGTAGCAGTACTTGGTTGAACACATGACTTCTGTCCTTTAGGGACCCATATTTGCACTGGTTTGTTATGAGACTTACTTCTAGGTGTTTTAACATTCTTAAATAAACTTCTAGAAGATTTGTGGGACACTGGTTTGATAGATTTTTGACCAACAGTATTTGCTTTTGGTCTAGCAGTATTTGCAGTTTTAGGCTTGCCGGTACTTGGCTTGCTAGAGTTCAAAGGTACTAGACCTTGTTTCATAAGTATTGCTGGTGAGACCGCAATTGATGCGGTATTTTTGTACACTTTATTTTAGGAAAAATAAAGCGACAAAAGGGGGTAAGTATTAAGTATCACGTTTTGTGAAAACGCGAATACTCGTCGTTGAGTTCGTTCTCGAGGAGGTATGGTTTTTGAGCCAACAATATAGAAGTTATTTAATCGAGTGATTACGCTTTTGGAAAGAAAGAAAGAAAAGAAAATGGAGACGAGTTATGCTAAAAACGGTCGGAAACGCGTATAGGTACGAACATAAAAACGCGACCGAACGAAAAATTTTACCTAAAAAATTATTAAAACCAAAAATATAAAATAATTTTATAAAAATACCAAAAGAAATACAGAAAGTATAAAATACTAATCTACGTCTAGGAAAAATGATAAGCCGAAAAGAAAAGCCCAAAATAAGCTCGAAACAAGCTTATTGGGCTGATTAGTTTAAAATAATACGAAACTAAAAAAAGTATAAAGAAAAGATAAGAGGAATGCTTAACAAAAAATGGGCATAGAGCAAATGGTTGTTGTGAGGGCTGTTGTGTCTCATCAATGCATAAGGTCAGGGGTTCGAAACCCATTGTGAACACTTTTCTATTTTTTTCTCTTATTATTAGTGAACACCAAATAAATCCAAGTATTAAAGAAAAAGTGAAAGCAAGTATAACAAAATGTGCAATGAGAGCAGATGGTTGGTTAAATGTTTGCTGTGTCTGTTGCTGTAAAGGGGTCTCGAGTTCAATACCCTCTAGCTACTAGTTTTTTGTATGTTTTTTATTATGCTGCTTGACAGCTTTTTGGACGGACAATAAGCTGGTGCAATAAGCAGTTGGCTTATGCGCCAGTGTATAGACAGAATCTACAGCAATAAATAACACACATAAATCACAAAGATAAACAGAAACTAATGATAACAAGTAACATTCAACAAAATGGACAACACCTAGTATGACTTATAATATCTATAGCGAAAAACTATAACGGCAACTAAATAACGCCATTGTATTATGCCCATAACTTTAGTTCTTTGAATTTCTTTGTTGGTTTGCTTGGTTTCTTGGTTGCACAGATAACAAAAACCAAACACAACTTGCTCTCAAACACACCTAATTTTCAACGCGATACCAACAGCAATAACCACAAACCGCTGTCTACTTAAATCACTAAAAAATATATGCACAATGGGCTCAAGAACGCAATACAACAATCCAGACTGAAATGCAAAGACATCAAATTAATACCATCGAAGTTAAGTGAACAGTGGATATATGCTAGATTGCTAGAATGACCAAAACAAGGTTAAACCAAGCTTATCTGATAAGCCCCAAATAAGCAAAACAACTTAAGACGACCAAGAACATATTCAACATACAACCTAAGTCAACAATTCATGCCACACAAAAAGCAAATAAGCCACAGGTCTATACTATAAATAAGCACATATACCAAAAGTAGGCTATAGTTTACTTTCTTTTTGGCTTTCTTGGCACGAACAAAACACAACAGGCACCACTTCTCTTCTTCACTTGGTTCACTTTATTTGGTGTGTTTGGTTTCTTTTTTTTCTTCTTTTAGGTTCCTAAGGTCTCACAGTAAGTTTAAACACACTCAACAATAGATGGCCAAAATCACAAAATGCACACAGTTAAGTTTAAAAAAACAAGCAGGGACACTTTTGTCACTTTGGTATTCTGTTGGTGTTGTTGTGGTACAATGGGCACGTAGGCACTCAATTGCTTGTTTACTTTTTGATTCTTTTTCTTAGTTGACTAGTTATTGTTGCTCAGAACACCAGCACAAACACCAAACACAATCCTATAAACAGCAAACCACACCACACAATAGGGCTAAACAGAAACAAAAAAAAGAAGAAAAAACAAACTTATAGGTGACTAACTATTAAACTAGTAAAGCTTCTATGAGCTGGATAAGCTCACAAAACAACAAAGTAGAAATGAGCAACCCCAAAATAAGCCCTAAGTCTAGCAGACTACAACTTTATGGATCCTAAAAACACAAAACCAAATCAACAGGTCCTATTGTTACTTTTTGGTGTGTTTTAGGATAGCAAGAAAGAGTATGGGTTGCTCATACTTTTGAACACAAACATGGCAGACACACCAAATCACATTCAAACAAGCGACCGTAACCTATACCAAGATTACAGGTCACATTAACAAAAACCTACACGTTGACTATTAAAAATGGATAGGTTTAGGATAAAACTTCAAAACCACATTCTTACACTTGACAACCTAACTTTTTGGCAGAAATCATCTCTGTTGGAAATACGTTTTTACATATTTAGGAAGATTCGGTCACTCCGACAATATATTAAGTAGTAGCTCGTAGTCTAGATATCTTTATATTTATCAAACAAGAAAAAGCCCGGTTCATGCTTGTATGGTCGGCCCAATTGTAAGCTCAAGCCCATCTTATGGGTTTGGTATATAAACCCTCTCCTTAGATGGAGAGGGTGTTGGTTCACATAACTTTACACATAGTAAAAGTGTGTTTCCATACTTTCTCTCTCAAAGTGTGTGTGTGTGTTCTTACCATATTTATATCTCATCCTCTCTATAAACATAAGCATAGATTTACAATATCTTACAAATGGTATCAAGATCCATAGGATGATTGTTTGGTTTATGTGTTTGTGTTCTTGATTCATACGCCTTTATTTGATCCAAAATCATTCGTACCAAATTTTTGTTGTGTTTTAATGGTTTAATCTTGATTTACATCATCTACTTACTTGTGGTAGTGATTTGGTATAGTTACTTTGTTTAATAACACAAAATTTTTAGGTGTTTGATTCATTTTTAGGCTTAGAATCTCGAATTTGTTGTGTTTTGTACTGTCCCAGAAAAGTGGTAACCATAGTACGATCTGTGTATTGTGATCGCATAAACCTGGGGTTTCTACTTGCGATCCAATATCACGATCACTGGTGACGATCACTCGTTGCGATCACTAGCTACGATCACTGGCTACGATCACTCATTGCGATCACTAGCTACGATCACTCGTTGAGATCACTGGATACGATCACTGGATACGATCACTCATTACGATCACTAGCTACGATCACTCGTTGCGATCACTAGATACGATCACTGGATACGGTCACTGGATATGATCACTCGTTACGATCATTGGCTACGATCACTCGTTGCGATCACTGGATACGATCACTCGTTGCGATCATTGCCTACGATCACTGGATACGATCACTCGTTGCGATCATTGGATACGATCACTCTTTGCGATCACTTGATACGATCACTTGTCACGATCAAGGACTGTGATCCCCACTGCGATCAAGTGTTACGATCCAACATTTTTCAAAAACTTGTTTGTGGAATCGTGTGCAATTTTGACTTGGATATTTTGGTTTATCGAGAACATAATTTAGGGTATTTTCAACATTATTTCTCGGCTTCAACACACAACAAAAAATACATTTACCTTCTCTCATTGTTCGATCAACATTTGTAAATCTTAACTTATCGAAATGGAGTACACATCTCTTACGGATAAGTCCATCCTCTCGGGTACGGATAATCGTCCACCAATGTTGGAGAAGTCTATGTATGAGGATTGGACTTCCCAAATGGAACTTTACATGTTGAACAAAGAGAATGGACATCTCATTTGGGCATCGGTGCTCAATGGACCATTAGATTATGGTATAGTGACGGAAGGTACAGTTACTCGTCCTCGCACAACGGGTGAACTGACCGGAGATATAAAGATTCAAGACAAATGTGATAAGTATGCTACAAACATCCTTCTCCAAGCCCTTCCTCCAGATGTCTACAAACTCATCAGCAAACCTAAAGTTGCCAAAGAGTTATGGGATAGAATTCGTGTTCTAATGCAAGGCACTTCGTTAACTAAACAAGAACGAGAGTGTAAGCTTTATGATACTTTTGATAAGTTTGCCTATGTCCCCGGGGAGGCTCTAAATGATTACTATGTGAGATTTACCCTATTATTGAATGAGCTCAATATCTATGGCATGGCAATTCCTACGTTTCAATTAAACACCAAGTATTTGAACACCCTTCCTTCAGAATGGCGTAAGTACGTGACGGGTGTTAAATTGGCTAAGGACTTGCATAACACCAATGTGGATCAATTTCAAGCTTTTCTTCAACAATACAAATGCCATGTGATCGAGGCTCGGTTGTCTACACCACAAGTTCGTGATCCACTTGCCATGTATGCTTCTCAAAAAATGACCCCCCAACAAAACATGGCTTACCCTTATCAACAACAATCATACTTGCAGCAGCAACCACAACACACATATCAGCAACTACAGCAACCATCTTATCAACCACTTATGATTCCACAACAAGCATATCAACAAAGTGTTCTTCAACAGCCTTATCCACAGCTACCAGCACATCAGGCATCACCCTCACAAGCTAACACTTCTCCTATGAGCTATACTCCTCAACAAGGATATTTTCCAATTGAAGCACAACCAGCACAAGCCTTCTACTCTAATGAACTTCCACCAATCCAAGCACCGGTCTTTACTCCAAATGATACGCCAACTGATGTTCTAAACCATCTCACTGCCTACTTGTCAAAACTTGTTGCTACTAGAGGTTTTCCACCAACAAACAATCAGCTCCGCACATCTTCAAATCCTCGAGAACAAGCCACTGTTCAAGATGGTCAAGTGATGGTGCAACCTATTCAGAGAAGGAAAAATTCATATGGAACTCCTACAAGGACCGTGAATGCGCAAGCTGTGAATTCTCAAGCTAATGGAAATGGAAGCACTTTTGGTCCACAAAAGGTTGTGACTTGCTACAATTGTCGAGGACAAGGTCATATGGCTAGGGAATGCACTCAGCCAAAAAGGAAAAGGGATGCAACGTGGTGTCGTGAGAAGATGTATTTGGTCGATGCTCAGTCTAAGGGAAAGATTTTGGATTCAGAAGAGTTAGCATTTCTTGCAGACCCGGGGGCAGCAGATAATGAAGGCATTGCAGTCGTTTCTACTTTTAATGCAGCATATCAAGCGGACGGTCTTGATGCATATGATTTGGATTGTGATGACATTCACTTAGCCTAAGCTGCACTCGTTGCTAATCTCTCTCACTACGGTTCTGATGTCGTCAGTAAGGTACCAACCACATCTAATAATGTTCATGATAATCCACATCATGTTGAGCATGAAAATGACAACCTCGAACAGCATTCGGGAACTAGTAACTCAAATGATGCGGTATCCAATCCAACACATTTGAGTGAACCTCAACCAAATGCTACGACTGGTATGGAATCTTTTGATCAACGTGATTTGGTAATGGTGCCTAAACATATTATTGATAACATGAATGTGGTTGTTCGACAAACCATAAATATGAATGCCAACCTAACCGCTGAGTTTGCGCTTTATAAGGAAAAGGTCAAAACTTTTGAAATGGTCCCTTAAGCAGAGAAAATAACGTGTTCTGAATTTGACCAATTTCGTTTTGAAAAGATTGAACACTTGAAAGAAATAGAATCATTAAAAGCTAATATTTCCAATGAATAAAAAGCAAAAGAGTCGGTTGTCAATGATTTTCAGAAATTTAAAATGGATTTCGAAACTCTCGAGTCTAAAAAGTTTGAATCGGAAATCAATGCTACCAAACTTCTTAAATTCAAAGAACCACAGCTTTTAAAACAATACGCTTCCACAGAAAAGGTTCATCTTTTAACTAAATCGTTTAAAGAACTCGAACTTAAGCGTCTTCAAGATTTACCACCTAATCTTGGTTATGTAAAACAAGCTCAGGAATATATTCCTTGTCTTTATGATGTGTCCCTAATTGGCAAATCGAAAGAAGCACCTTATGTTTGTAGTACTGAGGAGACACAGTCACTTGCGGAAGAAACTCATTCTAAAATGCTTTCAAAATTCCATAAGATTGATTATGATAAGCATAATAATGATCAATTTGATAAAAAGACTTGTATTCGATTACAAAAGGAATTATCTCAATTAACAGATTTTGTGCCCTAAAGTTTATCAACGGAAAACCTTCCTATTACGTCTCCTACACTTGTCAAAAAGGATTCAACTAAGTTAATTCCATCGGTAAGTAAGGCATCCGATAGTTTAAATGTGGTGCACCAACACTTAGCCGATTTTGACAAGGTCATTGTGGAACGTACGACGGCTTCGGCCATAACGGAAGGTGAATCGAATTTTAAGCACACTAGAGCTGCATTTCGAGACTAAATTGTTCCATTTGTAAACAATATTAAAGCTTGTCTTCGCAATGTTGATCAATAATTGCTTTTGGAAATAGAAGAAGTTAGACGCATTTTTAATGAAATGGATGATGCTTATGAAAATGGTTTAATTGAAATAGAATGGATTTCACGCCAAAATGATCAGCTTCTGAAGCAAGTGATGTCTCGTGATATTGTCTCCGCCTGTCTTAATGAAAGTGTTGATAATGACTCTATTGTGCATAATGTTGAATCTGTGGATAATGTGGTCGATAGTACTTGTCACAAATCTGACGCTGAATTTTTAAAGCTTCAAGATTCTTATACTTTGCTTTCAAAATTTTTTGATGAGATCCAAAAACATTGTATTTCGCTTGAATGCAAACAACAATTTATTCAAGAGATCTTTGAAACTTCATTTGAAGGTGTAAATATAGATGATTCAAATTTTCAAAAGAGTTTTCTATTGAATTTACAATCAAAACAGCGTCAGCCAAGTGACAAGGTTGCTAAATATTTGCTGATAGACATAGAGAAATCTAAGGAGCTTAACTGTGTGAACGTACTTGAGGCCGCTGAGAATTTTAAACTTGATCTAGATAATCAAGTTTCCAATATTTTTTCCAAAGTTGATAACTTAAAACAGAAAAATACACAACTCTTCGATTTAGTAAAGTCCGCATGTGCTAATACCACTGCACAGAATCAATCATTGATTGAACGTTGAATCGAAAGTCGGTGGAAATATCTGATTTGAGGGAACAAATTTGTGATAAAAATCTGGCTTTTACTGAGTTAAAGGAAACACTTCGTACTCTAAAAGGTAAGAATGATGTGGATAACGCAGCCACTGTTTCAGCATCGTCCTCTAGTGCAATCAAAAGGAACCTTATCACCGTCACACCACTTAACAAGGGCCCTAGGACTAAACCATCTCAAACTTTGGTCACTAAAGATAAGGCGGAATCAAAACCAGCTTCTAATACTCCCGTGTTGCCTTCTACAGGAGTAATCACCACTACTAAGGCTCAAAGATCTAAGCTTAAAAGAAACAAGAAGAATGATAGGATCTTGCCC
Organism: Glebionis coronaria; assembly: GCA_025667525.1. Classification (NCBI taxonomy): domain Eukaryota; kingdom Viridiplantae; phylum Streptophyta; class Magnoliopsida; order Asterales; family Asteraceae; genus Glebionis; species Glebionis coronaria. Next base: position 325,703 of record JANFOE010000201.1, on the reverse strand, counting down.
CCATCTAGTAGTCAAGAGAAGAAGAAAGTAGAAGCCCACCCTAGGAATTTCATTGCAACTAATTCCATCGAAAAGTACAGGTGAGTACGGCTCGATCGCAATAACCCAATGGTTTTACTTTGTGATCACATGTATTTCGATACCCTTATTCCGACGCATATTGCGATCGCTCATTGCGATCGTGGATTGCGACGGCTGTAAGGTTTATTGAAAAGTCACTCTGTCAAAATTTTACTAGCCATATTGCGATCGTGGATTCCGATAGTGTCTCATTCCGATACTTGAAGCAATCCGACATATCTCATATTCAGACAGTAGACATTCCGATAGAAGGGGTATTCCGACAGACCTTACATTCCGATACTTGAGACATTCCGATAGAAGGGGTATTCCGACAGATTCTACATTCCGATACTTGAGACATTCCGATAGAAGGGGTATTCCGACAGATCCTACATTCCGATACTTGAGACATTCCGATAGAATTTGCTTTTTGGGATAAAAAGTTACATAACTTAGAGGATTTTTCTATTGTGCATTAGTTTGGTAATTTTCAAAAACACACACAACAAAAAGATAACAACATCTTTCATTGAACAATACAAAAACACATAACCTTATTTCATTGCTCGATCATTTTTGATAATCTTTATTCAAGGGATCATAAAATGAATTCAAATTCATATATGCCAATAATGACATCGCTTAACGATATCTCAATCATCTCGGGCACTGAAACTCGCCCACCATTGCTCATCAAAGATTTATTTGAAGCATGGCAAGGTCGCATGAAAACTTACATCATGGGCAAACCCAATGGTAGACTTATGCTTCAATCCATTGAAAAAGGTCCACTAGATTGGGGAGAAGTTACTGTCAACATTGTGACGCGGACAAGGTTGTATCATGAGTTACCAGATGCTAATAAACTCATTGCCGATGCTGATGAAAGGGCCGTTCAGACAATACTTCAAGCCCTTCCACCCGATATCTATACAATCGTATGTGAACACACAGTGGCAAAGGATCTTTGGGATCGATTAGCTGTTTTGTTACAAGGGACCTCTCTAACTAAGCAAGAACGAGAGTGTCAATTGTATGACTTGTTTGATAGGTTTACATACATTCCAGGAGAAACTCTTCACGATTACTACTGGCGTTTCACTTCTTTGATGAATGATACGAACGTGTATAATAAGGATTGCTCAGTTTTAACTAAACACAAAGTTCTTGAACACGTTACCCCAAGAATGGAGTCAATATGTCACCGATGTTAAGATGATTCGAGATTTGAACAAGTTAAATTTAGATCAACTCTATGCTTTCTTGCAATAACACAAGAAGCACGTGATCCAAAAACGCATCTCTCAGGAATCTCATCAAGAACCATTGGCATTAATGGCAAACCATCCAACATTGTCATATCACAACTCTCCGTTTGCTTTGGGACACCAGTCTTCCTATCAACCATTGTATCAAACACCAAGCTTCCCACAGTATTCGATCTTGCCACAACCTCCTACATCTTATCACCAACAATACCAGCAACCAGCAACATCATCACAAGGAGACTCACATCAGTTACCTTATGCTTTACAACAGTATTTACCTTATCAACCTCCAACAAAACCTTCTATTACCTATCAACAACTTGAGGCTCCTCAACCCCATTACTCACAACATGTTAGTGTTCCCTCAAATCAGCTTGTAGCTCAATTAGCACCAGCATTCTATTGTGATGATGAGATTCCTGTCCCTGAGTTTAGACAAGGGGATAGTCCTACTGATATACTTGCTCAAATGTCTTCTTATCTCACTCAAACATTGAACAAACGAGGTTACAGAGGACCAGCTCCAACAAACAATCAGTTAAGGAACTCTTCTAACTCTCGACAACAAGCTACAATTCAAGATGGCAGAGTAATGGTGCAACCACTTCAGGGGAGAGCCAGTTCATCTACTGCTGGTGTACGTTCATCTAACACTGCTGCTACAAGGGGTAATAACAGTGGCAAAATGAAGATGATTATATGTTATAACTGCAAAAGGGAAGGGCACATGGCTCGAGAGTGTAAGCAGCCCAAGAAGAAAAGGGATAGCACATGGTTTCAGGAGAAGATCTACTTGGTGAATGCTCAAGCCCAAGGACGTGAGCTCGATGAGGAGTTAGCATTTCTTGCAGATCCCGGAGTCGCGGACACTGACGGTCTCACAGCAGCCATCACAAACAATGCCGCATATGAATGTGATGATCTGGATGCATACGATTCCGACTGTGATGATTTCAATACCGCCAAGGCAGCTCTCATGGCAAATATTTCACTTTATGGAGCTGATATAATTTCTTGGGTACCAAATACTGCCACGGATTCTAGTATTGTACCTTATCAAGTTGAGCAAGTGTCTGAGTATCCGGAACAGCCTCCGGTGGTTAGTAACTGAAACGAGGAGACAAACAATGATAGCAATATCAATGCAAGTCCCCAGACTTTGAGGTGAACCACAACCTAGAGCTATTAAGACTACAAATTCGTTTGCTCAACCCGATTTGGTTATGGTGTCGGCATCTATGCTTAGCCAAATGAATAATGCGGCCCTTGAAACCCTCAGTGTTAATCAGACTTTATCTGCCGAGCTTGCTTTGCATAAGAAAAAGGTTAAAACCTTGGAATTAACTCCAGTGGCCACTACCTTAACCAATCCTGAATTTGATAGGTTTAGGAAAGTCCAAATGGATAATTTGCTAGAAATTGAGAGTTTAAGAGCAAATCTTTCGAAATAACTTAAAGAAAAAGAGTCAGTCGTTAATAATTTTCAAAAACTACAAACGGATTTCGAAATCCTCGAGTCTAAAAGGGTTGAAACGGAAATTAAGGCTTCTGAAAAAGTTAAAAAGACTGAAATTTTGCTTTTAAAACAATACTCTGCTTCACATTTAGTACACTTGTTTCATTCTTCTTTTCAAGAGTTCAATCTATCGCGTCTAATAGACCTACCACCTAACCCGGGGTATGCAAAGCAAGCATTTAACCACAACCCACGACTTTATGATGAAACCAAGTTAGGATTGGTCTTAGATCCGATTGGGTTTTTAAATGAATCTGAGAGCATGTCGCTACATGAAGAGAATCAGTCAAAAGTAATTTTTACATATCCTGAGTATGATTATGCACGACTTAATGCAACATATGCAAAAATAGATCTTAGAAATCGCTTTAATATGAAAAAGGAATTTATCCATACACCAGCTTACATGCCTACTAGAGAAAGCCTTAGTATACTTCCTACACTTGTTAATTCGGACGAACCTAAGGAAATTCCTAAGAATCTTCCACCGGTAAGTACAGTATTGCTAAGCTTGGAAGAGATTCAGTGATACCTAACCGAATTTGACAAGGTCATCCTAGAATGTACGACTTCAACGGCTCAAACCGCTGGAGAATGGGCTTTCGAACACATGAAAACGGTGTTTGAGAAAGAGATCGTTCCGTTTGTAGACAATATTAAAGAGGGATTTTACGATCTGGCGGAAAATCTTAGTTTCAAAATGGTTGAAGTTCGAAAAGTTTTCTATGAAATGGATGATGCTTATGAACAACATTTAATTGAGAAAGAAAAGATTTTGTCCGAATATGACCGATTCTTAGAACATATAGTGTCTCTCGAAGTAATGCAAGTTGTTACTATAGAATTTTTTTTATGATGACATCTGCTATGAATAAATGTGATGATGTGCTTGATATATATGTGAATATTGTTGAACCTGTGAATAATGTAGATAATCATTCTTGTCATGAATCTAACGCTGAATTTTTAAAGCTTCAAGATTCTTATAACTCACTTTCAAAATGTTTTGATGAGCTTCAACAACATTGTATATCTCTTGAAATTGAAAATCAATCTAAAAATGAAACTCTTTCAAAAACAAATGATTGTGAAAACTCCGTTGAGACTAGTGACAAGATGATTCAGGTGGTTCAGGCATTAGAGGAAGAGATTATGAGACTTACGAGAGAATCCGTAACAGAGAAATTGGAACTAGAGGCTGTAGAGATTAAAAATCATGCCCTAGAAGATTGAATTGCTTCTATGCTAGGGGAGTCTGATAAAGTAAAGCAGGGGTTTTCACAAATTTATGGTTCGTTAGAAGAACGCTTCGCTTTTAATGCGGAAGAGCAAAAGTCACTCGTTGACCAACTGAACCATAAGTGTGAGGAAATCTCTGACTAAAATATTAAACTCATAGACAAAAACATGGTTTTGGCTGAATTAAAGGAGACACTTCAACTCAAAGGACAAGAAGTTGTTGATAATCCAGCTACAATCTCTGCCCCGACCTCTAGTGCTCCAAAAACCAGCAAGGTGGTGATCACTAAGAACCCGTACAATAAGCACAACCTACTATTATATAAGTGGTATATGGATGATGCAGTTAAGCACGCGGAGCTTGCTAGGGATGTGGTAGATGATTTCTATGAAATTGATCCTATGAATAGTCACTATTACTCTGCTCATGCTTACATTCAGAGGGTACAACAATGCTTAGAGCACTTGAAGTACATAGGACAACCGGGTTCTGCGCCACTAAAACAAAAAAACCCCACCATTTCCATTACTCCATTCAATAAGAATCCAGGATCTAAGCCTATATTAAACACACCCATCAAGGCTAAATCAAAATATGTCACTAATTTTCCCATGGCTTCTACAGGAGTAATTATGTCTACTAAGGCTAAAGGATCTCAAGACAAGAAAGATAGGATCAAGCCTTCCACTAGTAGGACTGCCAAGAAGAAAGTAGAAGTTCACCCTAGGAATGTTATTTCAGTTTCAAATAAAAAGAATCATGTATCTAAGACAAAAGGATCTGCATCTGTGCAGAAGCCTAAGCAAAATGTGAATTCAAATTTGCGATGTGTGAATTGTAATGAATGCATGTTTTTTCAGCGTCATGATTTATGCCTTGTTGATCACGTGAATGAAATGTATGCAATTAGGAACAATCTTGAATGGATTCTAACGGGGAAGAAATTCACCCAAGTTGGTTGGCAATGGAAACCTACTGGTAGGACCTTCACTGCTAATGGAACTACGTGCCCTTTAACTAGGATCATATCCACGGAAGTTAGGTCTCAACGTCCTTTAAATAGGAACACTAGCACTAAGAAATGGAAAAAGCGCCCTTTAACTAGGTCTTCCCCCACTATTTTGCCTACCAGTGAAGAAGTACCTCAGGATCTTAGACAACTAGAATCTAAGCCGGCATTTAGGAAGCAAATTTGGAAGACTAAGAATTCTTCGGTTAGCAAATCTAAGATAAATATATATGTACCTGCTAACACAGAGGAACTACTAGATTCCGATACATCGTCTTTGTCCGGTGATATTTTCAAGTGGTCCAAATCATCCTCTGGTACTTGGACTCTGGATGCTCAAAGCATATGACCGGAGATCGCTCAATGCTCAGAAATTTCGTCAGCAAGTTTCTAGGAACGGTTAAATTCGGAAACGACCATATTGCGAAGATCATGGGTTATGGTGAATACCAAATTGGGAATGTTACGATTTCAAGGGTATATTATGTGGAGGGACTTGGTCACAATTTATTTTCAGTGGGACAATTTTGTGATTCAAACCTTGAGGTTCCTTTTTGATAACATACTTGCTTTATTCGCGATCTTGCAGGAAATGATTTGTTAAAGGGTTCTCGAGGAGATAATCTCTACACACTGTCCATTCAAAACATGATGGCCGCCTCTCCTGTATGCCTTCTTTCCAAAGCATCTAAGACCAAGTCATGGTTGTGGCATCATCGGTTATCTCATCTTAACTTTGATGCTATAAACCATTTGGCTAAAACGAACTTGTTCGTGGTCTTCCAAAACTTAAGTTCGACAAGTATCGTATATGTTCCGTGTGTTCTTTGGGAAAAAGAACCAAGAAATCATACAAACCTAAAGCTGAAGACAACAACCAAGAACCACTATATCTTTTGCACATGGATTTTTGCGGGCCAATGCGTACAGCTAGTGTGAGTGGTAGAAAATACATCCTCGTCATGGTGGATGATTTCTCAAGGTTTACATGGGTAAAATTTTTAGCATCCAAGGATCAAGCACCAAAGTATATTATTACTTTCTTAAAGATGATCCAAGTATGTCTTAATGCTACTGTTCACGGCAGTGTGTCTAAGAACAACACAAAACATTTCTTGGAGAGAAGAAAACTCGTGACAAATAGAATGCTGCCTTTCTTGGGTCAATTAATGAGAAGATGACCAACATCATTCGACGAGAAGTAAAGTCATATGTTGATCAGGAGCTACCAAATATTTTCGGTACTGGTTTATCTACCCTTCAACTAATGAAATTGTTGCAGACACGGCTGAAAGATATGAGAATTAGTAAATCGAAATATAAACGCAAAGTTCTGCAATATCTCAACAAGCAATCATTGAAGATACACCTGCAGACATTGAAGACTTTGAGTCTAAGGATGAAGAAGAGCTCGAGGAGGCAGATAACGAGGGTAACGGTGATGAGGATGATGGTGATAATGATCAAAATGAGGAAGAGGATAAGGAAGAAGACGATGAGGAAGAAGAGGATGAGGAAGAAAAGGATAAGGATGAAGATGAAGATGAGGACGAGGATACAGATGAGGATGACAATGATGATGATGATAATGATGACAGGAATGGAACCAAAGAGGGTGACAAGAATGACAAAACGGGTACGAGTGCCGACGAGTTAAATAAGGATGAAGGTGATAAGGCAACTGAGAAAGGTATTGAGGAAGTTGAAGAAAGCGTTGCTGAAATCGCAGAAAAGACGGTGGACTCTACTGTACCAGAATCTCAGTATATTGACACAGGTATATCTACTGAACCAGTTTCTACTACTGCTTCTCACAATGAATCTGTAGAACATATGCAAGAAGACGAAATTCCTGTGGCTATGCATAAAGAAGAACCCACAGGGTCAATGCTAGAAGACGAAATTCCAGTCTCTATGCCTAATGATGATATACCGGTGACACAAGAACAACCTTCAACACCATCCGAAGATCAGCACAACTCTGATATGGAAGTTGAAGACTTAAATGTGCCAGAACCAACGTTTGCTGAATCTCTTATCATCGATGACACGGTACAGGAGCAACTCTGGCTTACAAATGCAGCACCACAGCATCCTTTCGCCACAGCAACTGAAATGGAGCTAACTCAATACCTAAACAATCCTATCAATTTCTCGGCCTTTCTAAGGTATCATCATGGGAAACCGACAATGACTCTGGACCTTATCAAAATAGCAGCCGCAGATGTGGACTTCTTTGATACTTTGAAGATCAGCCATAATGAGGTTGAATATCACTTAAATGAGCTGACAAAGGCAATGAGAGCGACGACTATGGGAATTCAGACTCCAGTGTTACGACCTCTTACACCCACAGTCATCACCGGATCTACAACGATTACAATAGAGCACTTTGTATCTCATGATCTCGAGTATCTTGAAAAAGACGCGAAGAAATATGCCACATCACTTACTATGCTCAAGGATATCAATCTGGAGAACGTACCATGGATCAAAGATAAAGTACCTGATGCGTTATGGAGAAGGAAATTGCTCAATTTTTATGATACTTTTGCATCACTTGGCATCTCTCACTGGAATACAAAGGAAAGGTTAGCTTACAATCACTTCCATCGTCCAAAGAGAGGTTCTTCTATTCTTTCCGCTCATAGAATTAAAAGCATACAAGGAGTAACCACTCAGACTATATTCGGTTATGATTACTTGAATGTAATCGTGTTCAAACGTACTGATGAGAAAGAATACCAAATTGACGAAAGTGATCTCCAGTACCTTCGCCTTGAAGACATCGAAGATCTTCTGTTGTTATTGGCTCAGGAAAAGTTCGACCATTTACTACGTGAGATTGTCATTGCGTTGAGCTCCAACCTTCGTCAATATGCAAGAAAAATCGTCATCCAAAACCGGGTGGAAGATTTTCAACTTGGAGTGGAGAGCTATCAAAAGCAGCTAAACTTGCAACGTCCCCATACAACTCCGCTCAGTAATTTTCACAAGAACAAGAAACCTTACATGGGGACCACGACACCGGAAGCATGGATATTTTATCCAAATGAGACTGGCGTCATGCAGTTTATGCGATTCTCCTAACTGCACAAATTCAGCGATGGTACGCTCAAGCATGTTCGTGATGATCTGACTGTTCTCAACGCCGACCTACTGCTTCCAGCATTCAAGTACACCTGGACGAGCCAGTGCCAAAAGGGAGCTAAGTACGCGATCAAAAAGATCGAGGAACTTTTAAGGAAGCGCCGGTTGCTACGAAGTGTGGAACGATTCGTAGGTGGAAGACCATATGGAGCTCACTATAGGTTCACGGAACGATCTATTTAATTATAGATCGTCTACTATCAGGTCAACTCCATATGTCTATTATTGTGAATATGTCAATTTATGTATAATCAGCTTTTGTGGCATGTTGTAGTGTGAAAGTATGAAATGTTCTTTAGCCAGCATCTAATTTCATTTTATTACCCAAAGACCGGTTAATCCATTCAATATCCCAAATATTAATGGTTAACATTTTGGATAAGGGGAGAAAATGGGATTAAGGAGACTTAAGATATTTGGCTAAATAATAAAAAAGGCTTAAAAGATCAACCAACTTAATATGTGTAATGCACATGTTAAGGGGGAGCGTTTTTTATGAACAAAACACTTAATGCATAAAAACTTTGATTATAATATCACAAGTGCTTTAAGTGATTTTCAAGGATTTTTCATGGTGACAATACTTACCCAAATCACACTTAATTCACGACGGAAGTGGTGACAAAAGGGTGGTAGGATTAGGTATTAGTCCAATGATTCATCAGAACCGATGAAATCTTCCCAAGGACAATTCCCTAGATAGAATTAGAAGTCCTAGGAAAGTTGGAGATGATTGTGAACATAGCAGAGTACCGACTAATTACTGATGCTAGCATTGGAACAATCACAACAAGGTGCTAGTGATGATGTACTAGTAAGTACTGAAGGGGTTGAAGAATGAAAAAGAAATGTAAAGATAAAGGGTGTAAAGAAAGAAGCCCTCCTTACAACTTAGGACAGAAACCGGGTCAACACATCTATTATTGGGATCATTTTTAATGATTCTCAATATTGAAGACAAGACATCATGGACCCAGTGATGTCATACAAAACCCCTCCCAGCTAACTCAAATATCTCTCAAAAGATGTTTGTTTTAATCACACGAAGCTTAACACGTTATCTATTGGTGTATTCACTCCGAATAGACTGATATTGAATATGTGTCAATTCTCTCCAGCCATCGCTCACTAAATCAAAACGCACTATCGAGTCTAGAGCCACGAGATCATCAAAAGTCTCATTAGGAGACTTTCCATTTATTCCTTGCTTCTTCACACACTGTGAAAAGTAAGAGATCTTTATGAGTCCTACGCAGTATTCTTGTAATATTGCCAGAACATCCGAGTGATACGTAAGTATTACAATGAAAATGGAAATCCTGCTTGAGCCAACATCAAACAAGCTCATGGTAGGTGACACGTGCGGTTCTTTAAGAACCAATCTCGTGAAAACTGGAAAGAAACAGTAGTTTAATTCTTAATTGAACTTAAACTCGTTCCAGGCCTCTACGCATTATCGTATGATCTTGCCAGAACACTCAAAGTGACACTCTTTAGTGTTCACAGTGACGAGTGGAAATCCTTGTAGTGTTAACATCAAACAGCACTTGGTAGGTGACAAGCAAGATTTTATTTGAATCAAGCTCATGACAACTGGAAAGCAACGATGGTGAAAATCTTAATTGAAATTCACTTGTTCCAGGTTTCATGAATTGACGGCTTCAATCATAAGGATTTTTAATCCAAATGATTCACTTTTTATGTTCGCAGTCAACTTTAGACGGTCGAATAAAGAGAACGGGTTTACCCGCGAAATCTTGTCAAGGAGATCTTTAATTAGAGCTACCTGTCACAAGTACGATATTTATTATCGTCCAACGGTCTTCACCGACCGGAGGTAAAATGCTACCGAATTAGAATAAAATGTCAAAGCCATTTTATTCGTGTCTTATTATGTTGCTGCATTCGAAGACGGTGGCGTTGCGGTTTACTAGTTGAAGTCGTCCTCACATACCTATTCCTTCGGCATCAAATACTTCAGCAAATTCAAGAAAGTCTGACCTAAAAGTCTTCCCCTGTATCAACTCTGAAACTTTCAAGAATTCAACAAAGGATAGGTGTGGGGGACATGAAGTCACGAAGAGGAGAACATCACAAGAAGATAAAGATTGCACGTGAAAGGCCAAAAGAACATGTTCCAAGCAAAAGCCTGATATTATTCAACACATATTCACAAAAAGAAGAAAAAGTTAAAGAAGAAAAGAGAAAGTGGACTACGAGCTCAAGAACAAGATCTAACATGCTAGATTAGGACTTTGTAAATTTGGAGTGACCTCCCTTTGGGGGAGATTGTTGGAAATACGTTTTTCGTATAAAGAAAGTCTCGGTCACTCCAACAATATAGTTATAGGCTCGTAGTAATGTTTAAGTAATGTTTATGTTAAGCCCGACCCATGAGCATGTTCATGGGCCGGAGGCCCAAGTCCATTTAAGGACTTGGGTATATAAACCCCTTTCCACCATGGAAAGGGGTGTAGGTTGTTTTATTTCTCTAGTAATACACATACTTTTCTCTCACTTCTCTTTCTAGTTTCTCTCTCTAGAAAAATATCAACCCTCTTGAAATACAAAGATTCATGATTCTACAAAATTCCTAGGGTGTTCTTCTACTTCCTTCATCTTCTCTTGACTCTTGTGTTTCCAGACCTTATCATTCACTTGAGTGCGCTTAAGCTGAGACCAGCTAACACTAGTAGTGGAGACTATTCCTGTAGTAGAAGACACACGAATATTAGTGTTTCTAGAAGTCTGAGGCGATTGAGTAACTTTGTTTGTAGGCTTAGTGGTCATTCTATACATCCCTGGTTTAATCACATTATTGTGCTTAACGCTTGGTGCTATGACATTCCATATGGGTTGATTATGTGGTAACCTTTCCTTTCCATCCATCTTGGGGGCGAACACAGGTTTTTCAAACGAGGAATTTGATAAAGCAGATGGTTTTCCCAAGATAGAGGATCTATTCTCTTTAGAGGCATTGGGTTGTCGAAAAACATGTTTCTTAATTCTAGGTTCCACAACTTTCCCACCCATTTTAGAAACGAGTTTCTACAACTCTGCTATCGCTATTTCCCTGTCTTGTAACTGAGCTTTCAACCCTTTAATTTCCAAATTCTGTTCATTCATTTCTCAAAACGTTTTGGAAAGTTTTTCTTGCAAGTTATTATCATGTGGAAAACTACCAGCGTCTTTTTGAAAAGCAAGTTCAAGAGAATGACAGTGTTTTTGAAGGAAATCAGTTTTGTGTTGAAGTAACTCAAAAGCCTTTTTATCAACATTTTTTTACGTTTCGAAAACTCAATTTCAAGACGCTCACATTCTATGATCTTATCAAGATATTTGCATGCAACATCAGAATATTCATCAATATCAGCACAAGATGTAAAATAAGCACACATAACATCCTTAGAAACGCATTCTTGCAAGAGTAAATCATATTCATCTGAAAAATCAGACTTCTCCATTTGAAGATCATCAATGTTATTCTCGATAGATTCAACATATTTTAAATCATCAAATATTTCAGTCCGAATGAACTCCTCAAACTGAAGAACAGTTTCTTTAATTAATGCCATATTTGGGATTAATAGTTCTTTCACAAGCAAGGTAATATCTTGAGGAATCGGCCGTTTCCACTCATCATTTGCACGTTTTGCCCAATCTCTTTCAACAATAGATTTAACATTATCTATGTGGTGTTTAAGAATACCTAATGTTTTCCTACTCTTGCTTTTGGACTCATCTAGAGGAAGGTAGTTCATGTATTTGTAAACATTAGATTTCTTAGGGGCAAACGCTTTCTTCCATTGAATTCTCTTTTGTTTGCATTCTAAACCCACTTCCTCACGAGTTTTCTGAGTTTGTTTGTTGAACAGACCATAAAGACTATTCTCATAAGCATAATTAAATGGTTTCACAAACTCCTTATTGACAAATGGTTGACTATCATCATCCCAAAGGGAAGTCTCTTCACTATTGGCACTTACAGGCATGCAATCAAGATCGGTACTTTCAGTCTCATCAAGATAAAGACGCGGGTTCGCAGCTTGAGCTTTGGCAAGGTACTCAAGACTTGCAAAGCTATCTTGACCCTTAAACATCGACGGAGGTTCTATCATTCTTATGGTTTGAATAGAATCATGCGTTTTATAAACAACTTTCTTCAAAAATTCGACTTGTTCTTCTAGTTTCGTTACTTTTTCGGTTTCTTTATCATATCTACTTTTGAAGTCTTGTTTTAACGCATCTATCTCTTGTTTCTTAACCTCAAGAATTTTAGCAGAATCGATAGTGGTCATAGAGAGCTTTTGTTCAAGTTCATTAACTTGGGTATTGGCAAGGTACGTTTTTTGACGTTCATCCATTAAGAAAACATTATATTGACGCTTCTCTTTGGCTAATAACTCAAGAGTTGTATTATATTTGTTTTCAAAATCGTCCTCTTCACTTTTTAACGCACTACCCTTGTACCCCTCAAGCTCTTTGGTTTTCTGAAGGAGCTCATCTCTATAGCTTTCAGTCATCTCACTCGATTTGATAAGAGCAGCTTTGCATTCTTCAAAATGTTGAGTGAGCGTAGAGTTTGACTTCTTTAATTGCTTTTGACTCTTTTTATTTGCAGTGACATCTTTTTGTAAAGTGGCAATTAAATTAGCAAGCGCAATACGTTCCTCTTCATCATACTCATTTGCATGTTGATCATCCTCAGACTCATTATTGCACATGTCTGATGAATTAGGTGTGGTATTACTATCAACCGTTTCCATCATACATGTGTCATTAATGGCATTGGGTAGATCACTATGCTCATGAATATCACCAAACACATTATATTCATCAGTAGTGTGTACCTTATCGATTGGCTCAGTGTCAAAGATAGGGCCATTGTCATCTTCAGTGACTTTGAGAACTTCTTCAACCATTGCCATGTACGAGTAATTTGCATCGAGTTCTTGATCAGAATCTTCATCATCAGTGTCATCAAGCATTGCTCCTTCCTCAGCTGACAATTTAACCCTTGCTTCCATCTTTTTGCATAGCAGCATCTTTTACTTGTGATAGCTGGAGTCTCTAACCCTTTCCGGCTTCCTGCATTCCTTTGCCATATGCCCATAACCTTGGAAATTAAAACATTGAATCCCACTCTGCTGAACCACTTGACTTCCAACAGTTTCCCTATTCCCAGTAGCAGCAGCAATCCTTTGAGTATCATACTTGGCAGTTTTTTGATCATACCTTGTATAACCCTTAACATGCGTTGGATTATGTCGATCATACCTAGAAGGACTTTCACCACGTCGACGTGTGTCATACCTTGGAGGAATCTCAACATATTGGTTCTTTGTGTTAGATGATGTTCGAAGATTGTTGTTGGTGGGTTTGTAGATTTTCTTGTAAGTCTTCATTATGAAAGCAATTTGTTGTTTCATCTCTCGATTCTTTTGAGCTTGGTCTTCATCACTATCTTCTTCAGATGATGACTCAGATGGTGGTGATGGTGCTCTTGGCACTTTACCTCGTGATCTTATGGATGATGAAGACTTAGATGATATGGAATATCGTGGTGAGGATGATGTAGTGGAGTATGGCTTAGGAGCACTAGAGTGATGATCTTGAACATGTTGAGTGGTAGTCATTAAAGCAAGTGGGTTATCCGTCTTGGCAACACGTTCAGCTCGAATCTCATTTGCTTCATTCTGAAATTGCTTCAAGATATCAAAGAGTCGATGATATGAGACCTCGTCTAACTTTTCTTGTTGTTTCACTAAAGTGACGAATCGTGTCCACTCGGGTTGAAGTTGTTGAAGAAATTGAACATTGACTTGCATGGTGGAGACTTGCAGATTATTTCTTGTCATGTCATTCATCAATTTATATAACCTTGAGTAGTATGAATCAATTGATTCTCCATCCTTTGAAGTAAACTTGCCAAAGTTCCAAAACAAGTTTGTTTTGACATCTTGTTTGTTGAGTGGTTCTCCTTGTTGCAGGCGTTCAATAGCAGTCCACATTTCATGTGCAGTAAGGCATGCATCAACCGTGGAGTAAATATCATCTCCAATCCCACTTAGAACCATATAGATAGCTTCCTTCTCCGCATCATGCCAAGCGTAATTTTCAGGTGTGAGATCGGATCTTGTTTCATCACGTTCACTTGCGGGTACTGCATCAGTAGTATTAGTGGCTGGTCTTAGAGGAATTGAGATCTTCTTGAAAACATATGGTCCATGAGTAATAAATTTCCTCAAGGCATCACCATTAGGTCTTGTATCAAGGTATCGTATGAAACGTGATTGCCATTGAGCATACCGACCAGACACAACTATTGGTGGTCTCTCTTTGTTACCCGCCACCATGATATTGTTGTTTGTGACACGATACTCTTGAGTAGAATCCATATCAAGAGACTTGAAATCGATGAATTGAAAAATGGATCTTAAGTAGATGTGTTGTGGGAAGATTGTGGTTGAAACTTCAAGAAATGGTGTGAAAACCCTAAATAATGTCTTCGTAAGAAACCAAAAAATCGGAGGCGAAAAATCACACGAATAATTGTCCTGAACCTAATTCGAAATAAAACTTGTTGGGCTTATCCGGAATCCACCTTCTATGTATAATCCGGAATATCAAAATTGTACTTATCCGGATTCTTCAAAAACTTTCTTATCCGGAATCCTGAAACCTTGCTTATCCGGAATAATCGTCCAAGATGTAATCCGGAATAATACTTATCCGGAATCAGTTATGATGGTTATCCAGAATACTGTGGGAATTGCTATCCGGAATCCTATGGGAGTTGCTATCCAGAATGCTGTCGTTCTGCTTGTTATCCGGAAAAACACTTTTCTAGCTCTTATCTGGAATGTGCCTTCCTACCTCTTATCCGGAATACGTATTTTTGGGCTAATCCGGAATCCTAAGTTTAAAGCTCCGGAATATATCTTATACACCCTATCCAGAATCCAAGTTTTGGCTACAATCCGGAATGAATATAAAACACACTATCCGGAATCCAGGTTTTTCTCTTATCCGGAATCCCTTGTGAAATACTATTTATCCGGAATATGCAACTATAGCTATTCGGAAAACCTTGAAAAGCATATACGGAATATTTGAAAACCCCTATAACCCGGATAGCAAAACCTTCTTATACCGAAAAGTGAAACCCTTATAATCCGGATATCAAAAAAAATTCCGAACCTATTAAATTTACCCAATAATCAAGCCAAAATTACAAACTTTTTCATGAAAATCAAAAGAATGACAAACACAAATTCCTACCACAACTTTGTAGGCAATTTGTATATAAAATTTTGAGCTTGAAAACACAAAAAATTTTGATACGAGATGATTTTTAAGATGAAAATCACACGAAATCAAAAATGATAACCACAAACTAAACACAAATCTACCCCATGGCGATTGATACCAAATGTTGTCCCTAAAAATATGATGATAGATTAATGAAATGAGATAGAAAAGATATGAATTTTAGAGAGAGAGAAAGTAGTGAGAGAAAGTAGAGAGAGAGAGATGATTAACTTGGTGAATATTAGATTAGAATAATGAGAGTTACTAATGATCATCCACCCTTCCTAACATGATAGGAAGGGCCTTATATAGTCGGGCTTACATGTAACCATATTGGGCTATATTGTTTGGACCGGGCTTGTCTTTTGGGCTTTAAGTAGCTTAAATCCAAGCCCATGAACCACGACTATTTAACTATCTATTACAATGTTCTAATAAATATTACAATAGAAACCTATGACCGAACATTCTTGTTTGACTTAATATTTTGAGGCTAACAGTTTTTATTGTGTAGGGGAGACTTCTATCGAAGTTAAGTGGGCTTTTTCATGAATATGGCCTCATTTTAACTGGAAAATTTAATTTTTTGACATTTTTCAAAATTTTGATCTATTCTGGCCTAGTAGTATTTTCCTTTCTTATCGTTATTTTCTTTCATCGTATGTATATATTCCATTTCTAGAAAAAAGTCAAAATTAATAAATTAATAAAATGGTTTTAACAAGTTTAGACGTCTTTGATATATTAGGCCCGTCGTGAATATTTTGACTCAACCCGAGTTTATTTATATGAGTTTATTCTAGCTAGTATCCTTAACCATATGGAACTTAATTGGTTTATTAGGCTAAGAATCCACGAGCCTCATTCTTTGAGATTTTAAATTGTGGAGAACGAAAAATGTTTTGTTATCTTTCATGAACTTATGTGAGTTAATTATAAGTTTTTTCTCCTATCGCTTTTAATTAAATAAATGCAATAAATAAGGTCGTACGATTTAAAAAGTTACTTAGCTTCTGGCCAAAGATCGTTTAAAAGTTGATCAGGATTAATTAGAGTACATAGCCAAGGCATAACTTATTGAAACGGGACGCGAAGATTGGCGAGTCCAAAAAGGCCCTAACAAGGCATGGGGGCTCCATTTTGTTGCTAAAGATCCAAGAAGATGTGAAGAATCATTATTCTAAAATCAATATGAAGGATCAAGACACACGACGAAAAGCAATTTACTCCCATAAATATCATGAAGAAGTCTATCCAAAAAGACCCTAACAAGGTATGAGGATAAATAGATCCAAGTCCGAAAAGGAGGCAGATCGTTGTATATCAAAATCCCAAATAAAGATTGAAGAAAAATGAAGAAGTCATGGTCCAAGTTTGAAGAATCTCTCAAAAACATCAAGTGAAGAAATTCCACATATGAAGAGAAGACCATTATTTTAAGAACGTCTCTCAAGATTCGAAGTATGAAGTAAATGCCAAATATCTGTCTGAGAAAGGTCCCAAATCGTGAAACGAGTTATGCCAAGATATGAACTTTATGAGATTTCGAGAAGTCATTTTAAAAGATTTTGTCCTTTAGCTAACTATGGATTATATCGTCCTACTTTATTTTTGGCCTTAATAAATTATCGAAATAAGTAAAAAAATGAATCCTCGTGATCACTCAAGACAAAAATAAAATACAAGAGATACACCATAGGAATAAGGGGGTCTAAGTGAATAATTGAACCACATGAGTAAGTGTTAGCTTTACTAACTTATAATAACAATGATCTCATTTTTAAGCTTGGTATGAAGAACGTGAAACTTTTTTTTTTGGTAAAAGGGTAGCAATGACCCCGGTAAATAGAACCAAAAAAAGCGTTGAAGTACAAGGAATGTGGCTGAAATACCACATTAACCGCAAGCTACAGGCAGCTTGTTAAACAAAATGTTTATGACAGGCCATAAACATTAACTAGTCTAGCATACTGGAAATATATAAACTAGACAAAAACCAAGACGATAACATAAAGTTACGAGGAAAATAATAAAATATCAACATGGGATCAGCCAGATGGAGTGCTTGCCCCAATATGAGTATTGAGAAGATTCACCGATTCATCAAAGACGACCTCGACTCCCTCCTCCTCATTATCTTCCTCGCTTACTTGAGCCCCTTCGTCAATACCAGGCATGGACAAAGATGAAAATTTATTAGATGTAGAAACACTGCTCATTTGAGCTTTAGCCTTGTTCGGACCATTAAGATTGCTAGACTGCTGCAACTGACCAGATTTAGTATTCAACTTACTACTATTATCAGCACTCGTACTTGTAGTATCCAAGTGAGTTTTTGGGCGAAAAACAACCGTCTTACCTGCTTGGAAACCCTTGCTCAATGGAACACCTCTCGGAACTTGATTCCCTAAATTACCTTTGTATTTCTTCCTCTTGCTTTGCACTTGTTGGAACCCATCATTATCAACATGAGTTGTCACTTTTTCAATCGTTATAGGTTTAACAGTTTTTGGAAAAGAATCAACGGAATGACCAAAAATATTACAAGTATGACATCTAGGCGGTTTCCATTCGTATTCAACTCGAATTAACTCCTTAGTACAACCAGAGCCTTCAAGATCAGGGACACCAATAGTAACGTTATCTATAAACTCCGAATCAGCATTCATCTCAATAAGACAACGAGCAAAACTACAACGACCCCAAGACTCTTTGCACATATTATCAGTATAATTATCCATCATAATAAGCTTACCAAGAAACGAAGCAATTAAACTAATACCTTCCTCTTCAAATACCTGTAGCGGGACATCATGAAAATTAACCCATACCGGAATACGAGTTAGTTCCTCCTTTAGAAGATTCGTTTTCATAGTCCATTTCTTAAGAAAAATTGGTGAATTACGAACCATCCACGGACCACCTTCCAGAACCGCATTAAGACCCTCACTAGATCCAAATTGAAAAAAGAAAAAACCTTTCTCATTCATCATGATACGCTTAAGACCATGTTTTGCCCAGTTATTCATAGCAAAATACTCAACCATAGGGAATGCAATCCTTTTACCAAGAAAGTAACCATATAAAGTGTTATGGTAGCGAGCATTTACTGTTTCAACAACCTTCCTAGGAATAGAGATATTAACCCCTTCATAGACATTTTCAGAATTAAACGAAGAAGAGACTGCATTAATACATCCATTAGTAGACGTAACCATATCACCTTCAAATATGCAAAGTAACTTCAGAATTTATTTAGCACATTCAGGTGAGATCAATTCCCAAAAAGGATGTTTCTTCATTCTTAATTCATGCATAAATTCACCCGCGTCACCAACCGTGTGAATCGTTACACCAAATAATTTCAAAACCGCATGTAGATTACACGGTTGCATACCATTAATGGTAGCAGCCTTAGCTTCAAGGTCTGTTTCCTTAGCCATTTGTGCAGAGTGCACACTCGAACCACCTGAACTGAGTGAAGAAGTGCTGCTAGTTAAATTCTTATGGCGTTCACACAAAACTTTATAATAAAGCATAGTGGTCTCCTTAGGTAAAGTAGACCATTTAGGAAATTTGTTTGCCTTCACACCATTTGCAAACACTTCAATGTCACGCACAGTATTCAAAGGAATAGAAAACAAATTAGATATCTCCTCTAACGTTACTAAAACCTCACGGGTAGACACCTTACCCGCATCCATCCAACCTGTAAACAATGACTTATCACTTTCATTGCTCGAATCCACCATAGCTTCAACAAATCGATCAAACGAACCACTAAATAATAACCCAACGCACTAGTAACAAGAGCACAATTTATTAAAAACAAAAAAAAATGTCAGCCGACCACTCAATTCAATGCCTTGCGATTAAATAATACCTTGCGACCACTTAATATGTTTGCATTAAGGTACACTGAATAAACAATTGTTGCACAAGATCACAATTGAATACTACGTTGAATTAAATGGCAGCCAACCACTCTCCTCCAAAGGTCAGCCGACCAAACAGTATAGATACAAGGACAATTAATGCTACGTTGAACCTAAATTGTATTAAAGGTCAGCCGACCAATTAATAAACAATTTAAGGTCAGCCGTAAAACCCACAAGCAACGATGACCAATTAATAAACAATAAGTCAGCCGACAATATAGAGACAAAGACAATTAAGGAAGACGAACCCTAAAAAAAACCCTAAGAAAAAAACAAGTAGCCCAGTGATAAACAAATAACACAATTGTTAAACAAACAATTGAACAAAAACACTTGCCGACAAGAAGGTTAAAAACAAAACAACCTACAACCGTCCAATCAATTGACCAATGATGGCATGATTAAACGAATTGTAAAAGTTGAATTGTCGAGAAAAATCCTGCCGCCATAGATGTTTTTTAGGGTTTTTTTTCTTTTTTTTCTTTTTCAAGAACGTGAAACTTGAGGGTGATAAATACTCATGACACCAAAGCGCTAATTTATGTCTTTGATTTCTTTACATGTTTTTTCCATCAAACAATTTCAAGTAAATAAATAACGTAAAATTGTCTATCTTTTGAGAAATTTTCTATCTTTTAGTCTCCATAGTGTCGTAGTATGTAATAAGGGCTAATAACGCTCAAATCCAACATGTATTAATAAGCGTTATCTTCACTATTGGTGTATTATTTGTGGTAATAAACGGACTTTTGTTACTAATATTGTGCAAAGTTCGGTTATTGTGTTTTGTAGGAAGAAAGGACGAAGAAACGTGAATAAAGGAATAAACGAAGCATGAAAGCGTAAGATTTCGTGTGAAGAATAAAAGATGATGAAGGAGTTTTGGGAAGTTTAGAAGAAAGAAAAGAAAGAAGAAGGACTAGAGGGAAAAGTATGGAAAATGGCTCAGTTGCCACCAGCAACACATAGCTTGCCTCCATCAAACCAACCTTCATTTGCCACCAACATCAAAGTAGCATTCAGTTTCCACCGGCAAATCCACCATCAGTTGCCACCGGCATGTTGTTAGTCAAGTCTAGCAAGAGTCACTCATAAACTCCCACCATCAATGCCATTAACACTCCCTGGAGTTTATTTCCCTCTCTCTAAGCATAATCATGTATAAATTAGACCTTAGGGTCATTTGTTTTAGTGTACTTCATCCATTGATCATTCTAACCCTTGACAAAGGTTAGAATCACCAAACTTATATAACCCAAAAGACAATAAACCTCTGTTAATTCTCAAGGGAGGACAAATTTCGTGAAGGAGAGATTCGGGTGGAGGAACATTGATCAATTGGAGGCTTGGAATTGCTACAAATTATGTTTTTGTTATTTCTTGTTTTTGGAAGAACTATTGGCAAATTCTTGTACTTGGATTAATCTTCATTATAATTTAAGTGCTATTGAATGTTTGAGAAAGTTATAAATTGTGTTGAAATGTGTTTAAATTCCGAGTAGTGTGATATACTTGTGTGATGAACATGAATTCTAAAGGGGAGTTTGGTTTTATGAACAATAGAATGTAAATGGGTTTTTATGGTTGATAATTCTTGAAACATGTTTTGATAATCAAATGAAATATAGCTTTTTATTAGATTTAGAGGTCGAAAGGATTTCCGGTAAACTATGTTCCAAAAGATTTATGTATGAGTCAATTTGGTTTCTTGGTGATTGACACTCACCTTGACGAGTTGGTTAAAGGAATTTGTCAAAATATTTATCTTGGGTATAGGTCGAAAGAACCCATTCAAAACAAACTTATCTCTTTATGTTTTCTAGCAAATGGTGACTATAATGAATTGGAATTGTTGATCATAGGCCGAAAGGGTTTATCTACACCAGTTTGTTAATATGAATCTTATGAAAAATACCATGGAATGGAATTTATATACTTTAGATTTGTGATTCATAGTTGCTAATGCATGAAAATTATCTCTCCTACGGATGAAATGGAATTCACACAAGTATTGTTTTTAGTTATGTTTACCTTTACCATGTTAATTCTTGTGGTAGTAACGGTAGTGACAACCCTATTACCTACACCACCACAACATTTTGATTAATCCCATGGGACGAACTACACTTACCCGACTTTGCTACAAGAGAACGAGTATACTTGCTCGTATGCGTAGTTAAGGAATTAATAAGTCTTGTTTATAAATTTAAAACTAGGAGTGCAAGACGCGCATCAAGTTTTTGGTGCCGCTGCCGGGGATTTGTTTACTTTTCATGTTATAATCATTATAAATTAGTAGTGGTGTTAGAAATTTAGTTTTTAGTTCTAATAAAAATTGAATGAGAATAGGTTTAGGATCTCATAGTTTAAATAAAATTCTTGAATAAAATGTGTTTTATGTTATTTTATGTTTACACTAGAAATTTCATAAAAACATTCATACACATAAAATTACAAAATGAGAATAAAAGCGATTTAGATAGTGTTTGGATTAAGCTTTATTTTGTTTAGGTTAAAAGTTTTATGATTTTAGTTTGTTTGATTTTGTTCCTGTAATGAAAAGCTTCAAAAAGATGTTTTTATAAAAATTCAGAAAATTGTTTTGAAAAAGAAATGGTAAATCAAAAAAAAAAAGCTTTTTCCTGCACTGGAGCAGTTGCCGCCGGCAAGACATGGCTGCCGGCCGGCAACTGGCCCAATGTTTCACCCATGCCGCCGGCACCACATGGTTGCCGGCCGGCAAAAGACATACTGCTTCACCTTGCCGCCGGCAACACACCCATGCCGGCCGGCAAGGTTGTCAGACCAAAAAAAAAGAGAATTTTTTTTATTTTGTTTGTTTGTTTAATTGTTTTATTAGTTTTAGGAATTTGGGTGAATGTTTATTTGTATTATTTTTGTTTTCTTTAACTAATGCTAACCCTAATGTTTGTTAACTTTGTCTTGTTAGTTTTATTCTTGAAAAGAAAAGAACACACTTAGCGAAATTTCTGAGTTCTTGAATGGATTAGACGGAGAACTAAGTGACGAGTGTGACTCAAACGTCACTCATGTGGAAAATACCCAAGAAGAGAAGGATTTGTGGGAAGCATTGCCTCACAAAAGCGTAGTAATCCGAGAAGAAGGATTTTAAAAAGCGGTCTATAAAAGGGCCGAATATCGTTCGTATACCGAACCATTGATGCAATTTGCCATTCCATGCAAAGTTGAAGAGCAAAAAGCTTGGGATGCAGAATTGAATCTAACCTACCCGACAAATTACATGACGGAAGAAATGTTGGGTAAGTTAGGATTCATGATCGTTGGTTACACCGAGTACGGGAGACGGGTAGTACGAAATGTGCGGGTTAATATCCATGGTTACGTGTTCTTGACAGAATTTTTTATCATAGACCACGCTGATATAGGCGAACCATCAATGGTCTTCGGTTACAAGTTTTTGTGGGAAACAAGATGTGTAGTGGACTTCGAGCAAGGCACATTAACGGTCAACTTGACCAAGCTCAAAGGCGAAAAAGATGATTACATTGAGTTCTTGGTCGAGGATGGACCTAAAGATGAAGATGAAAGTGAAGTGGTGAAGATGGCAAAGGCGAAAAGAAACAAAAACATGGAGGCTAGCAAGTTGAATCCAAATGACTTCTTGCTAACACCGGCCGACCTAGAGAAAGGATCTCCTTCCGCCTTTGTACCCAACCCATTGCCCTTAGCTTATCCAATCTCCAATAAACAAAAGGAGATGATAAGAATTATATTGAACAAAAAAGAGGAAGAACTCAAGGAATCCAAACCAATTTTGGAAGTCTTGGGAATTTATGTGAGTTACCAGAAAAAGCTCGATGAGATAGAGATGGGAAAAGCTCATCTAAAAGGAAAATAATTCAATGAACATCTTAAGGAGAGAATCGTTGAACACGGTTTGCCCAAGAAGATGCAAGACCCCGGGAACTTCGTAATCCCAATTCTCATTAATGGAACCACACCGTTCGATGCATTAGCCGACACGGGGGCTAGTGTGAGTATCATGCCATATTCTATCTACCAAGACCTTGGCTTGACCAGCCCGGAGCCATAATTTTCAAACCTAACCATGGCGGATAATACACAAACCAAACCTATGGGTATGGTAAGGAACGTCCGAGTACAAATTGGGTTCCAAGCATATGTCATGGATTTTCTAATTATGGACATACCGGAAGACAAAGACCTACCCTTATTATTGGGAAGGCCTTTTCTGAAAACGTGTGGGGCAATTATTGACTTAGGACGAGGGACGATTGCAATTAATGACGGGATTTCCGTTCACACCTATGCACCAAGACCGAGGGCGAAGCCTTGGTATTTGGACTTCGAGAGCGAGATGGAAGACGAGTGGTTGAGTTGTTTTGAAGTTGGAAGAGATGTCGAAGGGTTTCCTCTGTATGGACCTTTGGGGGCACCATACCTTAATTGTGATGATCCTATGGAAAAGGCTTTAGCTATTGAAGCCTACTTCAATCCTTTCAAGAACATCCTAGTTTTTAAGAAGATGACAGATTTCTTGGGATCGCTACCGGTGCAATTAAAGAACCGCGATTAGGGTCCGGATGGGGATAGTAAGTATTCAAGACTAGAAGGAGACAAGTTTTGGCATGCAAAGATCGAAATTACTACACCGTGTGGAAACATGTACACACGAGCATTTAAGACGAAGCCTACCAAAAGAGAATTCTCAAAGAAGTTGAAGCCCGATGACATATTTGACATGAAACACTTCATGGATTAGAGAAGCAAGGGAATCAAAAATAAAAGCATTCAAGATAAAGGCTTGATTATTCTTTTAAATTTCGGTTTTTACCTCAAAAACTATTTTGGTTATTTTCTTAATGACTTGGTAACTTAGACACTTTTGGTTCCTGGTAATTTTGATTTGTTTAGTTATTTTGTTTTATTTACTCAATTTACTTTTAGGAATTTTAGATATTTTGTGAAATTTTTGAAAAGTCGTTGACGGAATAACACCCGTTAAAAGAAAATATGGGAACTTATGAAGATATAAACCCATAAGGAGGAGTTGGGTTATTTTTTCCCAAACACCACACATACACATAAAAAAACGCAGGAGAAAGAAAGAGAGAAAAAAAAATTTGAGTTCTTGTGTTTTCTTGAAGGAATTAAGATGGCACCCAACAAGGTAATTGAATCCAACAACCATCTTTTGATTTTGATTTTCTTTGTTTCATGAATCTTGTTATGATAGAATGAATTGATTAAGCATGAATCATAGAAAATAGATTAAGATGTAGTATGAATTTAAGGAATTGAGCCATTGATAGTGTGAGGGTAGATTAATTTTGATTAGATGATGATGAACTCAAGTGGGTTTTCATCAAATTAGTTGTAAGATTGATTAGTTAGTTTAGAATGATGAACATATTGATGTTATAGGTGTAATGTTATTAGTTTTGATTTGTTTAGAAAAATAATTTCCGGAAATGGATGATGTTCATAATGTTTTGATCCATTTCGGGGATAATGAAAACCATATAAAGTGTTAATGGAGATGAAAAAAATAAATAAATAAATAATTTAGGAAGGGTTGCCGCTGGCAAGACAAGGCTGCCGGCCGGCAAAACACCCACTGTTTCATCTTGTCGCCGGCACCATGGCCTTGCCGCCGGCAAGTCACTCTAAAAAAACATTTTTTTTATTTTGTTTGTTTTTATTACTTTATTTTGTTTTAATATACTTTGTTTAGATAGGTTTATTTGAATGTTGTACTAACATGCTAACATTTCAAGTGTTGTAATTTTTTTAGAAGCAAAAGAAGACAACGCCTCCCAACCCATTGATCGAAAAATACGAGCGTAAGTATGGTCAAGAAGAGATACCGTACAAGGTGAGGGCTGTGTCTTATGAACATTTGAAATGGAGAGGATTAGGAGAAATGGAACGCCATGCCTACAATTAGAGATTAGCGGGGTTACAAGGGAAAGCTTTAGGCACACCAAGAATAGCTGATTGGGACTTGCTTTGGAAGTTAAATTGTGAGGAAGCTTTGAGAAAGAAGTTGAAAATGACATATACTCATAGGTCTGGATCAACTTTTGAGGACTATTCATTCGAAAGGGCCTTAGACATACAAGGTGAGGTATATAGTGAGTTATGTCTTGAATTCTTTTCAACTTTTTATTTCAACAAGGACCTTGAAGATGCAAAAGATGAACCTTGCATTTGGTTTAGGTTGTTAGGTGTAAATTACTGTTTTACACTAGCGCAGTTTGGAGAGGTGTTAGGATTGTATGATAAGGAAGATTTAGACAATCCATTATTCGAGCTACACTTTTCCAAATTAGAAACCAATAAGAAGTTTTTACCCGTAAACGAATATTGGGCAAGCATAGCTGAAATTACAGTGGAGATTAAGAAACTTGTATCGGTTAGAGATCCACTATTGAGAATCCTAGATAGGTTCATAGTAGGACAAATTGAGCATCGATCGGGAACTAGGGAGAGATGCCAATTAACTGACCTATGGTTGTTGAGTGTAGCAAGTGGAGAAAGGCAAGTGAATTTAGTACGGGGAATTGTCGAGTACTTGTATAAGAAAGCCCCTGGATTGAAAACAGTTGGTGAAATATGTGGAGGTCATTATGTGACTTGGATAGCTATAAGGCTCGATCTTTTAAACGACAGTGTTACGAAAAAGTTATCGAAGCCGGTTGGAAATGAACTTTGGGATATAAGAGCTTTGGAAAGGGAGTTAGACAAGCAAAAGAAATGTCTAAGGTATCCGGAGCCGTTACAACAAGAAGGCGAAGAACAAAGAGAAAAGGAGCACGATACGAGTGGAGGGAACTCTAGTTGGGGAGAATGGAATGCAAGTTTAAGTGAGATAGAAAGGATGGTGATATGGAGAGATAGTATGACCATGAGAAACAACTACATCCTTGAGCATTCCGTGCCAATCCTACACCATTTGGCGGATCAAGCACATTATAGTTACCCAACCTATGAGCCACCAAATGTTTCACCATATCCATATCCGTATGTACCTTATCGTCACCCACACACACACTATTCATATGAGAATGAAAGTAATTATGGAGGAGAAGGAGTGTCCGTTGATGACTACATAGATCCACAAACGGGTGGATACGTTGGAAGTAGCTCCATTGTTCTCATAAATTTTGATGCCGGAGGATCATCAAGAGGAGTTCATGATGATGAGGAAGAAATGGAAGATTGAAGACACCATATCATGTGAAGTTTGTAAGATATTATTTTCAAAAAAAAACTTTATTTTATTTTATTTTGTTTCCAAGGGATTATGATTGTAGAGTGATAACTTGGGTTGATTTTTAGACATTATTGTGATTTTTATTTTATTTTATTTTATTTTGTTTGGAAGAAAAATTTCTTTTGTTAGTTTAGTATTTGTAGGAATTTACATATTAATTCAACATTAGTGGAAATATATGGAGTTTTCTATAGATTCATGATGCAAAAAAACCACATGGAGTTCATGGTTCATATTTCGGTAGTATCATTTGACCTTATTTTTCCAATTTTCTTATACTTTTAAGTACGTTTATTACCATTGAAGACAATGTCAAACTTAAGTGTGAGGGGGTGGTCAAATAGGAAAAATAGTCTATTTTGTCAAATTTAATTACTTTTCAAAAGAAACGTAAAAAAAATATAGTTATATTTTAGGTTTTTATTTTAGTAGTGTATTAATCCATAGTGAGATCACAATTTGTGTGATTATGGCAAGAATAGATGATAAAAGGAAAAATATTTTAAAAAAGTTGTTGCTAATCACCTATTTTATAAAAATGATTTTGATGATCAAGTTGGTCACACTTTGAATTCGCATGAGTTATTTCAACAAAAAAGGATTAGCTACTCTATTTTGTATTTTTTTGTAGCGTATGTTCATAGTGTGAGGGGATTGCGGAAAAGAAGTAAATAGCCAATGAGCTATAAGCTAAATTATAAATAGCCAATGAGCTATAAATTATGAAGACAAAGGAAGAAGAAGTAAAATGGTAGTATCGATTGGCCAATGTGTCAAGACGTGGTACTTGAAGTTGAAAAATAAAATAATAAAAAAATTGGAGAAAGACGAGGATGGTATAATGAGAGAGATGGAAGTGATCATTTGGTGGTTAGTATTTTTGTTTTTATTTATCAAAATTGATAAAGTCCTTTTTGATAAATTGTCGGGTTCTCACGCCCCATCGGATTAAGATATGTCTACTATTTCTTGAGTCTTTAGCATTCTATAGGTTTAGAGAGTCGAAAACAAGTTTATATTTAGATTTTGAATTTGTGATTTTACTTTACTTGCTCGAGGGCGAGCAATACTTAAGTGTGAGGGGATTTGATAACGCTCAAATCCAACATGTATTAGTAAGCGTTATCTTCACTATTGGTGTATTATTTGTGGTAATAAACAGACTTTTATTACTAATATTGTGCAAAGTTCGGTTATTGTGTTTTGTAGGAAGAAAGGACGAAGAAACGTGAATAAAGGAATAAACGAAGCATGAAAGCGTAAGATTTCGTGTGAAGAATAAAAGATGATGAAGGAGTTTTGGGAATTATAGAAGAAAGAAAAGAAAGAAGAAGGACTAGAGGGAAGAGTATGGAAAATGGCTCAGTTGCCACCAGCAACACTTAGCTTGCCTCCATCAAACCAACCTTCATTTGCCACCAACATCAAAGTAGCATTTAGTTGCCACCGGCAAGCAAGTTCGTGCCACCGGCAAATCCACCATCAGTTGCCACCAACATGTTGTTAGTCAAGTCTAGCAAGAGTCACTCATAAACTCCCACCATCAATGAGAGGCTTCTCATTTTCCTCCCATTAACACTCCCTGGAGTTTATTTCCTTCTCTCCAAGCATAATCATGTATAAATTAGACCTTAGGGTCATTTGTTTTAGTGTGCTTCATCCATTGATCATTCTAACCCTTGACAAAGGTTAGAATCACCAAACTTATATAACCCAAAAGACAATAAACCTCTGTTAATTCTCAAGGGGAGGACGAATTTCATGAAGGAGAGATTCGGGTGGAGGAACATTGATCAATTGGAGGCTTGGAATTGCTACAAATTCTGTTTTTGTTATTGCTTGTTTTTGGAAGAACTATTGGTAAATTCTTGTACTTGGATTAATCTTCATTATAATTTAAGTGCTATTGAATGTTTGAGAAAGTTATGAATTGTGTTGAAGTGTGTTTAAATTCTGAGTAGTGTAATATACTTGTGTGATGAACATAAATTCTAAAGGGGAGTTTGGTTTTATGAACAAGAGAATGTAAATGGGTTTTTATGGTTGATAATTCTTGAAACATGTTTTGATAATCAAATGAAATATATCTTTTTACTGGATTTAGAGGTCGAAAGGATTTTCGGTAAACTATGTTTCAAAAGATTTATGCATGAGTCAATTTGGTTTCTTGGTGATTGACACTCACCTTGACGAGTTGGTTAAAGGAATTTGTCAAAAGATTTATCTTGGGTATAGGTCGAAAGAACCCATTCAAACCAAACTTATCTCTTTATGTTTTCTAGCAAATGGTGATTATAATGAATTGGAATAGATGATCATAGGCCGAAAGGGTTTGTCTACACCAATTTGTTAATATGAATTCTATGAAAAATACCATGGAATGGAATTTATATACTTTAGATTTGTGATTCATAGTTGCTAATGCATGCAAATTATCTCTCCTACGGATGTAATGGAATTCACACAAGTATTGTTTTTAGTTATGTTTACCTTTACCATGTTAATTCTTGCGGTAGTAACGGTCGTGACAACCCTATTACCTACACCACCACAACATTTTGATTATGCTCAAATCCCATCGGACGACCTAGACTTACCCGACTTTGCTACAATAGAACGAGTATACTTGCTCGTATGCGTAGTTAAGGATTTAATAAGTCTTGTTTATAAATTTAAAACTAGGAGTGCAAGACGCGCATCAAGGGCCAAGGTGGGTTAATTATGAGGAAAATGTAAATGTTTCTTTGAAATTAATGCATTGCATTAAGTCATTGCAATGGTCAAGTGTAGGGGATTTAATAAGTGTGAAAACACTTATCCTTTTACCACTTAAAACAAATAAAAAAACGAGACCAAAACGTGTGTTTAATGTCATAAAAGTCGGAATTACGCGTGGTTTGTGTTTTTGTTGTGTTTTAGGACCAAAGGATGAAAAAGGAAGAAAACACGGGATTTCACGGGCTTTTATCGAAGATAAAGACAAAAGACAAGTCAAAAGATCAAAAGTGCAAAAGAACGGAACTTAAAGGCCTATTCTGAAGAATTATTGATGAAAAAGACCAAAGACGGAAGTTTAGCAATTCGAAGAACCAAATCTAATAAAAGAAGAAATTAGAAGACGGGTTCAGTTTTATTTATCGACGAATCCCAAGACAAAGTCGAGACTGACGAATTTATTGTCAAGACGAAAAGACTAATGGAAAGAAAAAGAAGCAACATCACTTAAAAAATCCTCCACTATAAATAGACCTCATCTCCTTCATTTGGGAGTTAGTAAATTAGTTTTAGTTAGTTTTATTTTTAAGTAATTAGGAGTAGAATAATTAGATCTCAACTTTTCTCTCATTTTCTTAAGCTTTTCATCTTTAATCTTCCATTGTTAAAACTTTAAATCTTGATCTTTTCATTAATCTCATTCTTCCTTTCTTGTTTAAATTTATGTTTGAGTAGATTAATCTTGTTAGCTTATTTGTGTTTATTGCTTATTTGATTAAGTCATTTATTCCTTGTTTTTATTACTTTTTATGTAGTTGATTTTTATAGCGTATTGATCTTATTTCTTATTTTGTGTTTTAGTTTCTTTATTTGAGTGGATTTGATAGCTTAATGTTTTTTGATTAGTTTTATTTATTTTGCTTATTTAGTGCTTTTTAGATTTTTAATTCGTATCGTGTTTGGCTTATTTCGTAGATTATTTAGCTTAATTTTTGCTTATTTGCTTTTATTAGTTTAGCTTATTTGAGTCTCGATATTTTTGTTATTATTATTTGCGTCGTCAGTTTTAGATCTGACTTTCGGAAAAGGGTTTTGGCCTTTATCCAAAAGTGAGATCAAGTTTTTTATTCTGAAGTTGTATTTTTATTTTATCCGAAAGTTTAATTTTAGTATGTTTATAATTATTGCGAAATTTTTATTTTATCATTCCCGAAAGTATTAGGCAAATGAAGTCTAGCTCAGTTGAATGGATGCATTTGGTTATAGTCTCTATGTGGGGGAGGTCAGGGGTTCGACTCCTGTCATTCCCCATGTGGGGGATTTTCCCATAATTGGCAGGCGGGTTTGAATCCCATCGCAATGCCTTGAACCCCTTAATGGGAAACTGGATGGCTAGCATGGGGGTTGATATTCTCTTCGTGAGATGATTCGAACTCAGGTTGAGAGACTTGGTGCTTCGATGGCACGCAAGATACTCCGCTGCACCAAACTGCCGTTAAAAAAAAATTCCCAAAAGTATTATTCCGAAAGTCTTATAGTGCAATTTTAGTATTGTTCCGAAAGTATAATTATTGCGAAAGTCTTATAGTAAGTATTATAAAGTTTACTAACTAGCAATTGTATACGAAAGTGACAGCTAAACTAAATTCCCAATTGTGATAAATATTGTATCAACTTTCGGATACAACACAATTCCTTTTCATTGTTTAACTTTCGCAATTTCTTTACTTTCGCAATTCCTTTTCATTGTTTAACTTTCGCAATATTCCCCAGTGTAGCTTAAGCAATTGTTTTTCTAGTTTAAATAATTCCACTTTTTTTAGGTTAATATTCCGAAAGTTTGTTTATTTTTTTAAATATTTTATCCGAAAGTTTTTGTAATAGTATTTTATCCGAAAGTTTTTTTAGTTTTTTTTTCCGAAAGTCATTTTTAGTTTTTTATCCCAAAGTCATTTTAGTTTTTTATCTGAAAGACATTTTAGTTTTATTTTTCCCGAAAGTTTTACTTCTAGTTTATCCGAAAGTTTTAACTTTTATTTTCTGCCTATTTCTAATATTTGTCTCGTTTCTTTTTTTTGGGTAAAAGGGAACAAGGTTCCCCGGTAAAATTTATTAATCACCCAAATCATTAAGTACAATAGAATACGTCTGAAATACCGTATTAACCTCAAGACATCACTTGAACTACGAGATTATATGACAGGCCATATAATCAACACTACAAAAACAAGTACCCCTATAGGAAAGAACCACCTTAAGGTACACAAGCACACCAAAGAACCCAACATCTTCTTATGAGTAACGAATCGGCAAGATTCCATCTTTGAAACAAATGGAGAACATTGGGGGATTGCTTCCAGCGACAAGACATAAGCTTTAGCCGAACCGTAGTCTTGATAATATCAGCCAGTTGACTTGTCGGTCTCTTTACCTTTTTAAGTAGCTGTAGAACCTAATTACCTTTTTATCAACCAAAAACGATTAAGTCCACTTTTAAACTAAAAATCAATTCGATAAGGCCAACTAAGAAAAAATTTTCTTATTACAAATCAGATATTATCTGGCTACCATCAGCTACGGGTGAAAGAGCAGAATATCTCCAAGACTGCCTTCCGGACACGCTATGGTCACTACGAATTTGTAGTCATGCCTTTTGGACTTACCAATGCTCCAGCAGTCTTCATGGATCTGATGCACCGTGTCTTCCATGAGTTTTTGGACAAGTTTGTTATCCTCTTCATTGATGATATTATGATTTTCTCAAAATCCAAGGAGGAACACGAAGAGCATCTTTGTACAGTATTACAGATACTTAGCTAGAATCAGTTGTATGCCAAGTTCTCCAAGTGTGAATTCTGGTTGAGCAAAGTGGCATTTCTGGACCACATCGTATCCGCAAGGGTATAACCAAGGATCCTGCAAAGGTTGAGGCTATCACAAAATGGACAAGACCGACGTCGGCGACTGAGGTCCGTAGTTTTCTGGGCTTAGCTGGTTATTACCGTAGGTTCGTGGAGAATTTTTCATGTTTGGCCTTTCCCTTGACTAAGATGATGCGAAAAGGGGAGAAATTCTTCTAGAGTGATGATCGAGAGAAGAGCTTTGAAGAACTAAAGCAGAAGTTGGTATCTGCACCTATTCTTACTCTCCCATCTGGCACAGGTGGATTTCAGATCTATAGTGATGCTTCAGGGAAGGGTCTTGGTTGTGTTCTAATGCAACATTGTAAAGTGATTGCTTACGCATCACGGCAGTTTAAGCCTTATGAGGAGAACTATCCAACCCATGACTTGGAGCTTGCAACAGTTGTTTTTGCACTGAAGATTTGGAGGCATTACTTGTATGGCGAATCATGTGATATCTTCACTGATCACAAGAGCCTTAAATATATCTTCACACACCGAGAATTAAACATGAGGCAAAGAAGGTGGTTAGAGCTGTTGAAGGACTACGACATCAATCTTCAGTATCATCTCGCCAAGGCGAATGTAGTGGCATATGCACTCAGTAGGAAGTCGGGCATGATTAACAACATTAAGAAAGAGGACAAAATCATACGTGACTTAGAAAGACTGGACATCGAGTATATGGTACGTGGACAACATGGCTACTGGGCTAATCTTAGAGTTGAGCCGGACTTACTCTCTAAGATCAAGGAAGCTCAGAAGGATGACGGTGAAATCTGGGGGATTATTCAGAACATCGACTAGCAGACGGAGGTTCGTGTAGATGATGATGGTATCATATGGTAGGGCACTAGACTATGTGTTCCTGATGATCTTACAGTCAGGGATGCTTTGCTGACTGAAGCTCACAGCTCTCCATTCTCCATTTATCCTGGTTCTACCAAGATGTACCATGACATCAACCAGCATTTCTGGTTGAGTGGTATGAAGCAGGATGTTGCTACCTTTGTCTCCAAATGTCTTACCTGCCAGCAGGTTAAGATTGAGCATCAACGAACTAGTGGCTTACTACAACCATTAGACATTCCAGAGTGGAAGTGGGACAAGATCTCCTTTGACTTTGTCACCGGACTTCCGCAGACCCGAAGGAAGCATGACCCCATTTGGGTTATTGTTGATCGACTAAACAAATCATCTCATTTCCAACCAATCCGCAAGGATGATTCAGTTAGCAAATTGGCTGATATCTATCAGAAGGAGATCATGAGACTACATGGTAGTCCATCTAGAATCCTCTCAGACAGAGATCCTCGTTTTACATCTCGGTTCTGGACAAGTCTACAAAAAGCTTATGGCACCGCTTTTCATCCTCATACAGAAGGACAGCCGGAGCGTACCATTCAGACAATAGAGGACATGATGCGTGCTTGTGCTTTAGAATGGACAGGAAGTTGGGACGACTATATCTGCTTAGTTGAGTTTGCATGCAACAATAGTTGGCACGCCAGTAACAAGTGTGCACCATTTGAGATGTTGTATGGCAGGAAGTGTCGCTCCCCAATCTGATGGGGTCAGGTTGGTGAGAAAATTCTTGAGGGTCCGGAGATAATAGTGGTGACCAATGAGAAGGTTGTTGTTGCCAAGGTGAAACTGCAGGAATCTCGTGCACGTCAAAAGAGTTATGCCGACAAGCGCCGTATAGATTTGTACAACGTGGGTGATCATGTCTTTCTCAAGGTATCACCAGCACGTGGAGTTAAACGTTTTGGAATCAAGGGAAAACTCGCTCCTTGATTCATCAGACCGTTTGATATCCTCGAACGTGTCGGTGAGGTATCGTATCGTCTGGCGTTACCTTCGCATCTATCTCACGTCCACAACGTATTCCATGTGTCCTTTCTCAGAAGGTACAACTATCTTCCCCTACATATGGTTCAATATCCACTCGAGCAGATTCGTGAGGATCTTTCTTATGTCGAGGAACTCGAAAGAGTTCTGATCGTCAAGAGCGAGTCATTAGGAAGAAGACGATTCCATTCGTCAAAATCCTTTGGAGGGACCATCCTGAGCGGGAAGCCACTTGGGATACGGAGGAGTCTATCCGGACTTCTTACCTTCATTTCCAGTTTTGATCCGAGTATGTTCTCTTTCAGTTTATGTTATCTATAATTCGGGGACGAATTATTCTTTTTAGAAGGGAAGATTTGTAAAACCCGCATAAAATACTATGAACATTACACTCATAAAATACGACTAAATTAAAACTTTCCATTTATAATATACGACTCGTGTCATGAATATTAAATTACAAGAACTACGTATATTATTAGTGCACGTTAAATATTATGTATAATATTTAATTCACGACATTTCAAAACACGAACATTTACGAATAATATTTAGTCACGAAAAACAATGAAAATGATGTTGGGCTTGTGTGTGTGTCCGCGGAAACAAGAACAAGTAAGGGAGGGCCTTTTGGCTCGACCCATTTGAAAATCAATTAGTAAAATAATTGTTCTTGGGATTTAACATAAGATATTTTTCAAGAAAAATAAAAGAACCCTAGCCCCTTTTTCCTTTGAGCCGCGACAGCCACCAACACACAAGGAAGATTTTTGGTGATTTGATCTTGGGTTATTACGTGTTCGTGATTCGATTCCCTTTTCATTCACGCATTTGGTATAACCTAAAACTTAATCTCTTTATTTTATTTTTGATTATATGAACATGGATCGTTAAAATCATAAAATAAACATGTTAAGATTAAGGATTTAACAAGAAAAAGGGTTTTGTTTGGTGTTTGTTTGGTTCGGCGCACACAACCGAGAGCACAAGGCTCTCGGTGAGCTTTTCCACCACCAGCCGAGACCCCTCAAATGAGGCTCAGTGTGGTTTTTGATTCAAGCATCAGCAATCCAGGCCCCACAGGAGGAGGCCTAGCGAAAATAGTGGGAACCGGCTATAGGTCAGTGGGTATTTGGCTCGGCAGGTGGAACCAGCTGAAGCCGGTGGGAACCATTGGCCAGCAGCGACAACCAGCGGCTGCAGCCAAGGGCGGCTTAGCCGTCGGCCGCACCACCAGTCGTCGGCCGCACCACTAACCGCCGGTCACACCATCAGCCGCTGGTTGTGTGGTGTTTGGTGCTTAGCTTGGTTTTTTTCTCGGGTTCGGGGCTCGGGATTACTAAAACTTAATATGTTTAATTAGTTCATTTAATTAAGTTACTTCATGTATAATTAAATTAACTTTTGACTTAGGTTATTTTATTTAAATAAATAAAACAGGTTATCTAAGTATTTTATTTGACTTAATTAAATTAAAACCATGACTTAATTTAATTAATTATATAAGGTAAAGTTTTATTAAATTAACCATGATATATTATTATTTAATAAACCATGCATTTTCATTATTAATTAATAATTACTTTAGCCTGAGTATTTAATTTAACAGACTTTACTAATAAATCATCATGACTTATAACTTATGACTAATAAGCACTAGCTTATATTTTAGACTTATTAATTCAGCTTATTTCTATTTATGGAAACTTTCTATTTTAGGAAACTTATTAATTTTAGAAACTTTCTGATTTTAGAAACTTACTATTTTTGGAAGCTTTCTATTTATGGAATGTAACACCCCCAAATATTCACATTTCGAATCAGCGGAAGAGTCGTTGGTGTTACGGGATATGACATTACTCAAATCATAGAAAACGCTTAAAAATTGCGTCATTTAAAAAAAAGCATTTTCCATTCATAAATATCAAATTACATAGGTCCACATATCAAAGTATGTCTCACAATTTACAAAACATTTGAATGGAAATTTTTATTTAAATGCGGGCCATTAACTCTTGCCGTCTTCCCGAGAATTACCTTCCAGTACCTGAGATAAAACATGCTAAAAGTCAGCGAATGCTGAGTGAATTCTTAGAGTTTAGTAAAAACCCTTAACATAAAACCGATATATAATCATTACCAAAAAAACATTTTGTACAATTCTTTGTCGTAGACCATAACATAGGCCAAACATTTTATACGAATCAATGTCGTAAATCATAACTTAGGCCAAAAACATTTGATACGAATCATTGTCGTAACAACACTATTCAATACGTTTTATAACATTGTTTATAGTATAATAGAAACCGTTATAAAAAACAGTTACGTAAAACCAAAACACAAGAATAATATCAATAAATAAGACCCCATATTGCTTGTCAAGCAATACATTATAATTCAAATCATATATCGTACACTATTCCTGAGACCGCAGCCTTAGTGTTACCATTATCATTATTATTATCGGATTATTATAAGCCGCATGACATTGTTACCTTTCTATAATATATATATCGGGTAGCTAGCCCAGAATTCATTTGCCTATTTAAAACAGCGTATCGTCACAAAAATCACGCTAAATATATCCCTCTCATACATAAATTCACTTGCCAATCAATGTGACACAACGGGGATCAGCCATGAAGACGCGAAATGGGGTGATCTTCCCCAAATAGTACTATTATATGCATAAGCGTCTACCCACTCCTGGTAGTTCATAATTCATGCTAATGGGACTTATAGTGACATAATCTAACTAACAATAATCAATTTTAATCATTCATTGGGTCATCCAATCAATCGGGTCCATATCAATAAGCATACAATTAGGACCACTTGTGTTCTATTAAAAGTAGCCTGTTATCTCCCTCGCGGGTTTATAAAATATTTTAAAAAACATTTAAAAGAGTGCGAGGCTATAAACTCACGTTGGTGTGGGAAGGTGGGTTATCGGTAATTAAGATGTACGGCGCGTGCCTCGATCACGGAAAACCTAAACAAATAATACTCGATCTTAGATTATGTCGAATAATATTTATAAAAACTTGTTATGTATATGTAATGATGTCATAAACATGATGATCAAGTGGGATTTTATCAGTTTATACAACATTATTAGTTGTTAAGCATTTAGCTAACTTAGTCCAATTATACTAATTTTAGCCCATATATATGTTAAGGCCCAATAGGCCTATTAAGAGTCTAATATCATTTTATTAGTCCATTTATTCATTTAGGACCAGGCCTCTACTCATATGTTGGGCCCAAGTGGGTTGAGCCCATGAGCAAGTCCAAGAATGCTAAACCAAACTAGTTGGGCCTAGTGGTCCAATAAGGCTAATTTTGGTCCATTATGGGTCCATATGTTACAAAGCTTGGGTTTGTCGGTTTTTACTTGTTAAATGTGTTTACATATCAGTAGATGTTTTTATAAAAACATTACATTAGATGGGTCTGACCATCTAAGTTTTATTTGGCGAAAACGCCATCCTTTCGGTTTTAGCAGAAAAGACGTAAAAATCATATGTATAATTTATAGTTAGAAAACCATTTGAGTTTTATTTTTACAAAATTATGATACTTATTTATTATAGTATATAAACATATTTTATAGTAGTTAATATCAATTATTTACTTTTATATACTTATTTTATATATTAATTTATTTCAAGTGGCCTTTTAATATTATATAACTTATCGTGAAATCTGATGTCAAAAGTCAAGTTCACCATTTTTATCATATCTTGAGTTCTATAATGAGTTAGAACCCCAAATTTTTTGCTGTAGAAACTACATGTTATCCTATACAAATAACTCTTCTATGGCTCCTTCTCAAACAGCCTCTAAATATCAGTTTTAATTCGTCCAAAATAGATCAGTCAAATTAGTACCTCAAAAGTATTTTGGACATACCATTCTCATTTTTAACATTCCATTGTGTGGCCAATTCACCACTTGTGTAAAAATCATTTATCTATCATTATATCAATTAATCCAATCCATTTGATCAACTAAAAATGTTGAAACTTACTGTTTTTAACAGCCTACTCATCTAGTGATGATTTTAACATCTTTTACTTGTAGATTTAGCCTCATCAACTTAATCTAATGACATAAAATCCCCATGCAGTCACTTGATCATCATTCACAGATCTCTTACATATACATTTGGAAATAAATAGACAAGTAAATTTACAAAACTAATATGATGATAGAAAGAAAAAAAATCTGTATACCAACCAAAGTGATGGAAATGATGAGATTTTGGATGAACAAGCTTGATCTTTGCACCCAAATCTTTAACTTTTCAAGACAACTTTTTATGATCTTCAAATATAAAAACTTCACTTGAGAAATCAGCCCTAGGACTCCATGAAAACTTCTTTTCACAAGTTGCAATCACCTCCAATCATCCTCTTTTTAAGTGGTTATCATCATATGTTGATTATAGTTTATGTTGTAGGTTAAAATTTTGTAAAAGTGGTGGTATGGTGGTTGATGGTGGACGACACAAGAGGGAGAGAAGAGAGATTTTAATGAAACTTTTTGGTTAATACATGCAAGTGAAGTGTGTGTGTGAAGTTTTGAGGTTTTTATACTTTGTGAGCTTATGAGACAAGTGTCTCAAGTTAGCTTAAAATTTTGACACCAAAGGGTGTCACCCCTTTGTGAAATCTGCCCCTATTAGGGGTAGGACAAGTGTTAAACTTGTCTCATCCCTAATATTTTATGGGTAATCCTCGATTCTAGTTTCCTCGATTTGCGTGCACTCTGAAGGATTTACGAAAAATGTTTTTGCAAATTATGAAACTACGGCACAAAACGATTCTAATAAAAATTGTCTCATAAAAAATGGAGCACAAAAGCGTAAATTCGTAAACCTAGGGTTTCCGGTTTAAACGTAAAAGACGTTAAATTATGCACGTAAGCCCTAATTTCATCCCAAAAGTGAGTGAGTTCATCAACTAACCATAAAATAATGATTATAAATAATACTTAAGAATAAAATAACGATCTCAAATTGACGAATTGTCACAGCATTTCCCCCTGAAGAGGATCTTTGTCCTCAAAGATCAATTCATCTTACTACTCGCTTCTTATAGAGTTAAAGACATGTGGGCATTTCCTCCAAATTCGGTCTTTTCTCTCAAGCCTAATTCATTATAATACACGAGTTTCATCAAACATAACTATTGGAATACGGTCATGCTTAAGTTGGCTTACTTTATCTTTCCATGATGTCCACGGGTTTTCGATGAATGCAACTTTTCGCCGACCCAAACTTCATTAAGAAATAATCAGATTTTCACTTGATAGACATTTTATCAAGTTTGATATACAGAACATATTTCATGAGCCCTTGAAGTCCTAGGGTAGTCTAGCTTATATGCCTCTCGGACCAAATCTTTTACATTATCTCAATGGTCCCATACAACGGGGACTTAGCTTCCAACGATCTTTCAGATCATCAATTCACCTTTCCACGATGAAAATTCTCGGCATATCTTTGTTACCCATCCTGCACTTCAAGATCCACATTTCATATTCACCTAACCTCCTGCCCACTATCGGCTGTCAATAATCAGATTTCAACTTCCATAATCATTTTAGATCTCGCGGGTCGGGTATCTTCATCCTAACTCCCACCTACAGATGCTCTTAAACTTTTCTTTATATAGATCATCGCAAGGTTCGGTCTCAATCCTAAAGTGATAATTAGCAATGATAACCTATCCAAAGGAAAGTGATTATCCTGTTCATTACCAAAGGTCAATCATACAAGCATAAAACAAGCCTTCTAGTGTCTTTATCGTTCCTTCACCTTGTCCCACCGATTGGGGGTAGTAAGCAGTACTCTTATCAAGATTCGTTCCCAATGACTTCTGAGGGGATCTCCAGAAATTCGATGCGAAGCGAGGATCTTGATACAGATGATCGATACAGGCACACGATGCTTATACAACTCCTTTAAATACAAATGAGCCAATTTCTCCATCGAGAACCTATCATTAACGGGAATGAAATGAGCAGATATGGTCAGTCGGTCGACAATGACCCAAATCGAATCAAATCCAGATGATGTCCTTGGAAGGTTTGTGATAAAATCCATGGTGATTCTATCGCACTTCCAAACAGGAATAATAAGCTGTAAAAGCAATCCTGATGGATTTTGGTGTTCAGCCTTGACCTTCACAAAATTTAGATATTTACTAATGTATGTGGGATGTCTGCTTTCATATTTAGCCATCAGTATAACTTCTTTAGTTAAAGATACATTTTATCATAAATGGCATGAATAGAATACTTAAACTTATGAGATTCCAACATGACTAAATCTCAAAATCCTCCATATTTAGGCAACCACAAACGACCTTTTAAACACTTAACTCCATTGGCTCCCATCTCTAATGGTTCTCAGTAGCCGCGAAACCCTTCATCATCTATATTATCCTTCTTACAAGCATCAGCTATTGATGAGACTGCTTTTATACATAGTCTCATCGTCCAAAAGGGCTTTAAATGCACTAAATATCATGAAAATGGCCAAATATATGCTTGTGTTTGTTGCTTGTGTATTTTAGGTATGGATATTGAGAAAATGACAAAAGATCACAAGAATCATGCAAAAACGAACACGGGAAACGAAGCCGCACATTAAACCAAGCCCTAATGAAGATTTTCCAAGACAAACCCTTGAAGATTTGAATATTATGCAAGAAGGTTCGTCCAATATTAAAGAATTGACACTTTAAACCCTTGTATCTTCATAATTACTAGATTGGTCCCTAAAGTTTGTCAAAATTACAAAAAGGACCCTCCACTTTGAAGAATTGGCAAATTTAGTCCCTCAACAAAGCTAAATTGTCAATAATTATCCTCCTCAAAGTCAAACATACCATGAAGGACTTCAAGTTACAAGAAATTACAAGTTTGGTCCTTTAAATATATCAAATTACCAAAAGGACCCTTAACTTTGAAGAAATGGCAAAAATGGTCCCTCATTAATCATGATTTGTAAAAATCAGTCCTCCAAGAAGTCAACAAGACAAGTCAAGACCATTATCAATGAAGAAAATGCCAAAACAGCCCTTCAAGAATCAAGAATTGGCAAGAAATACCCCTGAAATTACTTTACAAAACTTTTTGAGGCAAAAGTATGAAAAGTGAAACTTCAAATACAAAGGAAAACGAGTTTTGGCCTGTTTAATACAAAGTGACAAGAAGAAAAGAAGTAAGGGACCAATTTGGGCAGACATCACAACTTACCTTAACCAATCACCACTTGCCACCTCACCCCACTCACTCTCTCCTCCAATCAGAATCCACCAAACCTCTACATCATATCCCACTCACACCAGCCATAACTAACTTAATTAAATAAGCTAATTAAGGCGCCTAACATGTTTTTAAATCCTAAACCGGATCAACCACACCCACTATTCATCTCAAGAACACATTTGGGTTTTCTTAATCCTCTTGTAATTAAACCATCATATGCTCCAGATTAGTGATTAATGGTGCCTTAATCACATCCCAACCTTAAAAACATGTGCCATATCAACCACGAACCTCACATGAGATTCCCCTGCACCAAGGATGAAGAAAACGCCAAAACTTTGACAGCCATCCAACCATCCTCATTCCAGCTTACATTTTAAGCTTGTTATAAGGCATTGGATGCAATTCTACCTTGCTAACTCATGCAAACAGCCAAGAAAAGTCACATGATTCTCAAGTTATTCAAACCCTCAAGGGCGTAACTGGAACTTCATTAGCTAGGGTTTTACGTTTTTTAAGCATTCACTAGTTTACTTGTAGCCTATATAAGGCATAGGACTCAGTCATTTACAATTAGCTCTTGATTTTTCCTAGTTCACAATTCTGTAAATCATATATTCAAGTAATGAAATGTGTTTGAATTTGGTGAAGAAAAATCAAGTGCCAACCTTATTATCTGTTTATTATTGTTTGATGTTAACTGTTCTTGAATCCTAAAACCTTTTTTTCAAAGGAGTGTGCAAAAGTTTGCATATTTTCCTTAAATCTTGATATTTTGCTAAGTCTTGTTCAAACCTTGGAATTTTTGGGCTATAAGTTGATCATAGAACCCTGATATTGTGATATCAATGTGTTGTGAGGCTTATAACTTGGGGATAATCAAGTGTGGGGAACTAAGGTTGCATTAATCAAGTTTACCTCTTTTTCTTATTTTGATATTTTTGCTTCTAACCTTGTTGAATCTTAGCAGGCTTGTTTGTGGAAGCTTGTGTTTGTTCTTGCTAGCACATAAGCTCAAAATTCGTGGGTGTGGATGTACATCCATGAGGTTTGAACCATTCTACCTTAAATCTACTTAAAATCTTGATTTTTGGTGAATTTGTGTGTTGCTTGTGTTCTTGTGGAATTTATGGTCTAATCTTGCTTAATACTGCATATTACATCTGTTTATGTGTTTGATTGGGCTTAGGGTAGTCTTGGAATACACTTATACTTGTTTAAATTTGATTTGAAAAAGATAAGGGGTGTTTGGGATTATCTGTTTAAGATCATAGAGTGTTATTGTGTTTGTGGAAAGTGTTGTTTGTGCTTTGTATATGTTATTGACTTGGTTGAGAACTAAAACCTGCAAGTTATTGGCTTTAAAACCTTGAATCAAAGATTGTGCTATAACTTATTGATTTTGACTGTTTTTGACCTAAAACTTTGGTAATACTTAGAGTATATGCATGTTTAGGGATAAAAGTTGTTAAATCAAAGTTTTCATAACCTATCTAAGAGATTTGAGTGTTTGAATTTGGCTTTTTGGTCATGTATATCAGCAAAGTGTTCATAACTGCTTGTTAGTGTTCATTAGTAACCTTATTGTGCTTGAATCTTGATCTAGACCTTTAACCATTGCATGAAACCTGTTTAAACTAGTTCATTTAAGTTTATTATAGCCTGTGTATGCTTTTGGTGCAATTTGGTTGGCTGAATCTTGCTAAAATAGCTTATTGAGTTCATAACTGCTTATGTTCATGTTTGTGAGATGTCTGGTGATTGATTGAATTAACTGCACTCTTTGGCTGATTGTGATTGTGATTTCTTTGTTGCTTCTGACTCCTTGTGATTCACTGATCACAAGGGTGCCTTGTTTGTAACTTGAATCCACAAAAAGTCATATAAGACAAATAGTCAAGAAAGTCAAGCAGTGGAAAAAGTTTCCACTGCTCAACACCCAAAACTAGCCCCTGCTAGTGTTAATTTTGATCCAGCTTATTAATAAGCCATATTGGCTTATCCAGACTTGCAACAACTTACTTTTTGTGATCAATCTTTATCATTTGACCCATTTGTTTGAACTGGAGCTTATCACGCCTTGGCTTTGAATTTTTGCTAGAAAACTCATAAAGTTGACTTTTAATTAAGTGCTTCTCTGCTTATTCCAGCTTATTAAGTGTGATTATTGAAAAACTTTTTGTTGATAAAGCTTAGTTAAGTCATTTAAAAGCTTTTGAAAGTTGAATCAGCTCTTGGGGTGGCCTAGAACTCGAAAACGACTATTTTGTCATTTTGTGAAGATAGCTTATTGCTTATTTAGGCTTATTCCTTGTGCTTTTTCCAATTTTCTTTTTATGAGTCTCTTAAATAACTCAAAAGAAGCTTGTGTGTCTAATTTGAGCTTATAGCTTAATGGGCCAAAAAGCCATTAAGAATAAGCTGCTTTATCAATTCGTTTAATCATGCCATCATTGGTCAACTGATTGGACGGTTGTAGGTTGTTTTGTTTTTTAACCTTCTTGTCGGCAAGTGTTTTTTGTTCTTTGTTTATCGCTGGGATACTTGTTTTTTTCTTAGGGTTTTCTTAGGGTTCGTCTTAATTATTGTCCTTGTCTCTATATTGTCGGCTGACTTTTATGGTCGGTTGACCTTTCATATGTTTGCAGCATTAAATTATTGCTAGTGGATTACGGCTGACATTAAATTGTTTAGTAATTGGTCGGCTGACCTTTACTAAGAGTCGATCAATTGCTACTGTTTGGTCGGCTGACCTTAAATTGTTTAGTAATTGTAGCATTAAATCGTTGCTACTGTTTGGTCGGCTGACCTTTGAAGGAGAGTGGTCGGCTTCTATTTAATTATAATTTAGGTTCAGCGTCAATTGTTTGTTTGTTTATTAAGAGTCGATCAATTATTTAGTTGGGTAGTGGGTTTCGGTTATTGTTTGTCTTTACGATAAAAAAAAAGAAGTTACTGTTTGTTTAGGGTTTATTTTTCGTGGTTAGGGCTGTGTTTGATTGAACATGGATTCGAGCAATGAAAGTGATAAGCCATTGTTTACAGGTTGGAATGATAGGGATATGGTTTCTAATCTTACGGTTTTAGTAACGTTAGAGGAGATATCCAATTTGTTTTCTATTCCTTTGAATACTGTGCGTGACATTAAAGTGTTTGCAAATGGTGTTAAGGCAAACAAATTTCCTAAATGGTCTACCTTACCTAAGGAGACCACTATGCTTTATTATGAAGTTTTGTGTGAACGCCATATGAATCTTACTAGCAAAA
The DNA here is from genome assembly GCA_025667525.1 of Glebionis coronaria. NCBI lineage: Eukaryota > Viridiplantae > Streptophyta > Magnoliopsida > Asterales > Asteraceae > Glebionis > Glebionis coronaria. The sequence continues at coordinate 280,912 of JANFOE010000201.1, read as the reverse complement.
CTTCTTCACTCAGTTCAGGTGGTTCGAGTGTGCACTCAACACAAATGGCTAAGGAAACAGATGACTCTATTCCAAATGTTTCCTCTTCTTATGATGTATCTTTGGACCTTGCAGCTAAGGCTGCAACCATTAATGGTATGCAACCGTGTAATCTACATGAGGTTTTGAACTTATTTGGTGTAACGATTTGCACGGTTGGTGATGCGGGTGAATTTATGCATGAATTAAGAATGAAGAAACATCTTTTGTGGGAATTGATCTCACATGACCGTGCTAAAGAAATTCTGGAGTTACTTTGCAAATTTGAAGCTGATATGGTTACGTCTACTAATGGAGGTATTAATGCAGTCTCTTCTTCGTTTAATTCTGATAATGTCTGTGAAGGGGTTAATATCTCTATTCCTAAGAAGGTTGTTGAAAAAGTAAATACTCGCTACCAAAACACGTTATATGGTTATTTTCTTGGTAAAAGGATTGCATTTCCTGTGGTTGAGTATTTTGCTAAGAATAACTGGGCAAAACATGGTCTTAAGCGTATCATGATGAATGAGAAAGGTTTTTTCTTTTTTCAATTTGGTTCTAGTGAGGGTCTTAATGCGGTTCTGGAAGGTGGTCCGTGGATGGTTCGTAATTCACCAATTTTTCTTAAGAAATGAACTATGAAAACGAATCTTTTAAAGGAGGAACTAACCCGTATTCCGGTATGGGTCAAGTTTCATGATGTCCCGCTACAGGTTTTTGAAGAGGAAGGTATTAGTTTAATAGCTTCGTTTCTTGGTAAGCTTATTATGATGGATAATTATACTGATAATATGTGCAAAGAGTCTTGGGGTCGTTGTAGTTTTGCTCGTTGTCTTATTGAGATGAATGCTGATTCGGAGTTTCTAGATAACGCTACTATTGGTGTCCCTGATCTTGAAGGCTCTGGTTGTACTAAGGAATTAATTCGTGTTGAATACGAATGGAAACCCCCTAGATGTCATACTTGTAATATTTTTGGTCATGCCTTTGATTCTTATCCAAAAAATGTCAACCCTAAAACGGTTGAAAATGTGACAACTCATGTTGATAATGATGGATTTCAACAAGTGCAAAGCAAGAGGAAGAAGTCCAAAGGTAATTTAGGGAATCCAGTTCCGAGAGGTGTTCCATTGAGCAAGGGTTTCCAAACAGGTAAGACGGTTGCATTTCGTCCAAAATCTCACTTGGATACTACAAGTACGAGTGGTAATAATAGTAGGAAGTTGAATACTAAATCTGGTCAGTTGCAGCAGTCTAGCAATCCTAATGGTCCGAACAAGGGTAAAGCTCAAATGAGCAGTGTTTCTACATCTAATAAATTTTCGACTTTGTCCATGCCTGGTATTGACGAAGGGGTTCAAGTAAGTGACGAAGATAATGAGGAGGAGGAGGGAGTCGAGGTCGTCTTTGATGAATCGGTGAATCTTCTCAACACTAATATTGGGGCAAGCACTCCAACTGGCTGATCCCATGTTGATATTTTATTATTTTCCTCGTAACTTCATGTTATCGTCTTGGTTTTTGTCTAGTTTATATATTTCCAGTATTCTAGACTAGTTAATGTTTATGGCCTGTCATAAACATTTTGTTTAACAAGCTGCCTGTAGCTTGCGGTTAATGTGGTATTTCAGCCACATTCCTTGTACTTCAACGCTTTTTGGGGTTCTATTTACCGGGGTCATTGTTACCCTTTTACCAAAAAAAAGAATAAGCTGCTTTGAAATAAGCTAGCTTATACACATTTTCAGCTTTTGGGCCTTCATATTTTTGTCTTTAAAATCAAATTTTGAGTCAGACTGGAATTTTTGGGCTTATTTGGTTGACTTTTTCTTATTGGGCCTAAATTAAGCCCATTAAAGGATTGTTTTGTCTTTTAGCCCATTTCTTGACCCATTAGGGGTATTTTGTAATTTCAACTTCATTTTTGAGTTTATTAGGTTAAAATAAGCTAGTTTGAAACTTTTTAGAATTTTTTTATAAATTTTGGATTTTTAATATTATTTTATTATTATTTTATTATTAAAAATTAAAATTAGATTTTTCAATTTTTTATATTTTTCTTAGGTTAAATACATTAAGTTAGGAATTTTACAATTTTTAGAATATTTTTATTGTCATTAGATTAATTTTTAGAATTATTTTAAGTTTTAATAGTTTTTAATTGTTTTTAAATAGTTTTAATTAATTTTAAAATTTTCAAAAATAGTTTTAACTTTAGTTAAATCATTTTAGAGGTTTACAATTGAAAAAATCTCATTTTGGGCTTTTTGTTAATTAAATTGATTTTTTGGGCTTTAATTAGCATTAAAAAATTATTATTTAATTAAATAAAAGGTTTGAGTGATTTTTGATTTTTTGTAAACTCTAATTACATTATTTAGGATTTATTGCAATTTTCTAGGAATTTTTAGGATAAGTTTTTAATTTTGTCACTTTTTACGGTTTTACGTGTACGACTAAGCGTCTTAGTTTAATTCGTCATCGTAACCGGCATTCTCTTCTTATCTCATTTCTCTTTTATTTTCTCATAAATATAATCACTTAATCAATTCTTAACACAACGCACTTGCCACCTTGGGAAACGAACTTGAACCACATTGGTCATTAGTGCTTGGTTTTCCTAAACAGACACTTAGTACTTTCCCTATTTTGCTCTCTTTTCCTAAAGAGTAGTAAAAACTCTACATCAGCTACTAAATTGCCCGGGCAATTTATTCTTCACGGTCATTACTAAGGAACACATCCTAATTTCTTCTTTATCCTTTCTACATAATGCGTTAGTAACTACATTCACCTTCCCCGATGAAATAAATATCATGACCATAATCACTCAGAAATTCTTTCTTCATATTTTCTAAGTTTTAGTTTCATCTTAATTATTATCTTTATTAGTTTTGCCCAGTCCGAGGTTTAAAATGTCGATAAATATTACAAGTAATTAAATAATAAATATTTAATTTATGAGTCGTAAACGTAAAATTTTTAAATTTCTCAGTTCGTCCAATTATATAAAAATGTTCAAAATAAATTTGAATTTAGTTAACACGATCTTCGTTGATTTATCGAAAATAATTAACAGGATTCGTAAATGTTCGGAAAAATCTTTGTTTAAACTTTGGTCAAAATTTTCTTAGTTGAAGAGCAAAAACTGCCGCTCCAAATTCCAAGTCATGGGTTATATGGTTTCCTCAATTCCTCCTAGGTTGTCTTGAGGTATACACAAACATCTATTCCTAAGGGAGTTTAGTTAGATGATCTGGGTATGAGGGAATAATTCCTTAATAATCCTTCGATAAATATTTGTCAAAACATCTTCGCACTTCCTTTTTGGTATAACCCAAAGCCTTAATGGCTCCAATCTTTGAAGAGTCAACATAGATTCCACTACCATTAATCACATGGTCAAAGAATGTAATAGATCAAGCCTAACATCCCACATTAAATATTTAACGCACAATGTTTCACACCTCAGCTAGATCAAGGTAGTCTACAAATGATTACTAAGCTCCTTCTTATTCTTGGAAATAACCAGATGGTCCTTAATGATCACAAGCATGAACTTATCAAAATACAGCTTACACAAGCGATTCATCATATTCATGAATGTTACATGTGCATTGGTCAATCCAAAGGACATTACATGAAACTCATAATGTTCATTACGAGTTCTGGATGTAGTTATTGGAATAGATAATCTTCTTTGCGGATACGAATTTGATGATAACCATGCCGTGGATCAAATTTTTGGATATACGCTAGAACCTTGTAAATGATCGAACAAATCTTTCATCTTGGGTAATGGTTCACTTCATGGTAACCAATGAATATACAGAATGATAATACCATAGCTCTTCATGATGACGAGCTTGGTAGAATAAAAGCTTTCTCCGACAACTCTCTTAGTTGCACGGTAACTCTTTTGATTCAGATGGTGCTGACGTATAGTGCACATGCCACAGGTGCAGAACCGGGAATATAAGCAATACCAAATTCAACTTGCCTTAATGGCGGAAGTCTAGGTAATTCATCAGCAAGTACCTCAGAAAGTCTCAGATAATAGGAACATCTTTTAATAAATCCACCTTAGGTTCTTTCCAGATTAAAAGATCTAAGACTAGTTCACAACCATTCATGGTATAATTTAAAGCCTAAATGCAGGATACGGTCACCCATCGGGAATTATTTAGATCACCTTGGATAATCAACATCTTATCTTTTAGGGGAATTCTACCCGTGCTCCCATCAATTAAGACAATGACCTCGCGTCATAACAATGATTCCATTCTAATGACACCACCATCTTTCCAGTTTTGTTACCGTTGTTAAGACAAGAACTACTTAGGATCAATCCAATATGTCAAATCAGATAAAGACGAAAATATTAACGAATATGGATATATCCCATGTTTTCATGATTTGTGTATGCATCCGAAAGCACTTCGGATCATTACCCATGTCATTCAAATAGAATCTAATCAAGAGAAATGATAAGAACGTCGATACACCCAGTCAGGTATCAACACTTGATAATTAGAAAAGTTTCCAAAGAATCTTACCATGAAAGAATTGAACAAGAAAGGGATGTCAATTGTCAAATAAGACAATATCCTCAAATGAGTAAATTCGATTCGGAAAAATAGTACGGCACATATGTAGGTGTCCCTAACAATATGTCCCTATATATATATATATATATAAAATATATATATATATATATATATATATATATATATATATAAAATATATATATATATATATATATATATATATATATATATATATATATATATATATATATATATATATATATATATATATATATATATATATATATATATATATATATATATATATATATATATATATATATATATATATATATATATATATATATATATATATATATATATATATATATATATATATATATATATATATATATATATATATATATATATATATATATATATATATATATATATATATATATATATATATATATATATATATATATATATATATATATATATACTAGTTGCAAAACCCGTCCGATGGACGGGTATGACTTGTGATTTTCATTTAACGTTTTTCTATTTGGAAAATTATTGTTCTTTTAAACTTTTGTTTTTTTAATTATTTTCCAGGCATAATATGTTATGTTTTTTGTTTTTTTTGTGGGTTTATATTGTGGATGTCGTTAAATAGCTTATTTTTAAGATGAATGTATGTAATGTAATAACTGTCTCATGGACCGGTATGGCATTTCATTTTATTGGATATCATGTGATAGACATTAGGATTTTGTTTGGTTAAAGAAATATGTAAATGATTTTGTTTGAAGATTGTGTGTATTGTAACAACTGTCTGATACTTGTAATTAGTGTATACATTTTTTATAATTAATAATATTTTGTAAAACTCATTTAACGAATATCCGATGGGTGGGGCTAGGCTTATTAATATCTAAGAGAAAAGTTAAGCAATGCTTAATTAGTTGTAAATATTTTAACATATTTATCGAAAGAATTAAAAACGAAAAGAAATGAATGTCCATTTCATAAAAGAAAATAAAAATTAATAATAGCCCAACTTGCGACAATGTTTGACCTTTGCTTTTGTTGATGGATGCAACAAAGCAAACTAAAACAAAATTGTCTTTGATTTTGTTTAAACGACATCTTTTATTGTCAGACAGGCTACTGAATATGGTATTACGAATATAACACCAACACTACCACGTAATATTATCTTAGTTTTAAGGATATTTTCTCTTATCCTTAATACTTGAAGCACCTAGTTTTTTCATATGTTTACTTATTAATGATAAAGATCATGTAAATAATTGTTTAATTAAACTCTTATAGGCTTAAATGAAGTATAGGCGTATCACACGATCAAATTAAGAGCATAAAATATAAACAATAAAGTATTCAAAACTTAAGTATCGGTTGTTCTTTTGTTTTATCGGAAAGGTGCAAGTTATCTTTTCGTCAAGAAGGCCCTGGACAATTTATTTTTCGAACATGATCTACATTTGTAGTTTGTTGCCTAGCTGAACCAAGATATTGTACATTAATGTAAATATTTCATCTAAAAGCATTCAACTCTACTATTCACCGTAAATATTTAGTGTAAAAGCATTTAACAAACAACCCCAATAAAAAAACTTGATACACAATCATAGGCTCTTGGGAAGTCGTCTTGCCGAACAAAGGATATCCTCTTTTAATACAGAGGACAATCATAGGTACAGAGAGTCGTCATTTGTGAGCTATACACCTTGTTCTTGTACTTCTGACCGGTCGTTATCTCGTTCCAGAACTCATGTGAATAACTTGAGGATTACCAACCATGTTTAGGATTACACTTACCTTCCGTTCTTGTACTTGCGTGTTTCCTTCTCATTTCCTACAATAAGGACCATTATCATGAGTCTAATACACCATCATTATAATACCATATACAATATCAAAACATCAGGTCAACAAATCTAAACTTCTAGTTATTGGGTCTTACTGTAAGCTTATTGGAAAGATCGATAAGTCATTAAAATGAGCATACATATCGGCTTTGCCAATCCCCAATAATCAATAAAATATAAGCTAATCCCGAGAAACATCAGAAACAAACTTACTTACCCGATATCTCAATAGCTCACTGGTTCTAGTTACCTGATTACTAAGGGGCAAAATAATCAGGTTCAATTGTCAAAAGTTGCTTACTGGAAATTGGTTATCACACTAATGTGTTTTTAACTTATTTTTCTACTTGTGTTTTCAATATATCTTTCTAGGACACTCAACCTATCTGACTATACACTTAAGAACATGAAAGTATCATATAATAGGATGATCTTGGCAAACACACTTTTAGATTACTAACCTGATTCATACGGGATCATGATTCATACAGGATAAGTTCTTGGATAATAGGGTTACACATGTTGCAGATTGCTCCAGTAGTTGTTAGATAGAAACTTTTAGTAACATAAATATGAAGAAATTAGTTGGTCATTGCAACCCATCCACGTATAAATGGGTCAATTTCTGTTTTCTCGCGTTGTTATGAATGGGATTAAGATTCAACAAATAAGTACCTTCGGGTCAACCCTCTATTTTCGCCCGTTGGCAAACAGGCCCGGACACCTATTTTACCATTTATATAGTTCAGAAACTTACCTGTATCGTAACGTTGATGGTCATAAGTATCAGCTCACTTTAAACAATCATATCTACCACTATGAAAAGCATTTATAATCAGACCATATACTCTTTCCTCATCAGTATTCAACTGTGGAACGTAAGCAAATGTTTCTTGCATCAGAACTTCTTGGTTATAGTTCTTCGCCTCCCTTAGTAATAAAGTCTTGTGTTCTTGTCAGAGCATATCTGTTGTCAGGCCAGCACTCTCCTAATCATCCTCTTCGGAAAAAAAAATTGAATGACCACTTGCACTTGACGGCGATCCTTCAAGTTTTAAGCATCTAATGCATTACAAAACTTGAAAACTCATGTATCATCTTGCCTATAACATAAATAATTTTCATAACAGATCACGAATCAACACGATAAAGCTAACTATTTAATATGAGTGGGTATTGAGATTATAGTGACTGCCTTTGTTAGAATATCAATACAAAGACCAGTTTTAACTCATCGTTGAAGTCGTTTTTATATAAAAAACAGTTACCTAATTGCACATCACACTAATCACTCAAATAAACTACTTGGATTATCATAATTTCAATTCAGATAACATGTAAATTTTAGAAAGAAAAAAAAAAGGTAATATAGATGACACTAACACGTGCTTGAGCCTTCCTGATACGCTATTAAGAAGATCAAGAGTAAAATTCTTCAAGACTACTTTAAACATGGTCGGGCTAAAGGGCATAAGGTATAATATATTATTTATAAAATGTGTGTTATAATTAAATAAAAAACTAAACCTCCTATTTATAGGGATATGCGGGTGGTCAAACACAGAAAATAATAATTTTACAGTACTCTTTCAAAGTATATCTTTTGGTTCAATCATTGACCATTTTCACGACCAAGATTTTCTATTCAATCCAAATCTTATAAAGTATCAACAATTACTAAAGACAATTGCAAAATATCTAGATGGCATTTCAATTGCAAAACAAAAACTATCCAGACAAATCTGCAGTCATGTGTTTGCTGAGCATAGCTGCAAAAATATCCAAGCAATCATAATGTATTATCAGATGGCGTTTTCGAACGGTGGAGACACAATTTTTTGCTACGGATTTAACTTAATTTTCTGACCATAGCTAAAAAGTGTTGTGTTTGGTGAGCATCGGCTAAAAAAAATTACGATAATATCTATCTTATTATAATTCTTATGAAATAAGAATGCCATACAGCTACAAAATTGTACAATGGTTCACTTGAATGTAAAGAGAAGTCAATGAATCAGATACAAACCTAGAGGGAAATTCATTTATTGGTATGAAGAAGAGGTGCACCAAAGCAATTACGTCTCGTAAAGTTCTGTCGTAGCCACCATGTTTATCAGTTCAGCTTCGTCTGAAGGATCTTAGACCACCATGTTTGACAGGACTTTTACAACTACTTCATGTCCATCTGGTAAAGTACCATGGTAAACCGGTACAAAGTTTCCTTCACTGATTATTAAAGTTTTATATTGTTAAATTGCACTTAGCTTTGTCAAATTTGTACGAAATAGCTTTAGATCTTCCTTTGGATGGTTAGACTTAGTATCCTGTATTTGAAGAGGCATCACAATAGTAGAGAAATCATTGATCCCACCTCTCTGTTGTAAAAAGGTACAAATTGGATGAATCAGAACTTCCGGCTGGATCCCACCCGAGGTATGAGATGATCGGATCTGATCTGTAAAACTTAAAGCCCCACCAAATTGGTGATCCAGGGCATCACCCACTGGTAGCTCTTGGATTCCTCTAATCTTTAGATAAAACTCGGAAAATGATAATCCATTACCACTGGATGCACCAGCACACGGATAATATAAACTACATCACAAGACTCGATAAGATGGAAAAAATTATACTCTGCTGTATGTACCATGATTTTTGGAACCACATGTGTGTCTAATTTTAATGACAAAGCGATAGGAATTACTGTATAATGATTTTTATACATCAATCTTTCAAGTGAAAAGGCGAGTTTGTACCTGAGTTAAGAGGTTGCCTACGTTGGTGTGGAAGTGTTCGCCATCACACTTACACGACATGTACCAAACTCTGAACGCAACTCTGGCTTTACATATATAGGTGTATTCCTTAATTTCTTGACCCTGTAGTGGACCAATACATAATCAGAGTTCAATAACTGATCACTTCTATTGTTTATGCTAGAACAGTTTCTAATTATAGTTTAAGAAAGTAATTGACTTGTGCTTGTGTCCATGAAAGCTAAATTTCTGTTTGGGGATCATACTACAGTACAGACTACAGAGCTAAAAGCACTCAATAATTTGCACAGATGAAGTAATACTGAAATCAAGCTCGCAATTTAGTATGAATCCTCGAATAGGCTACTACAGAAGGAATTAGACCATTAATTGACACCAATACAATACACAAAGGTTAGCATTCAAATGTAATACAGAGAATAATTAATATTCTAATATGCATCTATGTTTCTGAAACTCAAGAAATGGATAATGCAAAGGGATGTATCAAGTGTTGACATTTAAGCATGTATGTTAAAGGCCATTAGTATGTGCAGGGGCCACAAAGATTGAAATCTAGGTACGCTGTGAAATTGGAAACAGATTCGCGTGTGTGTAGTAAAAGACCATTTTTTATGTTGATCATTGTTATGGTTTCATCAGTTACTGGGTTATTTAATTGGGTTTCGCCATAGTAGTTGTGGTGACTTTTAATTTGATAAGCAAATAAGGTATTTTTTAAATAAAAATTTAATACCAATCGGGTTGACTCCAAATTTGAAGTCAGTAGCAAGTCGTTTTTCAACATAAATACCACAGGTATAGTCCAAAAACTATTTAGCAGCTCCCACAAACTGAACAAGCTAAAATCTAAAGCAGCTCATGTGACAGGTCCATTCAGAGCTAAGGTTAAGTTTGATATGCTTTCATAAATTAACTTTTATCACATCAGCACACAAACAAAATAGTTATGCTAACAAAATAGGTATGCTAAAAACTGAAGCAACTCATGATTTTTACCCGTCTGTCATTCTTTGCATGATTAGTGGAGGAAGAACCAGCGGCAAAAGATAATAGTAGCAATGGTTACATCTGACCTGCATTTAGATATCAATACAGTCCATGTGATACATATTAAAATATTAAACACTACAATTCGAAACAATTATTTTGAAAAAAAAAACTTATTGTAAGAAATAGATGAGATGCGAACAAAGATATTTACTCTAAACATAAAATCAGTTAAGCTGAAGCATTGAGAAAAGAATCATGCAAATAGTCATACAAACTGATTATTTGCCTAACAGTCATATTTAATACAAACATTAAAAAAGAATTGACACTCTTGTCATGCATCTTGATTCTAAGAAAGTTCATGTTTTGGAAGCTTTTATGGATTTCAACAATACAGGTGCTGTTTTTATTCCGCAACTTGTGAAGGTTAGACGATACAATAGTCTAATTGAAAATAGAAGTTTCCCAATTGAAAATGATACATCTCCTGATGCAATATTCTCACGTCATTGATGTACCCAGTGAAATATATATTAAGTGTTATATCCATCGGAGTATATGGTCTTAGAATGTATGTGGTTCATAGGGAATTTTGTTTTATATAGTTTTGTGTGATTTTCAAAAGGGCTCACGATTAAGGGTGGTGTGTTTTCACGTGCAGTAAATCTCATGAGTGATCTTATTTAACAGGATCCTACTTGTTATCCCGGTTTAGAAGCAGCTTAGAGGCAAGTATGAAATTTTGTGTCACCTGAATGTGTGAATTAATTTTAATGTGGTAGACGGCTTTTGGTGAACACAACATTATGCCTATTTGGATCAAACTCCTCATTTGTAGGATCATATTTCTTCACTCTAAAATTTATTAACAACCTGAAATAACAGTAATAATAATTTATACATTAAGTTGAAGCTCCAATTGTTAATAAATGAGACCTATGTCACAAAATACTTGATTTGAAATAGAAGAGAAAATTCAATTACTCCTCGTTTACCTTACATATGACATTATTACTGAACCACCCAAACTTTCGCTCATAAGTCCAAGACAACTGCTACAATCTATTTCGGTTGTGGAGAATGATGTGGAAGTAGTTCAAGTGTCACCAGTGACATCATCGCCATCGTATTTGGATGTTTCAATGCCAACAAAAATTCAGCCTACTCCTAAAGATCGTCTAAAATATTATTGGGTATGGAGAAACTGTAAGCAGTTGTTGAACCTGCTCTACTGTCATCTTATGTTTGGGGCTGCTATGAACTTAGGTCTCAATTATAATTGGGAATGCCTAAGGAACTGTTTTGTTGTCACATAGATAATGTTGCAAACCAAATGGAATGTTTGGATGCACATTTTGAAATTTGCTACCTTATTGATACGTCACTTTCTTTGACCCTTGATGTCTTGTTATCTAACATAATTGAGGACAATTAAAGAGATTAAAATTTCTAAAACTTATCAGATTCAGTTTTATTGCAAATATTATTTAAAAGATACTATGACTCTAGAAACCTTATACCAAGAAAGTGATTATACCGAAACACCAAGAAAGTGATTATTATAAGAAGCTCATTATGAACCTTACCATTAGTTAAGGCAATTAGCTGATACAACATCAAATTGATGAATAAGTATTATTCAGGGATCAAAATCTATTTCTAAAAGAGAGAAAATGATAATGTTACAGTAACAACATTACACTACAGCAGTAACAAACGTTATAGCTGCAATAACGATACGAAAGCAGGTACTCAAGTACGACTGTTTACTCCTAAACACCCTTATTCACAGGTTTAACAGCAAAAAAAAACCCAAACATGCACTCACAGGTCTGCAGGACGACAATAGACAACAACTACAACAGCTTATTCTAACTGTCCTATATTAACAATCTCGGCAGCTTAACTTTAAGTTTATAAAAGCTCTAAATAAAAGTCCAAAGAGAAACAAAATTACTACTCTTACTTAACTATATATATACCAAAGCTCCAAATATATTGTTAACTCAACTGAATTACGATGATATGCATACTAAAAACATAAAGCTACACAAGAACTTACGCTACCGAAATGAACAGTACCTTCCAATGGTAGGGTACCCTTTCCTCCGAGTCCAGCCACTACACAAAGTCACTGAGAAAGCCCATGAGTGAATCAATACTCAATATAATTTTCCACTAATTATCTTCAAGCTCAAGCTGAAGCATTTAAGATTCATTTTCATATTTTATTGGTAATGCTCCCTCACAAAAAACCATTCATTAGTCATTGATTATTGTTAGCGCGCTAACACTTTCAATAACCATCCCCATTCTAATTCATTTTTGGATAACACGGACACATAATGTGTTTTTAGCATATCAAGAAAGGGAATGTTGTATAAAAAGCAAAAATCAAATTAACAAACATTTAAAAAACGGAATTTATCTTAGTTGCATACAGAGCAGCTTGGTTGCTTAAATGAAGATCTTGAGTTGGAATTACCTCCATCAGCACATCGTGTGTTTTCAAAATGTTTTTGTTCGTTTATAAGTAAACACGAACACCGTATACGCTGGTTGAGACCATGTCAGTCGCGAAAGCTATGGTGCAATTCAGGGAGGTCAAGCTTCATCATATGCTTGTCTTACCAAAGCACCAAGGTCCATGAGCCTACAGTAAGTATTCAATATCACAACTAAAAAAACATGAACCACATGTCTTTTTACTTTCTAAAAGCACAAAACATGATATATCATAATATAGTGGTAGATGTTAAAATTATAGTGTTTCCTTTTTACTCACCTGAAGTTATGTTCCGCACCCTATTTCCTACATGTAATTAGTATCGATCTTGGCAGATATGTTATACCACTACTCTTAACTGCACAAAGTTTTGAATGCGTATGAAATCCATTAAAAGCTTTTCACCTACCAGGGACGTGTCGTGATCCCATAGAACGCTTTAGATAGTTGAGAGGGTGTTCGCACTGTACAAATTTTAGCTTTTTATATATTTGCTTACACACAAACCTAAATTTTCTAAGCTGTATTTAGTGATTCAGTAACAGGTCACTACATAAAAAGTGGACAGCTTTGGATTCTACAAAAATAACTCCGGAACAAATTTAAAATAAAGTGGTGAGAATAATTGATATGGGTAGGGTACCCAATTTGGTTTCCGTTTTCTGCAATAGCACGTCCAAAAATATCCTTACTCACGTTATTAGACTTAGATAGGGGTTCTTACCAATTAGGCCGCATATCATACGGTTCCCCGATGAATTCCTGCCTCACCACTGGAACATCAGCTCCTACCGCAATCCACACCCATACCTCACCTCAGTCATCAAAAAGCTGTTCAAAATCACTCCCACGCAACCTGTCAACAGTAATTTGCAGGTATTTTATCATTGCTACATACATATTTTCGTTGGGAGTTCAGATTTTTATCTTGATTTAATCCTTTATCAGAAGTCTTATTTAGGATTCTGAAATAATTTTGTGCTTATCTGAATTTGACACTTCAAACATCTGACAAAGATTATACAGAGGTTTCGGCTACAGGTATAATATGCATTGCACCTTTAACATGTTCTGTTCCTGATCCTTTATCACTTAAAGTAATAAAAAACTACATAAAGTAACACAAAATACATTTAGCACATTCATCCGGATAGTTATACACCAAACATATCCAGATACTTCAAACATGCAATAAGAGGTGACATACCTTTAGGTGTAGGTAATACCGATTCATGGTCTCTCATTTAGTGAATTGACTACAAAGGGTGGTTCTTTAGCCCATCAATCAATCAAGTAAAAATGCATAAATGCAAGCTATACAAAACAATACTATGAAAAGTATAACGATCTTAAAAATATTTTTACCTCATGTTGAGAATCAATGGTGAACATCTATTTTGTTGTGCCATTTGAATGTCTGCAAAATCACTAAAAAACACCAGCTTTATAGCACATTGAGCGTAACCACATCTTTATAGCTCCAAAAGAATACATTAAGCTTTAATTAACAATAACAGAATTAACAAAAAGAAAAGTCGATTAACAATGCTGTCCGTTTTCAGTAGTGTGCGTTCGTATGTGTTTTTTTAATAATCTGCTATTTTTGATGAACGATAGATATGGATCGATTAGCTTGTGGGGGGTTCGGTTTTAATTTGGAAAATAATAGAAGACGGGGAAGTGTTTTGGAAGGATAGATATATCAGACTCGTATCTTGTGCTTGATCAAGTAACCTCTTTTTAGGTGCGAGTTCTGATGAAGAACAGGACTCCATTGCAGAATCTACAGACGCTTCTTAGTATATTTCTTCGACCATTGGATCCACAAACGAACTCGTGCATTTATAGAACACTTAAACACCTGATAAACCAAATGAACATTTCAAGTTAAACATGTCACAAGGGAAGTGAGTGTCAATTGTGTACATGGCAGTAAAAAAGTCAGACCATATGTTTTAACACAGGCTGGTTAGGCCATATTAAGCTTAAACAAACACCCCTCATTCCGCTAAAAAAACATCCCTTTTTATATAAAACACATTAAAGTTGATCTAGTTATTCAGACTTACTTCGAAGGATACCTGGTAATTAATCAATATAACATAAAACATAAATATGAATACAGATATTCTAGAAGACATCAGGTAGTTGTAAGCAATTTTCTAGGCCTATGGAAGAGTTAAAAAACAATATGTCAGAAAAACGTCTACATTGAGATGCCATGAGTTAGATCATATACCATAAAAAATTATTAACATTTGATCCGCAAATATTCGGATTTTCTTCCACAATCATGCATCATAGCAAAATAGCCATCTTCATGAAGTTCGTTGGTTCCTCACTTGGCATGAAAATAATGTAAAACTCAACATTACTATAAAATATAAATGAAAGAACGTCTTGAAAGGGTACTATCATGTATGAAATTCTCCTTACAAATAACACATGATGGTTCTTCTTTCAGATGCTTTCCTTTTTCAGTGTATTCATACTCCTTTCTAAATTTAAGAATATAAATTGTTAGCCAAAATAATAGAATAAAGTTAGATCAAGCCATGGAGTTAAAATTTTCCATTTATCTTAAGTCCTTACCTTAAAGGTATCCAGTAGAAAAACGAACCCGTGTACTGATAAACCTTCAACCTGCTTAAACTGGAACCTTCCTTAAAGAGTCTAATTACTTTAATATCTTAGAACAGGTGCTTGTGTGCGAGAGAGAGTAAGAGATCGAGAGAGCGAGAGAGATGACCTGATCGATTAAGTCTGGATCTGACATTACAAAAAAAACACAGTAAATATACGATTTTCAAGAGGAGGAATTCGAGAGATTATTAGGTTTTATCAGGGTTTCAAAAAAAGAAGTGCTGGTAGAAAAACACAATCGAGGATGGTAGAAAAACACGATTAGCGTTGGGTTGGGTTGTTTTTATGGGTGATAGGCATGATTATATGTCCATAGTTTTATTTTAAGCAAGTGATTAAGTTCGGAATTTGTAAGCCCAAAATTTAAGCCCGACTGCTGACTGGGATTAGTTCCTTAATAGATGACGTGGCAAATCCCTCCTCTTATATATATATATTAAGATATATATATATATATATATATATATATATATATATATATATATATATATATATATATATATATATATATATATATATATATATATATATATATATATATATATATATATATATATATATATATATATATATATATATATATATATATATATATATATATATATATATATATATATATATATATATATATATATATATATATATATATATATATATATATATAGAGTTGGGGTAAAATAAAACAATTCTTATAATAGAATAAATAAAATAGAAGGGATGGATGTGGGAGTGACATGTGTCACAACATTATCACACATCACTTTTCCATATCATCTCCTTAATAAAAAAATTTCAAAAATAATTTTTTTTTCGAAAATATTTTTTTTCAAAAATATTTTTTTTTTTGAAATTATTTTTTTTCAAAAAATATTTTTTTTTTCGAAAATATTTTTTTTCAAAAATATTTTTTTTCGAAAATTTTTTTTTTCAAATTTTTTTTTCGAAATTTAAAAAAACTAAATATTTTTTCATAATTTTTTTTTTCGAAATTTTTTTACCAAAATTTTTTTTTCGAAATAATTTTTTTTTTTGAAAATTTTTTCGAAATTAAAAAAAAAATTTCGAATTTTTTTTTCAAAATTTTTTTTAAACTATTATGGAAAAAAATATAGAGCATCACGGTTACATAATTTAGTGCATCAAGAATAAGACACTAATTTATTACCTTTATGCACCATATTTATACTTTTGATGCACTGAAATTTGGAGTGTGATGCGCTACAACAATTCAATAAAAATTCAGCACATCACAGTTATACGTTTTAGAGCATCATGTTTATAAGTTAATGCATCACGATTTTAAGTTATTGCATCATAATTCCTTCACAAAACTTATAACTATGGTGTAATTCTCATATATATGATGCAACACATTTAAAAACTACAATGTGTCAAATTATAACTATCATGCACAAAAAGTACATGTGATTACTAATAATATAACATTGATTTTCTATATGCATAACTATGATGCAGTAAGTAAAAATCATTATATTTTTAAGTTTTGTGCATCACGAATGATGGAGTAATTTATAACATTAATGCATCATAATTATAACAATTATACATTATAAGTAAATGCATTATAGTTATCCGTTAGAGAATACAAATATATCATTAGTATCACTTTTATTTTTGGTGCAATATAATAATTGTGTATCGCATTGTAATTATAAGTTTTGTGCATCACGAATGATGTAGTAATTTATAACTTTAATGCATCATAATTATGACATTGATACATTATAAGTAACTGCATTATATTTTTCCGTTGGAGAATAAAAATTCTATCACTAGTCATCACTTGTATTATTAGTGTATTAATGTAATAGTTTACCGTATTGTAGTTATAATTTTTGTGCATCATAGATAAAACATTGGTGAATGCACTATAATGTAGTAATTAAAAATGTAATGCATTAATTTATAATCATGATGCACTAAACATGTAACTGTAATGCAGTGAAAAAATTGTGAAAACAACATTTCCGAAATTTTTGTTTTTCCAAAAAAATTATTCGAAAAATGTATTTTGAAAAAAAAAATTACGAATTATTTTTTTTCTAAATTTAACTTTGATGCAGTAAAACATGTAACTGTGATTCAGTAAAAAAATTTGAAAAAAATATCCAAAAAAAAATTTCTGAAAAAAAAATTTAAAGAAAAAAATCGAAAAAAAATTTTCGAAATTTTTTTTTTCAAATTTTTTTTTTTTTTAAATTTCGAAAAAAAATTTAACGAAATTTTTTTTTTGAAATTTATTTTCAAAAAAATTCAGTTTCTTTTGAAGTAAATGACATGATATGGCAATATGATGTGGAATAATGATTTGAAAAGATGACACATGTCACCTCCACAATTCACCTTATTTATTGTACTAGGATTGAAGCCCGCGCTTCGCTGCGGGTGTCTAAATGGGAAGCCTGGAAACAATATCGAAAAAGATAAATAAAAAAAGCTGGCAGCAAAAGCGTTAAAACCACTTCGACACAGATTCCTTGCGGAAAACAGCAACCTAACGCCATTTTTGGCAAAATAACAACACAATATGTAATAGCCAATAAATGAGTCCGACGTTTTATGTTAACGACTTCAGTTCAGGCAGAAGAAATCGTACGTTTGCAAATGCATTTTTTTTATTGCAGGCTTGTATAACTTGTACAACACCAATGACACCAAATCAGCTTATCGAGACAAACATTCAGAATCATTCATAAGGTATACATAAGTCTATAAACTTCTATGAGACGAACCTCGCCTTTACACGATCCATATTGAACGACACCAAAACCACTTGATGAATCTTCTTAGGCATACTAAAGTCATAGGTTGCGTTAGCAAGAATCAACCGACTTGTCCACATGTTTTTTTCCACTGCATGTACCTGGACGTCTTAATAAGAACCTGCGATACATAACGAAAGATCACTATCCAGAAATTCTCCCTAATTTCTTTTCGTAATGTGCTAGAAAATAAGAGTACACTTGATTATTTGGGTTCAAGATGATAAATAAATAAAACCCATAGTTGTTTCGGAAAAAGGTAAATGAACAACTTTTGTAATGTGTAGATAGTCAAATACCCTGTAAGATAACAGCTAAAAAAAGGGAAGAAGTTCAGATGAACTGTCAGAAAATATCAATGAGAAAATAGGCGATACATTTGACATACCAGTCAAAGTATCATGATGGTAATGTAGTACAAAAACTGTGTCCTAGCATATATAAATAATTAGCCAAAAACTATGTCTTAGCATGCCTTCAAGTGGATTTAGACTGCACGTATGTGTATCCTATAAAGTGCATAAAACTGAAACAAACATATGCTCATGTTAATCTGTCTACCAAAATCATCAAACAATTTTTATATAACAAAACATTGCTGCAATTTTGATGACCATGTCATAAGGTGTCAATATAACACATTGCATTTATACAATGAGAATGTCACAACTATTTTTCTTTTGTATCCTATAACGTATGTGTGACATTTTTCAAGCGTACCAGAATAAGCAACTTTAAGTTCTTTACTCGCTTGTAAATAAGTAAGTAAACAATTTTAATAAGCAACCTGTTTTAAAAAAATGAAAGGTTGTAGCTCTTCGATATCCTGAAATATAACAACCAAAAAAGAACTGGAATACCTGAGTAGGATGTTTTCGTGGTCCATCCCCAACACTCGTTGTTCTTTCGCGCAACACTACTCTCAAAATGTCTCATTACAACTATGTTTGGATAGTTGTTAAAAAAACTATGTTTGGATACCCTTCAATGGTCGTAATAGCGTCTACAAAATAGTGTCAGATCAAAGATTTCAGATACCAAGTTTAAGCCATCTAACAGTGCAAAATCCAAGATAGCTGACTGTTTTTAACCCGCTGCTGAAGCAGGTACTGATCTAAAACGAAAAATTGGTTAATAAATGGGACTAAAGTGCACTATTTGAAATAGCGCACTATTTTATTTATTCCTAAAAACTCGTTGAGCTACTACTGTTGCCAAACCAATGTGAAATCCACCCCTAGAATCGTGTCACCAATAATAGCAGCAGTAGTTAAATCATTATTAATAATAATAATAACAAAAGGCAAGCATCGTCAAAACCATAATAATATCTGTCATCTTTCTCATTATCTAAATCCGCAACGTCCACGTGTCACATATATTTTTATCATAACAATCTTTAACAAATACGATACAAAGTTTTAATCTTTAACATTCAAATATTTTGAAAAGAAGATACCTTAAATCTTGGATACCGATATTCATCTTTACTTGTGTTGATGAAAGCCACAACGTCTATCCCCCTTCTGAAGCTCATAAACGTGAAACACATCGCACACATCCGCCAACATCTCGACATCGTGCACGTACTTCAAATTAAGATACACTTATAGGAAATTCTTATATAAAGCCACAAAAAGGTACTAATTTAGAGCCAATAATCAACCGGAAAATTTTAATAGATTAATATTAAGGTTAGTGCCTATCTCAGGATATAAAAAATTTGTGCTTGCAATTAAATCTTGAAACTTCAAAATAATCCCTTTGTCACCAACTGATCTTGGAAGATAGGATTTAAAGCCACAAAACTAAACACTCATTAAAATCAGTACGTGTTAATTTAGGTGTGTTTGGGGCTGTTTTTACTTGGTTTTTTTTGGAGATAGAGCGTCTTCTAGGAATACTAAAAGCATGTACATATTTTACCATTTTGGCCTGCAACACGGAGTTCATTTAGATAGTCACTCAACTTAGGTAGCTCGCTAGTGTTGAGTATGTATTCATACAACTTCAAATCTCTTACAACAGTTACCTGTTAAATTATAGGCAAATATATCACCAATAAGAAGTGTGATTGATTTTGGATGTAAAAAACTCCGACCACTGTAGAAAGAAATGGAAGACTAACCTGCAACAGTTTCATGCGTTGATTCTGGGCTGAATTTGGCTCTCTGTTCAGGTTAGAAAATAAGAGAATATTCGCCTACATATCTGATTTAGATAAACTGTTGATGATATGGATATTCAGAACTCCTATCTTGATCTTCAGACATCAAGTGTTTCTGTACATAGCAGAAATTTAATCCCGTGAGCTTATTAGGATATGATGGGATGGTAAATGAAATTGAAGGCCCTACCAGCCAAAAAAAGAAAGATAAACACTGACATGATATAGTCTCGTTTGAAAGCGTTTTATGCGGGGCGTATGCTCCCTTCCTGATGTTCGATAACCAAAATCGCCAACTCCATATAAAAATGGTTTCAAGCCTCGATAATACAATAGGTGACGACTCTGGCTGCAGACCTATCACAAAAGGCACATTACATAATAACTCAAAGGTAACTTTTTTTTACTTTGAAACTTAAAGGCAACTTTTGTTACTTTCAAACTTAAAAACTTGAAGGCAACTTTTGTTGCTTTCAAACCTAAAGGATTCGATTAGAATCAGGTTTATTACTGATATAAAAGTCTTCATATAGCACTAAAAACATTTGGATTTGACTATAATGCTAGCTTGTTAACCATCAACCATTTTTCCTACATACTTTTTAAAGTATCATGTGTATATTTGGTATGGTATCATGAGTTGCATCCCAAATGCCGCATATATATCAAATAAATCATATAACAATGAAAAAGTAGTTTCCAAACGCACATCTAAAGGCGTACCTTTGGCTCAATCGTTCGCCTGGTATGACCTAGATTTGGGATGGTAGACATGTACAGTAACTGTTTCCATACACTTCTGAATTTATTTTTCAAATCCGATCTACTACCTCAACGATCGTGACAATCAACAACCTGCGAGGTCACACAATAAATCAATAAAACCGAATGTAAGCGAAAATCACAAACTTTAAACCACCAATTAACCTATTTAAAAGAAACCCAAAAACCCTAACCCTAAATAATTATAAATCATTTCATTAAAAAGTTAATTTACCTACCACAGTTATTGAGAAAAAAAAAATCAATCTCCCCATCATCCTGCAAAAATAATATCAACAAAAAGAGAAAAAAAAGAGGTTAAAGGAATCCACATCTAAATATTCAAAATCAGAGAGATCATATCAGATCGAATTGGATGCTTTTTAATCTTTTATACCATCGGATTAGATGTGGGGGTTTTCGTGTACTGTGTGTGTGGTTGAGATAGTATGAAGTATGTGTATGTGTGGGGGGTTGAGATAGGATGAAGTATGAAAAAAGTGGAAGACGAACCCATACCTGAGACGAAAATCAACGGTGAGATCTGTGTTTTGGTGAAGGGGAAAGTATGGGCTAGTTTATTTTGAACGGCTCACATTTCGCTACCCTCACAAAGTTATATTATTTTTTATTGAATTTTCAGTTCTCATGAATGAATAAAAGGGGTAATTATAAGATTTCTTGTAGAATAACCTCACTCTATATATATATATATATATATATATATATATATATATATATATGTATATATATAGATTTGCGTTCATGTAAGAACCAATCTTAAGATAAAAACAATAAGAACCAGTACTAAAAAGACATGTGGAAAATAGCAATTAAATAAATCAAAAGCCTCATTTAATCACAAAGGGTATTATCGAGATTTACATCAATCTCATTTTTCTCTTAATCTTTAATAGGCATTCATTACACATTAACACAAGATTGAAAATTTTCTCTCGTCCAAGCAAAAAAGAATACGACCTCCATGGTTGCATGTGCAAGGTGACAACCAACAAATATTATTAAATTTCTCCTAAGCCACTTTTCTTCCATTCTTCTCATGGATTGGCGGTTTCTGTTTCTTTTCTTCGATCAGTTAACTAATCAAATGAATTTTATTCTTTAAATTTGGCATTTACAAGATGTGTTGTTGAAAACCCAAGTAACATGTATTCGCTAGACATTACGGCAACCATGCATCATGTCGATAACGTTGAGGCGAACTTATCAAAATGGGTGACTCGACGAAGCTTCGATTAAATCATGGCTTCATAGTTTCTTTATCATTTATTTTTAGTTTCTCTATTAAAGATAGATTTATACTTTGTTCTATAAGATCATGCATTATGTAGCTCATTTTAGTTATGATAACTTTGTTGTTTACGTTTTAATAATCTAGATTTTAAGGGTTATTTAGAAGTATTGTTTTCTAATGTTCATCCCCATTTGAGTTAGTATTAAAGTTAACTTTTTAAGCTGTATGTATAGCAATGCTACATTAAATTCTTTAACGTCATGATAAATCATCAAATGATTTTTTGTTAGTATTATATTATGTCAATGTTAGAAATTAAAAATGTTATTATTAATGTATCATGAAATTAAGTGACGTAAACTTAGATAGTCTTGTAAATCTGCTTAAAGAATTATTGTGTCACTATATGTATTAAAAATTAGACGTGTCACAAGAAATGTATCAAACAAACTTAATGTATTAGTATGAAACTAAGTCTGTAAAAATAACTTAAATTGCGAAAAAAAATGATGTCACAAAAATATAAGTGTGGTTAGAATCATGTGTATCATTAAAAATATATAGAAATAGTAATGTGTCGCTAAAATTGTATCACAGAATGTATCATGAAATTAGGTGTCGTATACATTGTTAATCAAAATTCTTAAAGAATTAGCGTGATATAAAAAATATATTAAAAAATTAGACGTGTCACTGGAAATGGATTAAAAAACTTAATGTGTCATTAAAAATGTGTTAAGGAATAAAGTGTATTAAAAATATAAATCGTCACAAAAAATGTATCACCAAACTTTGCAATATCACTAACAATATGTGTCACGTGTCACCAAAAATCAGTATATAAGTGAAAAAGACATTTTGATCATCAATTGGTGTAGAAATACTCTAAGAGGAATACGTGATTATTAAATTAACAATCAAACAAAAAATGTGTTTCAAATTTAGAAACGGTCGAGCATGGATTGTATATTTTGTATAAAATGCCATTGTGTTTCATTTAATTACTAAATTGACATTGATAATTAATTATTGTTTTGATATTAAATGTCATCTATAAAGATCGATCTAATGATCCAGAATGGTTCTTATTGTTTTTATTTTAACAATGGTCATCACAATAACGGCCCTCTATATATATATATATATATATATATATATATATATATATATATATATATATATATATATATATATATATAACTTGGATTATATATATATATATATATATATATATATATATATATATATATATATATATATATATATATATATATATATATATATATATATATATATATATATATATATATATTGTAGTTGATTACATGATTGTTTGATGATTATTTTAATACTTATACGAGGTATTTATAGGACGTAGATTGTCACAAGAAACCCTAACTCCCCTAGCAAATCAATCGAAGTTATTCCCGTAGGAATTCTAGCTATTCCAGATCTAAACCAAGTTGTGGATATTTATGATCCCAACAAAATGGTTGATATTCGTAGAAATGTTGATATTAGTTGATTGAAATATTGAAGAAGAATTGGCGAGATTAAATCTGATATCGAGGTCATGACGATCTTTCCTTATAGAGTGGAGTTTGATAAAACCTTACCACCTGGAAAGGTGTCATCTGATTCGCTGTAACCTAATTCTTAAATATGAAATTGAAAGAGTGAATGTTGCCCTTGAGGCTGTCATTGGAACCATTACCCAAAAGCCTCATGCCACTAGTATCTTTCCGAGAAGTCTAATTGAATGTGAGAGTCATTTCATACTAGTGACTCATTTGATAACTATTGATGAAAGAGCTATAGGATTGGAAATTAAGTGTTGTTGATATCGAACTTTTATCGCCCTATTAAGGTCTAAGAATAAGGTTGAAAGTATTAGAAAATGAGGTAGGATATCGCATTGAGTATAAGTTGATTGAAACTTGAATAGAGTAAAATTTAACTCGCATGAAATATGAGATTGTTAAAAGGAAGTCGTTAAGTCCTGTGATTGAATTATAAGGTTTTAAATGATTGTTGGTTTGTGTTAAGGGTTGTTCCTAGGCCATTATCCACTAACGAGGATGCCCAGTGTCCAAGAAATAAATTGAAGAAATCTTCTTCTGAATTGGGACCGATGGATCTTCCGGGACAGGTGGAACCCCCATGACTCTTGTAGATTAGTATTCATTGTGGTATTTTTAAAAAATCCCTAACTTAACTGAGACATCAGTTGGTAGGATGAGTACTTGGAATTGTATGACATAGTGACACGTAATGTGTTACGGTACAATTTTTGACTTGTTTGTGATTAATGAAAAGACTACCTTTGATTGCTAAATTTTACATGTATTGATGTTATCTATCTTTTCTTGCTTGTTCCTAATGCTCGCACTAGTAATGCAACCATTGAACAAGTACTCGTCTCGGTTTGAGTTGCGTTGTAAATTCTTCTCTTTATATTCCTGAGTGCCATCGAGGTCATGAACCTCATGATTATTTGGCTAAGGCTCATTTCCTATCATATTGTAGTTAGTTCTTGGTGAACAACTCTTCATCACTCTTTTGTAGATCACTCATTGTTTTTATAAGTTAAGACAGTATCCCTTGAGAAAAACTGGGTTTTCATCACCATATGGATTATTTAAAGTAAGACTTATAAATAATGGTTATTGAAGTAAAGTTGTTTGTGAAACGCTTTGGAAAACTTAATTGTTTTCATAACAAAGAACATCCCTGTAAATTCATTTTGATTATTATTCAAGAATTAAGCATGAAAATATTTTTATTTTAAACACTGATAGGTATGTAAACACCCATCCTTTTTACCACTTAACTACAATAATAACCAAGCCAAAACGTGTATTTTATGTCGTAAATGTCGAAATTATGCGTGGTTTGTGTTTTTGTTGTGATTTAGGACGAAAATGTGAAAAGGGGAGAAAACACGGGCATTCACGGGCTTTTATCGAAGAAAAAGATAAAAGACGAAGTCAAGAAATCAAGAGTGCAAAAAGAACGGAAGTCGAAGACCAATTCTGAAGATTTATCGAAGAAAAAGTCAAAAGACGGAAGTTTACTAAAAGCCGAAGAACTCAAGTCTAATTTATTGAAGAAATTACAAGACGAGAGTAGAAATCCTGAGACAAAGTCGTTATCAAAGAATTAAGAAGATTGAGGACTTAATGACAATTAAAGAAAGAAGAAAGAGGGGAGGAAGCTTCCTCTAAGCACCTCCCTAATCCTCCTATAAATAGTCTTCATTTTCCTTTCATTTGTTTTGTTGGCTAGAGTGACACTAGTTCTTCTATTTTCATTTCCTTGCACATTTAAATACATGTCATTTACTTAATTATCAAATTTAAATACTTGTCTTGCACCTTAAATACCTTTAATTTCAAGTAAGTTTCCTTTTAATTATTGTCAATCTTTACTTTTATTGTTCATCTCCTATCTACCTTTCTTTAATCTTTAATCTTTATGCTTATTGTTCATGTTTATGTTCTTTAAATTTATTTGATTTAATCAAGTGGGTTTTGATTATTTTGATTATTATTGTTAGTTTGATTTATTTGGATTGTTTGTTTATGATTAGTAGATGTTATTTGGTTAGTTTGATTTAATCTTTTGGTTGATTTGGGTTAGATTGGTTTAGATTCGTGTTTCTTTTTGTTCCTTGTTCTTCGTTGTCTGTTACTGTTTCCCAGGTTTATTCCGAATCAAGGGTTCAAACAGGTTGTTCCGAATCAAGGTGGTGTTGTGAGTATTCCAAATAAAGCAATATTTCGAACCAGTGGATTATTCCGGATCAAGAATTATTCCGGATCAAAGTGCTCATTCGGAACATTCCGAACCAAGAAGATATTCCGGATCAGTGGAAGTTCCGAATCAAGCTACATTCCAAGTGAAGAATTTGTTCCGGATCAAGTCGTTTATTCGGAATAATATTCCGGATCAAGTGTTCATTCGGAACATTCCGAACGAAGGGTGTTCATTCGGAACATTCTGGATCAAAGGTTCATTCGGAACATTTATTATTCCGAATCAAGGTGTTCATTCGGAATATTTAATATTCCGAATCAAGGCAATCTCCCGAATAAAGAGTTTATTCCGGATAAGTGACATATTCCGGATAAAGGATTTATTCCGGATGAAGGTTTTGTTCTAATATTCCGGATGAGCTAATTGTTCTGAATGAGTGTTTTATGTTGAAATATTCCGAGTGAAGAAGAAATTATTCCGGACGAAGGTGACATTCCGAACGAGTGATTTATTCCGAACGAAGGATTATTCCGAATGAGCTGTTTTCAGGTTATTTTAAGTTTCTGTTTTTAAGTTTTAATTTTTAATTTTTAAGCTTTACTTTTCCCGCCTTTTTACTTAGTTGCACTTTAAGTTTACTTGCCTTAGATTTATTTTAAGCCTTGCCTTATTTTAAGATTTAGTTGCGTTTTAAGTTTGCCTTTAGGATAGCTTTAAGTTTGCGCTATTTACTCTTAGTGCCTTTTAATTTCTCGTCTCGCTTTTACATTCTTGTCATTTATTTTAAATTAGAGTTAGATTTACTTTAAAGTCTCGCACTTTTAATATACTACAACGACACAACATTTGTTTCCACCAAAGACATTTGAGTCACACATTAAACCAGTTATCAATTCGATTAGACAGGAACAACGAACTTTAATTTTTATACTAGGTGTAAAAAGCCTCGTATCAAATGGCGCCGCTGCCGGCTCTTTTCGTAAAGATTAACGGTTGTCTGTGAGAGACGCGTTGCTTTTTGGGATCCGTTCACTCGTGAACGTTATTTTTTGTGTCCAAAATTTTCCAAAAAATCCCAAAAACATTTGAAAAATCATAAAAAGCATTTCTTTTTCAAAAGTTTTGCACCAAAAATATTCTTCTTGCTTATCTATTATTCTTCATGGTTTTTTATGTCCATTGCGGGAGGTGTAGGGGACCACTATTTGAGGGCGAATTATGTGAATTTTGTTATTGCGAGCAATGCGGAAAAGATCTTCCAACCGTTTACGATTCACAATTTTCCTATTTTGGATTTTGTCCATCGTGCAATTCGACT
This sequence comes from Glebionis coronaria, assembly GCA_025667525.1. Taxonomy (NCBI): domain Eukaryota; kingdom Viridiplantae; phylum Streptophyta; class Magnoliopsida; order Asterales; family Asteraceae; genus Glebionis; species Glebionis coronaria. The sequence goes on along the minus strand of JANFOE010000201.1, from coordinate 253,510 downwards.
AATTCATCCTTTTCTTCTAATCCACCTATCCCTCCCCTTGCATATATTATGGCAGCGATTCTCATTGGTGTATTGTATGTCCTATTCGATACCCGTCTCTTGACGAGCAAGAACCGGGTTACAATTACGACAATGGTCCTAGATCTACCAAATGCACCGGGTTTTCTCAATACCCGTGCTGCAATCATTGTGGGGGGCCTCACGATACTTCTTATTGTCAGCCAATGAATTATCATGAGCCACTTCAGTACTATAATTTTGGTTTTCAAAATTTTGAGCCCCCACATCACACCGTCAATCATCAACCTTCCTTCGAACATTTGAGCTCCCACGAACAATGGGCCACTCTTGTTAAGCAAGGTCAACAACTTCAAGAAGCTTGCAACAAGATCATCGAAAAATGTCAAGCGAATCAGCAACAAGAGCAAGTATCTAACCTTAGTGCTTATACTCCTTCTCTTGTGCCTCCATATTATTATGATGATGATGACGATGAGAGTCCTATTTCTTGGAACGATAAGAATTCTATTCCTTCTCCTGACTTGCCGGCTCTGGAGCCTACGGATTCACCCATCCTAGGGGATGAGGATCTTAGCACAATTCCTGCAAAGGAATCCGACGAATTCATAAAGTTTAGTGATGATAACCTTGTCCCAATTCCAAGTGAATCTGAGTTGACATCCGATAGTGATGATGAGTATGATGCGCTTTCTTCTGATGATGTTCCTTCCACCAACACTTTGGGAGAGGCTTTTTTGGCTTTCTCTAATCCTCTTTTTGATCAAGATGATGATTTTACTTCTAGTGATGACGAGTCACTATCCGATGAAGACGTTTCGAAGGAAACTTTCAAGATTTATTCGAACCCTTTATTTGATTTTGATGACGCTTACATATCTAGTGAGGTGAATCCTCTCTTTGACAAAGGGATTGAGGACATTGATAGCTCTGATTCTCTTGCTATTGATGAGCATACTTTGTTAGCCATGCCCCCTTCTATCGCAAAGGTGGAGAGATTTGACTCTACTGGAAAGGTGACGCGGGTGGAAGGTAATTGTTCTCTTACTTCTCATACTATATTGCCACCTCATCCTACTGCGTGCACGCCCAAGCGGGTGATGTATCAATTTCCCTCTCCGGGAAATGAGGATGAGTGCTTTGACCCGGGAGGTGACAATGACCATTCTATGATTGATACCTTTACGGCTTTGCCGAATAGTGACCATCCATTGTCTTTGGGGGATGAAAATTTGTCTCCTTTACCCACCCCACCTCCCGTGGATCAAGATTTCACATACTTCTCGTATGTTGAAAGGACCTTTCTACCATTCAAGACTTATCCTCCTGCCTCTCCTTTATTATATTCCTCCGGGAACGAGGACAAGGTCTTTGATCCCGGTATTACATTCGAGGCTTCCCCATGGACCATTTAATTCGGGGACGAGTCAGGCTCGTGACTCGGTTAACAAAAACAAGCGCTCTTTGGGAGGCCACCCGATTATCTATCTATCTTTACCTGTTTTCACCATAAGTGTAGGGGGAGCCCCGTGGTGTTTCTTGTTTTCTTTTTTATCATGTGTAGGGATTAGAGCTTCAAAGACACACTCTTGATGATTTTTGACGACCCGTGATTTCGTGTTTCCGTCTTCCCGGTTCTATCCTAAACTCTTTTCGATTCACTATTTTATATTTCTCAATATTAAAATAGGAATCTCTTTAGTTGTCCTTTCCTTAGCGAGATTTAAACAAAGTGCATAATGTCCTAAGTGTAGGGGAGTTTACTCCCACATGCTTAAACATTGAGGACAATGTTTATATCAAGTGTAGGGGGGACTTCTATCGAAGTTAAGTGGTCTTTTCCTTGTATTTGTCCTCATTTTAACCGGAAAATCAATTTTTCGACATTTTTCAATAGTTTTGATCTATTTTGGCCTATTAGTTTTTCCCTTTGTATAGTTATTTTCTTTCTTTGTTAGAATAAATTTTAATAAAGTGGTTTTAATTTCAAACGTTGTGAATCTTTTGACTCAACCCGAGTTTACTTATCTAAGTTTACTATAGCTAGTATCCTTAACGTGTTTAAGTCAAGTTTTGCTAGGCTTTTATATAGGGAGCTATAAAACGCGAAAGTCTTAACTCTCTCGGGTTAAGAACAAGAACTTTTCGCAAGTTCCTATAATTGATCCTAGAGAGTTGTTTATCAAGGGAACTTTAAAATGCGATTTCTAAAACTTGAAAAAGTCTAAGAATTTGCAAGATCCTATAGATGACTCGAAAACCCAAAACTTTGATTTAATAGGCTAAGCATTCACGAGTCTCATTACTTGAGATTTTAAACTGTGGAGAACGAGAGATGATAGAGTCAATTATAAGTTTGGTATTCTTTCGTGAATTTATGTGAGTTAATTAAAAGCCAATTCTCCCATCGCTTGCTAATAAATTTATCTGCAATAAATAAGGTTGTACGATTTGAAAAGTTACTTAGCTTCTAGCCCAAGATCGTTTAAAAGTTGCTCGGTATGGATTAGAGTTCATAGCCAAGGCATAACTTATTGAATCGGGATGCGAAGATTGGCGAGTCCGAAAAGGCCCTAACAAGGCATGAGGGCTACATTTTGTTGCTAAAGATCCAAAGTGATGTGAAGAATCATTTATCAAAAATCAATATGAAGGATCGAGACACACGACGAAAAGCAAATACTCCCGTAAAGATCATGGATAAGTCTATCCAAAAAGGCCCTAAAAAGGTATGAGGATAAATAGATCCAAGTCCTAAAGGAGGCGGATCGTTGTATACTAAAATCCAAAATAAAGATTGGAGAAAAATGAAGAAGTCGTGGTCCAAGTATGAAGAATCTCTCAAAACTTCAAGTGAAGAAATTCCTATTATGAAGAGAAGGCCATTATTTCATGAACGTCTCTCAAGATTTTAAGTATGAAGTCGCTGCCAAATATCGGTCCAAGAAAGGTTTCAAATCGCGAAGCAAGTTATGCCAAGATATGAACTTTATGAGGTCCCGAGAAGCAATTTTAAAAGATTTTGTCCTTTAGCTAACTATTGATTAAATCGTCCCACTTTATTTTCAGCCTAAATAACTATCGAAATAAGTCAACAATGCATCCTCGTGATCATTCAAGACAACAATAAAATATAAGAGATACACCTAGGAATAAGGGAGTCTAAGTAAATAATTGGCCCACATGAGTTCGTGTTAGTTTGCTAACTTATAATAACAATGATCTCGTTTTTAAGCTTGGTTTAGAGAAAGTGAAAACTTGAGGATGATGATCATTCATGACATTTCCAAAACCCTAAGGTATGTTTTTGATTTCTTTACTTGTTTTATAATTTTCTATCTCTTTAATAAAGGCCAATATGGATTGATTATAATGGAAAATGTAATCGTGCTTTGTAACTAATGCATTGCAAGAGGACATTGCAATGGTCAAGTGTAGGGGATTTGATAGGTGTGTAAACACCCATCCTTTTTACCACTTAACTACAATAATAACCAAGCCAAAACGTGTATTTTATGTCGTAAATGTCGGAATTATGCGTGGTTTGTGTTTTTGTTGTGATTTAGGACGAAAATATGAAAAGGGGAGAAAACACGGGCATTCACGGGCTTTTGTCGAAGAAAAAGACAAAAGACGAAGTCAAGAAATCAAGAGTGCAAAAAGAACGGAAGTCCAAGACCAATTCTGAAGATTTATCGAAGAAAAAGTCAAAAGACGGAAGTTTACTAAAAGCGAAGAACTCAAGTCTAATTTATTGAAGAAATTACAAGACGAGAGTAGAAATCCCGAGACAAAGTCGTTAAAGTCATAGAATTAATAAGATTGAGGACTTAATGACAATTAAAGAAAGAAGAAAGAGGGGAGGAAGCTTCCTCTAAGCACCTCCCTAATCCTCCTATAAATAGTCTTCATTTTCCTTTCATTTGTTTTGTTGGCTAGAGTGACACTAGTTCTTCCATTTTCATTTCCTTGCACATTTAAATACATGTCATTTACTTAATTGTCAAATTTAAATACTTGTCTTGCACCTTAAATACCTTTAATTTCAAGTAAGTTTCCTTTTAATTATTGTCAATCTTTACTTTTATTGTTCATCTCCTATCTACCTTTCTTTAATCTTTAATCTTTATGCTTATTGTTCATGTTTATGTTCTTTAAATTTATTTGATTTAATCAAGTGGATTTTGATTATTTTGATTATTATTGTTAGTTTGATTGATTTGGATTGTTTGTTTATGATTAGTAGATGTTATTTGGTTAGTTTGATTTAATCTTTTGGTTGATTTGGGTTAGATTGGTTTAGATTCGTGTTTCTTTTTGTTCCTTGTTCTTCGCCGTCTGTTACTGTTTCCCAGGTTTATTCCGAATCTAGGGTTCAAACAGGTTGTTTTGAATCAAGGTGGTGTTGTGAGTATTCCAAATAAAGCAATATTTCGAACCAGTAGATTATTTTGGATCAAGATTTATTCAGGATCAAAGTGCTCATTTGGAACATTCCGAACCAAGAAGATATTCCGGATCAGTGGAAGTTCCGAATCAAGCTACATTCCAAGTGAAGAATTTATTCCGGATCAAGTCGTTTATTCGGAATAATATTCCGGATCAAGTGTTCTTTAGGAACATTCCGAACGAAGGGTGTTCATTCGAAACATTCTGGATCAAAGGTTCATTCGGAACATTTATTATTCCGAATCAAGGTGTTCATTCAGAACATTTAATATTCCGAATCAAGGAAATCTTCCGAATAAAGAGTTTATTCCGGATAAGTGACATATTCCGGATAAAGGATTTATTCCGGATGAAGGTTTTGTTCTAATATTCCGGATGAGCTAATTGTTCCGAATGAGTGTTTTATGTTGAAATATTCCGAGTGAAGAAGAAATTATTCCGGACGAAGGTGACATTCTGAACGAGTGATTTATTCCGAACGAAGGATTATTCCGAATGAGCTGTTTTCAGGTTATTTTAAGTTTCTGTTTTTAAGTTTTAATTTTTAATTTTTAAGCTTTACTTTTCCCGTCTCTTTACTTAGTTGCACTTTAAGTTTACTTTCCTTAGATTTATTTTAAGCCTTGCCTTATTTTAAGTTTTAGTTGCGTTTTAAGTTTGCCTTTAGGATAGCTTTAAGTTTGCGTTATTTACTCTTAGTGCCTTTTAATTTCTCGTCTCGCTTTTAAATTCTTGTCATTTATTTTAAATTAGAGTTAGATTTACTTTAAAGTCTCGCACTTTTAATTTACTACAACGACACAACATTTGTTTCCACCAAAGACAGCTGAGTCACACATTAAACCAGTTATCAATTCGATTAGACAGGAACAACGAACTTTAATTTTTATACTAGGTGTAAAAAGCCTCGTATCAAACATGATGACAAAGTTTTGACGAACTGAGTATTGCATCGTTAATCCTAAAATTGTATATAGTTGCGCGCCTACATACAATTTGGAAGGGACCATGCAAGGCTGATTAGTAGTCACCATGAATTTGTTAATAAAGGCTACATTTTCTTTAAAGTTGTGAAAGATGGAATTTTTTTTTTGAATTGCAAGAAGTGAAAAATAGAGACATATTGTTAGGGATACCTACATATGTGCCCGTACCATTTATTCTTCTGAGTCGAATTTACTCATCTGTGGATATTGTCTTATTTGACAATTGACAACTCTTTCTTGTCCAATTCTCTCGTAGTAAGATTCTTTGGAAAAGTATCTAACTACCGGGTGTTGATAACCGGCTGGGTGTATTGACGTTCCTATCATTTCTTTTGATTAGATTTCATTTGAATGACCTGGGTAACGATCCAAGGAGCTTTCGAATGCGTACTCAAATCATGAAAACATGGGATATATTCATATTCGTTAGTGTTTTCGTCTGTATCTGATTTGAAATTCTCTCGCGTAAATTATAAGTTGACCTTACTTTTGTAATGTTAACAATGTCTCCATATATCCTTGAATTTGTGAAGGGTTATGAGTTATTATTAGTCTTTTGAGAAGTTCACATCTTATCAACGGTAATGAAACTGAAAAGTTGGTAGTGCCATTAGAATGGATTGATTGATTATGCCATGATGTCATTGTTTTAATTGATGGGAACTCGAGTGGAATTCCTCTAAAAGATAAGATGTTGATTATCAAAAGTGATCTAAAAAAAAATTCTTGATGGATGACTATATCCTGCATTTAGACTTGAAATTATACCATGAATGGTTATGAACTAGTCATAGATATTGTAATCTAGAAAGAACTTAAAGTAAATGTATAAAAAGATGTTCATGTTATTTGAAATTTTAGGAGGTATTTGTTGGTAATTACCTAGAATTTCGCCATTAAGGAAAGTTGAATTTGGTTTTGATTATATTCCCGATGCTGCACCCGTGGCGTGTGCACTATACGTCAACACCATCTGAATTAAAATAATTACCGTACAACTGAAAGAGTTGTCGGGGAAGGCTTTTATTCTACCAAGCTTGTCATCATGAAGAGCTTTGGTGTTATTATTCCTTATATTTATTGATTACCGTGAACTAGGTAAATTGACGATCAAAAATTTATATCCATTACTCAAGATGGAAGATTTGTTCGATCATTTACAAGGTTCTAGCGTATATTCAGAAATTTGATCCACGACATGGTTATCATCAACTTCGCGTCCGCGAAGAAGATTATCTATTCCAATCACTACATCCAGAACTTGTAATGAACATTATGAGTTTCATGTTATGTTATTTGGATTGACCAATGCACTTGTAGCATCCATAAATTTGGTGAATCACGTGTGTAGGCTGTAATTTGATAAATTCATGCTTGTGATCATTAAGGACCATTTGTTTTTTCTAAGAATAAGAATGAGTTAATAATTATTTATAGACTGTCCTGAATTGGCCGAACAATGAAAACCTATACCTTGAGTATTTAAAATATGGTTTAAGGCTTAATCCTTTACATTATTTAACCGTGTGATTAATAGATAATGGAATCTATATTGACTCTTCAAAGACTAGAGCCATTAAGGCTTTGGGTTATACCAAAAAGAAAGTGCAAAAATGTTTTGACAAATATTTATCAAAGGATTTTTAAGGAATCATTCCCTTATACCCAAATCATTTAACTAAACTCCTTTAGAGGTAAATGTTTGTGTATACCTCAAGACAACCTAAGAGGGATTGCGAAAACCGTTTAAACCATGACTTGGAATTTGAAACGCCAAATTTTTTCTTTCCAACTAAGAAAATTTTGACCAAAGTATAAACAAAGATTTTTCGAACATTTACGAATCTTATTAATTCTTTTCGATAAATCAACAAAAATCGTGTTAACTAAATTCAAATTTATTTTAAACATTCTTTTTCTATAATTGGACGAACTAAGAAATTTAAAATTTTTACCTTTACATTTCATAAAAATTAAATATTCATTATTTAATTACTTATAATATTTATCGACGCTTTAAACGACGGATTGAGCAAAACTAATAAAAAAATAATAGTTGAGACGAAACTAAAACTTAAAAAATATGAAGAAATGAATTCTGAGTGAATTATGGTCATGATAGTTATTTCATCAGGGAAGGTGAATGTAGATACTGACACATAATATAGAAAGGATAAAGAATTAATTAGGATGTGTTCCTTAGTAATGACTGTGCAAAATAAATTGTCGAGCAATTTAAAATATAGCTGATGCTTGTAAAAAAGATAATATAGATAATAAAAAGGGGTTCACGGCTAATGTGAACTATTAGAATTGAGAAGCCGATGGTGTTAAATGTTTTAAAGGCCGCTTGTGATTGCCTAAATGTGGAGGATTTTTGAGATTTAGGCATGTTGGAATCTCATAATATTAAGTATTCTATTCATGTCATTTCTGATTTAATGTATCTTTATAAGAAAAAGTTGTACTAATGGCAAATTATGAAGGCGGACATCGCCTCATACATTAGTAAACGTCTAACTATTGCAAAGGTTGTCATCTGAATTTGATTCGATTTGGGTCATCGTCGACAGACTGACCAAATCTGCTAATATCATTCCTATTAATGATAGATTCTCGATGAAGAAATTGACTCTTTGTATTTAAAGGAGTTATGTAAACATGGTGTGCCTGTATCGATCATCTCTATCAAGATCCTCGCTTCGCATCAAATTTCTAGAGATTTGATCAGAAGTCATTGGGAACGAACCTTGATGAGAGTACTGTTTACCACCCCAATCGAAGGGATAAGGCAATGTAACGATACAAAACACTAGAAGTCTTGTTTTTTCTTTTTGGTAAAAGGGTAACAATGACCCCGGTAAATAGAACCAAAAAAAGCGTTGAAGTACAAGGAATGTGGTTGAAATACCACATTAACCGCAAGCTACAGGCAGCTTGTTAAACAAAATGTTTATGACAGGTCATAAACATTAACTAGTCTAGAATACTGGAAATATATAAGCTTGACAAAAACCAAGACGATAACATAAAATTACGAGGAAAATAATAAAATATCAACATGGGATCAGCCAGTTGGAGTGCTTGCCCCTATATTAGAGTTGAGAAGATTCACAGATTCATCAAAGACGACCTCGACTCCCTCCTCCTCCTCCTCATTATCTTCCTCACTTACTTGACCCCCTTCGTCAATACCAGGCATTGACAAAGATGAAAATTTATTAGATGTAGAAACACTGCTCATTTGAGCTTTACCCTTGTTCGGACCATTAGGATTGCTAGACTGCTGTGACTGACCAGATTTAGTATTCAAATTTCTACTATTATCACCACTCGTACTTGTAGTATCCAAGCGAGTTTTTGGACGAAAAACAACCGTCTTTCCTGTTTGGGAACCCTTACTCAATGGAACACCTCTCGGAACTTGATTCCCTAAATTACCTTTGTACTTCTTCCTCTTACTTTGCACTTGTTGGAATCCATCATTATCAACATGAGTTGTCACATTTACAACCGTTGTAGGTTTAACATTTTTCGGACAAGAATCAAAGAAATGACCAAAAATATTACAAGTATGACATCTAGGCGGTTTCCATTCGTATTCAACACGAATTAATTCCTTAGTACAACCAGAGCCTTTAAGATCAGGGACACCAATAGTAACGTTATCTATAAACTCCGAATCAGCGTTCATCTCAATAAGACAACGAGCAAAACTACAACGACCCCAAGACTCTTTGCACATATTATCAGTATAATTATCCATCATAATAAGCTTACCAAGAAACGAAGCAATTAAAGTAATACCTTCCTCTTCAAATACCTGTAGCGGGACATCGTGAAACTTGACCCATACCGGAATACGAGTTAGTTCCTCCTTTAGAAGATTCGTTTTCATAGTCCATTTCTTAAGACAAATTGGTGAATTACGAACCATCCACGGACCACCTTCCAGAACCGCATTAAGACCCTCACTAGACCCGAATTGAAAAAAGAAAAAACCTTTCTCATTCATCATGATACGCTTAAGACCATGTTTTGCCCAGTGATTCTTAGCAAAATACTCAACCACAGGAAATGCAATCCTTTTACCAAGAAAGTAACCATATAAAGTGTTGTGGTAACGAGTATTTACTTTTTCAACTACCTTCCTAGGAATAGAGATATTAACCCCTTCACAAACATTTTCAGAATTAAATGAAGAAGAGACTGCATTAATACCTCCATTAGTAGACGTAACCATATCAGCTTCAAATTTGCAAAGTAACTCCAGAATTTCTTTAGCACGGTCATGTGAGATCAATTCCCACAAAGGATGTTTCTTCATTTTTAACTCATGCATAAATTCACCCGCATCACCAACCGTGCGAATCGTTACACCAAATAATTTCAAAACCTCATGTAGATTACACGGTTGTAACCCATTAATGGTTGCAGCCTTAGCTGCAAGGTCCAAAACAACATCACCAGAAGAGGGAACATTAGTAATAGGGTCATCTGTTTTCTTAGCCACATCTTCAGAGTGCACACTCGAACCACCTGAACTGAGTGAAGAAATGCTGCTAGTTAGATCCTTATGGCGTTCACACAAAGCTTCAAAATAAAACCTAGTGGTCTCCTTAGGTAAAGTAAACCATTTAGGAAATTTGTTTGCCTTAACACCATTTGCAAACACTTCAATGTCACGCACAGTATTCAAAGGAATAGAAAACAAATTAGATATCTCCTCTAACGTTACTAAAACCTCAAGAGTAGACACCTTAACCTTATCACTCCAACCTGTAAACAGTGGCTTATTACTTTCATTGCTCGAATCCACCATAGCTTACAAAACTACGACACAGAATCAAATTGAACCACAAAAAAATAAACTAATAACAACTGACCACTTTAATTCAGCCAATCACGTGCAATGACGATTTAAGGACTGCACCACTTAATTTAAAAGAACCTTAAAAAAAATGTCAGCCGCCAAGAATGTCAGCCGCCAAGAATGAAAAGGTCAGCCGCCAAGAAATGAACGAATTAAGTGTTTGCAAAGAACGAATTAAGGTCAACTGATTAATGCTGCAATAATTATTGGGGTCACCGACCACCACAAAAGCACTTGATCCTTAAACAATGTCAAAAGGTCAGCCGCCACAAGATGTCAGCCGCCCACTTAATTAATCCTTAAACAATGTCAGCCGACAAGAGCACTTACGGTTTTATAAAACCCTATCAGTACTATGTTTTATAAAACCCTAATAATGGCAGAAATATTTTCTCCCTAGCCGCCACTCTTAGCCTTAATTTTGTTTCCTTCCTGATCTCTTTAACCTTCATTCGTTGTTGATTGATCGTATCATATTAATTGATTACGGTTTGGTTGAAGGATTTAGGGTTGGTTGTCGTTTTTAGGGTTTCTATTGGTTGTTTTAGGGTTTTTATTTCTGTCTGTTCATTCTTGTTTGTATTCCCTTTTTTAGATTTGCTGTTTGAGTCGTGGGTTGTTTATGCTCATGTAAGGTGTCTAGGCGGGTTGGCTGGGATCCTATTTTTTAGGATCTGTTCGTTTGGGATTATTAAACAGGTGTTATTAGGGTTTTTTGGGTTTATTGGTTATGATGTCTGAGTTGGATAATCAGGTTGATATGACGGCTCTTTCTGATAGGGTGCAGCGATTGAGAGCAATTATGGCGGACTCAACACATGCTAGGGCTCCTAACGTGGGGGTCTCATGTGGTGAGCATGCTGGGTTCTCGGGAGTTGGTAATCATACGGCTGAAAAGGATGGCGCGGTTGATATAATGAATGACATTAGTCAGGGGCAGATTAATAGGCAGCCGTCTGCTGCTAGGGTTTCATCTGAGGATGATGTTACTGCCGCTGCTGGGATTCACGTTACTGCTGCTGTTAATGCTCATATGCATGTTGCGCCGGTTATGTGTGACTTGTCCAAGAAGGCTAGTAGTAATGGTGGTGATATAACTGGCGTGCAAATTAACCATGATGCGAGGATTGGGAGTTCTATGGCTAGGAAGAATGAGGTCGGGGTTCAACATACGCATGGGGCTGGTTCTTCATCAGTTGGTGTTTCGACCTCATATGCATCGCTAGTGCAGAATAAGCCGGTGTGTAAGCCGGTTCATATTAAGGAATTACATAATGATGAACAAGTTGTTGGGGCTGCTGTAACTCTTCCGTATGATGCTGTGGAAGGGATTCGGGCGCATCTTAATAACACACTGTTTGGGTATTTCATTGGGAAGCGTCTTGCGTTTCCGTTGGTAGAAAATTATGTGAAGAATGTATGGGCCAAATATGGTTTAAAAAGAGTTAAACTTCAGGATGAGTTCTTTCTTTTTCCGTTTGATTCTAAAAGTGGTATGGATAGGGTGTTGGAGAATGGTCCGTGGTTGATTCGACATGTTCCGTTAATTCTGAATGTTTGGTCGTCTATTATGGATTTGCATAAAACAGAGATTAAGAAGGCACCGGTGTGGGTGAAACTTCATCATGTGCCTATTGATGCTTATTCGGAGATTGGTCTTAGTTTGATCACAACTCAAATTGGAAGACCTATTATGCTTGATTCTTATACTAGCAGCATGTGTATCAACCCGTGGGGTAGGAGTACTTTTGCTCGTGCTCTTATTGAGATTTCGGCTGATGATGCTTTAAAGAAGTCGTTGGTCATTGCTATTCCGATTGAGAAGGATAGAGGGCATAAATTGAAGACTATTGACATCGAGTATGAGTGGACACCTCCTAGATGTTCTACTTGTCTTATTTTTGACCATATTGATGCTAAATGTCCTAGGTTGCCTAAACAGGTAGTGGTTGAGAAGGTGGTTAGCAGGGAAGATCATAAGGTTGTGGATGATGATGGTTTTCATGTAGTTAAGAACAAGAAGAGCAAGGGGAAGAATAAGCAGCAACAACAAATTTCTGGCATTAAACTTACGAAACCAGCTCTTAATATTAAGTATCGTAATGTTGAGAGGGGTGAAACGTCAAAGACAAGTGATACCGGTCAGAAGAAGGCAACTCCCCTGCTTAAGAAGGGTTTCTTGAATAACAAAGCCTCGAGTTTTGTAGTTAAGCCTAATTATACGGAGAAGAGTTCTCATAATTCTTTTAGTGCTCTTTGGGATAAGATAGATGATGGCACCGATTGGGAAGATGATTCTAATATCAAGGAAGATGTGGTTAATGCTAGTGATAGTGAGGTTGAAGAAGTCATATCGATTGATGATCGGCATGGTGCTCGTCAGCCTGATGTTCGTTCTAAGTGTTAGCCTTGATGTCATTTTATTTTCATTGTTCATGCACCTTTAGGTGGTTTTTTCCTATTGGTGTTATTTGTTTTGTAATTGTTTGTAGGATCATATGGCATGTCATATGATTTAGTGGTTGTTCAAGCTTTTGCTTGAGGTTAATGTAGCATTGCAGCTACATTCCATTGTACTTCAACGCTTTTTGGGAATATATTTTACCGGGGTCTTGATTCCCCTTTACCCAAAAAGACAAGAGCACTTGATCCTTAAACAATTAATAAGGTCAGCCGACCACTTGCTGCAACAATAGTGAAGGATAATTAAATGTTACGATTTAACGAAACCCTAACACAACGAATACCTATAAAAACAATTAATGCGATCACTTATTTAAACAAAACAAATCGAGACTACTTGTCCAGGTAGCACTTGATCCAAACCGACCTAAAAGAGACAATTAACCACCCACGAGAGAAAACAATACAATCGCACAATACAATGACGGCAAAAAACGAAAATTAAAACCAATTTAATTTATCCTAAAATCAATCAACCAAATAAAGACTTTGTTAACTCAAGAATAATCAGTGATTATTCGAGAAAACAGCATCATTATAAGGTATTCGGATAAAAGGAAAAAGAAAATAAGATTTCCTTTAGAGAGATTATCATTGATAATTATCGTATTAGTATCGAGATTGAATCTTGTGAGGATCTATACATGAGAGCATCTGTAAGCAGGAGTTGGGATGAAGACACCCAACATACACCCATTGTGAGTTGGACATGTCTTTTAGGTATAAGGTTGCCTATGATGACAAACCTAACCTTACAAAATACGCGACCCGTTAAACCTGAAATGATTGTTGAAATTTGGATCTGATTATTGACTGCCGGTAGTGGGCAGGAGGTTATGTGAATATGAAATGTAGATCTTGAAGTGCAGGATGGGTAGCGAAGTTATGCCAAAAAATTTCGCCATGGAAAAGTGAATTGATGATCTGAAAGATCATGGGAAATAAGTCCCCGTTATATGGGACTATTGAGATAATATAAAAGATGGTTTGAAAGGAATATAAGCTGGATCTACCCTAGGACTTCAAGGGATGCGTGAATTATGTTTCGTATATCGAACTTGATAAAATGTCTATCAAGTGAAAATCTAATTACTTCTTGATGAAGTTTATATCGGCGAAATGTTGCATTCATCAAAAACCCGTGAACATCATGGATAGAGAAAGTAAGTCAACGTATTCCCGTAGTTATGTTTGATGAAACTCGCGTATTGTAATGAATTACACTTGTGAGAAAAGACCTAATGTGGAGGAAATACCCACATGGATCTAACTCTATAAGAAGCGAGTAGTAAGATAAATCGATCTTTGAGGACAAAGATCCTGTTTAGGGGTAAATGCTGTGACAATCCATCAATTTATGATCGATATTTTATTCTCAAGTATTATTTAAAAACATTATTTTAATGTTATAATATGAACTCACTCATTTTTGGGAAGAAATTTGGGTTTACGTCTTGAAGTAGCATCGACTACGTCTAACCCGGAGGATTCTACGTTACGTGCTTACGTTTACATACACCGCTCTGGGTGACAGTCCGACATTTCAGGAAATAAATTTATTCTTGAATATTATGATAAAATTTTAAATTTGTGTTGGTTCATAAACTCATAAATTTACGAGAAAAGATTAGGACATACGTGCATAATTTAAAGTCCTTTACGACTAAACCGGAAACCCTAGGTTTACGTATTTACGTTTTTGAACTCCATTTTTGATGAGACAATTTTTATTAGATTCGTTTTGTGCCGTTGATTCATAATATTTAAAAACGTTTTTCGTAAAACGACCCGAGGGCACGCAAATCGAGGAAACTAGAATCGAGAGGTACCCATAAATTAGTGGGACGAGACAAGTTTACACTTGCCTCACCCCACAAATGGGTGGCCAAAAGGCTTCACCAACACACCTTTGAGGTGTCAACTAAATAACTAAAACTAGGACACATGTCCTTAGTTTGCTCCAAAACCACTCTAACTTAAAACAGATATCTACCAAACTAGCAACTAATTTCTCACACATGCAAGCACACAATTCTCTCTCTCACTCTCACATGTGCCGTCCACTTCTCCACCACAACACCACCACCATAAAAAATCTAGCCATAAACAAAGGCTATAATCAACATCTATTGAAGCCTAGTTGAAAAGATGAAGATTGGAGGTGGTTATAACATGTGAAAAGGAGTTTCCATGTAGTTTAGGGGCTGCTTTTCCACAAGGTGTTCTTGAAGATTGGTGATCTTGAAGTTGATATTGGTGTACCATAATTTTTGCCAACAAAAGTCAAGTTTGATCTTAACTTTCATAATCTTGGTGGTAACAAGATCATCCTTCCCATTTCCTTGTTATTTTTGTAAATGTAAATTGTATTTTATTTCTTGATGTATATGTATATGATGATAAAAATATTATGTGGGGATCATGTGTTGATAAACTTGGTTAAAAAGATTGAAAACTACATGTAAAAAGGTTAAAATCATGCTTAAATTAGTAGGCAGTATAAAACAGTAAAGAACCCTATGATAAATTGTTAAAATGGCTTGGATAAATTAATATACAGTAAGATGTGAGACTTATACATATATGAGAGTTGGCCACTCAATGGAATCTATAAAACGAGTGAGATATGATCAAAACAATATTGAAGTCCAAATTTGTATAGTCTGTTTTGGACGAACTGTTAGAGACATTTAAAAGTTGATTGAGCAGTAGCTAAAACTGAGTTAATTGTATCACATATAATGTAGTTTGTGGTGTCCAAAAATGAGCTTCTATCTCCTTGTAGAACTCAATACATGGTGAAAATGGTTAGAGTGAAATTCATAATCAGATTTGTAAAATAAAAGTATATATTATAAAATTAGCACACAAGTAAAATTAATATAAAATGTATACCTAAAACCAACTAACTTATATATTACTTATAAATAAGTATATACTTTGATAAATAAATTGGACATTTTATAAAAATCGCTATTTGATAAGTTTTATAAGTTATAAAACTATATACATAAGTTTTACGTCTTTTCGGCTAAAACCGACAGATTAACGTTTTCGTCAAATAAAACTTAGACGGTCGGACCCGTCTAATGTAAATATTTTATAACTCATATACTGATTTACAAGTATATTTGACAAGTAAAAAACGATAAAACCCGAGCTTTATAACTTATGGACATTAACAGGCCAAGTAGCCTTATTGGACTATTGACCCAACTAGTTTGGATAAGCACTAATGGACTTACTCATTGGGCTTAACGCACTTGGGCCCAACATATGAGTAAAGTCCTGGTATTAAAAAGTATAATTGGGCTAATATAAAGTATCGGACTTTAATGGGCTTATTGGGCCTTGATATGGAATTGGATTGAAACTAGTGTAACTAGTCAAAAATTTGACTAACACCTAACATTATAATGTGTATGAAGATATAAACTCCCATATGATCATCATCATACTTACAATAGCATCATATATATACATAGCCATTGTTTTTATAAAGTCATTGGACAAGAGTCTAAGACGAGTATTATTTGTCTAGGTTTCCGTGATTGAGGCACGTACCGTACATCCAAATCGCCGATAACCCGCCTTCCCCAATCAACGTGTGTTCATAGCCTCACACTCTTTTAAAAGTTTTATGAAATATTTTATAAACCCGCGAGGGAGATAACATGTTCGTTTTAATAAAATAGGACACCAGTTGTCACGATTGTTTGTTTATTTATTTGGACCCGAATGATTGTATGACCCGATGAATGATTATATGACCCGATAAATGAAACAAAATGGATTATTATTAGTTAGTTTATGTCACTAAAAGTCCCATTAGCATGAATTGTTAACTACCGGGATTTGGTAGAAGCTTATGCATATAATAGTACTATTTGGAGAAGATCACCCCAGTTCGCGCCTTGACGGTTGATCCTCGTCGTGCCACATTGATTGGTAAGCGAATTTATGTATGAGAAGACTTATATAAGCGTGATTATTGTGACGACACGCTGTTTTAGATGGGAAAATGAATTTCGGGTTAACAACCCTTTATTTGTGATAGTAAGGTAGCAATGTCATGCGGCTTATAATAATCCAATAACGAAATTACTGCTATACGCATTGAATTACAATATATTGCCTGACTAGCAATACGGGGTCTTATTATTGATATTATGTTCGTGTTTTGGTTTTACATAACCATATTCATATAACGGTTTTTATTTAACTCTATATAACGTTATAAAACGTATTGTATGATGTTTTTACGACATTGGCTCGTATAATAGTTTTGAAGGCAAAAGCCTATAGTATGATTGACAACAAAGATTTGTATAAAATATTTTTGGCTTATTTTATGGCCTACGACAAAGAATTGTACAAAGTGATTTTCGGTAATAATTTTATACTGATGATATATTAATGGATTTCATTAAAATCTATGAATTCACTCGGCGTTTTCGCTGACTTTTTCTTTTAACATGTTTTATCTCAGGTACTTGAGATAATTCTCGGGAAGACGACAAGAATTCATGACCCGCACTTAAATACAAATTTCCATTCAAATGCTTTGTAAAATTGTATGAAATACTATGACTTGGGACCTATGTAAATTTAATATTCATGAAGGGAAAATGCTTTATTATTAAACGACGCGATTTTAAGCGTTGTCTATGATTTGAGTAATGTGTTATCCCGTAACACCAACGACTGTTCCGATGAACTAAAGTATGAATATTTGGGGGTGTTACAACTTGAAAACCCAAAACTTTGATTTAATTGGCTAAGCATCCACGAGTCTAATTCCTTGATATTTTAAATTATGGAGAACGAGAGATGATAGATTCAATTATAAGTTTGCTATACTTTCATGAATTCATGTGAGTTAATTATGAGCTTTTTCTCCCATCTCTTGTTAATAAATATATTTGAAATAAGTAAGGTTGTACGATTTGAAAAGTTACCTAGCTTCTAGCACAAGATCGTTTAAAAGTTGCTCAGTATTAATTAGAGTTCATAGCCAAGGAATAACTTATTGAAGCGGGATGCGAAGATTGGCGAGTCCAAAAAGGCCCTAACAAGACATGAGGGCTACATTTTGTTGCTAACGATCCAAAGTGATGTGAATAATCATTTATCAAAAATCAATATGAAGGATCGAGACACACGACGAAAAGCAAATACTCCCCTAAAGATCATGGAGAAGTCTATCCGAAAAGACTCTAGCAAGGTATGAGAATAAATAGATCCATGTCCTAAAGGAGGCGGATCGTTGTATATCAAAATCCCAAATAAAGATTGGATAAAAATGAAGAAGTCTTGGTCCAAGTATGAAGAATCTCTCAAAAAACTTCAAGTGAAGAAATTCCTATTATGAAGAGAAGCCCATTATTTTAAGATCATCTCTCAAGATTCGAAGTATGAAGTCAATGCCAAATATCGATCTGAGAAAGGTCTCAAATCTTGAAGCGAGTTATGCCAAGATATGAACTTTATGAGGCTTCGAGAAGCAGTTTTAAAATATTTTGTCCTTTAGCTAACTATTGATCAAATCGTCCTACTTTATTTTCAGCCTAATAAATTATCGAAATAAGTCAGCAATGCATCCTCGTGATCATTCAAGACAACAATAAAATATAAGAGATACACCTAGGAATAAGAGAGTCTAAGTGAATAATTGAGCCACATGAGTTTGTGTTAGCTTGCTAACTTATAATAACAATGATCTCGTTTTTAAGCTTGGTATGGAGAACGTGAAACTTGAGGGTGATAAACATTCATGACATACAAAGCCCTAATGTAAGTCTTCCATGTCTTTACTTTTCTTCCTTCAAGCAATTTTGTTATATTCTATCTTTTTAATAAAGGCCAAGGTGGGTTAATTATAATGGAAAATGTAAATCTTGCTTTATAATTAATGTATTGCATGAGGGCATTGCAATGGTCAAGTGTAGGGGATTTGATAGGTGTGAAAACACCATCCTTTTACCACTTAATTATAATAATAACCAAGCCAAAACGTGTATTTAATGTCGTAAAAGTCGGAATTATGCGTGGTTTGTGTTTTTGTTGTGATTTAGGACCAAAATGTGAAAAGGGAAGAAAACACGGGCTTTTATCGAAGAAAAAGACAAAAGACGAAGTAAAAAGATCAAGAGTGCTTGAAGAACGGAAGTCCAAGGCCTATTCTGAAGATTTATCGAAGAAAAAGTCTAAAGACGGATGTTTAATGAATTCGAAGAACCAAATCTAATAAAAGAAGAAAATTAGAAGACGAGTTCATTTCATATCGACAAATCCCGAGAGAACGTCGAGAAAGACGAAGAATTTAAAAGACGAGAAGAATGAAGAAAGCATCAACTTTTTTCCACTCCTCCTATAAATACCCTCCTAATGTGTCATTAGGAGGTGTTAGCTAGTAGTAGATTTTAGTTTAATTTTTGTGAGGTAATTAGGAGTAACTTAATATTACTTTCTCTCTCTAGCTTTTCTTTAATGTTTTCAAGCTTTTCAAATTAATCTTGTATTTGAATCTATAATCTTA
This sequence comes from Glebionis coronaria, assembly GCA_025667525.1. Taxonomy (NCBI): domain Eukaryota; kingdom Viridiplantae; phylum Streptophyta; class Magnoliopsida; order Asterales; family Asteraceae; genus Glebionis; species Glebionis coronaria. Next base: position 234,183 of record JANFOE010000201.1, on the reverse strand, counting down.
ATCTTAATTCAAACTTTTAATTAATCATTCTCATTCTTCCTTTCTTATTTTTAATCTTGGTTAATTTTCATAATCATGTAGTTTGCTTAATCTTTATGCTTATTGCTTTATTGATATGTTTGTTTGATTGTGCTTATTGATTTTGATGTTTTTGATTGTTTTAGCTTATTGTGTTTATTGCTTATTGTGTTATTTTCTTATTTCTAATTAAGTGTTTTAATAGTTTATTTTATAAAAAGTTGATTTTAAATATATTGATTATTTAGTGTTTTTAAAAGTTTTTAAATTTTGGCTTATTAGCTTTTTCTTAAAGTTGATTCGGCTAAGTTTTTGGTAAGTGCTTATCTTGATTATAGATTATTATGAGATTTTGCTTATTTTGTTTCCTATCCGGGTTATTCTAAACCCTAATATTCCAAACAAGAAGTAACTTCCAATTATTACGAATAGAACACAACAAATTATTCTGAATAGTGTCTCACTTCTTCATTCCGGATAAGGAGCTACAAGGGTATTCCAGATTGTTTAAGTTTGGTGGATTCTGAATATTTACAAAAGCTTATATTCCGGATTGCTGTTGAAATTCAGATTCTGGATAAGGAGGGAAACTTACATTCCGAATAGTGGTCGGAATATAGATTACGGATAATTTAAATATGGTGTATTCCGGATAAGCAGCCTGTTGGACATCCCGGTTTGCTTGAAGAATCCTTATCCCGGATTGTGTGTTGATTTCAGATTGCGAATAGTGTGAAGAATTTGGATTCCGGATTGTGACAGGGTTTGGATTCCTGATTGTTTACATTTTTATAAGTTTTCATCATTTATTTTTTAATTTTTAAAGTCTTTACTTTTAGTTTAAAATAGATAATCATTTTACTTTCTTTTCACCAAGAACAACTGAGTCGCACTTTCAACTGTAATCAATTCGAATAGACCGATTCAACGAACAAATTTTATACTAGCAAAAGCTTGTATTAGGAGCTACTAGCAAATTAGATTCTTCTCTTCTTCAAAGACTTGTGCTAACCTTTTTGCTTCGACAAAGGGGGAGAAATGATAGTGATAAACTCGTTAATGATTAGAAAACTTGTGTATTTTACATAAGTGAGTTTATTGTTTGTCATAATCAAAAAAGGGGATATTGTTAATGCAAGTGATGTCTAAAAACATTATTAGTGTTAACTAATCTTTCATAGTTTTGATCACGACAAAGTATCAAGACATTTATCGTCAAAGACAATCGTAAGACGAATTACTCAACAAACACTATCATCAAGGTAATAATCATTTAAATATGACACAAACATATCTTAATCATGTTTAGTGATCATAGAAAGTTATTAGCCTTAAAACTAACATTTTGTCAAATTTGACATGAGATTTTAATAAACTTTCTTTTTAAGAAAATGTGTTAATAAAATAGAAAATGAAAATTAGAATATGGAATATTCCAAATGCCATAGGAATATCCTTTGAGGGTAAAACTTAGCTCAGATAACTTTTCCCCACAAAAGGAAAAAAAGGAGCGAAGTCTACTACCCGCGGTTCCTCAAATAGGCATGAGGTTCTCTATCAATAAGGAACCGCAGGCAGTGAACCATTGGCTTTTGTCTCCTATAAATAGTGGATCAAATCTCAATTTTCCAAGAACCTTTTTTGGACATTCTTTATGCCTCTTTTCTCTTTTCTATATCCTATTCATAAGTAAATGATTACTTAATGTGTTAAGTATGTTTACTTATGATTATCCTATTGATCCTCTTCTTTACTTGTCCAAAGAGAAGATCACTCACACATTTATGATGTGATTAAAGATGAAGCCTTGATGAAGATCATCCTTTCTTAGATCTACTCATGTTCATCATTTTATATTTGATTCTTGTGTAGATCTAATGTATTTGTGTAAACTTGGATTAGTGTTGTGTTAATCTAATGTATTTTTGGATACTTGGATTAGTCTTGTGTAAGTCCATTGTATATGTGTATACTTGGATTTGTCTAGTATGGATCCAAGTTGCATGTGTATACTTGGATATGACTTATTGAGTTGTAATAAGTCTTGTGTGTTAGTTCTCACTAAACTATAAAGTGATGTGTGTATGTGTCTTCTGAGTTCTCACTAATGTTCAAAGTGAAGAGTTGTGAAGATTGGTTCTATCTTTATATTAGAACTCGACATTTAGCCTTGTGTCAGAAAAGAAGATGGGCGACAAAGATTGGTTCTAGTTTTCGATTATAAATCAACATCTAGCCTGGTGTAGGAAAATGGTGACGTAGGAGACGTGTGTAGATTGGTCCTAGCTAAGATTAGGTCTCTACATTTAGCTTAGTGTCAGAAAATAATGTAAGCAACGTTGTAAGGTTTTCTCTGGCAAGAAGGGAGCTTGTGGATATAGTGGAAATCTAGAGTAAGGTGTACTCGAGGAGTGGAGTAGGAACGAGTATAGAGCTTCGTTGCCGAACCACTATAAATCTTGGTGTCGTTCATTAGGTTTCTTCTTTCCTTACTCTTTACTTATGTTTTCATTATTACTTTTGCATTTTATTGATACTAGATATTGTTCATGCATTAGATTGAACCTAAGAACTATGAAACTAGTTTTCAAGTAAAAGGTAATTTTGGGACAAACCTAATTGAAAGAATTTTAATTAGGATCATAACCGAGAGAAACTATTCAACCCCCCCCCCCCCCCTTCTAGTTTCTACAAAAAGTATTAATGGAAACCGGTATGTTCTTGTGCTAGTAGATGATTACTCACGTTTCACATCGGTTCACTTTCTCACCTTAAAAGATGGAGCCCATTGTGTAATTATCACTTTCTTAAAAAAAACATCAGTGCTACTACAAGCCCCCGTCGTCATTGTGAGAACGGATAACGGCACAGAATTCACCAATCAGCAACTGAAAGCTTAATTTGATGAAGTTAGGATTTCTCATCAAACCTCATCTGTGAGAACTCCAGAGAAGATGGAGTAGCCGAATGGAGGAATCGTACGTTAGTTGAAGCTGCTCGTACTATGATTCTTTCTTCTAGTGCACCGTTATTCTTTTGGGTCGATGTTATAAAAACTGCATGTTATACTCAAAACCATTCCATTATACACACCAGATTCAGCAAAGCACCTCACGATATCATTAATGTCAGAAAACCAGATATCAAGTTTTCTACATGTATTCGGGGCACTGTGTTATCCAAATAACGATCGTGAAGATATTGGAAAACTCAAAGCTAAAGGTGATATTGGATTCTTCATTGGCTACTCTTCCACTGCTTGTGCTTACAGAGTTTACAATCAAAGGACTAGAAAGGTAATATAGACTATATATGCTACCTTTGATGAAATCTCGAGCATGGCTTCTCAATATCGAAGTTTACATCCCGAGCTTTAAGGTCAGACTTCTTGACATGTAAGTTCAAGACTCGAGCTTCTATATGCACCGTCAGTAATATTGACTCTTAAGACTTCAGAATGTGATTTGGAAACATTATTTGGGCCAATCTATGATGAATATATGGAAGGTCCTTCATCGTCAGATATTACTAGAAATGCCCCGACTACACCTGCTAATGTGGTTCATCAGACTCTAAATGGATCTACACCAACGACTTCTTATGCACCATCTACGTCTAACTCGTCCATTTTGACTCCAAATATTCCAACCACTTGTCAGATCGTTGACGTGACTCAACAACATTCTCAGCAACCTCCTAATCATGTTCATCTTCAAAATGAAATTGTTGCTGAAAATGAAAACAATGCGATGCTCAACGAAAATAATTTTGTTAACCCATTTGCGACATCCACAAGCACATCTCAGCCTTCATCACCATACGTAGATCCCTCAAGCTCGCATCAAGTTTCTCAAACAGTTCCACATGAATAGAAATAGACTAAGGATCGTCCTTTAGTTCAAATGATTGGAGATCTCTCACGACCAGTCTCGACAAGAAATCAGTTGCGTACTGATGGCGATATATGTATCTATGCACTATCAGTTAGCACAATGGAACCAACGTGTGTTAAAGAAGCAATAACCGAACCAACATGGATTGAGTCTATTCAAGAAGAGCTCAATCAATTCATCCCTTCTTGATCTATGAGAGTTAGTACCATGTCCGAAAAATGTGGATCTCCTTACTCTAAAATGGTTATTTAAAAACAAGCTGGATGAAAATCAAATGGTCATAAGAAACAAGACTCGTTTGGTTGTAAGAGGTTATAAACAGATGGAGGGAATTGATTTTGAATAATCTTTCACCCTGGTTGCTAGAATGGAAGCAATTAGGATTTTCTTGGCATATGCTGCACACAGATCGTTCGTTGTGTACCAAATGGACGTCAAGACTGCTTTCTTGCATGGGTCTTTAAAGGAGGACGTGTACGTATGTTGATAGTCGTAGAAATACGTCTTTTGGGAAAAAGAGCGTATAATGGACAAGTATTAAACTCGACGATTTAGGAAACCCGACGAATCGAATAGATGCGGGTTCGTTCTCGAAGGAGGTGTGTGTATTAGATGCCAATTATATAAAATCAAGAGTTTGTATTAGTGACGTTTTTTGGTTTTAGAAAGAAGAATTAAAGACGAGCTACGACTACAATTAAACTACGACGAGTGACGTAAAACGCGAACGTAAATACGTAAAACGTGAAAAAATTAAAAATCTTTAACCTAAAAATTAAATAAAACTTAAAACTAAGTCTAAAATAATATAAATAAGGATAAAAATCCAATAAATAAATTTTAAAACCTTTTATTAATTAGATATTCAATTTTTAATGCTAATTAAAGCCCAAAAATTAAATATAATTAAGAAAGAGCCCAAAATATTATTTTATTGAACAAATAACTCACTTATATTATTTAAAAACTAAAAAGTATTTTTCCTAAATTTTAAATACTATTTTTCGATTTTTAAAACTCTAAAAACAATTTTTAAACTAAAATAATGATTAAAAATAATAAAATAATGCTAAAAATAATTTGACTATTTTAAAAATCCTAAATTATACTAATGAACAGTAGAAAAATGAAAAAGTTTGAAAAATTAAATAGATTTCACTAAAAGACAAAATAGATTTTCATTAAACCTATTTAAACTTAAATTAAATCTAAAAATTGATAAAAAGGTGAATAGTAAAATATTTTTTAACTAAAAATCTAAAAATCTTTTTCTTAATCTAAGAAAATTTTCAAAGCTGAAAAATATACACTTTTGGCACTAAAAGACAAAAATAGTAATAAAAAAACTAACTAAAAATGCAATTGAATCTAGAAAATATAAAATAAACAGTAACTGAAAAATAAATTAGACAGCAAAAATCAGAAATAAAATAACAAAAATAATAAAATTGGAATCACTGAAAAATTCTAAGAAAAGGGCACTAAAGAAAAAAACTTCAAAAACTGAAAGTGACATGTGACTGATTTTGTCTTTATGCTCAGCAGGGGGAACTTTAATGCTAGCAGTGGGAACTGAGTTCCCACTGACTTCAATGAAAGACGGGTCTGGGCAGTTTTGTGCTTGGATCTTGCTGGTTACTTGGTTTTGTGGGCAAACAAAGGCACCCCCACAACTAGTTGGGTTGTGGGGAGTCAAGAAAAAGATAAAAACAACAAGTCACTACAAAGAATCACACAATATGGGGCAAAAACAGTCACTGTATCAATAAAGGGGGGCCTGTTGAGCTTTTGCTGATGTAATGTGCTCTTGGGTGAGTTTTGGTTGGCCAAAACTAACTCAACTCTCACACTAACCCCTACTAATCAAGCACAGACCCTAGCCTAACCAAAATCCTAACAACCTCTAAGATTTGATTAGCAAATTACACAAAATCAAGGCAGTTTTAGGGCTTACTGATTTTTTCACTAGGTTTTCCAAGACTTGTGCATGCAAATCTTTCAAAAGCTTACCAAATCCAACACACAAAGTTGACATAACACAAATCTTCAAAAGTGAGTGCATTAAAGCTGATTTCAAACCAATTGCATCTCTCAAACTGATTCTAAAACCTAAATCCAAACACCCCTTTAAAACAGAAAAATCAAAATTAACAAAGAATTACACTATAACTTGAACCAAATCCAATCAAATCTATCTAAACCTGCTTCAATCTAACAAGTTAACAATATCTAGCATTAGTCTAACATCCTAACAGCCTAAAACTCTAAATCATCATAACTCAAATTTTTTTCAAGCAAGTATAGAAAATACAAAGTCTTTACCTTGTGAGCTTACATCCAAGCGTCACAAAGGCTTAGCTTAAGCCTTATCCATCAAGCTCGGGCTTGAGCTGATAAATTTCAGAAAGGAGCTTGTTGGTATGAGTAGAAGATGATGATGATGATGGACTTTAATTTCCACACCTCATCCAATATGCAAGATTTGGGTGCTTGCTAAGATCAAACAAGGAAGAGAGAGAGTGACCTGATTAAACAGCCACAAAGAGTATAAGCCTGGCTTATTAATTAAGCCAGCTTATCACTTTTGGCTTAATAAAAATAAACTTTTGAAACTGAAATTTTTCAACCCAAAGAACCAAACAGAAACTTGAGTATCTTTGACAAAAAAACTTGTATAAATCAACAAACTCCTTTTTAAAAACTCCACTTTCACTTCATTTTAAAATAGGTTTCAAGATTTTCAATTTTTTTAACAAAAACTTCAAAAACGGATTTTTGATGAAAAACTTCTTGTAAAGTGAAACTTAAAACTCTCAACTACTTTCAACCAATGAATATGACTAAACCAATAACAAATAAGCTTGGAACTCAGATTGTGCAAAAGATTAATTTTTTCATTTTCATTAATAAAGTTAAAATTCTACAAAATCTGGAACAAGGGTTAAGCTACAAGCCAACTTCCCTTTTATAATGATAATAGAACATTCTAGGCTACATAAAACCCTAACAATGAACTTCCTAAAATGCCCTCATGAGAATTTGAATTTTGCTGACTTTTCTTGGTCAAACACTATCATGTGATCTCTGAGGTGTTGCCAGGCTGTTGAATACATCATAGGCGTCCAAAAGAAACTTTGGGACCAAGTTTTGGTCTTGGGAGCGTTGGATGACTGTAGATGCTCTTTTTACCAAAAAAGAGGGTGACAGGGGAAGGACGGGGGGGGGGGGGGGGGGGGGGGGCACATAGGTCACGGGATGAGTGTGGTTTGTTGTGGGTTTAGTTTAGTGTAAGGTGAATTAGTGATCTACAAAAGGTTAGCCAAATCCCCTTTGATTTAAGGTAATTAAGACCTGGGAAATTTTAGGGTTTATGGGATTAGTAGGTGGGGTTTAAATCTGGTTTAGGGGTGAGATTAATTTGAAAATGTGTTTTAGTGGGAAAATTAGTAAACTGATTAAATCAGTTTATTAATTGGGTAGTGGGATTTGACGTGGAGTGGGGGAATGAGTTGGAGGTTTGTGAGTGGTGGGTCAACTGGTCAAGGTGAGGTGGCGGTTGGGGATTGGAGGGGAGTATAAGGTTGTCGGGTTTATAATGGGTGTTAGGTTAGATAGGTTTGGTTTTTGGCAGAACTAGTCCCTCCTGTTAACTATCTCCTTTAAATAGCTTGCAAGTTAAGTCCATGTTGTATTTCACCGTTAGTCCTTCATCAATTGCACCATTAATCCATTGTTGTTAAATGGGTAACATCTTCAAACATAAAGGGCCAAATTTGACAAGTCATCATCCTTTAGGGACCCCAAAGTGTTTCTGAGATTCTTAGGGGTATAAAGTGTCAATCTTCACAAGTTAAGGGGCTATTCTTGACATTCTTCAATTCTTCAAGGGTCTTTTTGGAAAATTCATAGTTTCGGTCCGGTTCTTTGTGCGGCTTCGTTTCCCGTGTTCGTTTTTGCTCCATTCTTATGATCTTTTGTTGATTTCTCGATATCCGTACCTAAAATACACAAGACACAAATACAAGCATATATAGGGGTATTTTGGTGATATTTTAAGCGTTTTAAGCCCGATTTGGACGATGAGACTATGTATAACTGCAGTCTCATCACTCCCCCATACTAAACCATTTCCGTGTCCCCACGCAATGCTAGAATTAAGTATCATAGCACTTCCAAAATTCATTTTATGATGACATTTATTGAAGACATAAACTTTAATAAACTACTACACGTGTTTTAGACAAATGTAATGTTTTTATCATGATTAAGTGACTTTTAGGATCATAGAACAAGAACACGTGAATGCTTCGTTAGAAATAATTTCGTCATCCTCGATTTTCACCCAATTCCATGCTAAGTGTGTAACGAGATCATTGTTATTATAAGTTAGCAACACGATCATATCTCATGAGTGTTAATTACACACCTAAACTCCCTTATTCCTACTTGGTATCTCTTATATTTTATTTTGTCTTAATGATCACGAGGATACATTATTGACTTATGCGTGAATAGAGATTTAGGTCTAAAAATAGAATTTTAACGGTGTAACAAAAATCATCGAATTAATAATTCATCCTAATAGATAACGATGTCAAAAAATTAAGTCAACGATGTCAAAAAATTAAGTCAACAAAAAGGATCGATAAACACGGTTTTAGAACGGTTTTGAACATGAGACTTACTACAAAGACTTTTATTATCTGCCTCATCATCGGTGGTTTTATTATCATGGTTTACCTCCATCTTTTATTCAACTTCGCCATGAAGCTTTTATTATGACTTTGGTCTTGCCCTTGTCTTTTATTATCCGCCATCATCGGTGGTTTTATTATGACTTGACGCATATCCTCACGCTAAAGCGAATTTTGGATCTTTAAAGCTTCAAAGATGAAGGCTTGATTCACTTTCAATTTGGGCATAGATTTTTCGGCCTTATGAGCTTCAAATTTTTGCTTAATTTAGGTGAGCACTTGAAATCTTATTATTAGGTGAAGCTTTCGATTATTCGGGTGCCAATACTTCAAAACCGTGACGCTGGCGATACCTTAATGTTTTTCCAATTTAATTACATGGAAGCTACTAAAACAAATTAGAAACCAACAATAGTGACTAAACCGCTAAATCAATATTTATTAACAATTTATTATATAAAAGCGTGGGGAGAATAAGCTAATAATTACTACACATGAGATTGTGAAAGATTACGAGACTTATAAATAACTCTATCATTTCTCGTCCTCATTTAAGAGACTTAGCCTAAAAAGTTAAGGAATCGAAGCTAAGTGCTCAACACGTACGGTCGAGTCAAAATTACTCTTATTCTCACCATCGAAAAAACTACATTCGTGTCTTAAACACTTACGAAAAATAAGAAAAATTTTAAAATTTGGCCATTTTTAGCCTTATTTTGCGACAAAATGATCACAAAACGATGAATATTGGATTGCGTGTTGACGTAAGCAAGGTGAAGTATCTACTCACCCCCCATACTAAAACTAAACATTGTCCTCAATGTTTCGAGTCTAGGGGTGAAACACCCCCATACTAGAGACGTAGTCGAATGCTTAATCTCGAGCATGGAAAGGGTAAAACGAATAACCTAAAAGCCGTTTATGAATTATGCTAATAAGATAAACGTTAGAACATAAGAGGATATCATCGGATATCGGAATCTCCAAAGGCAACGATCGAAGCTCGAGTGCTACGTAAAACGAACACGAGAGGCTTCAATGATGTCGATGTACCTAATGAATCACAATCACGAACAACCACGGAACAAAGGTTGGAAGGGCACAAATCCCCTCATTACACTATTAGAAAGCAATAATATGTACATGGATAAGCATGAGAATCCCCCACGAGGCACCTTGTTTTTGATAACCGAGTCAAAAGCTCGACTCGAATCCCCATAAATGTGATCATTTAGGGATATCCTTGGTTCGGTCATTTATGGTGGGACTTACATGTAATCAAGGCCCAAAAGCAACCGTGAGTAAAGGCAAAGCCTTTATACCGGGATCAAAGATCGTATCTTCGTTTTCGGATGAGAAACGAAACAACACGACTTTGAACATCATCGTCCCAAAGGGACACAAGAAAATAGAATGAGAAGAGAAGGTTGGGACATTGGGTGGGTAAACAAATCGAGTTACTCGAGGTAAACTCATACCATAAGTGTAGAAGGATCTTCTAGTGACTACTTCGGTAAAAGACCGAGATTTTATCTTAAACGTGATACCGGGGTCGAAAATCTCGTCCTCGGTGGAGAAGTGTGAGGAAACAAATGGGGCTTCCCCCACACTAGATCCACACAAAACGTCGTCAAAAGAAGTAGACGCGTTTGTAGCAAGCTCAATTAAGCGAGGTGATGCCGGAGTTAACTTTGGAAAAAATTTCAAATCAATTGTAAAATCATTTCCTTTTTCATTTTTTAACTCTTTGTTACGAAAACCCAAGTTGATTAAATTGAAAATATTTGGTGTTTCTAAAACAATTCTAGGCACACTTAAAATTTTCACATTTATCTTGAAGGCGGAAGGAGGATTTGAATTTTTAAAACGTGAATCGACTAATAAAACCTCCCCCTCTGGGCTAACGCAACGGCTCTCATCAAACTCGAAAATAGAAGGCGGATCATCAAGAATACGTTTGATCTCAAAAAAATCGCCATCGGGATTAAAAACGTCTTCCCTTCCTCGTGGAAGAGGTTGAGCAATAAAATTGTCAATAATCGAGTCGCTAGCTTCAATCGTCGTGAAACTAGGAAAAGAAGGCTCTTCGATTGAAGATTTGCCTTTGTCGTTTCGACCTCGACATCGGAAAACGTATCGATGTGAGCAAGGCCATTGGCGGACTTCTCACATGATAAATCCAAAATCTCACTCGGTGTGGGATTAGGAGTAAAAGGCTCGTCTCGTGACGATTTTGCCTTGACGGTTTCAACTTTGTCCTTCGAAGGGATCGAACGTGGGTTTTCAAAATTTTTGGCAAAATTACTAACACGTCCCTTCGGAATTAATTTTCGTTCATCTTGTAAATACGAGGGTTCAACGATTTCCTTTAAAACCTTTTCACATTTTTCTTTTTCAAAATCTTTTAATGGAATTTCTTCGTCAAAATTAAGTGTATATTGATTTAGAAAATCCTCAATAATTTCATCCTCATTAGAAAAATTAGGTTTAGAAGGTACAAGATTCAACGTTCCTAAGTATCCTACGAGTTTTTCCTTTGGTTTATTTTCAAAAACATTTTTCAAAACTTTGTTAGATGACGTTTTCGTTTCCTCTACATTTTTGCAAGGTGAATAAGGTAGCACGACTCTAAAATTCGAGAGATATGGATCAATACAAGACGTACGAGTCTTAGGAGTTGGTAAGGCTTTAACCTCTCCCTCGGAATTAGGATTGGTGTCATTTGACGAAGAATTGAATTTTTCCATTAAGCCCTCGACTATTAAAAGAATTTTATCTTTCTCATTAGCATAATTTTCCTTAATTTTGTCCACGTATCCCTTCCACATCTCTTGACTTTAGTCATACAAACGTTGTTGCTCTTCAAAAAGGGTATCATAATCGTTTTCCATTTTTTTGAAAGTTTCCCTTTGGGTTGCCATTCGTTTATTACAAGTTTCCTTAAGGCTTGTCGTTTGTTCTTCCACCATCGTTAATTTCTCATTATTTCGTCTCACAAAATCATTAAAGGCATTATGAATAGACTCATCATTGCAATTAAAAGACGGATCATACGATGAATAAAACGAAGACGATGGGTGACCTTGGTCGTAAGATCTAAAATTGTTACCATGATCACGTGGAGCGGAGTTATAGATATAACCCCCTCGACCTCCTATAACCTCACAATTAAAAACAATTGGCACCATCGGGCGGGCCTCCACAATATGGACACGAATAATATCCACCATTATTCGACATGATGCAACGAGAATGGTGTTACGAGAATTAAACACTAGAGGGTTAGAAATAGAATTAATGGATAAGGGTAAGAAGAATATTTTTGATTTTTGATTGTTTTTAATTTTTTAGATGTTTGTTGTATTACGTAGACTTAAATCTAAAAATATCTCCTCGAATCGAATTTCTCGATTAAAGGAGCCTCAAGGAATGAAAACGATCACGTGAAGTGAACGCCTTCGATGACTTTAGAATGTTGGTGGAACACCAAAACGTTCAAGAGGGTTTAATCTTGAAAACAAGCAAATATATATACGTATATAATACTTTGGTTGGCAAACCCTCGATTAGCCCTTTTTCTCAAAACACGCACAAGCAAGCGGGGGAAACGAGGCAGCGCTAAGCACTTAAGGGCCTTTTTCCCTTAGGTCGTGAAATACAAACGCCTTATACCCACCTTATAGTTTGTGTTAATTGAAATTACGCCTCACGAAAGTATTTATCTATTTTGCCTTTAAACTTTTGCTTTGGATTCGAATACAATGATCGAGTGATGAAATCCCGAATCAAGGTTGCGTTTTCACGCTTTTGGAGTACTTGTATATTTATTGTTCTACGTAAGTACAATATAGTAATATATTCACAAAGAAAAACGAAAACAATAATGGGATATCTACATTATAGTAAAATGATTGTTGTGTGTTTAGTTTAGGAAAACTAAACACGATTTCTTTGGATACTATAATATAATAAGGAAAAATAACAAAAATGAGTATGTACGATATTCACGCTTTCCAAAAATTGAAAAGCAAAAACGCACTACTCACACAAACACGATTCTAATAATGGCACACTAAAAACACCTCCCCGGCAGCGGCGCCATTTTGATAGTCGTAGAAATACGTCTTTTGGGAAAAAGAGCGTATAATGGCAAGTATTAAACTCGACGATTTAGGAAAACCGACAAATTGAATAGATGCGGGTTCGTTCTCGAAGGAGGTGTGTGTATTAGATGCCAAATATATAAAATCAAGAGTTTGTATTAGTGACGTTTTTTGGTTTTAGATAGAAGAATTAAAGACGAGCTACGACTACAATTAAACTACGACGAGTGACGTAAAACGCGAACGTAAATACGTAAAACGTGAAAAAATTAAAAAAAATTAACCTAAAAAATAATTAAAACTTAAAACTAAGTCTAAAATAATATAAATAAGGATAAAAATCCAATAAATAAATTTTAAAACCTTTTATTAATTAAATATTCAATTTTTAATGCTAATTAAAGCCCAAAAATTAAATATAATTAAGAAAAAGCCCAAAATATTATTATATTGAACAAATAACTCACTTATATTATTTAAAAACTAAAAAGTATTTTTTCTAAATTTTAATACTATTTTTCTATTTTTAAAACTCTAAAAACAATTTTTAAACTAAAATAATGATTAAAAATAATAAAATAATGATAAAAATAATTTGACTATTTTATAAATACTAAATAATACTAATGAACAGTAGAAAAAAGAAAAAGTTTGAAAAATTATATATTTTTCACTAAAAAGACAAAACAAATTTTAATTAAACCTATTTAAACTTAAATTAAATCTAAAAATTGGTAAAAAAAAAGTGAACAGTAAAATAGTTTTTAACTAAAAATCTTAAAATCTTTTTCTTAATCTAAGAAAATTTTCAAAGCTGAAAAATATACACTTTTGGCAATAAAAGACAATAACAGTAATAAAAAAACTAACTAAAAATGCAATTTAATCTAGAAAATTTAAAATGAACAGTAACTGAAAAATGAATTAGACAAAAAAATCAGAAATAAAATAACAAAAATAATAAAATTGAAAGTGACATGTGACTGATTTTGTCTTTATGCTCAGCAGGGGGAACTTTAATGCTAGCAGTGGGAACTGAGTTCCCACTGACTTCAATGAAAGACGAGTATGGGCACTTTTGTGCTTGGATCTTGCTGGTTACTTGGTTTTGTGGACAAGCAAAGGCACCCCCACAACCAGTTGGGTTGTGGGGAGTCAAGAAAAAGCTAAAAACAACAAGTCACTAAAAAGAATCACACAATATGGGGCAAAAACAGTCACTGTATCAATAAAGGGGGGCCTGTTGAGCTTTTGCTGATGCAATGTGCTCTTGGGTGAGTTTTGGTTGGCCAAAACTCACTCAACTCACACACTAACCCCTACTAATCAAGCACAGACCCTAGCCTAACCAAAATCCTAACAACCTCTAAGATTTGATTATTAAATTACACAAAATCAAGGCAGTTTTAGGGCTTACTGATTTTTCACTAGGTTTTCCAAGACTTGTGCATGCAAATCTTTCAAAAGCTTACCAAATCCAACACACAAAGTTGACATAACACAAATCTTCAAAAGTGAGTGCATTAAAACTGATTTCAAACCAATTGCATCTCTCAAACTGATTCTAAAACCTAAATCCAAACACCCCTTTAAAACATAAAAATCAAAATTAACAAAGAATTACACTATAACTTGAACCAAATCCAATCAAATCTATCTAAACCTGCTTCAATCCAACAAGTTAACAATATCTAGCATTAGTCTAACATCCTAACAGCCTAAAACTCTAAATCATCATAACTAAAAAAAAATTCAAGCAAGTATAGAAAATACAAAGTCTTTACCTTGTGAGGTTACATCCAAGCGTCACAAAGGCTTAGCTTAAGCCTTTTCCATCAAGCTCGGGCTTGAGCTAATAAATTTCAGAAAGGAGCTTGTTGGTATGAGTAGAAGATGATGATGATGATGATGGACTTCAATTTCCACACCTCATCCAATATGCAAGATTTGGGTGCCTGCTAAGATCAAACAAGGAAGAGAAAGAGTGACCTGATTAAACAGCCACAAAGAGTATAAGCATGGCTTATTAATTATGCCAGCTTATCACTTTTGGCTTAATAAAAATAAGCTTTTGAAACTGAAATTTTTCAACCCAAAGAACCAAACAGGATCTTGAGTATCTTTGACAAAAAACTTGTATAAATCAACAAACTCCTTTTTAAAACTCCACTTTCACTTCATCTTAAAATAGGTTTCAAGATTTTCAAATTTTTTAACAAAAACTTCAAAAACGGATTTTTGATGAAAAACTTCTTGTAAAGTGAAACTTAAAACTCTCAACTACTTTTAACCAATGAATATGACTAAACCAATAACAAATAAGCTTGGAACTCAGATTGTACAAAAGATTAATTTTTTCATTTTCATTAATAAAGTTAAAATTCTACAAAATCTGAAACAAGGGTTAAGCTACAAGCCAACTTCCCTTTTATAATGATAATAGAACATTTTAGGCTACATAAAACCCTAACAATGAACTTCCTAAAATGCCCTCATGAGAATTTGAATTTTGCTGACTTTTCTTGGTCAAATACTATCATGTGATCTCTGAGGTGTTGCCAAACTGTTGAATGTATCATAGGCGTCCAAAAGAAACTTTGGGACCAAGTTTTGGTCTTCGGAGCGTTGGATGACATTAGATGCTCTTTTTACCAAAAAAAAGGGTGACAGGGGAAGGACGAGGGGGGGGGGGGGGCACATAGGTCACGGGATGAGTGTGGTTTGTTGTGGGTTTAGTTTAGTGTAAGGTGAATTAGTGATCTACAAAAGGTTAGCCAAATCCCCTTTGATTTAAGGTAATTAAGACCTGGGAAATTTTAGGGTTTTTTGGGATTAGCATGTGGGGTTTAAATCTGGTTTAGGGGTGAGATTAATTTGAAAATGTGTTTTAGTGGGAAAATTAGTAAACTGATTAAATCAGTTTATTAATTAGGTAGTGGGATTTGACGTGGAGTGGGGGAATGAGTTGGAGGTTTGTGAGTGGTGGGTCAACTGGTTAAGGTGAGGTGGCGGCTGGGGATTGGAGGGGAGTATAAGGTTGTTGGGTTTATAATGGGTGTTAGGTTAGATAGGTTTGGTTTTTGGCAGAACTAGTCCCTCCTGTTAACTATCTCCTTTAAACAGCTTGCAAGTTATGTCCATGTTGTATTTCACCGTTAGTCCTTCATCAATTGCACCATTAATCCATTGTTGTTAAATGGGTAACATCTTCAAACATAAAGGGCCAAATTTGACAAGTCATCATCCTTTTGGGACCCCAAAGTGTTTTTGAGATTCTTAGGGGCATAAAGTGTCAATCTTCACAAGTTGAGGGGCTATTCTTGACATTCTTCAATTCTTCAAGGGTCTTTTGGGAAAATCCATAGTTTGGGTTCGGTTCTTTGTGCGGCTTCGTTTCCCGTGTTTGTTTTTGCTCCATTTTGTGATCTTTTGTTGATTTCACGATATCCGTACCTAAGATACACAAGACACAAATACAAGCATATATAGGGGTATTTTGATGATATTTTAAGCGTTTTAAGCCCGATTTGGACGATGAGACTATGTATAATTGCAGTCTCATCATATGTCAACCTAACAGTTTCATTAACACCGAGCATCCAAGTCATGTCTACAAGTTGAAAAAGGCATTGTATGGATTGCAGCAAGCACCGAGGGCATGGTACGAAGAATTATCAACGTTTCTCCTCCAAAATCACTTCAGCAAAGGAACCATTAATCCAACGTTGTTTATCAAACACTACGATGACGACATCTTGGTGGCTCAGGTCTATGTAGATGATATAATATTTTTATTTTTTGGTAAAGGGGACTCACCCCGGTAAAATATATTACACCAAAAAAGCGTTTAGGTACAATGGAATGTAGCAGAGGAACCACATTAACCTCAAGACAAAGCTTGAACTCCCACTAGATCATATGACAAACCCATATGACATCTAATATATGAATAAGAACCCAATAACGCCAATAGGAAAAAACCACCTAATGGCTCACAAACTAAAAAACAAATACATATTATCTAAAAAACAAGACTGGAAGACGCCACTGATGAGCAAATCGAATCCCATCAGAAGACCTCCTAAACGAGCACGTCATCAACTAAAGACAAACAGAATCCATAATACAATCAACCAACTATTGTTGAGACCTCTTCTTAGCCTTAAACAATCGCCAATTACGTTCCTGTCATAGAAAATAAGCCGTTGCTGCCAAGACCAATTTAGCTATAGTACTCTTTGTAGACTTTCTCTTCGCAAACTGCCGAATATACGCCAAAACCTGAATAAATATCAGAGCACCCACCTGCACATCAGCCAGCACACGAACTTGATTCCAAACAGATTGCGAGAATGAACATTCGAAAAACAAATTTTCATGAGAATCTGGTTGTAAATCACAAAGGGAACACATATACGGGACCGCAGCCGAAAAATCCCACGAATTAATACGATCCTGAGTCTTCAACCTCTGTTTAATAATTAACCAAAGATTAAATGAGTGGCGAGGAATACTGCTAGCATGCCACATAATTGGATACCAATCCGCCTTCTGCATATGAGGCCTTAACGAAGACCCAACCCCCGTCACCGAAAAATGCCCAATAGAACCTGATACGTCCCTCCATACCAGCGAGTCTGGAGTATCTTCCCGAATAACAGGAACATTAAGCCCATCCATAAAACCATATTTGTGTTGCAAATCAGTTAGCCAAGCCCACTGCCCATTATGAATAACGTCTCTAACCGTGGTTGAAAGAGTAAACCCCGATCTATGAATATCTCTGGCCGTAATAGCATTGACAAACAGACTGTGGCTACACCACATATTAAACCATACCCACGTTCCAGTCCCATTACCAGTTTTATGCCATATAAACTCTCAAACTATAGGTCTTAGAAGAAGAATCTTCCTCCATCCCCACGATAGACTACCCCGAACAGGAATATCCCAAAAATTTCGACCCCGTAACTTATACTCATGAATCCATCACACCCAAAGCGACTCATTAAGAACCAACACCTTCCAAATGTGAGCTACCATAAGCGCCTTGTTAAAGATGTCTAGACGTCTAATACCTAGACCACCCTCATCTTTGGGAAAATAAACCATTTCCCACGAAAACTTCTCTCTCCCTTTTTTCATACTATCTTGGCACCATGAAAAACCTCTCATAATCTGCTCAATATCAAGAAAAACACGAGATGGAAGAATAAACATAGAGGCCCAACAAATATGCATCGACCCAATAACAAATTTAACAAGTTGTAACCTTCTCGCTGCCGACAATGCTTTGTTTTTCCAATCATTTACCTGAGCCTTAACTTTTTCAATTAACTCCTTACAATCAGGAAATATGAGTCTCGAGGAAACAAGAGGAACACCAAGATATTTAGCAGGTAGAGTACGTTCTTCAAAACGCAGAGTTTGAAGAATAGCAATCTTGGTATAATTAAGAACATTACGAAAGTAAGCAGTACTTTTGGGGAGACTCGGAGTTAAACCTGATGTATCTTTGAATTCCTCCAAAGCCTCCTTAATGATACTAACAGAATGTACATCCCCATGCGAGAATAAGAATAAATCATCCGCAAAGTACATAATGTGTACATCCAGTTTAGTACAAAACATGTGGTACGTGAAAGAATCTGATTCCCGAACCCTTCTTCTAAGCATTAAAGTGCGCATCTCCATGATAAGCGTAAATAAATAAGGCGAAAGAGGATCACCTTGACGTAGCCCCCTTTTCCTTGAAAATAACCATGCAACGACTCATTAATACTAATGGAGAAAGATGTAGTTGCCACATATTCCATAATCCAAGTGATCATACGAGGATGAAATCTGATACCCCTTAAAACCTCACGAAGAAAATTCCAATCAACCGTGTCATACGCCTTTTAAATATCAACCTTAAACGCATATCTCGGCGTACCTCGATCTAAGTGGTAATTATGCATTAGTTCTTTAGTGAGAAGTATATTATCAGCAATGCTTCTGCCCGAAACAAACGCCGATTGATTCATACTAACAAGAGACTTCAAACTATCCTTAATATGGTTCGTAATGATCTTACTAATGCATTTAAATAAAACATTACAACAAGAGATATGACGATAATCATTAACCAGTAAAGGAGCCGATACCTTTGGAATAAGAGAAATGGTGGTATGATTGAGTTCTTTCAAAAGCTTACCATTAGTAAAGAATTCACGAACTGCAAGAATAAAGTCCACCTTTATAATATCCCAAGCTTCTTTAAAGAACGCCGTTGTATAACCGTCCGGTCCCGAAGATTTCTCGTTACCCATATCAAACAACGCCTCCTTTATTTCTCGATCAGTAACATATCTAATCATGTCTACAGCCCTCTCCCCATCTAGATTAGTCTGAAATAAATTCTCCATATTACTTGCGACCATGTTACCAACTTGTCCCAAAAAAAATTCATAGTGTGTGACAAAAGCTTCAGGGACCTGATCATTAGCAAAGACTATGCCATCAACGTTAGTAACAACATCTAGCCTACTCCTGCTAGTATGACTCTTAACTGCTTTATAAAAATAAGCAGTATTAGAATCTCCCTCCTTAAGCCAGGTGATTTTAGCTTTTTGTTTAGGGTTAAGTCCATATATTGGTAATATACTATCCATCATTTACACATCTAGGTAATGTACTATTTTTATTACTAATATCGCTATAAAAACCGGCTAAACTTTTCCAATATAGGTAATGTGATCGGGTTGGACATGTTACAACTCGAAATTAGGAACAAACGCTTCATTTTTTCATCTCCTTCATCTTTTCATCTGGAACAAACGCTTCGTTTTTTCATCTGGAACAAACGCTTATTTTTTTCTAAAAATCTTTAAAAAACAAGAATCTATACTCGGATATGAAACCAATAACCAAAATCCATGTAGCTGCATTTACCATCTAAATGTTCACGAAGGGTTCCGTTAATAAAATATTTTAGCATGATAATACGCTCACCAGCATGATCGATGTAACCATAAAAGCTGACCATATTTAGATGCTCGATCTGTGATAATGTTAATTTCATTTTTGAACTCCAATGGAGCCCCGTGGTCATAGTTGTCTTGCCACAGAAAACGTAAATAATTAATAAATACTCTTTAATACCCCCATGGAATTTGAATTATAATGCTTTTCTATATAAAAACTTTTATATATTCCAAATACCATAATGCTGATAACTTGATCGTGTTGCTTTAAAATCACAAGATTCGATTCTTGAGTGTTATTTGACAAGCACACGCGTATTAGATATTTATATCAGACATTAGCAACCAATTTACAAGCTAAGAATTTGTTTAGGAGTATATTTATTTTCAAATTATCGAGGTAGTAATTGTTTTGTTCCAAATTTTGATTTCTAACCTGTCATAGCCGGTTACATTACCTATATAAAAAAGTTTATCCGGTTTTTATAGCGATATTAGTAATAAAAGTAGTACATTACGTAGATGTGTAAACCATGGATAGTATATTACCAATATATGAACTTAATCCTTTTGTTTAAGAAAGCATTCCTCCATGAGAACAGCGTCATTAAACAGTGTCACAACATTCGCTTCAATCTCCCTCAACATAATATTACTAGGATCACAATCCAAGTCAGATTGCGCCTTGTCAAGTAAGTCACGTAGACGAGAAAGATTAGCATGTAAGTTTCCTTTCTCCATCAACAACTTCCCAAGGGGCTTCTTTAGCAATTTCATCCTTTGAGTAACCTTAAACATGCGAAAACCACTGAATTGTTTAGACCTACCCTCCATCACAACCTGTTTAAATCTGTCATGACAAGTAATAATGTTGAAAAATTTAAACGATTTCGGTTTAGGTTTAGTAACTGTAGGAATAAATAAAACAAAAGAAGCATGGTCTGAAATACGATACAGTTTGAATATAGCATGCGCTCCAACAAACATCGTACCAAACTCCCAATTCACCGCAATTCTATCTATTTTCCTTAGAAACCCACCCTTCCCCTTCGGCTTTTGGTTCTAAGTGAAATGAAGCCCAGAATGATGAACATCCTCCACCTCAATATTATCCACACAGTCTTGGAATTCTGGCATATTAATATCGACCTTAGAAGAACCAACCGAAGTGTTATCCAAATGCAAAGTGGCATTAAAGTCACCCATGATACACCACGGTCTTGCACGAACATAACTCTTATGAAGTCTAAGACAATGCCAAAGAGAACGACGTTGAATATACTTGTTATGGACGTACACAAAAGAGAAAAATAGTTATTTCTGTTCTAATTTCAACCATACTCGAGTATGGATAGCTTGATCATCCATGTTAATGACAACAACATCAACATTATTATGGTTCCAACCAAGAATAATACGAGCACCCTTAGAACAGTAACTGCCATTAGACGTCTAATCCCAATGCCTAAACACCATAGAACATAACTTGAACAAATTTAAGTCACCAACGTGGGACTAAAGAATAGCTCAAATAAACAAATTATTCTCTGAAATAACATGACGGACTTTACTTTGTTTAGGGGAGAAGTTAAGCCCCCCTGTATTCCCTGTATTCCAAGAGGCGATATTAATCATGAGGAAACATCATTAACAGGAGTGCTTGCCCCTGGAACAGTAGATTGAGTAGCATTCGACCCTTCCATAATTAACTACTCATCCGCCTCAATCTCAATTTCACTAATCACCTTTTTTTTAGTATCATCCACCCAATCAATCTCGTCCACAGTCTCCGTACTTAGAGAGCTAATTTGGTTCGTAAGCTCCACTCCTGTCTTAGTAGCAGCAATTAGTTTACCTTTCATGCTCCCTGTTTGTTGAGATGACGACACCACATTCTTCTTCGTCTTTGATGACTCCCCCTTTTCAAGCTTCTTATAATAAAATTTAGGCATAGATTTAACTATCTTAATACCCTCAATGCGCCTCGGTCTGTTATTCTGTCTATTAGCAGCATGTTTTGCTTTACCTCCACAAAACCCTCCTCATCAGCTGTACTACTCGCCTTTTTACTTTCTTTTAGTAGCTTGGGACACGCATCACTCTTATGATCAAAATTACAACAAGTAGCACACCTTGGAGGTTGCCATTCATACTCGGTATCTATTGTTTCTAAATAATGCCCCGACCCATCAAGATGAGGCATAGCAACCACAATCGAATCCATAAACTCTTTATCAGCAGACATCTTAACCAAGACTCTAGCATACGAGCTCTTACCCTATAGATTGAGGCACATTAATAACTTGTTTTTTTAATATATAGAATTGTTCTAGTTGTGTCTAATCGAATTGATCTCCGGTTTAAAGCTGGACTTAGTCGTTTTTTGTGAAATAAACACTACAATAAAATGGGGCTAATGTAGCATTTTACAAGCAACACTTTCTAAAACTATCACATTTTATAGAAAATTAAATATTAAGCAACATTTACAAAATAAGTGTTGCATCAGTATACATAATGAAACATTTTATAATAAGTGTTGCAATTCTTGCATATGATTTTTTATAAACAAATAAACTGACTCCTGCCCTCCAAAATGAAATTAGTCAAAGTACATTAAACTTCTCCCGCTCCTCTCAAAATTATTTTTCCCCAAATCTATTTTCCCTCTTTCTCACTCATTATTGAAAGTTTCAGTCGTTCTACCATTCTCCACCGATTATATCTCCTTTCTCTAGTTCCTCACTCATTTGTTAATCTCTATCCAGTCTGTCACACATTGATTTTCGTCACGAGATCTGTAACTCCACAATCGGTTTTCAACCGTGTTCTCTCTACTATCGAGCCCTTATCAAGGTAACAAAAATACTTCTTATTCTATAGATTGTATATCCAATTTTTTTTATATTATTATGTTCGATTGCTAATAAAATAGTTAATGGATGTGTATTGATGTTATCTTCATGTTCTTGGAACTTATTTAGTTTATTTTAATTACACTGATTGTGTATTCTTAATGTTTTAATTTCCTGCTACCATTACCATATAATCAACCTCGAAAAAGATTTTGTTCTATAATAGCAAAGCTAAGTGGGCGAAACTATGGTTAAGTTATTTATACCATGCCTTCAACCTACAAGAATTTCTAAGGTTTACGTTCCTTTAATATATATTTAAGGTTTTAACTTTGGGGTTTCTGCTTATGCATTTTTATTTTTTGGTTGCAGATCACTTTTTATCTTTTTAAAGTTCATCAAGCAGTCCTTTATTGTGTAACCTATGTGTTCTTGGCATCCAATAAACTAATGCGGTGATTTTCAATGAACAATTATACAGGTACTGATATGTCATATGCATACATTATTCTGCATAGAATTATGATTGATAGCTATACAGCAGCAACAAGTGACATATACACCAAATATTATTGTTGCACGTACATTCATTCCTTTTCTTGGTGATCTTTGCTTGTTGTCTTATACTTTTACGACTATATGCCAAATATGTCACTTGTAACACGAACACTACTTATCGTGTCTATTTATAGGATTTTCTTATTAAGATGGCTACCTATACGGACTGTGTGGCATTTCTTATACAACAACTTATAGATTCTGTCTTTTTCCCACATACACCTATATTTGGCTGTTTCATGAGTGAAGGGTTAGAAAGGTTTGAAGGTTATTTGCTGCCACAAAGAAGCATACTATATAACGCATTCACCGTATAAATCAACCATTACGGAGGCTTTGAAATTGACAATGATGGAGCTTCTTCTTGATCAGTACATGAAATTAAATAATTGTTAGAAAAATTCTTAGAACTATATGCACTTGTGTAAGACCACGTAGAAAACATTTATACACTCGGCCATTCATTTTGCTTTTAATAGTTTTACCTCCCATTATAACTATATATGTGGGGACAAGGAGTTTAATGATCAGGTTTATAAATTTTTTTTAATATAAACTTGTTAAGTGATTTCGGGTTTAAAAAATAGGGAAAAGCGTTGGAAATATCATATGATTTCTTTGTTCATTTAACTCCTCATTTTTTCTGTTTATGGAACATGATGAAAGGGAGAAATGACGGGTCTTTTATAAGGTATAGGCCAATAGCCTTTTGTTTTCGTATTTTATTTCAATAGAGTTTCCACTAAAGAAGTATATGTCTGCATAATTGCGCAGTCGTGCCAATATAAGACCTGGTCGTAGTTTATTCCCTTATAAGTTAATCATATATTAATAATATAATGGTAACATTTCATTTTTAATTGAACTTTGTTCATTGTTGCAGGTCGCGTTTATGAAATTACAACTGGTGTTATGGCATGACACTCTGCAGGTTAGTTTTAATTTATTATTGGTCTTGTACATATATACCTGAATAATATTTTATTTCATATTAGTTGGTGAGTTTACTCCTTCAGCATACCTTCTTGACTTGGTCGTTTCCCTTACCATTTCTCTTTGAAATGTTATTCGTGCTATACATATAAAAGGTTTATGATATACATTAAAAAGGTTGCATTGCCATTTCCCTTTGTGTATTTACTTACATATATGCATATATGTATGTCTACCTACATGGATATCTATACATGTATATATACACTTAGATATATGAATATCAAGGGTGGCTAAATGGGTGGGTAGGACGAGTATGGGCAATGGGTCAAACGGGCGTTGGTATATGGACGCGGATTAAATGGGCAATTTCTAATATTTGGACCAAATGGACTTGGGCCACATGGATATTGGACCAAATGGACTTGGGTGAAATGGACAATATTAAAAGAGAAACAAATATACTTGAGGTTAATTAATTGGCAAAAAATACCCATCACATATTGTCCATAATTCCTATTTTTTTAACTTAATGTTTTTATGTTGTCCAAATAGTCCAACTAAAACAAATTTCAATACCTATTTAGTCGATTAGTTCAAAAAAATTGTCCAAATAACCTAATTTTAGATATGTGGACATGATTTGCCACCTCTAATGAATATGATATGTATAAGCATGCCATTAGGATATAATGGTCTTTAGATAAAGATAATAGGACTAACTGAAACATACCATAACTATATTATTATACTTTACATATTATTTTTGATACGAAAGATGTAAAACGCGTGCTAAATCGGTAAAACCAACAAACAAAATAGGACCAGAGGGTGATTGGTTGTGTAACGTTGAATTTATGGTTAATGAGTATAAAAATGTATCCAGTCAGGTCCAAATCTGAATATAAACGAGGTCAAACCATAATATTCTTGTATGTTTAAAACAATAAAACCAATTTTTATAAAAAGGACTGAGTGTGATTGTC
Source organism: Glebionis coronaria (assembly GCA_025667525.1). Classification (NCBI taxonomy): domain Eukaryota; kingdom Viridiplantae; phylum Streptophyta; class Magnoliopsida; order Asterales; family Asteraceae; genus Glebionis; species Glebionis coronaria. The sequence continues at coordinate 209,178 of JANFOE010000201.1, read as the reverse complement.
ATATGCTAGGGTGGTATTGTGGATTCAAGATCTCTAAGTACCTTTCCTTGTTTTTCGTCTTCTCTTCTTTCTTGTAGTGTTTTGGATGATATTATCTAACCATTATGGATATGATGTATAAGATCAACAAAATTAGTGTATATTCTTTATCTTAAGTTATGGTACTGCCATGATTATAGAAAAAAAATAAGTACGACGAAATATATTATTTATTATCATCTATATTCAAGCAGTGATCGATGATGGAATATTTCAAGTGACATAATCTAACAAGAAGACCTTGTCACGGGGTGCGATATAATGGCCTTGGGAGTGTTCTCGAGGTGCGCAATCATTAAGGTAATGTAGTGTAGATTACACTTTTGAACAATGTATAATAGCTTCAAGCTAACAATAGGTCAAATTTATAGGAAGCATAATCAACAATGAGTCTACTGGTATATGGTGTGGACTGCTCTAGACGACTCAGTAGGAATAGAAGTATTTAAAGTGTATGTTATCAAACTCATTACACATATATGTTGCAAGTAAAATAAAGTAATTTAGTAAATTATCCCATGTAGAAACTAGATCATGAGCAGAGGCTGTAGAATTAGACAAGTTGGTTAACGACTCAACTCGGGTAGTTTTCCACTTATATAAATGGGTCATATTGACCTGAATCACTTTTTTGTTTAAAGATTGAAAATTTTAGTTAAATATTATGCTTTTGTTGTAGAAACACAATGCTAGTTAAGTGACTAAGCATGGGTCAGTTCTATAGTATAATCTCTATTGCTAATACCAAAATATTAATCTTAGTAATTAAACAGTTTTCCTATTTATTAAAACAGATTGACAGTCGTGCTCCTGCACTTTGGAAAGCTGAAATGATTGGTGAGCTCAAAGTGGTGCTAAAATAGTAGACTTTACCATTAGTATATATGTTAACTAATTCACTAATGATATTTATCTTTTATATTTCAAGATATGTAGAAAAATATATTAATCATTTCTGTGTGTTGCAGGTACATTCATTCAATTTACTTCATGAAAAAATAATCTGTACGTGGAGGGGTGTAAAGAAAATGTCGAAGACTTATGAAACAATATCATATTTCATATTGAATGTTAATTAGATATTTTTTTATTAGATTATGTATGTTTGTTAAGTATAATATCATATTTCTTATTGTATTTGGTTATATTATTATGAAATGAAAAATTTTGAATTTATATAAAAATCTGCGTATTTAAACGTTCAATATTTGTGTTGTATGAAATAAAAGTGCTACAAATCATTAAAAACAGTGTTGCACTAATATGATAAAACACTAAAAAGTGTTGCACTTGATACATAAAAGTGTTGTATGTTTCGTGGTTTCAAATGAAAAGTGTTGTTATTTAATCTAAGAGTGTTGCACATATATTTATAAGTGTTGCACTTGAGGGTAAAAAATGTTGCTTTATCCTTTAAAAGTGTTACACTTGAAAGTATCACACTTGTTATACATAGGCAACACTTTTAATAAGTGTTGCATTATCTAATATAAGTGTTGCATATACCTAAAGCGACGTTGCATAACGCGGTACTTGACAAAGTGTCATATTATGTGTAATGCAACATTTTAAAGGCATAATACAACACTTTATTGGTGTTGCTTTAACTTCATTTTGTTGTAGTGAAAGAAAATTTAGTTTTTATAGCTACTTAAAAAGTAAATGCGAAAAAATATTAAGAATAAACTAAAGACAAATGACAATTAATAAAGAAAATAAACAAACTAAAACTTAATAAAAAGTAATATAGAAAAATGGTAAAAATAAAAATAAACAAAGTAAATAAATGACGGAATAAAATAAAATAATAAAATAAAACAAAAATAAATTTTGAAATAAAATAAAATTAAAGTAAATAAATGTGGAGATAAAAAATGAATGTCGAAATAAAATAAAAGTTACAATTAATAAATGATGGGATAAAATAAAAATGTAAAAGCTTGAATAAATTTAAAATATAAAAGTGGGATTAAAATAAAAAATTAAAAGTCGGAATAACTAAAAATGAAACTAAGGTCAGAATAAGTAAAAAGTTTAAAAGTCGGATTTTATAAAAAAAATATTAAAAGTCGGAATCTAAAATTCACACTAAAGTCGGAATACCAAAAATATACATATATAAGTCGGACTCTAAAATGTAAGCAAAGTCAAATGTCGCAATGAATCATGAGGGAATGTCGGAATCTACAATATGCAAATGCTAAAAAAAATGTCGCAATAATATATAAGTCGTATTGCAGTATAACAATTCGGAAAAGTCATATTATGGAACATAACGTTTGAACTAAATGTCAGAAAGTAGTATTATATAATGTCGGATACCATGTTTATTTAATTGGGGGGAATCTTTAGAATGCTAAAATGTCGGAAAGAATAAAAGGTGGGCAAACAATGCATGTCAAATGACTATAATTCGGATTCTGTAACTAGAAGTCGCAGTATGCATTATTATATCATTAAATGCGGAATCTATATTAACTAGTAATTATTTCCTAAAATGATGTCGGAAAATGAGCCCAAAGATTCGGAAATTATTGTGGAAACCTTGGTTTCACGGATCTTTAAGCTACTAGGAATGCATCATTTTCATATGATTAGATAATCAAAGCGGAATTAGAACACGACACATTAACAAGGTGTTTGGACACAAAGAACATGAACTAAAACAAAAGGATTGCTAATTATATTAATAATCAACAACCACTAGACGTGTATACATTGAATCCCACGTCTAGTCGACACACGCTTTAGGTTTACATTGTATATGAAAGTTATGAAAAACCTAATAACACTTGGTTCCTTTTATAGTGTAAGGATTAGGGTTTTACAAGAGATAAAAATAAATAAACATGTAAATCTTCTATTTAAATAAACTTATATAGAATATATCCTGCATGTTTATCTAAATAGAAGCTTCCAAAGGCTTCTTGTCTACGTTTCTATCAATGCTTAGTTTGTACATGACAATGCTTAGATTGTACATGACAACACTTAGACAAATGTCTTCATGTTTTCTTCGTTTTTGAGTTTCTGCCACATCAACTTTTTGACCCAACAATCTTCCCCTAGTTGATGGTGGCAAAACTTTATGTGTATCTCTTGTAAGTTGTACATCATCTTCAAATTGCTTCCCCTCAAATGTAGCATGTATGTCTTCCCTTTTTTGTCACATCAACAGGGAAGTAAACAATGTATGCAATCTTGAAGATTCTCCAAATGTAGCTCTATGTAATGATCTTGAAGAAAAACAAATATAATATTTTTGATGTAGAAGTAGAATAACCCAACCTTGTGTTCCATGTCTTGCACTATCCATGTGATAAAGAACTTATACTCATCTCACCAAGTATAAGTAGACCTCGATCCCTTGTCAATATTCTCATCCTTTGTGAGACACTGAGCACGATAATGTAACTCCTTCAAGTGTTATGACAACTCTTCGTCACCAAACATTTAAAGCAAAAATAAGTTACCTTTAAACCAATGTTATCCATCCATGATTTAAAGATATGATAAAACACAAACTCGCGAAAATCTTCTTCAATCATCAAACTTACCATAAGAATTCTTCCCCTTAAGCCAACACCTCTTCATGACGATTTTAATGAAATAACGTCTTCATACCATATGTAAAAGCTACCAATATGAATAACTCTTTCGCAAGGCTATCCCGATTACATAGTTTAAAATATCCATCAAATTCCCACGAATAGTTGCTAACTCGCATTAAGATCATTAATCCCTTTTAAAAATATCCGAGCCATAAATATCAACTTGATATTCTAAATAAAAACGGAGATTCCATGTACCTTCGTGTGTAAATTCCTCCTTTTTGTGTGCTAAAAACGTACCAATTTTCTCAACAGCAGCCATTCTTTTGTCATCTGAGATCCCATACTGTCCAACTTCTAAAAAGTCAAACGTTGTTAGACCCAAAACTTATCTTTACAAGTGGTATCAGAGCTAGTTGAGAAACTTTTGATCTTAAAGAACACAAGAACCCTAAAATCACCAAAACCCTAATTTTCACAAAACCCTAAAAATATCATGTCAAATCCAGAAGTAACCTCCTCCTCATATTTACCAAACATCAAGATTCCCATGCTTGATGCAACCAACTTTGAGTTGTGGAAATTCAACTTTGAGCAATATCTAGGGATCTATGACTACACTCTCTGGGAGATTATTGAATATGGAAACACATTCAATAAAGCTCAAAAGATTGTTGATGCCATTGCTACAAGATCAGCTGTTGCTGGATGTTCAGAAGCAGATAAGAAAGAAAAACCTGATGATGGTAGAGTTGTGTCTGCTGAAGACATAACAAAGAAAAGGGTTGATATGAAAACCCTAAACATTCTGAAACTCTCTTTGGGACAAGAGAACCAGCATAAATACAGAGGTTATGAATCTACAAAAGACCCTTGGGCAGCTCTTGAAGTTTCATATGGTGGCAATGATGATACTAAGGAAGAGAAGAAGAAGCAACTCATGCATGAGTATGCTGTTTTCAAGGCTCAACCTAATGAGAAGCTTAGCAGTGTTAGAAGCAGACTGCTTGACATTACGAGCAAGTTGTCCTTCATGGGGACACAAGTTGGTGATGTTGACACTATTGCCACTTTTCTTAAAAGCCTTGGTGATGTGTGGAAGATTGAGGCAAGATCTATACTTTCCAATAACACTCACAAAACTTATACTTTTGATGATATCTACAACAAACTGAGGCTGTTGGAGAATGAAACTCTTTTGGAGCATGGAAGTAAATCTACCAACAGTAACATGGCCTTCTTCTCATATAGTGAAGGTCAATTTAATCAGAAGGACTCATACATGCATCCAGTTACTGGATCAACATGTGTCAACGCTGGATCATGTCCTGTCAACGCCTCATATTCAAACGCTGACACATACAAGATTGACTCACCAAGAGTTAAGCCTGCTGGTTTAGATCTGGATACTGTTTGTGCATATATTGCTTCTTTGCCCAATGGTTCAGTGATTACATATGAGGACCTTGAGCAAATAAGTGATGAGCACTTGGAAGAGATGGATATAAAGTGGAACATGGCTCTTGCAAGTATAAGAGAAAACAAGTGGAATAGGAGGTTTAAGAAGAAGATGACCTTTAATGCAAAGGACACTGCTGGATTTGACAAATCCAAGGTTGAGTGCTACAATTGTCATCGTATGGGGCACTTCATGAAGGAATGCAGATCTCCAAGAAGATCTGATGCTGCAAACCCTCAAGCCAGGTTGTTAAGACTCAGGATCCTAAGGCCATGGTGGCAGTGCAAGAAATTGATGGTATTGGATGGGACTGGAGTTATTTGGCTAAAGATGGGGAAGAGGATAAAGCTTCGGTTGCTGAGATAGAAGAAGAAGAGCATATTCAATATGATCTCATGGCACACTCCTCCTCTTTATCAGATAATGAGGTATACGATTATGCTTTTTGTAGTAAGGGTTGTAGGTTAAATACTAAAAAACTTAACAAAGAGGTTTTAAGATTGTTAAGTGATGTGAGTACTGAGAGATGCAAATTGTCTAACTATTAAATTGCTCTCACTCAAACTGAGAAGACAGTTTCTGAGTACAAGAAAATGGAATTTGACTTAAAAGATAAAATAAATATCTTAAAACATGAGTTAAATGCTAGTAATGATGTTAGAAACATCATGGAAAGGGTTAATGGTGAATTTACAGGCTAAGTTAGATGAGGCTACTAAAAATAAGGATAATGTTGACCTTAAAATTCAGAGATTTGATAAGGCCTCAAAAACCCTAGGAGAATGTGTTAATAAACAGAGGGATCCAAAGGACATGACTGGGATTGGGATGAAAGACTATACTGTGGTTCCACCACCAGCTGGGGACTTCTATGGTGTCCAAAGAAAGGTCCTATCTTGGACTGGTTACCAGAACTCCAAGAGGAGGAATTTATTCCTCCACCAAGAGTCATTACCCCAGTTGAAGAGTATAGACAAAAGTTGTCTAACTTGAATGAATGGAAGAAAGCCAACCCTACCTTGTTTGTTAAGGGTGGCTTGTTGTGTGAAAGTGCAAATGAGTCTACCCCTATTAAGGCAACAAACCCAATCACTGGCAAGACTGTTGACCTTGGCTCAAACACTGTTAGAAAACCTAGCATTAAGTATGCAGAAATGTATAGGAATACTAGGTCACCTAAAAGCCAAGTTAGTAATGATGGAACAGGCTTCTTCTCTTCTAGACCTAGGGCTGTGTCTAGAAAATCCTGTTACACTTGTGGTAGCTTTTCACATTTAGCATATAAGTGTGTCAACGCTTCCAAGGTCAACGCTGTTAAAAAGTCAAATGTTGTCAAACCCAAAACTTTTGTGGAGCAAAGTCCACAAGTTGTTAGACCAGCCCCATTCTTCACTAAAGGGTCTAACACTCATGGACAAAGACCATTTCAGAAGACCAATACTTGGTCTAATAGGCAATGGGTTTCTGTAGCAAACCCTAGGTTGAACGCTGACAAGGGTAATTTCAGCGTTGACAAGACCAAATCCAACGCTGACAGAAACGTTGCCAGACCTAAATATTTGCAACCACAAGGAAAAAGGTCTAAAGCTTCTTCTAGCTTGACATGGAGACCTAAGCAAGATCAAAACCCTAATTCTAATGGGATTTCTATGACCTGCAACAGATTTAATTATATTTCAAAGGTCATTACAAAACCAATTGGGGTTAACTGGGTATTTCATCCAAAAAGGGATGAACAAGGGGTTGTTATGAGAACTATGTATGTTCTTGTTGAACAACCAGATGAATCCAAGTCTGCTAAGGCTTGTGTGACAATCCGTCAATTTATGGTTTATATTTTTTTTCTCAAATATTATTTAAAAACATTATTTTAATGTTATATTATAAACTCACTTATTTCTGGGAAGAAATTTGGATTTACGTCTTGAAGTAGCATCGACTACGTCTAAACCGGAGGATTCTACGTTACATGCTTACGTTTACATACACCGTTTTGGTGACAGTCCGACATTTCAAGAAATAAATTTATCCGTGAATATTATTTTGGGATTTTAATTTTGAGTTGGTTCATAAACTCACAAATTTACGAGAAGAGATTAGGACTTACGATTTTAATTTAACGTCTTTTACGACTAAACCAGAAACCTTAGGATTACGTATTTACGTTTTCGAACTCCGTTTTTGATGAGACAATTTTTATTAGATTCGTTTTGTGCCGTTGATTCATAATTTATAAAAATGTTTTTCGTAAAACGACCCGAGGGCACGCAAATCGAGGAAACTAGAATCGAAGAATACCCGTAAATTAGTGGGATGGGACAAAACAAGTTTATCCCACCCCACTCAAAAGAGATGGCCAAAAGAGGACACCACATCATAAGATGTGGCACCCTTTTAGCTAGAAAGCTAACACATGTTAGCATAAGCTTAACATGTAAGCTAACTTAGCACAAAACCACCAAAACCACTTCATTCATACCATTTACACTTAGCAACTCATGCAAACCACTCACCAAACTCTCTCATCTCTCTAAAATTCTTCCAATCATCATCAAAAACAACCCCCATTTGATCTATGTTAGCCATAAAATCATGTGTTACTTATACACATGATGATGCTACTTTGAAGCTTTGAAGATTGGAGGTGATTCTAACATCCAAGGAGAAGATTTGTTGGTGTCATAGGGCTGATTTTTCATGAGAAGTTTATAAAGGTTGGTAGACTTGAAGATGATATTGGTTTATCACAAGTTTTGCCATCAAAATCCAAGCCTTGTTCATCAAAGACTCATCTTTTCATCACTAATGGTGGTATATAGATTGTTCTTCCTATCCTCTTGTTATTTTGATTATGTAATCTTGTATTTTCTTTATTTATGTATATGTATATGATGATGAATGATGATTAAAAATATTATGTGGGGATTTGGTGTTGATAGATTTGATAAACATGGATAAAAAGATGGAAAACCACATGTAAAATGGTTAAAATCTTGCTAAATATGATGGCTGTATAAAAACAGTAAGTAACCAAAGGTTAAACTGATAAAATGATAAAGTGGAATCCATTTACAGTAAGTGTTAGATGTCATACACATGTGAGAGTTGTTCATGCAATGGAATCATCAAAATGAGTGAGATATGATCAGAACAAAATGAGTGTACCAATCTGAATAGTCTGTTTTGTAGGGACTGTTAAGGATAGTTAAACATAGAATGAGCAGTAGCTATAACTAACTTATTTGTAGCACATAATATGAAGTTTATGCCATCCGAAAATAAGCTTCTATCTCCTTATAGAACTCAAGATATGATAAAAATTGTGAAGATGAAACTAAAAATCAGATTTTGAAGAATTAATGTTTAATAGTATTATATAAGCACTCAAACTAACATAGTATAAAATGTGAATTAAAACCCACTAACTTATAAATTTCATTTATATAAATATGTATAAGGTTAAATAAATGGACACTTTATAAAAATGGTAGTTGAATAAGATTTATAAGTTTTAAAAACTATAAACATGATTTTTACGACTTTTTCGGCTATTACCGTAAAATTAACGTTTTTCGCCAATTAAAACTTAGACGATCAAACCCGTCTAATGTAAAGTTTTTAAAAGTCATATACTGATGTATAAGTACCTAATACAAGTAAAAATCGATAAAACCCGAACTAATGACATACGGACATTAACGAGCTAAGTTAGCATAATTGGACTAATAATTTAACTAAATAAGTTAAACACTTATAAAAATTACTTATTGGGCTTAACCCATTTGGGCTCAATATGTAAAGTATAAATACTGATAATACAAGTATAAAGTGGATTAATACAACTTAATGAACTTATAATAGGCTTATTGGACCTAAAACACGTAAATAGGTAAAACTAGTAAACTAATATAAAAGTTGTCAACACATAACACAAAAATGAGTGAATGAGAATATATAAACCCACTTGATCATCATCATATGTATAAAGTCATCATATATATACATAATTGTTATTTTGATAAATTCATTGGACAAAAGTCTAAGACAAGTATTATTTGTCTAGGTTTCCGTGATTGAAGCACGTACCATACATCCGAATCGCCGATAACCGCTTTCCCACATCAACGTGAGTTCATAGCATCGCACTCTTTTAAATGTTTTTATGAAATGTTTTATAAACCCGCGAGGGAGATAACATGTTAGTTTTGATAAATAGGACACCATTTGTCCCGATTGATTGTTTATTGATTTGGACCCGAATGATTGTATGACCCGATGAATGATTATATGACCCGATAAATGAAATGAAATGGATTATTAAAGTTAGGTTATGTCACTAAAAGTCCCATTAGCATGAATTGTGAACTACCGGGATTTGGTAGACGCTTATGCATATAATAGTACTATTTGGGGACGATCACCACAGTTCGCGCCTTGACGGTTGATCCCGTCGTGCCACATTGATTGGTAAGCGAATTTATGTATGAGAAGATTTACACAAGCGTGATTATTGTGACGACACGCTAATTTAGATGGGCAAATGATTGTCGGGTTAGCTACCCTTTGTTTATTATAGTAAGGTAACAATGTCATGCGACTTATAATAATCCAAATAACGAAATACTGCTATACGCACTAAATTACGATATATTGCCTGACTAGCAATACGGGGTCTTACTATTGATATTATGTTCGTGTTTTGGTTTTTCATAACCATGTTCATATAACGGTTTTTATTTAATCTATACAACGTTATAAAACGTATTGTATGATATTTTTACGATATTAGTTCGTATAATGGTTTTGAAGGCGAAAGCCTATATTATGATTTTGATAAGGATTTGTATAAAATGACTTTGGCTATTTTGTGGCCTATTACAAAGATTGTACAAAATAATTTTCGGTAATAATTTTATACCGATGTTATATTGATGGAATTTATTAAACTCTATGAATTCACTCGGCGTTATCGTTGACCTTTTCTTTTAACATGTTTTATCTCAGGTACTTAAAGGTAATTCTCGGGAAGACAACAAGAACTCATGGCCCACACTTAAACAACAATTTCCATTCAAATGCTTTGTAAAAATTGAATGAAATATTATGACTTGGGACCTTTGTAACTTTGATATTTATGAATGGAAATGCTTTATTATTAAACGATGCGATTTTTAAGCGTTGTCTATGATGTGAGTAATGTGCTATCCCGTAACACCAACGAGTCTTCCGCTGTATTGAATTGTATAAATTTCGGGGTGTTACACTTTGGTATCAGAGCTCTCGTTATAGAGAACGAAAGATTTTTAAAACCAAGGTTTTGAATAAAACATTTCAAAATCTTTTAACTATAAACATTTTTCAAAAATGTCTAAAAAACTTTTGACTATAACTGTAAAAACCACAACATTATCGCATCCTTAATTCGAGGACGAATTATTTTTTTTAGAGGGGAAGAATTGTAAAACCCGTTTTAAAAGTCCACGAACATTAATTACGTACAATCACAGATTTAATTTAAACGTTACGTAATTATTTATTCAGATAATAAATGAAAGTGTTAATTCAAGTATTACGAAAGTATTATTCATTCAGGAAATAAATAATTCACGACAGAATGTATTTACGAGGATTAATTTATGAACACGTACGCAATGTCTTAAATCCAATAAATTCACACAGTCTCAGTTTTAATTAATATCGCGACGTAATTTAATTATTCAGAAATAATTATTAGTTAATAATTTAATTACTAGCTATTTAGTATTACGTGTGTATTTATGTTCAGAAAATAAATAGATACGTAACGGGATTTAAATCACGAACACGCAAGTTATATGACTTTAAACGAAGCAAATCGAAAATGAAACCTTATGGATTTGTATATGGGCTACATTTAAAAAAAAGAATATTGGGCCTTGGAAACCCAGCCCACCTCAAAAAAATATACGGGAGGTTATTTCCCCATCTTTTGGACACACAGTAAAACAAAAAAAAAATTAGGGTTTCGTTTGGTGTGTGGAGAAAAACCGGCGGCAGAAGAAAAAAAAAACAAGAAAAAGGAGTTTTCGGGCTTGGTTTCATTCTTGATTCGTGTGTTTATGTCATCCCTTTATCAAGCTCATAGCGGTAATCAATTCCTTTCCCTTAAATTCAGTTTATATCACGATTTGGATTTTAAAAAAAAAAGTTATACCTACGAATAAACAAGAAAAGGTGTTGGGTTTTGATGTTACACGTGAACTGAGACCAGCGGGGGTCTCAGTGTGTTGTTATTTTGGCCCAGCCGAGACCACCAGGGGTCTCGGTGGTGGTCTGTGTTAACATCATAAGATTCAAGCTAACAAGAGGTGATCCGGAGGTCGGGGAGGATAAAAGTAATGTTTAGACATTTTTAGAGAGAGAGAATAAAGCTTGAATGTAGTGTGTGTATTTAGAGAGAGAAAGGGAAATACACAAGTAAGAAGAATCCTCACCCCTCCATGGAAGTATGAAGGGGTATATATAGGCTAGACATGAGGTCACTTTGACAACATGTCAATAGTAGTCCTCCATGTTTTTTGCCTATCTGAATAAAATGTAATTCCGTAAATGGCGCTCACATTTTAGGGCTAACAGTCTGGATGTCCTCGACAACAGGCAGAAACAAACAGGTTGCGTTTGAGATTAGCCATGTTCATAAGGGGGCGGTGGGGTTTATATACAGTGGGTAAAATGGGGCAACAGTGGGAACTATTTAATTAGTGGGAACTACATAAAAACAGTGACAATAATATTCAGGCCAGTGGATACATGTTTAAACAGAAATTAAAAAGATTTAAATCTGAAGTTAGCGACAGTTTAGCGACGGTATTTCTGTCGCAGTTTTAATGACAGATTCTGGACAGCTTTTAGTCACAGTTTTAGTGACAGATTTTTCTGTCGCAAATTCTAGTAGGCATTTGATATATAAATTGAATTGTTTTATTGCGACCGTGAGTGGGGCATCTTGGTAGGCTCGGGACTATAATTAAAAAGGATTAAAACGACGACTTAATCATACCTTATTTAATTCACTTTTATTATTAGATGTTTTTAAATGATTTATATACTAAATTAATTAATTTATATTTAAATAGTTTTATAAAATTTAAAAGGGTATAATTTTATTAAAGAAATTATAAATAATTTTAGAAACTTTCTAATTTAGGAAACTTTCTATGTGTAGCAGGTTACTTACTATAGTATTAATCTAACGTGAGAATACGTTTATACCGTACTTAATAGTAGGTCGAATAATACATTGAAAAGAATTACTATAGGATCAGATTTATCAGTTAATATACGTACGAAATTTCAGAAATAAAATAAATAAATGAGAAGCCAATAAGATCAGTAAATTAAATAAACGAATATCAGTTAACTTATTCGCGTCCTTTATTCTTGTAGCACGCGTGAAGCCCGAGTAGTATTCGTTCAGTCTTCCATTCAGTCAGTTACTGGACTAAAGGTACGGATTTTCTGTCCTTTCAGTAAGGACTTCATTTCTATGCATGATTAGGATTCCCCATCTTCAGCCAAATGTTTTTCCCCAGTATATGTTTAAGCTTATCAGTAATCATGTTAATAACTAAATAAATTTGCCTGAGCATTATATACAAGCATGATAGTTTATGTACTAGTTACGGAGGTACCGTAACCACGACACTAGAGGCACCGGTGTCGTGACTCACATGCAGGAGAGTGATATCCTGCATCGTCCCACTCAGCTCAGCTTGGCCATTTTATCAGTATTATTAGTGGGGCGTATGGATGCATCCTAGGCTTATATGTGTTATAAGTTATCAGGGTGAATGTGGTGTGTGCTCTACATCCTTCACATTGGAGCTGATCCCTCCACCCAGCACAGTTATTTAGAGGTCACCCCTCTATAGCATGATGAGGTCACCCCTCCAGTTATTCATGCACGGTTGTTACAGCACGTGACCTATATAAGCTCTTGCAAATAAAATACAGTAAATGCATGTTTTCAGAATTAATAGTTATATTTCAGTATCAGATCTTATAAACCAGGTTTCTCAGATTTTATGCAGAGTTCTACCACACGTTACATATCATTCTTATAGCTTCAGTATTCTATCGCCTGTTTCATTCAGTATATTCTTATCATGTTTTATATCCGTTCACTGAGCGTTATGCTCAGCCGTAGTTTCCTTTCATGTTCTAACGGCAGGTACACCGGGACGCTCTTAGGATTCTGAGAGCACGTGCATTTGGGATGGAAGCTATCCAGACTTCTTATTTTACGCACTTACATTATTCTGCTTATTTGGACATTGTTTAGTCCTTTCTTTCAGTATTTTATTTTTCATGTTTTGAGCTTAGGTTGGATTACCGATGTTTGATTCCGGAATTTCCGTTTTGGTCATTTAATGTTTTAGTACATTTAGCTTATGCTTTGATGACACGCCATAAATACACGTAACGGTCTATTATCCAAGTGGGGTGTTACAATTATGGTATCAGAGCGCAAGGTTCGACCTGTAGGCTCTAAAACTTCTTTCCAGATTTTGGCGTTGTTATCTTTCATGTTTCTCATGCATTAATCAGTCAGTTTTCTTCAGTTATCAGTCGATTTCTTAAAGTTTTTGACTAAGTAAAAGGTTGGTACAGGACTGGCCATATTTAGTCGCATGTGCTTTTCTGCGAATTTTGCTTTGGTGAACCGACCCATAGGCGTTCACCCTTGCCGTTCAGATTTTGTATTGGTAAAACGACCCATAGGCGTTTACCCTTACTCATTTCAAATTCATGTTTTCTGTCAATTACTACTTAGTGAACCAGCCAAAAACGTTCACCATTTTTCAGGACCAATTTTCATGCTTTTCAGTCGAATGATGTTTTTTGAACCGATCCATAGTTGCGCACCTTTCTCATATCAAGACATTTCATAAACTTTGACAAGTATAGATTGGACTACAGCCAACCATATTTACTTCCAGATTGTAAATTTGCTATACGTGACAGTCCTCATGGAATTTTGACAAGTATGGATCGAACGAGAATCGGCCATACTTAGTCACATGTTTTCTTCTTTGAATTTTGTGGATTGAGCTATAACCATCCACACCAGTTGTTGTTAAACCTCAGTTGATCATACGCTTATGTTCTTTGTAACAATCCAATTTTCATAATCTCAAGTTGATGTCGCCTTCAGGCGGGTTCAATTTCATGTTCCCTTGCAAAGATTATGTTTTCAGCAGAGTGATAATGTTTCATGCTAAGATACAAAAGGATTACAATAAAATCCTATTTCATGATAAATCATGATTGGCCTTTATTGATCATGCTTCATGCTGACCACTGTTGGGACTTCGAGTATATCATACTTTTCAGCCTCCATACAACCAGCAGTAAGTCGACGTAGGAATTGTCAGCCTATCATGTTACTTATTTCAGATCAGTTTACTATCGTTTAAATCAAATTATTTGCTTGATCATGTCAGACAAGCGACACTAGTATCGATCATCCCATAAAATTTCCACCAGTTCCATGTACAGTATTTCATATGTACCCCATGTACAGTGTCTCAATTGTACTCCATATACAGTATTTCATGTGTACTCCACGTACGATGACTCAGATATGCTCCATATGCAATATTCATTTTGTACTTCATGTACAGTAGTCCAGGTGTACACCAGGTACCCTACTCCATGGATAATGCTAATCGATCCTCAATCATCTCAGGCGTTTCCACTTGTCGATATTTTACCAGGTGCTGATGCTGCTCGTGAGTTGAAGATTTTACCAGATGCTGATGCTGCCAACACTTTGAAGACCTCACAAATGCTAATGATGATGATACTTTGGAGATCTCTCAAGATGCTGATGTCGTTCATACTATGAAGACTCTATAGAATAAGGATGAAAACTATAAATTTGAAATTCTAACAAGAATAAATTTCAACCATCAGATACTACCATTCCATTCCATACTTTTACCTTCTCAGTTAGATGTCACACTCCACTCAGCTAACCGTTCATTCAGAAGAGTGGGAACCGGAACTCAGCCGGCCACTCAGCAGAATAGTTACATGAATCACGGTCATGATAATGACCGTCATAAATTGATAGACAAAGTAGTAGTGACAACCACCGTGCTTATAATTAATCAGTCAGTAACCATCGAAACTCCAGAACGGATGTGACCAGAAATACAAAGGTCAGCAGTCTAACCGGTCCGCCAATCCTAGCAGTTACCAAAATTTTTCAGCCTTGTCCAAATTCATCCACTAAAAGACATGTCAAGACATCAGTCAGGACATAAGTCTCAGGTATCATTTCGGAAGAAACATATCAGGACACCAGTCGTAGTACATGTTGTACGAATCTTTTCTCAAAATACGAGCCAGAACTCATAACTCCAGTATGTTCCTAAATCAGGCTCTCGGTAATTCAGGGTACCCTTCAGAAAGGGGTATACCCGTTCTATTACGCCACGCATGAATCAGATCAGTTAAAAATTCAGTCACCACCACTAAAGTATATCTCAGGTTAAACACACAATATTCATTCTGTGAGGTTACAGATGAACACATTCAGTAAAAAGTCGACATGTTTACTTCACGTGTTCCTATGTCATCTTTATCTTAAATCAGGTAGTTCCCTACCTCTCAGCCAGAAAGGACTCAACAGTATCATCATATTTATTAAAGCCTTATTTTCAGTTAACGACGAGATCCGTCTTACTAAATCCCAAATATATTCATTATATCTTCTGCCAGAAAAATCAGTACAAATTGGTTCTGCCTTACAAGCGCATGACTTAACAGTCCATAGCTACGAAGACTGTCTAGCCATCAGTTATAAATTCACTTCTGAAATTCTTTAAACTCATGACCAACAGATTACTCCAGTGCTCCCAGACGTAATCTCAGGAAGTTTTTCAGAAATTCCTTTCTAACCACGAAACAAAATTCTACATAGATATTGTCTCAAGTACAGAACCTATATTTCAGAACTCTTTATGGCAGGGCTTCAACTGAATTTAAAAGAGTTGTAGTATTTGCTGCAAGAATTACCAGAATGAGGCTCTATTCGCCCTAGCGCACCATCAGGAAGTGCACCGTTCCTATCTATTAGAAAGAAAGCCGGTAACATGAGATCAGGTATCGACCACTGAAAATTTTACAAGATCACAATTCTTAATTAATGTTCATCCCATGAATAGCAGGTTTATCTGATCGGCTACGATGTCTTAAACATTTTCTAGAACGATTCACGATTATGCCACCAGTAGTGGTGAGAGAAAGAACATGAGATTTTTTTCCCACACTGCTGTTGCACACGTTATAGTCTCCCTAATACTCCAGCTATAGTATGAAATTTATGAATAAATTTTTCCATGGCTCCTCAGACAAATCGTCAGTATATTCATTGATAACATTCTGATTTGCTAAATTCTAAGAGAAGTACAAGAGAATCATCTTTTCACAGTTGAACAAAATCTCTGATAGGAGAAAATTATATAAGCAGCTTTCCAGATGTGAATTCGAGTTGAACGGAGTGGCATTTCTGAACCACCCTATTTCAGCAGAAAGAAATTTCAGACAACCCTGCTAAGGTGAAGGCCATCACCTGATGGCCCCGACCGACGCTTGTGAACGAAATACAAATTTTTCTAGAACTCAATTGACTGCTAACGCAGAAATTGCTGACAGTCATCACTAAAGCCTAGGCTAACACAGAAATTCTTCTATGACTATTCAACCAGATTCCCACCAGAATGTCCCATAAGCCTAGGCAGAATTTTGATAGAAACCGTATCACACATTGATACATCTATGTTCATATCTAGATGCCTGATATATCGCAGGTTCAAGATAGAACGCCTTCATGTTAGTGTGTTACCATTAGAAAAATCTGAACAGAATGAGACAGGATTCCATGGAGGTTATTGTCAGTTACCACAGACTTTGACGAAGTATGATACTATCTAAGTTATCGTCAACCATGTAATCAGCCTACGTGTTTCTTTCATCCGAAAGGATCACGCAGTAGCAGATCTGCAGAAAATTTAGAAATTCAGCAGTATATTGTACGAATTCAAGGCATTCCATCGACCATCATATCAGACAGAATTCATGTTTACGATCACGTGTATGTTTACGTTCACTTTACGTTCATGTGTATTTTTACTTTCACGTTTACGTCTCATTCGCAGTATCAGGTTTTGTGCTATCTCATGATTTAAGCTTACATTAACGTTCATAACATTTTTCACGTTCAAGTTCGTGTGCCATTCCGCGATTCACGTTTCGCACTTTATTACCAAATTCGGTTACAGAAAGCTCAAGGAACTAGACTCAAGTTAACAGAGCTTCTCCATACCCAGGCAGACGTTTCACATCTCAGGCCGTATCGTTTGGCATTCCTCCCTCAGTCAGCATACATTCATGATATGTACTAGTATCACGTCCATAGTATGTTCATGTATCACGTTCATGATATATTCCATGCCAGCATTCCTCATATAATCGTGAACCACGTTCACAATTGCTCACGTAGCACGTTCACAATTGTTCACGTAGTTTCGTCCCTATATATTTTCAGCAGCTTGCTCAAATATAGAAATGTTATCTTTTCAGGATAATTGTACGTACCATTTCATGTATACTACATGTTATAGCTTATTCATTCAGATTCAGAAAATCCATCTTAAATATGGGACCATAAACTATTCAGCATCGTCAGGACAGGGTCATCATGACCAAGATTTTCATTATGTTTAGACCCTTGAAGGAATCGTTTTGAGCGGGAAGCTACTCGAAACAGAGGAGTCCATCCGGACCTCTCATTCCTTTTCCTTTAATAAATCTAGTTAAGTCCTTTCTGTCATGTCACGTTTATACACTTTCAGCAACATCATGTTCTAAATCAAGGAAGTATGATCCTTCAGCTTATATGTCTTTCCAGCCTTCATGTTCTTTCAACACATATGTCCTTTCAGCTTTTATAACTTCACCAGCTTATTACCTTTAATTCGAGGACGAATTTCTCCTTTTGGAGGGGAAGAATTGTAAAAACCACAACATTATCGCATCCTTAATTCGAGGACGAATTATTTTTTTTAGAGGGGAAGAATTGTAAAACCTGTTTTAAAAGTCCACGAACATTAATTACGTACAATCACAGATTTAATTTAAACGTTACGTAATTATTTATTCAGATAATAAATGAAAGTGTTAATTCAAGTATTACGAAAGTATTATTCATTCAGGAAATAAATAATTCACGACAGAATGTATTTACGAGGATTAATTTACGAACACGTACGCAACGTCTTAAATCCAATAAATTCACACAGTCTCAGTTTTAATTAATATCGCGACGTAATTTAATTATTCAGAAAATAATTATTAGTTAATAATTTAATTACTAGCTATTTAGTATTACATGTGTATTTATGTTCAGAAAATAAATAGATACGTAACGGGATTTAAATCACGAACACGCAAGTTATATGACTTTAAACGAAGCAAATCGAAAACGAAACCTTATGGATTTGTATATGGGCTACATTTAAAAAAAAAGAATATTGGGCCTTGGAAACCCAGCCCACCTCAAAAAAAATATACGGGAGGTTATTTCCCCAACTTTTGGACACACAGCAAAACAAAAAAAAAATTAGGGTTTCATTTGGTGTGTGGAGAAAAACTGACGGCAGAAGAAAAAAAAAACAAGAAAAAAGAGTTTTCGGGCTTGGTTTCATTCTTGATTCGTGTGTTTATGTCATCCCTTTATCAACCTCATAGCGGTAATCAATTCCTTTCCCTTAAATTCAGTTTATATCACGATTTGGATTTAAAAAAAAAGTTATACCTACGAATAAACAAGAAAAGGTGTTGGGTTTTGATGTTACACGTGAACTGAGACCAGCGGGGGTCTCGGTGTGTTGTTATTTTGGCCCAACCGAGACCACCAGGGGTCTTGGTGGTGGTCTAGATGTCCTCGACAACAGGCAGAAACAAACAGGTTGCGTTTGGGATTAGCCATGTTCATAAGGGGGCGTTTGGGTTTATATACAGTGGGTAAAATGGGGCAACAGTGGGAACTATTTAATCAGTGGGAACTACATAAAAACAGTGACAATAATATTCAGGCCAGTGGATACATGTTTAAACAGAAATTAAAAAGATTTAAATCTGAAGTTAGCGACAGTTTAGCGACGGTATTTCTGTCGCAGTTTTAATGACAGATTCTGGACAGCTTTTAGTCACAGTTTTAGTGACAGATTTTTCTGTCGCAAATTCTAGTAGGCAGATTTGATATATAAATTGAATTGTTTTATTGCGACCGAGAGTGGGGCATCTTGGTAGGCTCGGGACTATAATTAAAAAGAATTAAAACGACGACTTAATCATACCTTATTTAATTCACTTTTATTATTAGATGTTTTTAAATGATTTATATACTAAATTAATTTATTTATATTTAAATAGTTTTATAAGATTTAAAAGGGTATAATTTTATTAAAGAAATTTTAAATAATTTTAGAAACTTTCTAATTTAGGAAACTTTCTATTTGTAGCAGGTTACTTATTATAGTATTAATCTAACGTGAGAATACGTTTATACCGTACTTAATAGTAGGTCGAATAATACATTGAAAAGAATTACTATAAGATCAGATTTATCAGTTAATATACGTACGGAATTTCAGAAATAAAATAAATAAATGAGAAGCCAATAAGATCAGTAAATTAAATAAACGAATATCAGTTAACTTATTCGCGTCCTTTATTCTTGTAGCACGCGTGAAGCCCGAGTACTATACGTTCAGTCTTCCATTCGGTCAGTTACTGGACTAGAGGTACGGATTTTCCGTCCTTTCAGTAAGGACTTCCTTTCTATGCATGATTAGGATTCCCCATCTTCAGCCAAATGTTTTTCCCCAGTATATGTTTAAGCTTATCAGTAATCATGTTAATAACTAAATAAATTTGCCTGAGCATTATATACAAGCATGATTAGTTTATGTACTAGTTACGGAGGTACCGTAACCACGACACTAGAGGCACCGGTGTCGTGACTCACATGCAGGAGAGTGATATCCTGCATCGTCCTACTCAGCTCAGCTTGGCCATTTTATCAGTATTATTAGTGGGGCGTATGGATGCATCCTAGGCTTATATGTGTTACAAGTTATCAGGGTGAATGTGGTGTGTGCTCTACATCCTTCACATTGGAGCTGATCCCTCCACCCAGCACAGTTATTTAGAGGTCACCCCTCTATAGCATGATGAGGTCACCCCTCCAGTTATTCATGCACGGTTGTTACAGCACGTGACCTATATAAGCTCTGGCAAATAAAATACAGTAAATGCATGTTTTCAGAATTAATAGTTATATTTCAGTATCAGATTTTATAAACCAGGTTTCTCAGATTTTATGCAGAGTTCTACCACACGTTACATATCATTCTTACAACTTCAGTATTCTATCGCCTGTTTCATTCAGTATATTCTTATCATGTTTTATATCCGTTCACTGAGCGTTATGCTCAGCCGTAGTTTCCTTTCATGTTCTAACGACAGGTACACCGGGACGCTCTTAGGATTCTGAGAGCACGTGCATTTGGGATGGAAGCTATCCAGACTTCTTATTTTATGCACTTACATTATTCTGCTTATTTGGACATTGTTTAGTCCTTTCTTTCATTATTTTATTTTTCATGTTTTGAGCTTAGGTTGGATTACCGATGTTTGATTCCGGTATTTCCGTTTTGGTCATTTAATGTTTTAGTACATTTACCTTATGCTTTGATGACACGCCATAAATACACGTAACGGTCCACTTATCAAAGTGGGGTGTTACAATAACGATGCCGAAGAATTCCCGAGTTACCGACAAGGCCAGACTGAGAAGCGTTATTTTAATATATATATATAACTTGGATTATATATATATGATGTAATTTGATTACATGATTGTTTGTTGATCATTTTAATATTTATACGAGGTATTTATACGACGTAGATTGTCACAAGAAACCCTAACTCCCCTAGTAAATCAATCGAAGCTATTTCTATAGGAATTCTAGCTATTCTAGATCTAAACAAAGTTGTGGATATTTATGATCCCAACAAAATGGTTGATATTCACAGAAATGTTGATATTAGTTGATTGTGATATTAAAGAAGAATTGGCGAGATTAAATCTGATATCGATGTCATGACGATCTTTCCTTATAGAGTGGAGTTTGACAAAACGTTACCACCTAGAAAGATGTCATCTGATTCGTTGTCACCCAATTCTTAAATTTGAAATCGAAAGGGTGAATGTTGCACTTGAGGCTGTCATTGGAACCATTACTCAAAAGCCTCATGCCACTAGTACCTTTCCGAGAAGTCTAGTTGGATGATCAAGTCATTTCATACTAGTGACTCATTTGATAATTATTGATAAAGGAGTTATAGGATTGGAAATTAAGTGTTGATCATATCAAGCTTTTATTGCCCTTTTAAGGTTTATGAATAAGGTTGAAAGTACTAGAGAATGAGGTAGAATATCGAATTGAGTATAAGTTGGTTGAAACTTGAATAAAGTAAAATTTAACACATATGGAATATGAGATTGTTAAGAGGAAGTTGTTGAGTCCTGTGATTGAATTATAAGGTTTTAAATGATTGTTGACTCATGTTAAGGGTTGTTCCTAAGCCATTGTCCACTAACGGGGATGCCCAGTGTCCAATAAATAAATTGAAGAAATCTTCTTCTGAATTGGGACCGATGGATCTTCCGGGACATGTGGAACACCTAATGACTCTTGTAGATTAGTATTCATTGTGGTATCTTTTAAAAATCCATAACTTAATTGAGACATCAGTTGGTAGGATGAGTTCTTGGAATTGTATGACATAGTGACACATAATGTGTTACGGTACAATGTTGACTTGTTTGTGATTAATGAAAAGACTACCTTTGATTGCTAAATCCTACATGTATCGATGTTATCTATCTTTTATTGCTTCATCCTAATGCTCGCATTAGTGATGCAACCATTGAACAAGTACTCATCTTGATTTGAGTTACGTTGTGAATTAATCCTTTCGAGCGCCATCGAGGTCATGAACCTCATGATAAATTGGCTAAGCTCATTTCCTATCATATTGTGGTTAGTTCTTAGTGAACAACTTTTCATCACTCCTTTGCAGATCACTCATTGTTTTTATAAGATAAAACAGTATCCATTGAGAAAAATTGAATTTTCATTACTATAAGGATTATTCAAAGTGAGATTTATAAGTGATTGTTATTGAAATGAAGTTGTTTATAAAACACTTTGGAAAACTTAATTGTTTTCATAACAAAGAAGATTTTTGTAAATATATTTTTGATTCTTATTTAAGAATTAAGCATGAAAATGTTTTTATTATAAACATGATAATATAATTTTGACGAACTGAGTATTGCATCGTTAATCTTGAAATTGTATATAGTTGCGCGCCTACATACAATTTGGAATGGACCATGAAAGGCTGATTAGTAGTCACCATAAAACTGATTAATAAACACTACATTTCCTTTGAAGATTGTGAAAGATTAAATTTTATGAGATCTGCAAGAAGTGAAAAATAGGGACATAGTGTTAGGGACACCTACATATATGCCTGTAGCATCTATTATTCTGAGTCGAATTTACTCATCTGTGGAAATTGTCTTATTTGACAATTGACAATTCTTTCTTGACCAATTCTCCGGTAGTGAGATTCTTAGGAAAAGTATCTGATTACCGAGTGTTGATACCCGACTGGATGAATCGACGTTCCTATCATTTCTTTTGATTTGGTTTCATTTGAATGACCTGGGTAACGATCCGAGGAGCTTTCGAATGCGTACTCAAATTATGAAAACATGGGATATATTCATATTCGTTAACTGTTTTCGTCTGTATCTGAATTGAAATTCTCTCGCGTAGATTATGTGTTGACCTTACTCTTTTAATGGTAGTTGTGTCTCCATATATCCTTGAATTTGTGAAGGATTATGAGTTATTATTAGTCTTTTGAGAAGTTCACATCTTATCAACGGTAATGAAACTGGAAAGTTGATAGTGCCAGTAGAATGGATTGATTAATTATGACATGACGACATTGTCTTAATTGATGGGAACTCGAGTAGAATTCCCCTAAATGATAAGATGTTGACTATCAAAAGTGATCTAAATAATTCTTGATGGGTGACCATATACTGCATTTAGACTTGAAATTATACCGTGAATTTGTGAATTAGTCATAGATATTATAATCTAGAAAGAACCAAATATGAATTTATTAAAAGATGTTTCTATTATCTGAAACTTTAGGAAGTATTTGTTGATGAATTACCTAGACTTTTGCCATTAAGGAAAGTTGAAATTGGCATTGATTATATTCCCGGTGCTGCACTTGTGGCTTGTGCACTGTACGTCAGCACCATCTGAATTAAAAGAATTATCGTACAACTGAGAGAGTTGTCGGAGAAAGCTTTTATTCTACCAAGCTCGTCATCGTGAAGAGCTATGGTGTTATAATTCCTTATATTTATTGATTACCGTGAACTAAGTAAATTGATGATTAAAATCTATATCCACTACCCAAGATGATAGATTTGTTCGATTCTTTACAAGGATCTAGCGTATGTTCTAAAGATTTGATTCACGGCATGGTTATCATCAACTTCGCGTCCGCGAAAAAGATTATCTATTCCAATCACTACATCCAGAACTTGTAATAAACATTATAAGTTTCACGTGATGACGTTTGGATTGACTAATACACATGTAGCATTCATAAATTGGGTGAATCACCTGTGTAGGCTGTAATTTGATAAATTCATGCTTGTGATCATTAAGGACCATTTGTTTGTATATAAGAATAGGAAGGAGTTAATAATTAATTATAGACTGCCCTGAATTGGCCGAGTAGTAAAAACATGTACCTTGAGTATTTAACATGTGATTTAAGACTTAATCCTTTACATGATTTGACCATGTGATTAATAAGATAATGGGATCCATATTGACTTTTCAAAAATTAGAAGTCATTTAAGACTTTGGGTTTTACCAAAAAGAAAGTGCAAATATGTTTTGACAGATGTTTTATCAAAAAGAACTTTTGAGGGATTATTCCCTTATACACAAATCATTTAACTAAACTCCTGTTTAGGGGTAAATGTTTGTGTGTGGCTCAAGACAACCTAAGAGGAATTGAGGAAACCATTTAAACCATGACTTGAAATTTGAAACGACACTTTTTGCTTTTCAACTAAGAAAATTTTGACCAAAGTATAACCAAAGATTTTTCAAATATTTACGAATTTTATTAATTATTTTCGATAAATCAACAAAAATCTTGTTAATTAAATTCAAATTTATTTTGAACATTTTATATAATTTGTCGAACTAAGAAATTTAAAATTTTTACGTTTACGTTTCATAAAAATTAAAAACTTATTATTTAGTTAGTTGTAATAATTATCGACGCTTTAAACGTCAGATTAAGCAAAACTGATAAAAATGATAGCTGAAACGAAACTGAAACTTAGAAAATATGAAGAAAGGTGAACGTAATTACTGACACATTATGTAGAAAATATAAAGAACCAATTAGGATGTATTCCTTAGTAATGACGGTGCAAAATAAATTGCCGAACAATTTAAAAATAACTAATGTTTGTAAGAAGGATAATATAGATAATAAAAGGGGTTCGCGGCTAATGTGAACCAATAGAATTGAGAAGCCGATGGCGTTAAATGATTAAAAGGCCACTTGTGGTTGTCTAAATATGGAGGATTGTGAGATATAGTTATGTTGGAATCTTGTAAGTATAAGTATTTTATTCATGACATTTATGATTTAATGTATTTTTATCTAAAGAAGTTGTACTAATGGAAAATTTTGAAGGCATACATCGCCTCATACATTAGTAAACGTCTAACTATTGTAAAGGTCATCATCTGAATTTGATTCGATTTGGGTCATCATCGACAGACTGACCAAATCTGCTAATATCATTCCTATTAATGATAAATTCTTGATGAAGAAATTGAATCTTTTGTACTTAAAAGAGTTGTGTAAACATAGTATGCCTGTATCGATCATCCCTATCAAGATCCTCGCTTTGCATCGAATTTCTAGAGATTTGCTCAGAAGTCATTGAGAACGAATCTTGATGAGAGTACTGTGTACAACCCCAATCGAAGGGACGAGGTAAAGTAACGATACAAAATACTATAAGTGCTGTTTTATGTTTGAATGATTGACCTTTGGTAATAAACTGTAAAATCGCTTTCCTTTGGAAAGATTATCATTGATAATTATCGTGTTAGTATCGAGATCGAATCTTGTTAGGATCTATATTAGAGCATCTGTAAGCAGGAGTTGGGATGAAGACACCCGACATACACCCACTGTGAGTTGGACATGTCTTTTAGGTTTAAGGTTTCCTATGATGGCGAACCTGACCTTCCAAAAATACTCGACCCGTGAGACCTGAAATGATTGTTGAAATTAGGATCCGATTATTGGCTGCCGGTAGTAGACAGGAGGTTATGTGAATATGAAATGTAGATCTTAAAGTGCCAGATGGGTAGCGAAGTTATGCCAAAAAAATTTAACCATGGAAAAATGAATTGATGATCTGAAAGATCATTGGATATAAGTCCCCGTTGTATGGGACCATTGAGATGATGTAAAAGATTGGTTTGAAAGGCATATAAGCTGGATCTACCCTAGGACTTCAAGAGCTGCGTGAATTATGTTTCGTATATAGAACTTGATAAAATGTCAATCAAGTGAAAATCTGATTACTTCTTGATAAATTTTAGATCGGCGAAAAGTTGCATTCATCAAAAACCCGTGAACATCATGGATACAAAAAGTAAGTCAACATTAAGCCTGATCTTATTCCCGTAGTTATGTTTGATGAAACTCGCATATCGTAATGGATTACACTTATGAGAAAAGATCGGATGTGGAGGAAATACCCACATGGCTTTAACTCTATAAGAAGCGAGTAGTAATATAAGATGATCTTTGAGGACAAAGATCCTGTTTAGGGGTAAATACTGTGACAATCCGTCAATTTATGGTTTATATTTTTTTTTTCTCAAATATTATTTAAAAACATTATTTTAATGTTATATTATGAACTCACTTATTTCTGGGAAGAAATTTGGATTTACGCTTGAAGTAGCATCGACTACGTCTAAACCGGAGGATTCTACGTTACATGCTTACGTTTACATACACCGTTTTGGTGACAGTCCGACATTTCAGGAAATAAATTTATCCGTGAATATTATTTTGGGATTTTAATTTTGAGTTGGTTCATAAACTCACGAATTTACGAGAAGAGATTAGGACTTACGATTTTAATTTAACGTCTTTTACGACTAAACCGGAAACCTTAGGATTACGTATTTACGTTTTCGAACTCCGTTTTTGATGAGACAATTTTTATTAGATTCGTTTTGTGCCGTTGATTCATAATTTATAAATTTTTTTTTCGTAAAACGACCCGAGGGCACGCAAATCGAGGAAACTAGAATCGAAGAATACCCGTAAATTAGTGGGATGAGACAAAACAAGTTTATCCCACCCCACTCAAAAGAGATGGCCAAAAGAGGACACCACATCATAAGATGTGGCACCCTTTTAGCTAGAAAGCTAACACATGTTAGCATAAGCTTAACATGTAAGCTAACTTAGCACAAAACCACCAAAACCACTTCATTCATACCATTACACTTAGCAACTCATGCAAACCACTCACCAAACTCTCTCATCTCTCTAAAATTCGTCCAACCATCATCCAAAACAACCCTCATTTGATCTATGTTAGCCATAAAATCATGTGTTACTCATACACATGATGATGCTACTTTGAAGCTTTGAAGATTGGAGGTGATTCTAACATCCAAGGAGAAGATTTGTTGGTGTCATAGGGCTGATTTTCCATGAGAAGTTTATAAAGGTTGGTAGACTTGAAGATGATATTGGTTTATCACAAGTTTTGCCATCAAAATCCAAGCCTTATTCATCAAAGACTCATCTTTTCATCACTAATGGTGGTATAGAGATTGTTCTTCTTATCCTCTTGTTATTTTGATTATGTAATATTGTATTTTCTTTATTTATGTATATGTATATTATGATGAATGATGATTAAAAATATTATGTGGGGATTTGGTGTTGATAGATTTGATAAACATGGATAAAAAGATGGAAAACCACATGTAAAATGGTTAAAATCTTGCTAAATATGATGGCTGTATAAAAACAGTAAGTAACCAAAGGTTAAACTGATAAAATGATAAAGTGGAATCCATTTACAGTAAGTGTTAGATGTCATACACATGTGAGAGTTGTCCATGCAATGGAATCATCAAAATGAGTGAGATATGATCAAAACAAAATGAGTGTACCAATCTGAATAGTCTGTTTTGTAAGGACTGTTAAGGATAGTTAAACATAGAATGAGCAGTAGCTATAACTAACTTATTTGTAGCACATAATATGAAGTTTATGCCATCCAAAAATGAGCTTCTATCTCCTTATAGAACTCAAGATATGATTAAAATAGTGAAGATGAAACCAAAAATCAGATTTTGAAGAATTAATGTTTAATAGTATTATATAAGCACTCAAACTAACATAGTATAAAATGTGAATTAAAACCTACTAACTTATAAATTTCATTTATATAAATATGTATAAGGTTAAATAAATGGACACTTTATAAAAATGGTAGTTGAATAAGATTTATAAGTTATAAAAACTATAAACATGATTTTTACGACTTTTTCGGCTATTACCGTAAAATTAACGTTTTTCTCCAATTAAAACTTAGACGATCAAACCCGTCTAATGTAAAGTTTTTAAAAGTCATATACTGATGTATAAGTACCTAATACAAGTAAAAACCGATAAAACCCGAACTAATGACATACGGACATTAACGAGCTAAGTTAGCATAATTGGACTAATAATTTAACTAAATAAGTTAAACACTTATAAAAATTACTTATTGGGCTTAACCCATTTGGGCTCAACATGTAAAGTATAAATACTGATAATACAAGTATAAAGTGGATTAATACAACTTAATGAACTTATAATAGGCTTATTTGACCTAAAACACGTAAATAGGTAAAACTAGTAAACTAATATAAAAGTTGTCAACACATAACACAAAAATGAGTGAATGAGAATATATAAACCCACTTAATCATCATCTTATGTATAAAGTAATCATATATATACATAATTGTTATTTTGATAAATTCATTGGACAAAAGTCTAAGACAAGTATTATTTGTCTAGGTTTCCGTGATTGAAGCACGTACCGTACATCCGAATCGCCGATAACCGCTTTCCCACATCAACGTGAGTTCATAGCCTCGCACTCTTTAAAATGTTTTTATGAAATGTTTTATAAACCCGCGAGGGAGATAACATGTTAGTTTTGATAAATAGGACACCATTTGTCCCGATTGATTGTTTATTGATTTGGACCCGAATGATTGTATGACCCGATGAATTATTATATGACCCGATAAATGAAATGAAATGGATTATTAAAGTTAGGTTATGTCACTAAAAGTCCCATTAGCATGAATTGTGAACTACCGGGATTTGGTAGACGCTTATGCATATAATAGTACTATTTGGGGACGATCACCCCAGTTCGCGCCTTGACGGTTGATCCCCGTCGTGCCATATTGATTGGTAAGCGAATTTATGTATGAGAAGATTTACACAAGCGTGATTATTGTGACGACACGCTAATTTAGATGGGCAAATGATTGTCGGGTTAGCTACCCGTTGTTTATTATAGTAAGGTAACAATGTCATGCGGCTTATAATAATCCAAATAACGAAATACTGCTATACGCACTAAATTACGATATATATTGCCTGACTAGCAATACGGGGTCTTACTATTGATATTATGTTCGTGTTTTGTTTTTTCATAACCATGTTCATATAACGATTTTTATTTAATCTATACAACGTTATAAAACGTATTGTATGATATTTTTACGATATTAGTTCGTATAATGGTTTTGAAGGCGAAAGCCTATATTATGATTTTGATAAGGATTTGTATAAAATGACTTTGGCTATTTTGTGGCCTATTACAAAGATTTGTACAAAATAATTTTCGGTAATAATTTTATACCGATGTTATATTGATGGAATTTATTAAACTCTATGAATTCACTCGGCGTTATCGCTGACCTTTTCTTTTAACATGTTTTATCTCAGGTACTTGAAGGTAATTCTCGGGAAGACAACAAGAACTCATGGCCCGCACTTAAACAAGAATTTCCATTCAAATGCTTTGTAAAAATTGAATGAAATATTATGACTTGGGACCTATGTAACTTTGATATTTATGAATGGAAATGCTTTATTATTAAACGACGCGATTTTTAAGCGTTGTCTATGATGTGAGTAATGTGCTATCCCGTAACACCAAGGAGTCTTCCGCTGTATTGAATTGTATAAATTTTGGAGTGTTATAGCTTGGGTTCCCTAAGAAAACTAATTTTTTTTCTTTATGTGCAGGGCATTCGAAAACAGGTCAATGATTATGGATATTAGGACAGTGGATGCTCCAGGCACATGACAGGGAAGGAAGATTACTTAGCTAACTTCACTCCCATTAAGGATGGTGATAAGGTTTACTTTGGAGGCGGATATGGAACTATCACAGGCAAAGGAACTCTTCTCACCAAGAACTTGCGTTTTGAAAACGTGTTTCTGGTAAAAGAACTTGATTACAATCTTTTTAGTGTATCACAAGTTTGTGATAACTAAAATAAAGTTCTGTTTACTAATACTGAATGCTTGGTGTTAAGCAAGGATTATAAAATCCCAGATGAGAAATATATTGACTATAGAACACCTAGGCATAAAGAAATTTATAATGTGAATCTTAATGGGATTAGGATGAATAATAATATGTCATGTTTTTATGCTAAAGCTTCAGTAGATGAGAGTAATCTATGGCACAGGAGACTAGGGCACATAAACTTTAAGAATATAAACAGACATGTGAGACTTGCCTTGGTTGATGGTTTGCCTGAAAAGGCTTTCCACAATGAACACTCTTGTGTTGCATGCCTTAAAGGCAAGCAGCACAAGGTCTCATTTAAGTCTAAACAGGTGCACTCTAGTCCTAGACCACTTCACTTGCTGCATATGGACCTCTTTGTTCTAACTAATATAGAGAGTTTGAAAGGTAAATCATACTGCTTTGTCATCACAGATGACTTTTCTAGGTTTACTTGGACTTTCTTTTTAGCTATGAAAAGTGACACTGCTGGTACTTTAATTGACTTTATTACTCAGATAGAGAAGAAAACTGGTAATGAAGTTAAATTGCTTAGAAGTGATAATGGTGGTGAGTTTAGAAATAAACTATTGGATGATTTTTGTTCCAAGAAAGGGATTACTAGGCAGTTTAGTGTTGCCAGAACCCCACAGCAAAATGGGGTTGCTGAGAGAAAGAATAGAACCCTAATTGAAGCAGCCAGGACTATGTTGGTTGATGCTCACTTTCCCATAGCTTTTTGGGCTGAGGCTGTGAATACATCATGTTATGTTCAGAATAGAGCATTGGTCAACAAGATATAGAACAAAACACCTTATAAGTTACTTTGGGGAAGGAAACCTAATATTGGTTTTCTCAAACCTTTTGGTTGTCATGTAGTTGTACTTGATACTAGTGATGCCTTAGGTAAATTTAGTGCAAAAGGTGATGAAGGCTATTTCATGGGTTATTCAGTGCAGAGCAAGGGATATAAGGTTTACCTTAAGAAGGAGAAACGTATACTTGAGAGAGTACATGTTAGGTTTTTAGAGAGTAAACCTAGTGATCCTGAAAGTGGTCCAAATTGGTTGTTTGACTTGGAACCTCTATCTAGGACTTTAAATTATATGCTTGTCACTAATCCAGACATTGTGAAGGTAACTTCAAATGTTGTGGAAGAACAAGTTGTTGATGTTTCAGGTACATAGGTTAATGAAGAGGTTGGATCACAAGCAGACAAGTCATCTCCCATACAAGAGTATGTCACTATCCCCATATGGACAGATGCTTTTGTTGCTGCTGCTGCTGCTGGAAAGGAAAATGGTGGTCCCCAAGTACCACCATTTAACAACATGCATGTCCTTCAGGCGCTGACACAGGCAAATCTGGCGCTGACAGGACAAATTCAGGCGTTGATGGCTCAAATGTTGACAACAACATTTCAGGCATTGATAACCCAAATGCTGACAATCTTGGTTCAGGCGTTGACAACACTTTTGGGCATATCTTCTCTTCCAATTTTGAACAAGGTTAATGATGTGTCGTGGATAGTATATGTGATAATTTGGATACGTTATAGGGTAAATTAGACAATTACCTTTAGGAAAAAGTAAAAGTCCAATAATACCAATGACGAATTCAATTAAACACGTGAGTGAGTCGAGTTCGTTGTACACGAAGATCTTATGAATTTGAGACGTTTTGCTTTGATTTGGACAATCGATTAGAATTGGTTTGTGGATTTTAAACTACAATTAAAAACTACGAATTTTAATCTATTTAAAACAAACCTAAAGTGCATGAATCGTAAACCCGCCTACTTAAAATTTTAACAAACAATTAATTACTTAAAAATAAAGCTAATTAAAAATTAAACTAATTTATACTCTATAAAATTTAATTCTACTTAATGAGATAACTTTTACTAATTTACTTTATTTATTAAAAATTACTTAAAACAAATTATTTAAAAGCTATTTTTTTATTAAATCTAAAGTTATGAAAATTAAGCTAATTAAAATTTAAACTAATTAAACTATTTAAATAAAAACATTTTTTTATTTTTTATTTTTTATTTTTTTATTTTTTTTATTTATCTATATAAAACTACTTATTATTGAGATTTTACTTTAATTAAAATTTAAAAGAAATTAATAAAAATTAAACGTGACAAATTAAGTATAACTAAAACAAACTCAGCCTAAAATATCAACACTATAATAATGACATAAGAGAAAGTAAAATCAAAAGAGCACTTGGCTCAGGTGGTTATCACGTTGGGTAAACAAAGTCCAGGTCTCGAGTTCGAAACCCATGGAAGACAAAATATTTGGATATAATTCTTTTTGACAATATGGTAATACACAGTCTCAGTAGAGACTTTTTGGACAGCTTATTAGTTTTAAGCTAGTGAGGACACAGCTTATTTGCTTATCAGTCAGTTGAACTGATAAGCATCATTTGAACAAAATAACAAAATATCTCAAACAATCAATTAAAGATTATAACTCAGTTCACAAAATACCAAAAATGCAGAGAAATCAGCAGACAAAACAGTTAAACACACTTACGCAGATCAATCATCAAATATAAACCAGTTTAAGGCAAAAATTCAGCAAATTACAATTCAATATAAACTGATTCTAAAACAATCTAAACTAAGCAAAGCCTGAATAAAATTCCTAATTATCAGCTACCTCAAAGCAGAATATCCATCTAATGCAGGTTAAAACAGATCCAAACTCAGGTATACCAATCCAGTAAATCATAAATCTCACAACTCAAGTCTATATCAGCAGGTAACTAAACTTATATCAGCAACTCAAAACAGCAATTTAAATCGAATCATGAAATCAAATCACATTAAGCAGTTTCTACTAAATTAGCAAAACACATCAAGAACCATATCATAAAAAGTTTAGAAAGTATCAAAATGAATTCACACTCCTAAGTAACTGCTAAGATTAAACAACTATCAAGTCATGAATCAAATGAATCTTACTCTAACATTTGTTAAATGACTGTTGCTGATTATCAATACTCATCTAACACGTAGTTTATTCTAGCATCCTGCCAAATTTCAAATCCTAATTAGTAGCTCACACTTGAACAATTTTCCAACCATAGCAGATTCCATCTAAACAAAACTGAATATCAGACTCAACTAGCAATACTCAAATTTAACAGTTAACGCACTCAGTATCTCAATAAATAATATTATTAGACTTAACAACAACCATCAGTCGATATTAGTTTAGCAAATAACAATTATGCAGATTATAAAACAAACTAAATAAAACTGGAAATTCATAAAAAAGTAAAAAGGTTAGAACCTTTAGACGAAACCATTGGGACGTAGGAGTGCGCTGAGCATCCTAATGACTTAAACCGAAACCACCATACCACAATCAAACAACTCCAAACGAACCACTAACAATCCGAGACCACCATAGATCATCAAAAACACCTCCATACGAATCCAAACCGCCACTTTTATACTTTTCCAGTAAGGAAAAATATTATCCAATCTTAAACTTCCAGTAATAAGCTTAGACTATTAATTAGTCTAAACTTAATACTTCAAATATTATTAATGTAAATAGTTATCAGATTCAATTGTAAATCAATAAAAGTAGAAAAATAGTAAATTAAAGAGACTCGTATGTAAATAACTTGACTGAAATTTTATTAATAATCAAAAATTAATACAAAGCTTGAACAGAAATACAATAACAATCCTAAAACTATTTCTACAGCATAATATAAAAGTAAAAGAAAGGATGCATTTACACAAGAAAATTGGGGGTATTTATAGCCACCCCAAAGGCATCCTTCTGCGGATATTCGCATTTGATGAAGAATATTCCCTTTTACTCTGAGCCTTTGATCTTCAAATCCTTATTCTCTCTCTTGTTTGATGGCTGAGATGATCCCAAATAGCACACGGATCGCCAACGTGGCATCCGTGTGCTAGTTGTGTTTCTTTTGAGTGTTTTGATTGGTGGATTAGGAGATGTGAGGTGTTTCAACCTATAGCAAACCGCCACGTAGCTCATTCGCACCATCCACTCTCTTCCTTAAAAATGGGGGGGTTTATTTCTTTTTGGGTGAATTAATAGAATAAGTAAAAAGCCCTAAAAATTAAGAACTTTTTACTATCCTAGGGTTTTTTTGAACAGTAGATTTTTCGCAGGTTTTGGGAGAAAAAGATGAATGGGGAAGAAGAATGGAACTTAGTAAACATCGAAAGAATTATTTTAATGAAAGTGGGATCGGTTATTTTTTTTATTAATGGGAATGAATGGTGACAGTTGGATGTTGGACAAAAACGTGTGGAACGAATTTCATTTATTAAAAGAGGGTGACGTGTATGAAAATGAATGGAGAAAATATGGGTGAGTGTGGATTGTTTCAGAATAAGTGATGTGAATGAAAGTGAATTCATACTTTTATAAACTTTCCACAAACCCTAAGCCCAACATACACTTTTCGTTACCCTCTATAAGCATTGGGCTTTAAGCCCATCTCATCCGTATATTTTTTTTTCACTATTGGGCCTAATGGATTCACAATGGACCTTCAAGCAACTTTATAACTTAAATGGGCTTTTGAGCCCATTTATCCAATTGTGGGCCCCACTTGGCCATAAACTTGATAAAAGATAAAATCCTCTAAAGTTGAGCTCGGTCTTGGCTTCCTCGATCTTTTTCATCAATCTCGTGTCGATTATTGCCGGTTTTCGCGAACTTGGTACCTACACACATGAAAACAAGAAACAAGCAATTCCAAGGCATTCTTGATATGAATCATGCAATATTTCATTGTTTTTAGCTACTAATGATATGAGTAAAAACACTCATATTAAATTCCCCCATGCTAAGCAATTGCCGTGTCCTCACGTAATGATAAAATTAAACTATGTCTACACCATTATTCAACTTTTGACTTTTATTTTGCAAAGACGTAAATTAACTTTAAGGATCATAAAAGCTCAAATAGATTCATCGTCCTCGACTTTTCACTTTTCCATGCCAAGTGCAAAAACAAGATCATTGTTATTATAAGTTGGTAGACTAACACGAACTCATGTGGGCCAATTAATCGCTTAGACTCCCTTATTCCTATGTGCATCTCTTATATTTTATTGTTGTCTTGAATGATCACGAGGATGCATTGTTGACTTATTTCGATAATTTATTAGGCCGAAAATAAAGTGAACGATTTAATCAATAGTTAGCTAAAGGACAAAATCTTTTAAAACTGCTTCTCGGGCTCTCATAAAGTTCATATCTTGGCATAACTTGTTTCGCGATTTGAGACCTTTCTCGGATCGATATTTGGCAATGACTTTATACCTCCAACCTTGAGAGACGTTCACGAAATAATGGTCTTCTCTTCATAATATTTCTTCACTTGAATTTTTGAGAGATTCATACTTGGACCACGACTTCTTCATTTTTCTCCAATCTTTACTTGGGATTTTGATTAACAACGATTCGCCTCCTTTTTGGACTTGGCTTCATTTATCCTCATACCTTATTTTGGTCTTTTTGGATAGACTTCTCCATGACTTTTTGGGAGTATTTTGCTTTTCGTCGTGTGTCTCGATCCTTCATATTGATTTTTGATAAATGAGTCTTCACATCACTTGAGATCTTTAGCAATAAAACATAGCCCTCATGTCTTGTTAGGACCTTTTTGGACTCGCCAATCTTCGCATCCCGCTTCAATAAGTTATGCCTTGGCTATGAACTCTAATCCATACCGAGCAACTTTTAAACGATCTTGGGCTAGAAGCTAAGTAACTTTTCAAATCGTTCAACATTATTTATTGCAATTAAAATTTATTAACAAGTGATGGGAGAATAGGCTCATAATTAACTCACATAAATTCCCGAAAGAATACCGAACTTATAATTGGCTCTATCATCTCTTGTTCTCCATATTGTAAAATTCCAAGAATGAAATCAATGGATACTTAGCCTATTAAATCAAAGTTTTGGGTTTTCAAGTCATCTATAGGATCTTGCAACTTCTTATACTTTTGCAAGTTTTAGAATTTGCGTTTTAAAGTTCCCTTGATAAACGACTTTCTAGGATCAATTATAGGAGCTTGCGAAAAGTTCTTGTCCTTAACTCATATGAATTAAGACTTTCGCGTTTTAAAGCTCCCTATATAATAGCCTAGAAATACTTAATTCAAATACGTTAAGGAAAAGCTAAGGTTAAAAACCGAGTCGAGTCAAAAACTATTCTTATTGAAAGCCTACATTCGTGTCAAAAACACTTATTTTATCTATTAAAACTTAAAAATAACACAAAAATTTAAATTTTTTATTGAAAAATGAGAAAACAATATGTTTGGACACGACAAAAGCAATTGCAAGCGATTATATCGATTGACTCCCCCATGCTAAAACCAAACATTGTCCTTAATGTTTCTTAGCTCAAGAGTGACACCCCCTTGCTAAAACACGAAGAGTCTAATGCAATCTCCTAGCATGGAAAGAGTACGCAAATCTATAAGCCGTTTATTACTTATGCCTCAAGATAAAACGTTAGTCGATAAAAATCAAAGGTAAGAAAGTGTGCCCCTTTTTGGCATTCAAAGAATGGAAGATCAAGTGGACCGGCAAAAACCGAACACGAGAGTCTTCAAATATTAGGGTCATACCTAAGATCACAACAAAACACGAACACGAGCTTGAAAGATCAAGCCTTATTAGGTGTTAGAAAATAGAAAGAAGATAGAATGTATGGGACTCCCCCAAAAGGCACCTCGTTTTTGTTAACCAAGTCATGAGCTCGACTCGATCCCCGCATTCATTGGTCCTTAGGGAAAGTGGTGAAAACCGGCATAATAGGATAAAATCCATCATGAAGCGTGATGCCGGGGTCAAAGATTTCATCCTCGTTGTCGGATGACAAACGAAAGGATAAAACTCCAACACGAATCTCTAACAAGAGATGGTAGTCACAAACAAGTGTATGGATGTAGCATGCTCCACGAGGTAAACTCGCACCAAGATGATTAAAAAGTCTTTCAATTATTGCATCGGTGAAAGGCCGAGATTTCCCTAAATCAAAGATTCCGAGATCGAATACCTCGTCCTCGGTGGAGAAAGGAATAGACAACAAGGCGTCGTCCCCCCATGCTAATCCTAAATCATATAAAGCACATAATAATGGTGGAAAAAAAGTCTCAACCATAGTGGTTTCAACTTGCATGACTTTGTTGACCTTTTCACTCTTAGGAATGTGAATAAAGGGGTCATGGTACTCAAAACGAGTCGCATGAAAAACCCGCACATTAAGATCAAAGCGAGTGGGAAGGATAATAGGAGCAAAAGTAATTTCTCCCTCCGGGTCAACATTGTCATCGTCATAAATCGGGTGATCAAACCAAGTGTCTTCATCACCGTCATTAGACTCTTCCTCAAATTCCGAAGGAATGTCCATGGAAAGTAACTTATCAAACTCCCTAATGAAAAGATCATCATCACAAAGGTTGTGAGATGTAGGAGGTATGATGTTCTCAAAATCCTCTTGAAACAATGGATTATTGTTCAATGAAACTTCAAAGAGAGGATTTGAGCAAGTCACTAAAGTATCATCATTCTCATTAGAAGGCAATTCATCGGCGAATTCCTCGAGAATTGTAGGTAAAACACAAGAATCACGCTCGATCTCGAGATCGGAAACGTCTTCACTTCCCCGTGGAAGTGGATCAACAAGTTCATCGGCAAACTTATCGAATGAATAATCACTAACCTCACTCGGTGTGAAGTTAGGAATCAAAGGCTCTTCAATGGAAGATTTTGCCTTAGGAACATCAACATGATCCTTAGAAGAGAGTGAAAACGAGTCCATTTTCAAATATTGTTCAATTAAAGCAATATCACTCTCGGGATCAAAATTCTCACTAATAAACTCACTAGCATCAAATGGCTCACTCAAGTAATCATCAGTTTGTTTTTCAATCTTAGAACTTTCATCCTCGTGTGGATTGAGTGGAGATGAGGAAACATTACAACATGATTCAACAAAATTAGGTTTATCAAGTTCAACACTTTCCAATTTCTTAGAAACCAATCTTGGAATTTTTTCCGGTTTGAAAATCATATGTTTATCCCCATATCTTATTTTAATCTCCTTTTCCCTCATATCAACTAAAACACCGGCCGTACACAAAAATGGTCGTCCTAAAATTATAGGCACACGAGGATTTGGCTCATAATCAATGATAGCTAAATCGGCTAGGTAAATGAACTCCCCCACTTTAACAATGACATTTTCCGCTATACCAACCGGATGGGTGGTAGTACCATTAGCAAGCTCAATGATCATTCGAGTAGGCCTAAGTGGTTCATAATCAATGGTCTTCCAAAGAGCTAGGGGCATTACGTTAATACTAGCTCCTAGATCGGCTAGAGCTTTGTATTCCCCAAGCTCATCAACAACACAAGGTATCAAAAATTGACCCGGATCTTCATATTTCTTAGGAATGAAATCAAAAAAATCCGAAGTACTAATCACATTCAAAGTAGCCTTGGTGACTTTAAGAAAACTTTGCTTAGGTGGAACATAAATTTTCTCGATTACTCTTGCCACATTATCATCATCATAAACGGTTATGGCCTTAAGCTCTCCCCTCGGGTTAGGAATGGTATCACTAGGTAAGCAACCCGAAGAGGATGATGGTTTAGACATAAATCCCTCAAACATCGAAAGCAATTTATTTTGACTTTGTTCCAAACTTTGGTGCATACGATTTTGACTTTGCTCTAGCCTTTGTTGATTAAGCTCAATCTTGTTATTTTGCCCTTTAATCGTATTTTGAAAATCAAGTCTCAAAGTATTAATTTGCCCTTGGATGTTATTTTGAAAAGCTTTCATATTTGCCTCATTTGACTTGATATAACTTGACAAATCATTTGGATTATTCCCTTGAAAACCTTGATTGTTTTGATTAGCATTAAATCCATTTCCTTGATTAAAATTCCCTTGGTTACCACGGTTAAAATTATTCCCATTGTTTCCATTGTTGTACCTATTTTGAATCGGTGGAAAACCCGGTGGAGCAACATGATTTTGACGAGGAACTTGACCGTTGGAGCCATAAGTTCCCGTCGCGGCAAAAGCACTAGCTTGATCAAACCCCGCGTTCAAACAAGCATAATTAGGATGTGCTCCACCACATGATGCACAAACATTCTCAACCATATTAATCGATCCATGAGGATTCTTCCTAATCTCACTCAAAAAAGTCGCAAATCCACTATCAATCTTAGAATCCAATCTAGAAATCTCGTGATTAGATGAATTCACATTGGAAACAACCGGTGTGTTTCGTGAATATTGTGCTCTAGACTTATCCTCAATTATTCTCCACGCGTCTCTCGGTGTTTTTCTTAAAAGATTACCACCCGCGGCGGCATTTAAAGAATCTTGTTCAATCATATTAAGCCCATTATAAAAAGTATTTATTTGATGCAATTCCGAGAAACCGTGGTGTGGACATTGTCTTAACAAATCCTTAAATCTTTCCCAAGCAACGCCAAACGATTCATGCACTTTTTGTTCAAATCTAGTGATCTCATTTTTAAAGTGTGTTGTCTTGGGCGGTGGAAAGAAATAATTCATGAACTTTGACACTAAATCATCCCAAGTTAAAATCGAACCCGGTGGTTCTTTCTCATACCAAAGCTTAGCATTACCCTCGAGCGAGTACGGAAAAAGCATGAGCTTAATCACCTCATTCGGCACATCTCTAAGCTTGAGAGTCGAGGTAATTCGATTAAAATTCCGAATGTGAGAATGCGGGCTATCGGTCTCATTGCCACGAAATTGGTCGGCACGAATGAGCGATAAAAGACCCGTCTTAATCTCAAAATGATCCGCCAAAATAGCCGGCACAACGATTGCTTCCCCATACCCTTCGGTGGGTGCACGGAGCAATTCCTCCATTGTTCGGTTATCGGCCATCTCTACAACAATAGGTGGAATCTCGGGTTCCACTATTCGTTGTTGACGATTTCTATTTCTACGAGGAATATTCTCAAGCCTATTAAAATCTATCACAAGACGAGAAGAACGTAATTGCATACACTACAAAGACGAGAATTTAGAGGGTTGAAGAAAAGAAATTAGACAAGAAAGAAGATTATTTTTGGTATTTTATTTGGTATTGCTCAATCAAAAATGATCGATAAAAACAAGGAATAAGGATAACTACTATGGAAGTAAATTACCCTTGGTCGACTTTGAAACGATAGGTGAAAACCTAAACGTCTCGAGGTTCAATAAGTAAACAACAAAAAATAAGATTTAATACTACTTGAGTCGGCAAACCAATAATAGGTCGTCCCTCTCAATATACGCACAAGCAAGCGGGGAAACGAGGTGGCACTAAGCACTTAAAAACCTTTTTCCTTAGACGGCCTTTTATAGCACGTCGCCTTATACCCACCTTATAGTTTGTAAAAATCGAGTTCAAACTTCTTATTAGTATTTATCTATTTTGCCTTTATTTTTGTTTTGGGTTCGAATACAATAGCTAGGTGATGAAATCCCAACTAAGGCTTATTTGAAAAGTATTTAAAATTATTGTTCTACGTAATACAATATATTATTCACAAAAAAACGAGAAAAACGATACATACTACGTAATAGAAAAATAACAAAACTTTCCGAGGACGGAAAGGGTCTTCAAATCCACGATCAACAAATCTCCACAAAAGACGAATCGTACACAAGATCCCCGGCAGCGGCGCCAAAATTTTTGATGTGTCGTGGATAGTATATGTGATAATTTGGATACGTTATAGGGTAAATTAGACAATTACCTTTAGGTAAAAGTAAAAGTCCAATAATACCAATGACGAATTCAATTAAACACGTGAGTGAGTCGAGTTCGTTGTACACGAAGATCTTATGAATTTGAGACGTTTTGCTTTGATTTGGACAATCGATTTGAATTGGTTTGTGGATTTTAAACTACAATTAAAAACTACGAATTTTAATCTATTTAAAACAAACCTAAAGTGCATGAATCGTAAACCCGCCTACTTAAAATTTTAACAAACAATTAATTACTTAAAAATAAAGCTAATTAAAAATTAAACTAATTTATACTCTATAAAATTTAATTCTACTTAATGAGATAACTTTTACTAATTTACTTTATTTATTAAAAATTACTTAAAACAACTTATTTAAAAACTATTTTTTTATTAAATCTGAAGTTATGAAAATTAAGCTAATTAAAATTTAAACTAATTAAACTATATAAATAAAAACATTTTTTTATTTTTTTTTATTTTTTTTTATTTTTATTTATCTATATAAAACTACTTATTATTGAGATTTTACTTTAATTAAAATTTAAAAGAAATTAATAAAAATTAAACGTGACAAATTAAGTATAACTAAAACAAACTCAGCCTAAAATATCAACACTATAATAATGACATAAGAGAAAGTAAAATCAAAAGAGCACTTGGCTCAGGTGGTTATCACGTTGGGTAAACAAAGTCCAGGTCTCGAGTTCGAAACCCATGGAAGACAAAAATTTTGGATATAATTCTTTTTGACAATATGGTAATACACAGTCTCAGTAGAGACTTTTTGGACAGCTTATTAGTTTTAAGCTAGTGAGGACACAGCTTATTTGCTTATCAGTCAGTTGAACTGATAAGCATCATTTGAACAAAATAACAAAATATCTCAAACAATCAATTAAAGATTATAACTCAGTTCACAAAATACCAAAAATGCAGAGAAATCAGCAAACAAATCAGTTAAACACACTTACGCAGATCAATCAGCAAATATAAACCAGTTTAAGGCAAAAATTCAGCAAATTACAATTCAATATAAACTGATTCTAAAACAATCTAAACTAAGCAAAGCCTGAATAAAATTCCTAATTATCAGCTACCTCAAAGCAGAATATCCATCTAATGCAGGCTAAAACAGATCCAAACTCAAGTATACCAATCCAGTAAATCATAAATCTCACAACTCAAGTCTATATCAGCAGGTAACTAAACTTATATCAGCAACTCGAAACAGCAATTTAAATCGAATCATGAAATCAAATCACATTAAGCAGTTTCTACTAAATTAGCAAAACACGTCAAGAACCATATCATAAAAAGTTTAGAAAGTATCAAAATGAATTCACACTCCTAAGTAACTGCTAAGATTAAACAACTATCAAGTCATGAATCAAATGAATCTTACTCTAACATTTGTTAAATGACTGTTGCTGATTATCAATACTCATCTAACACGTAGTTTATTCTAGCATCCTGCCAAATTTCAAATCCTAATTAGTAGCTCACACTTGAACAATTTTCCAACCATAGCAGATTCCATCTAAACAAAACTGAATATCAGACTCAACTAGCAATACTCAAATTTAACAGTTAACGCACTCAGTATCTCAATAAACAATATTATTAGACTTAACAACAACCATCAGTCGATATTAGTTTAGCAAATAACAATTATGCAGATTATAAAACAAACTAAATAAAACTGGAAATTCATAAAAAAGTAAAAAGGTTAGAAACTTTAGACGAAACCATTGGGACGTAGGAGTGCGCTGAGCATCCTAATGACTTAAACTGAAACCACCATACCACAATCAAACAACTCCAAACGAACCACTAACAATCTGAGACCACCATAGATCATCAAACACACCTCCATACGAATCCAAACCGCCACTTTTATACTTTTCCAGTAGGGAAAAATATTATCCAATCTTAAACTTCCAGTAATAAGCTTAGACTATTAATTAGTCTAAACTTAATACTTCAAATATTATTAATGTAAATAGTTATCAGATTCAATTGTAAATCAATAAAAGCAGAAAAATAGTAAATTAAAGAGACTCGTATGTAAATAACTTGACTGAAATTTTATTAATAATCAAAAATTAATACAAAGCTTGAACAGAAATACAATAACAATCCTAAAACTATTTCTACAGCATAATATTACATTAAAAGAAAGGATGCATTTACACAAGAAAATTGGGGGTATTTATAGCCCCCCCCAAAGGCATCCTTCTGCGGATATTCGCATTTGATGAAGAATATTCCCTTTTACTCTGAGCCTTTGATCTTCAAATCCTTATTCTCTCTCTTGTTTGATGGCTGAGATGATCCCAAATAGCACACGGATCGCCAACGTGGCATCCGTGTGCTAGTTGTGTTTCTTTTGAGCGTTTTGATTGGTGGATTAGGAGATGTGAGGTGTTTCAACCTATAGCAAACCGCCACGTAGCTCATTTGCACCATCCACTCTCTTCCTTAAAAATGGGGGGGTTTTATTTCTTTTTGGGTGAATTAATAGAATAAGTAAAAAGCCCTAAAAATTAAGAACTTTTTACTATCCTAGGGTTTTTTTGAACAGTATATTTTTCGCAGGTTTTGGGAGAAAAAGATGAATGGGGAAGAAGAATGGAACTTAGTAAACATCGAAAGAATTATTTTAATGAAAGTGGGATCGGTTATATTTTTTTATTAATGGGAATGAATGGTGACAGTTGGATGTTGGACAAAAACGTGTGGAACGAATTTCATTTATTAAAAGAGGGTGACGTGTATGAAAATGAATGGAGAAAATATGGGTGAGTGTGGATTGTTTCAGAATAAGTGATGTGAATGAAAGTGAATTCATACTTTTATAAACTTTCCACAAACCCTAAGCCCAACATACACTTTTCGTTACCCTCTATAAGCATTGGGCTTTAAGCCCATCTCATCCGTATATTATTTTTTTTTCACTATTGGGCCTAATGGATTCACAATGGACCTTCAAGCAACTTTATAACTTAAATGGGCTTTTGAGCCCATTTATCCAATTGTGGGCCCCACTTGGCCATAAACTTGATAAAAGATAAAATCCTCTAAAGTTGAGCTCGGTCTTGGCTTCCTTGATCTTTTTCATCAATCTCGTGTCGATTATTGCCGGTTTTCGCGAACTTGGTACCTACACTCATGAAAACAAGAAACAAGCAATTCCAAGGCATTCTTGATATGAATCATGCAATATTTCATTGTTTTTAGCTACTAATGATATGAGTAAAAACACTCATATCAGTTAACCTTCAAGCATACATGAAGAGGATCATACCAATATTGATGGAAGAGAGTCTGACAAAGATATTGGTAACATGGATAATGAGATTGAAGACAACAGACTTTTTGAGGGAGGAGTTCTCACTTCTACTATGAAGAATCATCCCCCTTCACAAATTATTGGGGATGTCATGACTCCTGTTCAGACTAGAAGATCTCATCAGAATCTTGGTGGATTGATTGCCAATATACACAAGAAGGTTGATACCCCTCTTGTTCAAGCATGCTTGTTTGCCTGTTTTCTGTCACAACAGGAACCCAAGAAGATATTTGATGCTCTCAAAGAACCAAGTTGGGTGGAAGCAATGCAGGATGAGCTTCACCAATTTGCAATTCAGGATGTTTGGGAGCTGGTTGATTGTCCAAGGTATGTAAGACCTATTGGGACAAGATGGGTTGTTAGAAACAAGAGAGATG
Organism: Glebionis coronaria; assembly: GCA_025667525.1. Lineage (NCBI taxonomy): Eukaryota > Viridiplantae > Streptophyta > Magnoliopsida > Asterales > Asteraceae > Glebionis > Glebionis coronaria. The sequence goes on along the minus strand of JANFOE010000201.1, from coordinate 164,721 downwards.
AAAGAGGTATTATGGTTAGAAACAAGGCACGTTTAGTGGCTCAGGGATATACACAAGAGGAAGGGATAGACTATGGGGAGGTCTTTGCACCAGTTGCAAGGATTGAAGCTATACGGATATTTCTAGCCTATGCTTCCTGCATGGGCTTCACTGTTTATCAAATGGATGTGAAGAGTTCCTTCCTCTATGGAAAAATTGTTGAGGAGGTGTATGTGATACAGCCTCCTGGTTTTGAGGATCCAGAGAATCCAGACAAGGTGTATAGAGTCAAGAAGGCTATGTATGGACTTCATCAAGCCCCGAGAGCATGGTATGGTAAATTGTCCACTTATTTGGTGGAAAATGGATTCAAAAGGGGCACCATAGACCAGACATTGTTTACTAAGAAGGCTGGTAAGGATGTTCTACTTGTTCAGGTCTATGTTGATGATATCATCTTTGGATCTACCAATCCAAAGATGAGTGAAGATTTCTCCAAGCTTATGACAGACAAATTCAAGATGAGTGCAATAGGGGAGATGAACTTCTTTCTAGGATTACAAGTTCAGCAGAAAGAAGATGGTATCTTCATCTCTCAGGACAAGTATGTAGCAGAGATCTTGAAGAATTTTGGCTTTTCTCCATATGAAAAGAGGGCTACTACTCCTATGGATAGAGAACACCCTTGGGGAAAGATTGGAGATGGAAAAGAAGTGGATGTCAGGCACTATAGATCAGTGATTGGTTCATTGATGTATCTCACAGCCTCTAGACCTGACATCATGTTTGCTGTGTGTGCATGTGCACGCCATCAAGTGACTCCCAAAGAATGTCACCTTTATGCTGTCAAGAGAATCTTTAGGTACCTAAGATTTTATTCAGATCTTGGCTTGTGGTACCCAAAAGATTCACCTTTGGAGCTTATTGCATATTCAGACAGTGACTATGGCGGTGATAAGTTTGATAGAAAATCCACAACTAGTGGATGTCAGTTTCTTGGGAGTAGGTTGATATCTTGGCAATGCAAGAAACAAACAGTGGTGGCCAATTCTACAAATGAAGCAGGGTACGTTGCTGCAGCTGCTTGTTGTGGATAAGTCTTATGGATTCAGAACCAGCTGTTGGATTATGGGTATAATTTCATGCATACCAAGATATTTGTTGACAATAACAGCACTTTATGCATTATTAAGAATCCTGTACATCATTCTATAACCAAACACATAGAAATTAGACACCATTTTATAAGGGATTGTTTTGAAAAGGGTTTAATACAACCAGATAGGGTTGACACAGAAGAAAATGTGTCTGATTTATTAACCTAACCTTTTGATGCTGGAAGGTTCCAATACTTGGTAACAAGTATTGGAATGATCAATCTCACTTAAATATGTGTTTTGGGGTCTTTTTGTAAAAGTATGTATAGGATAATGCATTGTTATTGGTCTTTTTGAGGATTTAGATTTTCCACTATATTTTTCTAACACTGACAAAGGTTACCTTAACGCTGATAAGTGTTATTGTGACGTTGTCAGCAATATATTTGTCTAACGCTAACAAAGGTTTCCTTAACGCTGACAAGTGTTATCGGTACGTTGTCAGCAACAATGTTAGTTTTGTGGTTTTTAATCTAAATGTGCAGGTGGTGTTAGCATTATAGCATTAGATACAGAGTTACTTATGGATCCTTGGGGAATCATTTGAGCATGTTTTTATTTATGGATGATGGTTGGAATTTTCTATTCCTATCTTGACATTAATTTTTTTATGTTCATGCATATTTTTGGCAACATATGTATCACAGTTTAAGGGGGGGTTTTAGGAAACTTTAGGACTTTTGGGTATTCTTATGATACTCTTATCACAATTCTAGATTGTGTCCGCAGGTGATTATGAGTTAGTTTTACTAAATCATGAGGCACTGTAGCATGCAAAGTTGATATACTATGCATGCTGCCAAGAAATTTTTGGCCTAGAATTGGTTGTGGTCTGTTGGGAGACTTGGGAATAATTTTATCATGGGTTTTACCTGGGAGTAACAAGGAATTTCATGAGATAACTTAGTTGTTAAGAGTTTTGGTTAGCAAGGGACACTAGAGGACTGTTATGTCTATCTTGCATAAGCAAGTGTACATAACTGGACACTGCTTGCCACCCTATAATAATTATCAACTTATAGGTTATCTTCACTAGGATAAATTACTTTGTTAAGGTCCTTTTTCATTTTTAATATTTTTATTTTTGGACGCTGACATGTATTTTTCCAAGCGTTGTTGTGACCAATTTAGACGCTGACATGGCTTTGGCAAACGTTGACAAGAATATAGCCGTTGGGCGTTGATGGGTTATTTTTTATCATTGACACCCATTGGGACCTACACAGTTGTTACTTTTTGACAAATTTTGGGGGCGTAATTTTGGGAGCAGATAAGTTTTAATTAATGCATGAGATAACTTATTTTCTTTTCAATATTTTCATCATGATATTTTGAAAATAGTTGCCTTATTTTTGACCAATCACATGCATATTTCTCTCCTATATATTTGGCTCCTATTTTTAAACAGGGTACCTATCATTCTTGTCTAACTATTTTCTCCTATACTTCATCTTTATCAATTATTCAAACATCTTTCAACAATGGCACCAAAATTTAAACCAAGTGATTTGGTATTGGGATTCAGGAGTCAACACAACATGATAGCATATTTGGACGCTGATGATACTCTGTTTCCTCAATACACACAGATGGTGGCGTATTTGAATGCATCCCCCATTAGGTATGCTATTTCTCATGCTCCTCTCATCTCTGTCACACATATTAAACAGTTTTGGAACACTGTAAGTTCCTCAACAGTTAATAAAGTGACTACATTATCATCTATTGTTCATGGGCGTACTTGGGTGGTTACTGAAGCCTTGGTTCGCCAGGCTTTGCATCTTGATGATGCAGATGGTATAACCATCCTTCCCATTCATGAAATAGAACAAGGACTAAGGGCTTTGGGTTATCCTTTCCCTGATGAGGGAACTTTAAACAAATATCATAAACAGGAGTTTCCCCCAGCCTGGAAGTACCTCATACATGTCATCTTACAATGTGTGAGTCCCAAGTGTACTGCACACAATGAGATTAATAGATCCATTGCTAGTGCTATTGTGTGCATTGCACGTGGGCAAAAGTTTAATTATTCTAAAATGTTTTTTGATGGCATGTGTAAAAACAAAGGGAATAAGATGACATTAGCTTATCCCAGATTTTTACAAATGGTTTTTGATGTCCAAAATTACTGCACAATGGATCATGATGACTTTTATGAGATCCCTGTGCAAAAGAAAGCAATTTTTACAAAGATGAACTCACCCCCTCACCGTGACTTACCCCTCACCCCAGCTATGCTTGTTGTTATTGCAGCAGCACAACCCCAACCAGACCCTCAACCACAACTTGACCCAATACCAGAACCTTTACCTTCCCCACAACACATGCAAATTGATGAAAAACCCTTTGACGCTGACACATTAAATGTTGGCGTTGACACACCTAATCCAGACGTTGACACCATTCCTTCACATACCCAAACACCCTTAACCAACCCACATCCACCCAATCCACATCATCTTCTACCCCACCACAATATAGGTTGCAAAAACGCCAAAGGACTACTGGAGTGTTCTCCTCTAGTGGTCCTAGCCATGTAGTAGAGAGAACCACCACCACAAGTGTGGTTGGTGCTATGGATGAGGCTGGGACTATTGGCTCTAGCTTAGATGCAGGTCAAGACAGTCCTAACATCTTTAAGACCTCATCCATGCCCCATGAATCTAAATTGGGAGATCAAATACCCATTTTAGAGGAGGGCAGATTGGAACCAATGACCTTAATGGAATTGACGGCTGCCTGCATTAGCTTGCAAAGGGAAAATGCAGACTTGGTACAAATTGTCAGTACACAAGGCCTTGAACTCAAGCAATTGAGGGAGAGGATTGTTATTTTGGAGAATGCTAGCACAAGACGTGGGATGGAGGAATCTTCCAAAGGGGAGGATGAGCAGATTAATGTGAGTGATAAGGGCTCACATGATGGTGAATCTTTTGGTGTTGCTAAAGCCCTTACCAGTTTGAAGAAACAACTAGGTTTTGTTAGATCTTTGGTAACTCCTACAAATTTAGACTTGTCTTTTACAGCCATGTTGGAGCAAATTACAAGAGGCGCTGAGACAGGTAATTTGGGCTTTGACAAGCAAAATTTGAACGCTGACACACCAAGCACTGACAAGAGCAAAGTGGGCGCTGACAAGACAAATTTGAGCGTTGACAGACCTGCAGATGAGGTTGATGTATTCCAGTCATCATCCATCATCAAAGAAGTTTCTTCACATGTATTACCATCATCCTTACCCATCATTGATCCATTAGATAAGGGTAAAGGTATTATGGTAGAAGTAGAAGTTCCAAAGGATGCAACACAGGTTGAGTTTGATAGAAGGTTGGCTGCACAACTTGTGGAACAAGAAAGAAAGAAGGTTGGTGATCACCATTTGTTGCCACTTCAGAGGAAAAAGAAGGAAGTGATAAAGCAAGTTCAGACTCAAGTGTGATGATTATAGAACAACCAGAAAGACTTGAGTATGGTGATGATTTGGCAAGAGAGAAGTTGAATGAGTTGAAATTGCAAGTAGATTTTGATATGCCAGAAGTTGTTCAGATGTACCATGCTTGGGAAGATAGGTGTATGGAGAATCCAGATTTGACTATTTTAGACCAGATATGGGGTTTGGAGATTCTTCTAAGATTACAAAAAGACTGCAAGGATGGACCTACAAGAAATTGTTGGGATTATCCTTTGAAGAGTTGGAGTTCAAAGCTTATCCCATTTGGGCAAGAGTGCAGGAAGAAAACACTCTAAGGCTTCTTTCTGATGAAAGGAAAGAAGAACTTGCAGAAGAGATGGAGCTTAAAAAGGCAATGATTGTTCCCAGACCTTTGAAGAACGGAGTCTCTCTTGAGTTTCCTAAAGATATGGATAGATTGGTGCCTAGTAAAGCTGTTATAAGAAGGAGCATCAAGCTCTCACCATTGGAAGCTTCAAATATGGTACAAGTGTTACCTCTTGATTCCAGAAACCCTATTATAAGCTATGAAGAAGATGAATGTGGGTTTTGGAAGATCGGCAGGTATGGGAAAGAGGTTCACACTTTTACTACACTTATATCTCTTTTTGCAAGTTTTGATAGAGAAGACTTGGTAGACCTTTGGAGGTTGTTAGAGGCCAAGTATGAGACTGAAGCTCCTACTTCAGTCAATGCAATAAAACTGTGGTCAACGTTCAAGAGAATGTGTGGACGAAGAGATGAAGATCCTGCTGTTTGGAAGGATCTTGAAGATGACCTCAGTGGTCTTCAATGGCGTTTGTATTCAGCTGCTGGTGTGTACTACTTGAGCTCTACAAAGTTTGCTGAGTATCTACTTGTAGATGGTCAGTATTCCATGTCCAAAGAAGTTTTGGAGAAGATGAAGACAACACAGCTGGTGATTGATTATTAAAGTGATGTGGCCAAAGATTTGATCAGACATATTTTTTACCAATATGAACAAGTTTGTAAGATTCCTCCTAGTTCTTAATGTTTATTCAGAAACTTGATTACTAGAGTAGATATCAAGTTTAGGGGAGGATTGTTAGGAATAAAATATAGCCAGTCTACTTGAGCGCTGACAAGAGGAAAACAAGCGTTGATAAGAAGAAAACAAACGCTGACAGATCAAGCGTTGACAAGAAGAAGTCAAGCGTTGATAGGTTGAAGACAAGCACTGATGGAAAGATTTAGTCTACGTGTATATTGTTTCTAGTTTGTTTCTAGTAAAGATAAGTTCAACATTGTATTTTCTATAATTATCTTTACCTAGAATAGTTGATACGTAGACTCTTGTACAAGGCTTCTTATGTCTATAAAAGAAGACCTTTAGGTTAAGTTTAATAATAAGTTTTCATACGTTAAACACTTTCATTGTAAGAAAGTTTGTTATCATTAATCAAGTGAAAGTTTGTTTACATCTTTGTGTGTTCTTGTTTAAGTGTTAATTCCGCATAACACTTAGATTACTTTATACATATACAAAGGTTTCTCTACGTGTATAACTTGATCTAATCTCATATACACAAAGCTAAATCGATCTAAGTTTGGGATCAACAAAAAGGTCAAGTCTTTACAAGACTTAGGTCCCCACAAGGCCTGAATCCTCCCTTAAGGCCTCACCACCCCTTAATCAACCAAGATTAGGAGGCTATGATCACCCTTAAGCTCAAATAAGCAGGCTGTTGAACCACAAGTACTTAGCAAACCACTTGACTAATTTTTGAAACAAAAACGTATAACCAAACTCCAATATTGTTCAAGCTAGTTGATTTGTGATTTCTGTCACTTAAAGAAACACCTCAATAAACAATCCTCACCCAAGCACATGCCAAATTCTTGAACTCAGTGAAGAACAAAGGGACTCAAAGGCTTATAAGCTATCTTGGACTTGTTCAAGGTTTTGTTTAAGTACAAAAACGTGACAATAAAACTACTTAACACAATAAATATCAATGGAACTCAGTTTCAATCACAACACAATACCAAATTCTATTAATTTCAGAAAAATGGCTTTACAAGGCCTGACAAAGTAAAACTGAGAACAAGGCTAAAATTTGTGAACTGATGCCTTTATATAGGCTACATGGAACCTAGAAATGCAGGAAAAAACTTAAAAACCCTAGTGGTAACTTCCAGAATTGCCCTTGAGGTGTTTGAATATTTTTTTGACATGTGAAGTTCCTTGGTCGTTTGTGGAGATGCCAGTGGTGAAAGTATGATCAAAGGGCTCAAAACAAGCTTAGGATTGAAGCTTCATTGTGGATGGTTGATTTCTTGCCTAGTTTGTCTTCTTCCCAAAATAACATGTGCAGGGGAATCTTGTGTGAGGTTGTGGGGTGATGAGGTGTCCATTTTTAAGGTTGGGATGTGATTAGGGATAGGTTAATCACTAATCTGGAACGAATTAGGGTTTAATTTCAAGTAATGAACAAATCCCTAATTGTGTTCATAGGATGAATAGTTGTTGTTTTGATCCGGTTTAGGACTTAAAAATGTGTTAGGCGCCATAATTAGTTAACTAATTATATTAGTTAAAAAAATCTGGTGAGTGGATGTGTGACTGAGGTGGCAGCAGAGTGAGTTTTGATTGGTTGTGGGGATTGAGTAGGTGAGGTGGCAGCATGTGATTACTCTAGGTATCTTAGGTTGTCTAGGCAGGTTTAGTCCCTTGTTTTCTTTCCACTTTCCAATTCAGTTTACACATGGCAAAATCCGAATTCCTTTGTTATCCAAGTTTTCATTTTCACACTTTTGCCCCAAATACTTTTCCAAAGTATTTTCAGGGGTATTTCTTGCCATTTCTTGATTCTTGAAGGGTTGTTTTGGCATTTTCTTCATTCTTCAAGGTCTTGACTTGTTTGTTGACTTCTTGGAGGACTAATGTTGACAATTTAGTTTTGTTGAGGGACTAAATTTGCCAATTTTTCAAATTTAAGGGCCCTTTTTGTAATATTGACAAACTTTAGGGACCAATCTTGTAATTATGAATATACAAGGGTTTAAAGTGTCAATTCTTCAATATTGGAGGATCCTTCTTGTTCAATCTACAATTCTTCAAGGGTCTTTCTTGGAAAATCAATACTAGGGCTTGGTTCATCATACGGCTTCGTTTCCCGTGTTCGTTTTTGATTGATTCTTGTGATCTTTTGTCATTTCCTCAATATCCGTACCTAAAATACACAAGCAACAAACACAAGCATATTTTTGGGTGTTTTTATGATATTTAATGCATTTTAAGCCCATTTTGGACGATGAGGACCATGTATAAAAGCAGTCTCATCACTCCCCATACTAAACCATTGTCGTGCCCTCACGCAATGCTAGAATAAAGTATCGTAGCACCTCCAAAATTCAATTTTATTCACTTTTATTGAATGATAAACTAGCTACACTACTACTATTACTACTACTTGCGTTTTAGACATAATGTATGATTTTCATCGCAAAATGGGACGTTTAGGTTCATAGAACAAGAATACGTGAATGCTTTGTTAGAAATAATTTCGTCGTCCTCGATTTTCACCCCAATTCCATGCCAAGCGTGCAACGAGATCATTGTCATTATAAGTTAGTAATGCTAACACTACTCATATGCCCTAATCACGTACTTATCCTCCCATTATCCTAAGTTGTATCTCTTATATTTTATTATGTCATGAATGTTTCACGAGGATACATTGTTTGACTTATGCGATAATAGAGATTTAGGTCTAAAAATAGAGTCCTAACGGTGTAACCAAGACCATCAAATCAATAACCCCTCCTAATAGACAACGATGTCAAAAAATTAAGTCAACAAGAAGGATCTATAAACACGGTTTTATAACGGTTTTGAACATGAGACTTATTACCAAAACTTTTATACACCCCCTAACGGAAGGGCCTTATTATCTTTGGTTTACCTCCATCTTTTATTCAACTTCGTCATGAACCTTTTATTATGACTTCGGTCTTGCCTTGCCTTTTATTATCCACCTCATCGGTAGTTTTATTAGCCAAAGACGTATATCCTCACGCTAAGGCGAATTTTGGATCTTTAAAGCTTCAAAGATTAAGGCTTGATTCACTTTCAATTTTGCATAGATTTTTCGGCCTTGTGGGCTTCAAATTGTTTGCTTGATTTAGGTGAGCACTTGAAATCTTATTATTGGGTGAAGCTTTTGATTATTCGGGTGCCAATACTTCAAAACCCTGACGCTGTCGATACCTTAATGTCTTCCCAATTTAATTACACGGAAGCTACAAGAAAAGACTAGAAACCCAACAATCAAGACTAAACCGCTAAGTCAATATTTATTAAGCAAAAAATATTTACAAGCAAAGGGAGAATAAGCAAACAACGAGAACACATGAGTTTTTGAAAGAATACGAGTACTCTACGTTTAGCATAGTAACTTATAATTGACCATATCATTTCTCGTCCTCATTTAAGAGACTTAGCCTAATGTGAAGTTAAAGAATCAAAGCTAAGTGCTCAACACGCACGGTCGAGTAAAAAATTACTCTTATTCTCGCCATCGGAAAACCTACATTCGTGTCTTCAAACACTTACAAAACATGAGAAAATTTTTAAAATTTGGCCATTTTTAGCCTTATTTTGCAACAAAACGATAAACAAAAAGATAAATTTTGGAAAGCGTGAAGGTTTGGCAAGGCAAGTATCTATTCACCCCCATACTAAAGTTAAACATTGTCCTCGATGTTTCGAGTCTAGGGGTGCAAACACCCCCATACTAGAGACGTAGTCGAATGCCTAATCTAGCATTGAAAGGGTGTAACCGTTAAATTTAAAGCCGTTTATGAAGTGTGCTATAAACCTAAGGTTAGAACATCAAAGGATGTATCATTTGGATATTGAGAAAGTCTTCAAAGCAAACGATCGATTGCTCCCATAAAACGAACACGAGAGATTCCAATCGTGAAGATAATGATCTAAAAACCACAATTCACAAACAACCACGGAACAAAGGTTGGAAGGGCACAAATACCCTCTCATTAAACTAATTAGAAAGCAATAATATGTACATAGATAAGCATGGGTCTCCCCCACGAGGCACCTCGTTTTTTATTACCGAGTCATGAGCTCGACTCGATCCCCCATAACTGTGATCATTTAGGGATAATCATGATATGGTCAATTTTTGGTGGGGCTTACATGATAAACAAGGCCCAAAAACAACCGGTATTAAGGACTAAGTCCTTTGATGGTGCAAAATACCGGGATCGAAGATGGCGTTCTCGTTTTTATTGGAAAAACAAATCAACACCACTTCATCATGTGTCAACACAAACCCAAAGGGTTTAAAGAAAATAGATGAGAAGAAATAGAAGGGTGGGACAATGGGTAAGTCACAAAAACCATGAGCTACTCGAGGTAGACTCGCACCAATCAAATAGAAAGATTTTCCATTTATTGCATCGGTCGAAGACCGAGATTTACCTTTATAAGCAATTCCTGGATCAAATATCTCGTCCTCGGTGGAGAAAGGGGAGGGAACACAAGGGGCTTCCCCCACACTAGGTCCACACAAAGCATCGTCAAAAGGAGAAGACGAGCTTGTAGCACTCAAAACACGAGGTGATAACGGAGTTAGCATTGTAGAAAAATCTTTTAAATCCAATTTAAATTTTTTTCCTTTTTCATCTTTTAAACTCTCTTATGAAAAACCGACTTTATTATGTCAAAAATATTTTGTGTTTTTAAAACAATGTTAGTCACACTAAAAATTCTCACATTCAAAAACCGTTTTGGTTTTGGTGGTGGTAAGTTCTCAAAACGTTTGTCAACAAAGAAAACTTCCCCATCAGGGTCAACATATTCATCATCCGAAGAATCATTCGTGATTGGAAACGTAGGCTTAACACTCTTAACCTCCACCGACGGAGGGGACGGAAAATCGTTTTTATCATCAACTCCTAAAAATATTTTTGAAATCCTTTTGCAAATGTTTTTGATGGGATTAACATTGTTCAAAGACGTGATAGAGTACACATGAGAAAGTGTGGTGTTTTGAGTTGCATTTATGACGAGTTCTTCCTCATTGAAACATAGAGTGATTTTCCTAGCATGCACATCGATAAGTGCTCTCGAGGTATCCAAAAATGATCGACCTAAAATTAGAGGAACTTTAGGATCGATGGGAATGTCAACAACAATAAAGTCCACGGGATAGTAAAACATTCCAACTTTCAAGAAGACGTCCTCGGCTACTCCACAAGCTAGAATCGTAGAATGATCGGCCATCTCGATTGACATTCTTGAAGGAGTGAGATTTGGAAGATTGAGCGACCTAAAAATCTCAAGAGGCATCAAATTTATACTAGCACCAAGATCGGCCAAGGCGTAGCATTCCTCCATATCTTGTATTGCATATGGGATTAAAAATTTACCGGGATCACCGACTTTTTGAGGTATGCGGCTAAGAAAAACTGAAGAACAACTAGACGACTTTTGCAATTTCTCTTTGTTATTCAACATACTTTTGAAGTTTGCGGCAAATCGAGGCATCATGACCAAGGCGTCGGCAAAACTTATATTAAAATGCAAGTCACAAAACATTTTCATAAAAATTTCAAATTGATAACTATTTCGTTCTTGTGCCTTTTCCTTGTTTCGTCTTGAAGGGTAAGGTAAGGGTGGTGTGGGTTGGGGCATAGGCAACGGCCTTGGAATCTCGGGTTCAACTATTGGTATTGGTTCAACCGTAGGTGTGGTTTGAGCGGTACTTCGTGGGCTTGGAATTTGCTCCTTTTCGACCACCACCTGAGGTTCTTTCTCTTTTTCCTTCTCCGTAGAAGTACTTGGACGAGAAATGGGTTCTTTGAACGTTTTACCACTACGAGTAGTAATAACCTTCAATTCTCCTTTCGGGTTTACGATGGTATCACTAGGAAGACCACCCGAAGAAGAAGGTTTACACATGATAGCTTCAAACATTTTTCCCATTCGGTCTTCAAACATAGATTGCCTAGCATCCGCTTTTAACAATTCTTGCTTAATCTCATGTTGACCTTGCTCCAATTTTTTGTTGATTTTGTTGGAGACGTTGGACATTTCCTTCCATTTTATTAACATGAGTCTTAAGTTCATTAGCATGTTCGTTTTTAAGCTCGTTTTTCAACTCGGATCTTGAGCTAACCATCTCACGTTGCATATTATCAAACTTAGCATCGTTTGCTTTCGCATAATTCAAAAATTCTCCTTGAAGATTTTGGTGTGATCATTTTGAAAACCTTGTGTGGCAGTTTGAAAATTACGGTTTTGGTTTTGGTTTGAAATTTTCCCATTTCCACTTGTTGTAGTTACGTTGATTTCCTTGATAAGTACCATTTTGATTGTTTCGATAGTTGTTAGCATTTTGATTTTGTGGAGCTTGATTTTGGCGGGAACCTTGACCGTTTTGGTTATAAGTTCCCGTGGCTACATAAGCATTCGAAGTGTTACCATCCGCGGTAATGCACTCGGAAAAATCATGAGCTCCACCACACGAAATACAACTCTTGGCAACCGCCTTAACCGATGCGGAATTCAAAGCATCTTGTGCTTTCCAATGAGTCATAAGAGTTGAAAACCTATCGAAAAACCGATTCTCCTCATTTGCTTCATCTTGCAAGGCACTCATGTTACGAGACGACGATGAACCCATAGTGGCAACACTCGGTGTGTTACGAGGGCTATAAACCTTAGACCTATTCTCAATGATTTTCAAAGCTTCATCGGTCGTTTTGCACAAAAAATTACCACCCGCGGCGGCATTTAAGTAATATCGTTCATGATCATTAAGCCCATTATAAAAAGTGTCAATTTGATGCAATTCGGAAAAATCATGGTGTGGACATTCATGTAACATTTCTTTAAACCTTTCCCAAGCCATTGAAAAACTTTCATTAGATCTTTGTGTAAATCGTGAAATCTCGTTTTTCAAATGTGTTGTTTTAGATGGTGGAAAAAATTGATTCACAAATTTAGAAACGAGATCACCCCACGTCAAAATCGAATTTGGGGGTTCTTTCTCGAGCCATATCTTGGCGGGTCCATCTAACGAGTATGGAAACAACATCATCTTAATGGCATCGTGTGGTACATCCTTAAACTTGCTTGCCGCGGTGAGACGATTAAATTGCCTAATGTGATAATGTGGGTTGTCTTTTACGTGTCCGCGCAACTTGTTGGCTTGAAGCATAGACATTAAACCCGTCTTGATCTCGAAGTTCTCCGCACGGATGGCGGGAATCACAATGGCCTCTCCAAAACCCTCGGTGGGTGCTTGAAGCAACTCCATAATAGTACGATTAGCCATGATAGCTTCTTGTTCTACAATAGGTTCCTCACTTGGAGTCTCTTCACTAGAAAGATTAGGAGTAGGTGTTGACTCCTTTTGGTTGCTACGTTTACGTGCACGTCTTGCTTGATTACGAGTAAGCATAAACGTCGCGTACAACGTGGGGATGAGCAAAGAAGATTCTTTTTGGTGTTTTTAACTTTTTCAATTTTTTGGATTTTTGATTGTTTTTACTTTTTTGGATTTTTGGAATTGTATTAAGTAGACAAAAATCTACAAATCTCCTCCTTAATCAAATCTCTTGATTAAAGAAGCCTCAAGGAATGAAAACGATCACGTGAAGTGAACGCCTTCGATGACTTTAGAACGTTGGTGGAACACCAAAACGTTCAAGAGGGTTTAATCAAATAAAACCAAGAAAGTATATATGATACTTAATAATACTTTAGGCGGCAAAACCCTCGATTAGCTCTCAAAATCAAATACTTACAAGCAAGCGGGGAAATGAGGCGGCGCGAAGCACTTAAGAGCCTTTTTCCTTAGGGTATATTTTATAATACCCGCCTTATACCCACCTTATAGTTTGTATTTTTCAAAATTGAGCTTCACGAAAGTATTTATCTATTTTTGCCTTTTCTTTCTTGTTTGAGATTCGAATACAATGATTGGGTAATGACCTCCCAAGTCAAGGTTGTGTTTTCACACTTTTGGAGTACTTGTGAATTTATTGTTCTACGTATACAATATAGTAATAGTATTCACACAAAAAAACGAAAAAACGATAATACGTATTAGTAGAGTGCTACTAATATAAATACTATTATGGCTATATATAAAAACAACAATTTCCAAATCAAAACACAACACGCCTCCCCGGCAGCGGCGCCAAAATGATAATTGTATTTTACAACCTTGTTTAGGAAAACAAAGTGTAATTAGGGTAAATACACAAGTGATTTAGGAAAAACACGAGTTATGACCCAAAGTGGGATCGTTCTCAAGGAGGCTTGGTGTGTGTGTTAAGAAATGATTAATTATGTGATTATATGATTATGAGAAAGAAAATAGGAAGGGGATAAGAAGAGAATGACGGTTACGATGACGGATTAAACTAAGACGAAAAGGTCGTACACGTAAAACCGTAAAAAGTACCAGAATTAAAAATTTACCCTAAAAATTCCTAAAAAGTTGTAATAAATCCTAAATAATGTAATTAGAGTTTACAAAAAATCAAAAATCACCCAAACCTTTTATTTAATTAAATAATGATTTTTTAATGCTAACTAAAGCCCTAAAAATCAATTTAATTAACAAAAAGCCCAAAATGAGATTTATCACTTTGTAAACCTCTAAAATACCCTAACTTAATTTAAAACTATTTTGGAAATTTTAAAATTAATTAAAACTATTTAAAAACAATTAAAAACTATTAAAACTTAAAATAATTATAAAAATTAATCTAGGGACAATAAAAATATTCTAAAAGTTGTAAAATTCCTAGCTTAATGTATTTAACCTAAGATAAATATAAAAACTTGAAAATCTAAATTTTAATTTTTAATAATAAAATAATATTAAAAAATCCAAAATTTATAAAAAATTCTAAAAACTTGCAAACTAGCTTAATTTAACCTAAATAAACAGAAAATGAACTTGAAATATCAAAAATGCCCCTATTGGGCCTTCAAATAGGCCAAATACCCAAACAGATCCTTAATGGGCTTAATATTGGGCCCAATAAGAAAAAGTCCTTAGAAATGGCCCAAAAGCTCCAGTCAAGCTTAAAATTTGATTTTAAACACAATTTTCCAAAGGCCCACAAGCTGAAAATGAGCTTAAGCTACCTTATTTCAAAACAACTTATTCTTAATGGGCTTTTTGGCCCATTAAGCTATAAGCTGATGCCATAAGCTAAGATTTTACCCATGTCCTTCTCTTGACCTAATTAAGCTAGTTGCAAAAAGAAACTTGAAATAAGCTCAAGGAATAAGCCTGAAAATACAATAAGCAATATACACAAAACAACAAAATAGTCATTTTTGAGTTCTAGACTATTTCAAGAGTTGATTCAAGTTGCAATAAGTCGCAAATGGCTTAACTAAGCTTAATCAACAAAAATATTTTCAATAAGCACCCTCAATAAGCTGAAATAAGCAATAAGCTAATTTTGAAAAAGACAAAATAGTCGTTTTCTAGTAAAAACTTAAAACCAAAAGCTGTAAACTTCCAGATTCACTTATAAGCTCAAAATATTAAGACCTATTACAAAAAATAAGTTGTTGCACATTGGAATAAGCTAGAATGACTTATTAATAAGCTGAACACAAATTATAACTAGCAGTGGCTAGAAGCAGGGGAAAGGAGTTCCCACTGCCTTGACTTTTTGACTTGGCTTTTTAGAGAGTTTTACTTGGTATCTTTGGACAAACAAGGCACCCTTGTGATCAGTGAATCACAAGGAGTCAATAACAAGCAAATAATCACAAAATCACCCAACCAATCAGTGCAGTTAATTCAATCTTTGCCTAGATGTGTTCCAGACAAGTAATGAGCAGGTCTGATGACAATAAGCTACTTTTAAGCTATTAAAAGCTAACCACAAGCCACCAAATACATACACAAGCTCACAACAACTTATAGCAACATAACTTAACACATTTCATGTAACAAATCCAACAAATGAACAAGATTCAAGCATATGCAGTTACTGATGAACAATGAAGAACACAAGAACCTTGTTTGCTGATGTACTTGACACAAAATCCAATTTCAAGGCCTCAGATCTATCACATATGTTGCATTAGCAAAGATTAAACACTTGTTAGCCCTAGGTTAACATAAAAACTAGGTGTGCACAAGATTTCAGAGCAAAACAACAAATATTCAAAATTTTATAGCAACTTGTTTGATTTAGTGTTTCAAGACACAAAACTTGCATATATCAGAACACAATAACCTCAATATCAGATACACATTCAAACAATACCACAATTCCAACTCAAAATCACATAAACTTGAACAATCAGTCAATCCCAAACACCCTTTTAACTTTTTAAACTCAATTTTAAACAAGTAAAAGTCTTCTCAAGATTGATTTAAGCCCATTTTAGCATCATAACATACCACAAGTGAATCAAGAACCAATCTGCAGGCACAAAAACACACTTATACCAGCAAAATCACAAAATCACATAAATGTCAAAGATTAATCAGAAAGATGAGTTTTGAGAATTCAAACCTCCAAGATGTACATCCACACCTTGGAATCATAGAGCTGAGGTGCTAGCAAGAACAAGCACCAACTTCCCCCTGCTAAGAACAACAAACAGGACTAGCCAAAGGCTTGAGCACATATTAGCACAAAATAAGGTAAAATAGGTGACAAAAGGTCAAGTCTTTACAAGACTTAGGTCCCCATAAGGCCTGAATCCTCCCTTAAGGCCTCACCACCCCTTAATCAACCAAGATTAGGAGGCTATGATCACCCTTAAGCTCAAATAAGCAGGCTGTAGAACCACAAGTACTTAGCAAACCACTTGACTAATTTTTGAAACAAAAATGTATAACCAAACTCCAATATTGTTCAAGCTAGTTGATTTGTGACTTATGTCAGTTAAAGAAACACCTCAATGAACAATCCTCACCCAAGCACATGCCAAATTCTTGAACTCAGTCAAGAACAAAGGGACTCAAAGGCTTATAGGCTATCTTGGACTTGTTCAAGGTTTTGTTTAAGTACAAAAACGTGACAATACAACTACTTAACACAATAAATATCAATGGAACTCAGTTTCAATCACAACACAATACCAAATTCTATTAATTTTAGAAAAATGGCTTTACAAGGCTTGGCAAAATAAAACTGAGAACAAGGCTAAAAGTTGTGAACTAATGCCTTTATATAGGCTACATGGAACCTAGAAATGTAGGAAAAACCTTAAAAACCCTAGTGGTAAACTTCCAGAATTGCCCTTGAGGTGTTTGAATATTTTGTTGACATGTGAAGTTCCTTGGACGTTTGTGGAGATGCCAGTGGTGAAAGAATGATCAAAGGGCTCAAAACAAGCTTAGGATTGAAGCTTCATTGTGGATGGTTCATTTCCTGCCTAGTTTGTCTTCTTCCCAAAATAATGTGTGCAGGGGAATCTTGTGTGGGGTTGTGGGGTGATGAGGTGTCCATTTTTAAGGTTGGGATGTGATTAGGGATAAGTTAATCACTAATCTGGAACGAATTAGGGTTTAATTTCAAGTAATGAACAAATCCCTAATTGTGTTCATAGGATGAATAGTTGTTGTTTTGATCCGGTTTAGGATTTAAAAATGTGTTAGGCGCCATAATTAGTTAACTAATTCTATTATTTAAAAAATCTGGTGAGTGGATGTGTGAGGTGGCAGCAGAGTGAGTTTTGATTGGTTGTGGGGATTGAGTGGGTGAGGTGGCAGCATGTGATTAGTCTAGGTATCTTAGGTTGTCTAGGCAGGTTTTGTCTCTTGTTTTCTTTCCACTTTCCAATTCAGTTTAAACATGGCAAAATCTGAATTCCTTTGTTATCCAAGTTTTCATTTTCACACTTTTGCCCCAAATACTTTTCCAAAGTATTTTCAGGGGTATTTCTTGCCATTTCTTGATTCTTGAAGGGCTGTTTTGGCATTTTCTTCATTCTTCAAGGTCTTGACTTGTTTGTTGACTTCTTGGAGAACTAATATTGACAATTTAGTTTTGTTGAGGGACTAAATTTGCCAATTCTTCAAAGTTAAGGGTCCTTTTTGTATTATTGACAAACTTTAGGGACCAATCTTGTAATTATGAATATACAAGGGTTTAAAGTCTCAATTCTTCAATATTGGAGGACCCTTCTTGTTCAATCTTCAATTCTTCAAGGGTCTTTCTTGGAAAATCAATACTAGGGCTTGGTTCATTGTGCGGCTTCGTTTCCCGTGTTCGTTTTTTAATTGATTCTTGTGATCTTTTGTCATTTCCTCAATATCCGTACCTAAAATACACAAGAAACAAACAAAAGCATATATTTGGGTGTTTTTATGATATTTAATGCATTTTAAGCCCATTTTGGACGATGAGACCATGTATAAAAGCAGTCTCATCAGTCATTGATCCCAATCTCTTCCATTGATTGATTTGTGAAGTTAATGGCATCCATAATTTAATCAAAGGTGACATGAAATGACTCCTCAATCTGTTGTCTCCTTGTGTTAAAGACCCTGAAGGCTTTGGAGACAAAAGAGTATCCAAGAAAGTATCCATCATCAGCTTTGGCATCAAATTTACCAAGATGGTCCTTTTGATTGTGAATGAACACAGGACATCCAAACACGTGAAAGTAGCTGATATCTGGAATCCTTTCCCTGAATATTTCATAAGGAGTCTTATCATGTCTTTTCACAATAATACATCTGTTCTGAGTATAGCAAGCTATTTTTACAGCCCAGTCCAGAAGTGTTTTGAAAGATTGGATCCATTGAGCATGGTTCGAGCAGCTTCAATGAGAGTTCTATTCTTCCTTTCAGCCACACCATTTTGTTCAGGTGTGTAAGGAGAAGAGCAGTTTTGAGAAATTCTTTTCTCATCACAAAAACTCTCAAGCTCTTGGTTCCTGAATTCTGTTCCATTATCAGTTCGTATTTTTTTAACTTTAGTATCATTTTGATTTTCTACTTGCCTGATAAAAGACATTATGAATTTAGGAGCTTGACTCTTCTTTTTCATGAAGTATACCCAAGTGTATCTAGAGTATTCATCAACAATCACAAGAGTGTATTTGTCATGATTTATAGACATTGGACTGACTGGTCCAAACAAGTCCATATGAAGAAGATGAAGACACTTCCTGATATAAAAGTTCTGTTTTGGCTTGAAAGAAGCTCTCTTGTGTTTACCTTTTTCACAGGCTGAACAAGGCTTGTCTTTTGAATACACAAGAGAACGTAAGCCAAGAAATTTGTTTTGTTTTGCAAGTTTGTTCATATCTTTGAAATTTAGATGTGACAGTCTCTTATGCCAAATCCATATGATTGAGTCTGAGGCTTTAGCAAAGAAACATGCTCCTGAATTTGTTACAGATGACATGTCTAGGACATATACATCATTTCTTCTTGGAGAAGTCAACACAATTTCTTTGTTAGCATTGAAGATTGTAACTTGCTTATCATCAAACTGAACGATGTACTTATCATCACACAGTTGGCTGATAATGATGAGATTGTACTTCAGACCATTTACAAACGCCACTTTTGAGAAAACTATTCCACCACATTTAATTGAACCATATCCCTCAGTAACACAAGATGAATTATCACCGAATACTACCTTAGGACCTGGTTGCTCCACGTATTTGTGCAGATAACTTTTGACCCATGTCATACTTCTTGAACACCCATTGTCTAAGTACCAGACAGGCTCCTTGAAGTTTTTCTGCACAAAATAACGAGGTGGATTAGTTTCTCTTGTGAGCCCACTTTTTAGTAGGCTCTTTGGCTCGAAAAGCCTGACGTCTTTCACCTTGTTTGAAGTACTCAAACTCAGCATGATCTGAGGTAGAATGAACATTGCTTCCACATGTCTTGCAGCTTAGTCCGACTGAGGATTCAATACTTTGAGTTGACTCAGCTAGCATTCCTCTTCTGACCATGATGATCCTATTGTGTCCTGAGGTAGTGTGATCATTGCTTCCACAAATCTCACACTCAGTGTAATATACACAATCATTAGGTCTATGATCGGGAATGCCACAATGTGTACATGGTGGGTAAGGCTTAGCCTTGGATTTTATGGTTTGTTGTGAGGTGGGCCCATAGTTGTAAGGCTGAGCATTGCATCTTTTAGCATTTTTAATAGAAGCTATGTGCATCTCATGATCTGATGTCCTGTGATCTTCACTTTTACATTTCACGCAATAGAGAACTCTAAAGGAGTCGTCAATGGTGTGATTTGTATAGTGACAAAGCTCACAGGAGGGTTTCTTTGTTTTAACTTTCTTAGAAGACTCAGGTTCAGTTTTATTACTTGTTGATGATTCAGGCTGTGGGGACACAGATGTTTCACCATGAGTTTTAGAGGTTGAGTTCAGCTTCTCTTCTATGAAAAGTTGGAACAATCTACTTAACTCCTCTTGATTTACAATAGGAGTAGAGTTGACTGAGTGTTTAGGAGTCCCTGAGGGAGATATAAGTTTGGTTATTTTTTCAGTGACAGTTCCTGACTCAGTGTGATCTGGTATCACTTTTGAGTCAGGCTTTGTTTGTTCAATACAACCTAACCCAGCTCTTCCTCTAGGTGAGTGTTCTTGATAAGACAATGGAATTAGTTCAGAACATAGACTTGCTCCTTGAAGGTTTTTCAAAGGAGGTAGAGGAGTCTGAATGTCTTCAGCAACACTAGATGTTTCAGTGTTATTGACTTTATCAGTCTCTTCATTCAGACCAAGTTTTTCATTAATAGCCTGAGATACAGGAATTAATATTTTTCCAGTATCAAAGTTAGGCAAAACACTCTCAGGGTTTGATCTCTTAAACCAGTCTTTTGACTTAGGAATCATTTCATGACCAAACCCGACTGAGGCAGGGAGAAATGCCTTTTCACTCATTTCCTTAGTAGGTGCCTTTTCAGTGAGTTGTCGTGCCCCAAGAATTTTCTTCTTTTGGGCAGGTATTTGACTGTTTATACACTGAGAAGCTAAGGTAGAGCTATTTGTTCATTTCTCATTGATGTGTTTTTCTTCCTTAAGTTGTTCTTGAAGAGCATGATTGATTTTAGTAAGTTCAGTGTTCTGAAGTTGACAGCTTACTGCTTCAAGTTTAGCTTGTTTTAAAATTAATAAATCTTCTCTACATTTTTTTAATTCAAAAACAAGTTTATTATATTTTGAAAAAAGATTCAATCTATGCTCTTCAACAAACGATAGGTCAATGTTAATATACTTAAGGAATTTTTGCCAATCAGATTCTTCATCCATAGAGAGAAGCATGTTTACCTTTCTCATAGTGATTTCAACCCATTCTCCATTTCGAGCATGATTCTTTCCAATTGATAATTCATCATCAGCTAGAGCCATTAACACTTGATACTTGACTTCCTCCTCTTCTGAGGACAAGTCTTCATCATCCCAATCAAAAGTTTCAGCTACCAGCCCTTTGGCTTTGTTCTGAGCAGGCTTTTGAGGCTGAGCAACAGTAGGTTCAGCTTCCAAGAGTGCAAGTTTTGCTTTAACCTTTTTATACTCAGACTAATAGTCTTTCTCAATTTTCTTACTATTTTGAAAACTTTGGTTAATTGGAGAAGCCTGAATTAGTTTTGGTGTAAACTTGGGTTGAAAATTGTCATTGCCTGATGAAAAATTTTGATTTTTATAAGATGCCAATGGAGTTTTTGAAAGACAATATTTAGCAAAATGCCCAGTTTTACCACATCGGTAGCAATCCACTCCCTTAGTGGATTGGTTACCACTAGTTCTTTTGATATAACATTTGGTATTTGCCAACATGGCCCTTTCATGATATTCCCTGTTCAAATCCCTTATGTATTCAGCACTAGATCTTTCATCCACCTCATCATCTGAGGTTTCTTGAAAATCTTGAACAATTGCATTTGAGTAAAAAGCAGTTGTAATGGGGCCATGATCAATTTGGGTAGGTTTGGTTGAGGTATCTGTTATTAAGGCCTTCTTGGACTCAGGATATCTTCTATTTATTAGATTATCTTCATAGATAAATATCCCATAAATGTCTACAAGATCCTGAGTATGTATGTGATTAGCATTTCTCAATCCTTGAGAAAAACCAAGCCACTTTTCAGGGAGATTGTTCATAAAACTAACATTGATTTCATGCTTAGACAGTTTCACCCCGTCATTTGTTAGCTCATTGAGCAAGGTTTTATACCTGGTGTAAGTCTGAGGAAGTGTTTCAGATGGTTTGTCCCTGAAAGTGTTATATTCTAACTTCAGGTCCATAATCCTATTTTCCTTAGTGTCGGATGGTCCTTCGAAACTATGAACAAGATCTGTCTAAGTCTCTTTGGCCGTCTCACACTCGATGACAACCTCCATAATATTCTCAGGAAGACAAGATATTATGATGCTTTTGAGACGTTGGTCTTGATTGACCACTCTCCTTTCATCGTCAAACCATTGGTTTTCAGGTTTGTCATCACCAGCTGCTGTTTTTGGTTTGAATGGACCATTCTTAATACAAGTTATGTAATAAGGTTCCATTCCCATCAAATAACATAGCATTCTTTTCTTCCATTTGTTAAATATTTCAACTTCTAACTTAGGAGCGTTAACAAAGTAACTCGCTCCTTTTTTGTTAACAAGTTGAGGTACATTACTTTCAGCCATAATAGATCAAGGTTTTAAAAACTTTTAGACGGTGGTTAAAAGTTTTATAATCCTACCGCTCTGATACCACTTGTTGGTCCCTTGTAATTAGTACTATACTTAAGTAAGTATAGTCCTAACCCATGGTTAAGTAAGGCAATAAACTTAATACAAGTAAGTAAATAACACAAAGGTTTTCAACGTTTAACTCTTAGCTTTATTAAAGAATTATACCCTATCGTATATGAAGCTACAATAAGGATTGAATAGACAATGTGTGGTTTTGTGATCTCCTCACTAACAAGATAGTCCAATCCTAACGATTGCTAAGCTTGACGATTCTATCATCAAGACTTTAGAACTCAAGTGTGTGATCGTGTTTGGAGGAGAGAAAACTTTGTTTGTGAATGTCTAAAGCATTAAGTGCACAAACTTATTTTCTCTCCTTTACAAGCCTCCGATTTATAGAAGGAACGTTGGGTAGAAGACAATAATTTCCCATGTGAAATTCTTGTCTTATTGGTACAGTATAGTATCTTGTCTTACCCTATTCTAAGTAGTAAGACGTAAGTCCTTTACACTTGTCAGTACCCCATCTATCCCAAAAGGGTAAGTCACGCTAATTGTGTGATGTACTTCATCTTGTCACAATTTAACTTATCCCGCCTTTACTTCAGTCTTGGAGAATGCTTGTTTTCTTTAGGGAGATCGTATGGGGTTCAGTGAGTCTATTGCCACAACTCACTGAACCCATCACCTTCTTCTTCGTCATAGAAGACATTCATTGAGCTTCGCCTCTCTGAATGCTCGAGTCTTTCTTTTAGACTCAGTCTAGGAACTCGAAGGCAACTCACTGAGTGACTGTTCACTCAGTGACTTTGTTATGTTCAAGGTTAATACTTCACTTAGGCTGATTGTTATTCAAATCCACCAGGAAGGTCATTAGGTACTGAATTGACCTAACACACATCTAAACAGATTCCAGTAAAACAAAAGCCAATTAATCCAACAGATTATCAATCAAATCTACTCAACTAAGCAGAATCATAACTAAAACATGTAAACAAAAATAACTAAAAAGGATTCAAACCTTTTGACGAATCCTTTGAGAAGATGATGTGCACTGAGCACTCTTTTAAACCGAATTGAGACCATCTTCCTTCATTACCATTCGTCGAATCACCATCAACTCCATTCGAACAATATTAATTTTAATATTAAACTTTCAGTGGGAAAGTTTATCTACCAACTTTTACTCATAATATCCAATCTAAGCTATTAAAGAGCTCAAATCGAATATCATGAACATTATTATTATAAAACAGAATATAGAATTAATTTGTAAATTCAATTTAAGCAGAAAGTTAGACACGAATATTATTAAATGCAAATAAACTTTTATTAATAATCAACTTGAATTACAAAACTTATAAAGGAAATACAAAATTAGTCCTAACACTATTTCTACATAATAACTCTGAAGTAAAAATTGGATGAATGTTTACAATAATTGGGGGTTTTTATAGCCAACCCCCAAGGCGTTTTGGTGAAGGTTTGTTGAGAAGAATCTCGAATCATAGCCTTTGATTTCTTCATTCTCTTTTTAATCTTGATCTAACGATGGAAAAACAATCTCTTCTCCCTCAGATCGCCAACGTGGCAGGATGTTGTGCTAGTTGTGTTATTTCACAAATGATGTGGCATTATTTGATTGGATGATTGGTGAAAGATGAGGTGTATCAACCAATCACCTTCAATCTTGTGACAAAATAGGGTGCCACGTGGACTGGATATGGGCATCTTCTTCCTCCCGAAAAACTTGGCATTTAATTAAGACACGTGTGCTTCCACGCGCTTGAATCATAAAAGACCAAATTTTTGGTTTTGATAATTAGGGTTTGGGTAAGCAGTGAGTGACTGGTTTATTTTGGGGAAGGTGAGAGAGAAAAGGTGTTTCTTGTTTATATTGAAAATAAATAAAAGGTGTGTGTAAGTTACGTTTGACCGAAAGTGATATTTATTCACTTTAACCGTCCAAGTAGAAACTAAATGGGCCCAAAATCTTTTCGTCCCAAAACTTTCCAAGTAAATTGTTCTCAATTTGGGATTTTGGCCCAAGTTTCTCAATCCGTCTCAAGTTATTCAAAGGATTTGGGCTCTAATTGGGCTTCTCTCCATAAGCTAATAACCATTGCACTTTAAATGGGCTTGTGGACCCATTAACCAGAAGTGGGACCCACAAAGCCCAAATATCTTCATTTAAAGTTAAATCCTCAAAAAATGACTTGTCTCTTGGCTTCTCGATCTTTTCTTCAAACTCGTGTTGTTTTTGCCGGTTTTTCGTGATCATTGGTACCTACACACATGAAACAACAAACAAACGTATACAAGACAAATTTGAGATATTTTAAGCATTTATTCATTATTTTAAGATACAAATGATATGAGTAAAATCACTCATATCACTACTGCCATATGTCACTTTCATTAGACTAACATGATTGTTGTCATTTACAAATTTCACATTTTATTTGGCTTACGACTTTTAGAACGGTTTTAGCGTAATTAGGTTTTCTACGATGTCATTTTCACGTGAAATCTTTAATGGTCAAGTTTTTGTAGTCGGAATTTAACTAGGCCTCTTACACTATGTGTTACTAGTTGAGTTTTACATAAAATGACCATTTTAAACATTTTTCAAAATTTGAAAAATGTCCAGCGGGCCTACTTTGAGAGACCTTAACTTTGACAAACTTTAGAGTTATGTCACAAACGAAGTTTCTGTGGATAGCCCACCTGGTATGCTACGATAATGTTCTTCTGAGCTAGTCGTGATTTGGATTTTAAATGGATCAAAATTAACTTACAAAAACGTAGTTCCAACCAGTTTAACACTTGACAAGATGGTTTTTCAGAAACATTAAAGACATATATTTTCCTGCTCATTAACTTTCAGGTAAAACGGTTAACATGTAAACCCGCATGCTTTTACCATGAACAGTACACTTATAATCGTACGTACATGATTAAAAATTTTCCTTTTATAACATGTTTATGTTTCACGAATATTAATTACAAGAATTACGTACGTGTGATTACACGATAAGTATTTTATACGTATTAATGCACGATAACTATTACCAACAATAATTATAATCACGAACATGAAAACATGAACGTAAATAATCACGAGCATATTATTATGTAACTACGTAATTATTATTATGATTACGTATAAGTATATATTATAACACGAATAATTAATAATAAAGTCACGTAAATACGAGCACGAGAACACGTAATAATTTAGAACACGAAAAAAGTTGGGTTTCCCCTTGTGGGCCCCACATAACCGCGGACACAAGACAAAGGGTGGGCCAAGCCCATGAGATTTTTATCAAAATAGAAAAAGGGAAAAACACATTTTCATTTTACAGAAGATTTATAAAAATACAAAATCCTGCCCCCTTTTTCCTCTCCCTTTAGCCGTCGGTTATAACACCACCAAGGAAGGGTGTTTGTTGATTTTGGTGATTCAATTCAAGTGTTAGTCGTTCGTGTTAGTGTTCTGGTTTGATCTATGCATTGGTAATCCGTTATCCTTTTTCTTTTTACCCTTTTATTTATTAGAACACATGAAATCATGAGAATTAATAAACAAGATTAAAAACATGTTGGATAATCATGGGGGTAATAAACATGGTGGTTTTGGGTGGTTTGGTTCGACCGACACACACAAACCGAGAGCCAAAGCTCTCGGTGTCTCACGTGTGAAGACAGCCGAGACCTTCGGGTCTCGGTGTAGTCCTTGTGGTTCGGCAGCAGGGTGAACAAGGGACCCCAACGTGAGTCGGGGTGGCCTTGTGGTCTTTTGGGGGTCTCGGTTAAAACAAACAAGCACCACCAGCCCAAGCCGGTGGCTAAATTGACAAAGCAGGGAGAACTCAAGCCGCGGCAGGGGGAACCACTGGCTAACCGCCAGTGGGAACTTTGCATGGGCAGCGGCTAGCCGAGAACCAAGGGAACCACCGGCTTAAGCCGGTGGCAATATTACGAAAGCAGGGGAAACCGGCCGAGCCGGGTGCCACTCTTAAGGGGGTGTTTGTTGGTCCGGTTCAAGGGTAAACACACGGGTCCGGTTCACGACTTAATTCTACAAGCCTAATTTGTTTTTACATGTTTATTTATTTACAAGATTAATTAAATTAATTTAACATGTTATATAATTAAATTAATTAAATCATGACTTAGGTTTGTTATTATTAATAATAATACATGATTTTAACCCAAGTATTTTTATTATTTAATTTAGACTAAATAAATTGATTAATTATTAAAACATGACATATAATTAATTAATTTCCATGACTTAGGTTATATTAATATAAATACTAATACATGTTTTAACCTAAGTATTATATACACTTTAATTTAATTAAATCATGCTATATTTAATTAAATCTTATAACATATAGTTTATTTAATTTACATATATTAATTAATAAACTATACTATTAATCACATGACCTAAAATATCAATCAGTAAAACTTAAGCTTATTTTATTAGCTTAATAATCTAGCTTATTTCTAAATATGGAAACTTTCTATTTTTAGAAACTTATTTATTTTAAG
Organism: Glebionis coronaria; assembly: GCA_025667525.1. Lineage (NCBI taxonomy): Eukaryota > Viridiplantae > Streptophyta > Magnoliopsida > Asterales > Asteraceae > Glebionis > Glebionis coronaria. The sequence goes on along the minus strand of JANFOE010000201.1, from coordinate 137,861 downwards.
CAGTTAATCTATTTATGGAAACTATCTATTTTTAGAAACTTATCTATTTAAAGCAGTTAATCTATTTTTGGAAACTTTATATTTTTGGAAACTTTCTATTTTTTGAAACTTTCTATTTTAGGAAACCTGTTATTTTTAGAAAGTTACTTATTATTACACAACAAGTATAATAATACAAGAAATACAAGTAATACTTAATCAGAATATGCAGAATACATGATGAGCACAGCATAACGTTAAAATCAATAAAACATGACATGAACATATTAAACAAGCTAAGTCATGATATAGAACAGTTACGTATACAGTAATCAGAAGACTTATACACGTATATTATTTATGTAGCATTAGTGAGATCGAAGTAGGACTCTCTTCCGTTCGTCTTCTTTGTTCATTGGACATAAGGTACGGATTCTCCGTCCTTTCACTATGGACATTCTTTCCTTATTAGGATTTCCCGTATGCAGCCGACTGTTTTCCTAGTATATGTTTTATATGTTTTCATTTGCTTATGTTTAATTAAATGCCTAAGCCATATACATGCATGACTAGTTTCACCTAGTTATGGAGGTACCATAACCATAACACTAAAGGCACCGGTGTTATGACTTCACCACGACAGAGAGATAGCTCGTGGCGTCCCTTTCAGCTTTTGGCCATATTATTATATTATCATGTGGGGTGTATGGGTGCCTTGTATCCTTCACAAAGAGCTGATCCCTCCTACCCAAACTTATATTAATTAGAGGTAACCCCTCTAATTGCATGATGAGGTCACCCCTCCAAGTATTCATGCACGTTGATATTTCATGACCTATATTGGCTAATGGTAAACATGTTAAACAGTTTTTATCAAATAAACATAAGGCTTTTCAAATTATAAGACCAGTTTTACTAAGTTATACCAGGTTTTCCAGGACTTAATCAATTCCGCTGCTATATGTTGTATATGCTTATGTTATTCATTCTATGCTTGTATATCCGTGCACTGAGCGTTATGCTCAGCCGTTTTCCTTTCATGTTCCTAAAACGGCAGGTACTCAGGGACGCTCGTAGACTCTAAGCGTACGTGCATACGGATTGGAAGCTTTCTAGCCTTTTGTCATTACTTTATGCATTTCTTCATACACTTTGCTACTCATTTCCATGGACATTGTTTAGTCCTTTTCATTTACAGTACTTATGTTTGTGTGTGATGAGCTTTTACTTTGGGGTACCGATGTTTGTTTCTAGTATTTCCTTTATGGTCATGTAATGTTTAAGACATTTATCCTTGTATGCGTTGATGACACACCATAATCACGTGTGACATTCCATTTACCAAAATGGGGTGTTAAAATTATGGTATTAGAGCCAAGGCTTCGACCGGTAGGCTCTCAAAATACGACCTGTGATTAGTGGGTAGTCACTATGGTCTTCCTAGAACTGACAGTCGGTTTTCATGCATTCTTTGTTTTCATGCATTCATATATATGTCATTGCCGCAGGTTTATAACTAAGTAATGGTTGGTACATGACTGGCCCAATTTAGTTGCATGTGTTTTATCGAAACTTTTAACTTCGGGACCGACCCATTGGCGTCCCCTCGCCATGTCTTCTGTTTTGAGTGAACTGACCACAGGCGTTTACTCTCGCGCATATAAAAGTTTTCATAAAACTACATAATGCATTCATATACTAGTTTTCCTGCATAAATTTTTTCTCATGATTTATTGGTATAAATTTTTTTCATGTATATATTTTATGTTTTGATCAGTTTAATCATGTATGTTTATGTTATACTGTCAGATGGTTCTCACACGCGAGTAGGAACAACTTAATGCAACAGTCCATGCTGCGATGCAAGCTCTGCTTCCTCAGCTGAGGAACGAAATCAGGGCTGAGGTACAGGCTGCCAACAATCGGCAACAACACCCAGTACCTCCTCCTCCTCCTCCAGCAACATTGGTCACATGGCTAGAGAGATTCAACAAGCTACGCCCTCGATCCTTCGAGAAAACGAATAGCCCCAGCGAAGCTGAAAGCTGGTTGGCTCACATTGAGAAGATCTTCGATGCAATGGGCTATGACCCCGTCTGCAAGTCAAGGTTGGCCTGTTACAGGTTCGAAGGTGATGTGCTAGCATGGTGGAAGGCACTGAAGCAGTCTGAGGGAGGTGATGATTGGGTGGCTGGTTTGACTTGGGCTTAGTTCAGGGAGTTAGTGATGGGACATTCTTTCCCAAGGCTTAGCAAGACAAGCTGAAGAGGGAGTACCATGGGATCAGACAGAGAGCTGGGGAGAACATCAACGAGTTCATGAATCATTTTCTTTGTTTGGCTGGTTCTTTTGGCGCAACAGCAGGTACTGCCGAAGAGCAAGCATACCACTTCCGGTAGGCTCTTCGTACATCGGTCGCCAACAACTTGGTATGTGCTACGTTCAACATGGTGGCACAAGTTACCGATGCAGCACGTAAGCTGGAGATGCTGAAAGAAAGAGAAGAGTTCGGGGAAGCAGAGAGACCCGAGAAGAGGTAAACATTCGTTATTCAGCGGTGACCAAATCGTATTCTTTCAGTATATGTCAATATTTATATCTCTTTAAAACTTCATCTTCCAGCCTACTCAGCCCAAGGGAAACGGTCAGACTCACGACCATTCTGCTATGGATAGGCGTGGCGGTAATGATAATTACCGTAACAACGCTGGAAACTCCAACAGCAGCAGGTCCTTACACTTACTCATTTTCTTATGTTACATGCAACAGTTCATAATTCTGACACATTAGCAATCTTCTACCAGGAATCATGGTAACGAGAGGGACCAGAACCAAAGAGGTTCATAGCGAAACCGTCCAGCTATCACTGGTATTACATCTTATGAATTTTTCCGCATTGTCCTTTGTACCTATAACCATGTCTCATGTATACTGTTCTTAACAGGCTCCCAGCCAACAAGGGCACCTACTGGAGGGTATACTCATCCTCTTTGCACTACCTGCAACCGTAGGCACCCAGGGCCATGTCGCCGCGACAGCGACGCATGCTACAAGTGTGGCCTCACTGACCATCGCATGAAGGACTGCCGCAAGGGCGAGATGGAGGGCACATCTGGACATGCTGATTCCAAGCCGCCTCCTACTAGTGGACGCGTTTACACGACTTCTTGCGATCAGGCCAACAAGTCGACATGTACCATCACTGGAATCTTGTATATGTATGGTCAAACTGCATGTGTTTTATTTGACACGGGTGCTACTCATTCGGTTATTTCTACTGCTTATGCTAAGAATGTTAGGATATCCTCTATGCCATTAGAGAATGTACTGAACATTTCCACGCCTTTAAGAGACTCTGTACGCATAACCCATGCGTACAAGAGCCTTCCCCTAGAGTTTGACGACAAGATTCGTCCTATCGACGCACTTCCGCTTGACATGAATGATTTTGACATGATATTGGGCATAGACTGGTTATCCAAACATCATGCTACTATAGACAGCCATACATATCAGGTCATCTTCGGTGATTGTAATGCACTAGAGTACATTCACAACGGGTTTGTACCCGGAAGGTCTGTACAAATCATATCAACCCTGCAAGCACGTACGTTACTTTCACATGGTTGCTAGGGCTATCTAGCTACTGTTCATGACATGGATGCTGAATCTCCATCAATTCAAAATCAGCCTATAGTGTCATAATTTCCAGATGTATTTCCAGAAGAACTTCCGGGCATACCACCTGCACGTGAAGTAGAGTTTAATATCGAGCTCATCCCAGGAGCTGAGCCGATTTCCAAGGCTCCTTATCGCATGGATCACATAGAGTTGAAGGATCTGAAGGATCAATTGTAGGAACTTCTAGAACGAGGCTTCATTCGACCGAACGCATCTCCATGGGGCGCACCGGTCTTATTCGTGAAGAAGAAGGACAGTAGTATACGTCTTTGCATAGATTATTGCGAGCTCAACAAGATCACCATCAGGAATAGGTATCCTCTACCACGCATTGACGATCTATTTGACCAACTCCAAGGGGCCAAATATTTCTCCAAAATTGATCTGAGGTCGGGCTATCATCAACTACGGTTTAAAGAGCATGACATCGCCAAGACTGCTTTTCGTACACGCTATGGCCACTACAAATTTATAGTTATGCCATCTGGCCTTACCAATGCTCCAGTTGTTTTCATGGATCTGATGAACATAATCTTCCATGGATTTCTGGACAAGTTCGTCATTGTCTTCATTGACGATATTCTGATATTCTGTAACTCCAAGGAGGGACACGAAGACCATCTTCGTACAGTATTACGGATTCTTCTCCAGAAGCAGCCGTATGCTAAATTCTCCAAGTGTGAGTTCCTGTTAGACAAGGTGGCATTCTTAGGTCACATTGTATCAGCAGAAGGAATCACCATGGATCCATCAAAAGTTGAGGCTATTACCAAGTGGCCAAGACCGACTTCAGCAACTGAAGTTCGTAGTTTCCTAGGTTTAGCTGGTTACTACCGTAGGTTCATGGAGAACTTTTCCCGCTTAGCACTACCATTGCAAAACTGATGCAGAAAAGGGGAGAAATTCGTCTGGACTGAAGAAAGAGAGAAGAGCTTTGAAGACCTAAAGCAGAAGTTAGTATCTGCACCGATTCTTACTCTCCCATCTGGTACAGGTGGATTTCAAATCTACAGTGATGCATCAGGGAAGGGACTTGGCTGTGTTCTCATGCAACATGGGAAAGTGATCGCGTACGCTTCACCGCAGCTTAAGCCTTATGAGGAAAATTACCCTACGCATGACTTGGAACTTTCAGTAGTCGTGTTTGCATTGAAAATATAGAGGCACTACATGTATGGAGAATCATGTGACATCTTCACGGACCACAAGAGCTTGAAGTACATCTTCACTCAACGTGAATTGAACATGAGACAGAGGAGATGGTTAGAGTTGTTGAAGGATTATGACATCAATCTACAGTATCATCCCGGCAAGGCGAATGTAGTGGCAGATGCACTTAGTAGAAAGTCCGGAATGATAAACGGCATTAAATTTGAGGAGAAAATTATAAGAGACTTGGAGCGACTAGAAATTGAGATCATGGTACGTGGACAACAGGGTTACTGGGCTAATCTTAGAGTAGAACATGAGTTACTCTCTAGGATCAAGGAAGCTCAGAAGGATGATGGTGAAATCTGGGCGATAATTCAAAATTTGGAGAAACAGATAGAATTTCGAGTAGACACAGACGGTATCTTATGGCAGGGCACGAAACTTTGTGTTCTTGATGATCAAGAACTCCGGGAAGCATTGTTAGCTGAGGCTCATAGCTCCCCATTCTCTATTCATCCTGGATCGACCAAGATGTACCATGACATCAAGCAATACTTTTGGTGGAGTGGTATGAAACAGGATGGTGCGACTTACGTCTCTAAATGTCTTACATGTCAGCATGTTAAGATCAAGCATCAGCGATCTGGCGGTCTTCTACAACCGTTAGATATTCCAGAGTGGAAGTGGGACAAGATCACCATAGATTTTGTTACCGGTCTTCCGTATACAAAGAGGAGGCACGATGCAATTTGGGTTATCGTTGATCGACTTACTAAGTCAGCTCATTTCTTACCGATCCGCAAGGAAGATTCGGTCAGTAAACTCGCCGATACGTACAAGAAGGAGATCATGAGACTTCATGGTGCTCCATCCAACATCGTCTCGGACAAAGATCCTCATTTCACTTCGTGATTTTGGAGGAGTCTGCAGAAAGCTTGGGGTACAAAACTTAAGATTAGCACGACTTTCCATCCTCAAACAGACGGGCAATCGGAACAAACGAATCAAACATTAGAAGACATGTTGAGGTCCTGTGCGTTGGAATGGACGGGAGATTGGGACGATTACATCTGTCTGGTAGAGTTTGCATACAACAACAGTTGGCACGCAAGTATTAAGTGTGCTCCATTCGAGATGTTGTATGGCAGAAAGTGTCGCGCCCCAATCTGATGTGATCAGGTTGGTGAGCGAACACTTGAAGGACGAGAAATGATAGAGTTGACCAACGAGAAGGTCGCAGTAGCTAAGCAGAAATTGCAAGAAGCATGGTACGTCAGGAGAATTATGCCGACAAGTATCGTAGGGACTTACATTTTAACGTAGGAGATCACGTCTTCCTTAAGGTATTGCCGGCACGTGGTGTTATACGTTTTAGAATCAAAGGGAAGCTCAGTTCTCGATTCATCGGACTGTTTGATGTCATTGAGCGAGTCGGTGAAGTATCTTATCGTTTGGCGTTACCTCTGCAGCTTTCTCATGTTCACGATGTGTTTCATGTGTCCTTACTCATAGGGTACAAGTATCATCCCCTTCACATGGTTCAATATCCACTGAAACAGATTCGTGAAGACCTTACCTTCATAGAGGAACCGAACGAGTTCTTGACAGACAAGAACGAGTCATGAGGAGGAAGACGATTCCATTCTTCAAAATCCTTTGGAGGGATCATACCGAGCAGGAAGCCACTTGGGAGACCGAGGAGTCTATCCGGACTTCTTACCCTCATTTTAAGTTTTGAATTCAGGTATGTTCCTTTTCCAGTTTATTTTATCTATAATTCGGGGACGAATTATTCTTTTTAGGGGGAAGAGTTGTAAAACCCGCATGCTTTTACCATGAACAGTACACATATAATAGTACGTACATGATTAAAAAATTTCCTTTTATAACATGTTTACGTTTCACGAATATTAATTACAAGAATTACGTACGTGTTATTACACGATAAGTATTTTATACGTATTAATGCACGGTAATTATTACCAACAATAATTATAATCACGAACATGAAAACATGAACGTAAATAATCACGAGCATATTATTATGTAACTACGTAATTATTATTACGATTACGTATAAGTATATATTATAACACGAACAATTAATAATAAAGTCACGTAAATACGAGCACGAGAACACGTAATAATTTAGAACACGAAAAACGTTGGGTTTCCCCTTGTGGGCCTCACATACCTGCGGACACAAGACAAAGGGTGGGCCAAGCCCATGAGATTTTTATCAAAATAGAAAAAGAGAAAAACACATTTTCATATTTACAGAAGATTTATAAAATTACAAAACCCTAGCCCCTTTATCCTCTCCCTTTGGCTGCCGGTTATAACACCACCAAGGAAGGGTGTTTGTTGATTTTGGTGATTCAATTCAAGTGTTAGTCGTTGGTGTTAGTGTTCTTGTTTGATCTACGCATTGGTAATCTATTATCCTTTTTCTTTTAACCCTTTTATTTATTAGAAGACATGAAATCATGAGAATTAATAAACAAGATTAAAAACATGTTGGATAATCATGGGGGTAATAAACATGGTGGTTTTGGGTGGTTTGGTTCGGCCGACACACACAAACCGAGAGCCGAAGCTCTCGGTGTCTCACGTATGACCACAGCCGAGACATTCGGGTCTCGGTGTAGTCCTCGTGGTTCGGCAGCAGGGTGAAACAAGGGACCCCGACGTGAGTTAGGGTGGCCTTGTGGTCTTTTGGGGGTCTCAGCTAAAACAAACAAGCACCACCGGCCCAAGCCGGTGGCTAAATTGACCAAGCAGGGGGAACTCAAGCCGCGGAAGGGGGAACCACCGGCTAACCGTCGGTGGGAACTTTGCATGGGCAGCGGCTAGCCGAGAACCAAGGGAACCACCAGCTTAAGAAGGTGGAAATACTGCGAAAGCAGGGGTAACTGGCCGAGCCGGGTGCCACTGTTAAGGGGGTGTTTGTTGGTCGGTTCAAGGGTAAAACACGGGTCCGGTTCACGACTTAATTCTACAAGCCTAATTAATTTTTACAAGTTTATTTATTTACAAGATTAATTAAATTAATTTAACATGTTATATAATTAATTTAATTAAATCACGACTTAGGTTTATTATTATTATTAATAAAACATGATTATAACCTAAGTACTTTATTATTTAATTTAGACTAAAGATATTGATTAATTATTAAAACATGACATATAATTAATTAATTTCCATGACTTAGGTTATATTAATATAAATATTAATACATGTTTTAAGATAAGTATTCTATACATTTTAATTTAAGTAAATCACGCTATACTTAATTAAATCTTATAACATATAGTTTATTTAATTTACATGTATTAATTAATAAACTATATTATTAATCACATGACTTAAAATATTAATCAATAAAACTTAAGCTTATTTATTAGCTTAATAATCCAGCTTATTTCTAAATATGGAAACTTTCTATTTTTAGAAACTTATTCATTTTAAGCAATTAATCTATTTATGGAAACTTTCTATTTTTAGAAACTTATCTATTTTAAGTAGTTAATCTATTTTTGGAAACTTTCTATTTTTTGAAACTTTATATTTTTGGAAACTTTCTATTTTAGGAAACCTACTATTTTTAGAAAGTTACTTATTATTACACAACAAGTATAATAATACAAGGAATACAAGTAATACTTAACCAGAATATGTAGAATACATGATAAGCACAACATAACGTTAAAATCCATAAAACATGACATGAACATATAAAACAAGCTAAGTCATGATATAGAACCAGTTACGTACACAGTAGTCAGAAGACTTATACACGTATATTATTTATGTAGCATTAGTGAGATCGAAGTAGGACTCTCTTCCATTCGTCTTCTTCGTTCACTGGACATAAGGTACGGATTCTCCGTCCTTTCAGTATGCACATTCTTTCCTTAATAGGATTTCCCCGTATGTAGCCAACTATTTTCCCAGTATATGTTTTATATGTTTTGATTTGCTTATTTTTAATTAAATGTCTAAGCCATATACATGCATGACCAGTTTCGCCTAGTTATGAAGGTACCATAACCATAAGACTGAAGGCACCAGTGTTATAACTTCACCACGGCGGAGTGATAGATCGTGACGTTCCTTTCAGCTTTTGGCCATATTATAATATTATCATGTGGGGCGTATGGGTGCATCCTAGATTACATGTTTTACAGATTATTTAGGTGAATGTGGTGTGTGCCTTGCATCCTTCACAAGGAGCTGATCCCTCCTACCCAAACTTATATTAATTAGAGGCAAGCCCTCTAATTGCATGATGAGGTCACCCCTCCAAGTATTCATGCACGTTGATATCTTCATGACCTATATTGGCTAATGGTAAACATGTTAAACAGTTTTTATAGGATAAACATAAGAATTTTAAAACTATAAAACCAGTTATACTAAGTTATACCAGGTTTTCCAGGACTTAATCAATTCCGCTGCTATATGTTGTATATGCTTATGTTATTCATTCTATGCTTGTATATCCGTGCACTGAGCGTTATGCTCAGCCGTTTTCCTTTCATGTTCCTAAAACGGCAGGTACTCAGGGACGCTCGTAGACTCTAAGCGTACGTCCATATGGATTGGATGCTTTCTAGCCTTCATTACTTTATGCATTTCTTCATACACTTTGCTACTCATTTCCATGGACATTGTTTAGTCCTTTTCATTTACAGTACTTATGTTTGTGGGTGATGAGCTTTTACTTTGGGGTACCGATGTTTGTTTCCGGTATTTCCTTTATGGTCATGTAATGTTTAAGACATTTATCCTTGTATGCTTTGATGACACGCCATAATCACGCGTGACATTCCATTTACCAAAATAGGGTGTTACATAACTGTTTTAGAAACTAGGACAGGTGAATATTAATATTGTCATTGTGCAAAATTTACCCATTCGGCCTCTAAGAGGCAAGAAAGAGAGTCCAAACATGACTCACCCGACCATACAGCCTCTAGAGTTAGAAAAGTTTACACCTTGACAATTTTAATGTTTTCATCTAGATTATCATTTTAAGTTTCCCGGTTCATTATTGCTCCGTTTTAAGTGATTCAAGAGGCTATTGATTCATAAAAATGTCTAGTTATTTTACTGTATGACAGAAATTCAATGGGAGGTTTCTACCTCGGGAAACGTGCAAGAGTTATAATATATCGAATAAAGTTTTTTAACAACATTTACTACTTACGAAATATTTCTCAAATTTAAGCACCACTAAGTCGAGGTTTAACATGCATAATAATATTTTAAAAACTAAGGAACATACTACTTACAATGGGTTAATGTTTTGAATCAAGATTAAGCCTTAGAAAATCCTAAGCGGGTCGTGGCTTCTTTTGAATTCAAACGAATTCAAACCCAAACACTTTTCCACTTAAAACCTTGCCTTGTGATCACCAACTAAACTAAGAGTGTTGTATTTTTTGCTTGATAGTACCCGACTTCAAGAAGAATAGGGTAAATCAAATCACGCAAAGCTAAGTCTTCGTTGTGGAGATTAGGGTTGTCTTGCTAGTATGTCGAATAGAAAAAGGCTTATAAAGGACGAATATAGGCTATAACCCCCATATATATTTCATATATAAGGTTAAGGGTAATATAAAGGAAGTTTCTTAGTATCAAGATGAATTTTTCATGGAGGAAAGGATGGTGTTTTGATCCTGCTTGGTTCTCGGCAGAAAACAAAGACGCGGGGGGTTCATGTTTGTGTTTCATGTGTTGTGAGGAAGAAAGAGCTCTTAATGCCTTGTTATATAATTCATGAACTCACATATCTCTGCTCCTTAGGTGTTAGAATGATGAAGGTATTGGAATAATTAAAGGTATGGGACCAAATAGTGTTCTAAGGATAAAATGATCATGGAAATGAGGATTTTTAGGGATAAGAGAGTGTATGAACGTGTATAGACAGATTTCTAGAGATAAGGAGGGTTTTAAAACGTTGCAATATGATTTTGTAGGATATGTTGGGTATACTAAATGAGGTAAGGTGATAATGGTAGTAATATGAGGATTTCGGGTAATTATAGGCTATATGGAAATGGCATATGGTATTTTGTGGGTTTAACTTGTCAAAATTATTTGTATAATGGGTAATAAAGGATTACTTTAGTTTTAGATATGATAGGTTGGGTTTAATACAATTTAAACGCGGTTAAAACACTGACTGGCTCTTAAAACTAGCTTTGGGCTCTTAAAATTAATTACGAGCTGAAACCTAGATGTTCAACGTACTAACAAAGTTCCTATAGGTATTTTAGAGATTTACAATTATATTTTACAAGTTAGAAATTTATAGATTTGAAATCGGTGTTGTGAGCGCAAATGCGTAAGAACAATATTTGATAATATAATAATAGGCAGTATTCGGTTACATCAATAACTTACTCTAAACTATAAAAATAGTCAAAGAATTAATATATATGTGAGTTTTATCCTTTATAATGTCCATTAAGTACAATATAAAAAAATCTCAGGTTGAATACGTGAAGAAAATATTTTATTTATAGTTTACGGGCAAATTCGATAACTCTACGATAAATATTTACTCTATACTATTATAGAGATTTATAGAACTTGTAAACTCAAAATATAATTTATTTATCACATGTTTTGTTTTCTCTTACTAGGATATCCTCACGTTAAAGTTAATGGTAACTATCAGCGATTGTAGTAAATATTTTCTATTGTATAGTAAAAATTTAATCGATAAATTTTAAATATATATAACTTATAGCTTTTTATTATGCGTTCTATACGTGAAATAAAGTTAATTATCCTTGAAATAAATATTCTATTTATAGATTACAAAAATTTTAAATTTACCGTCGTAATTATTCTTTTTTACGTTGATACTTAATCCGATTCTTACGGATTGTCACGTTCATCCCACCTTAGAGGATTTCGTCCCGAAATCAATACTTCGTATACGTAATGGTAATTGTCAAGAAGAGAACGAAAGTGGTAAGTGGTATTCTAGACCTTTTAGAATTTATGCTTTCTCCCATACGTTTAGTGTATGGTAGAAAAATGATTAATTTTGTTGTGAGTGAGTTTTATTCATTTTGGTATTTGTGGTATCTACTACGAGCACACTATTGTTCTATCTACATTATACATAGGTGATCAAGCTATGTATATTCCAGATCCAATATATATCGTCCTCCTTTTCGTCACCTCTTTTATTTGTATCCTTCTTTATATTGAATTGTGGTTTAATTTAGTTTTCGTACTATTAAATTCATTAATGGGATGAGTTATCTCGTATTCTCATGGTGCTTGATTATTATTTGTTTGCCTTTTAATTTTTCATATATTCGTTGGGATTTGTTTTTAGTTTCTTTGCAGTTAAGCTGTATATTAGTGTTTATACTTGATTTGTTGGTAAAATTATGAATTTTTCATTTAACCAGTTTAAGTTATATGTTATAGTTAATAATTTACTCATTTTGTGGGTTTTCTATATTAGGATCCGGTGGTCTAGGTGGGTGGTGGTAAATGGTGGCTGCCATGGTGGAGATAGAGATAGAGGGTTGTGTGTGTAAAGAGAAAGAAAAGGAAAATGTGATTAATGAAAAATGAAACACATGCAACAACCCCCTCCTTGGAAGCCTTGGAGGGGTATATATAGTCGCACGACACCTAAACTATACATCGTTACCTAGTCTAGTCTATGCGTTTGTGACTATGATAACTAATGAGAATTCTTAAATGTCGTCACATAAAGTGAATTTCCAACAATCTTCCCCCCTGAGACGACGTGTATAATGATTAAGAACAAAAGCTTCCATGAAGCGTCCAATGCTGATGGAGTCTTCTGAGGCCTTTGACTTCAATTCTTCACTTCAAATGTCTCATCTTTAAAGTAACTTGTAGAAGAAATACTGTAACGGCACGAGCTAAGTAATCCATATACTTCTGGTTAAGGAGAAGCTTCTGAATTAACTTCCCCCTAATTCATGCCACATAAACTTGATGTAGAAGCATTTAATAGCTTCCCCCTAAACCAACAATCCTCATAAGCAACTTCAAAGCTTTCAATAAAGCTTAAAATAATTAAGCGCACAATGGAATTTAACAAGCAAACCCCATCATATGAAATGATAATGTTGCTAAGAGTGATTGAAAGTTTGTGGCACACCAAGTAGATCAACAACTTATCTTCTCACGCTTGAATAATTCTTCTGAATTTTTCTTCCCCCTGAGAGTTCAAGTTATGCATACTAGTAAGAATCAAGACATTTCTTCCCCCACGTAGTTGAAGAAAGTAAACCAATCCCAAGTTGTTGAGATATGCGATCGTTTAGCCATCGGAAATAAGTGAGCCTATCGGGGGCACACACTTAAAGACGAAGAATACGTTTTATTATATGTTTAATATATACGAGCTGTATATTTATTAAATGTTTAATAATGTTTCACGAAATGTATATAAAATACCGTTAGTAAACGTTGGACGTTTAATAACTAACATTACGTATTTTAAGTATAATAGAGAGGATAAATAATAAAAATATAATATCTTCTTGTCCTCCCTATGTAAGGCCGGGCAAATAAAGATCAAGAGAAGATTGTGTGCACTTTGCTAATTAGGAATTAAATGATACATGAGACAATCGAATATTTTTATTGTTTTGTTTTGATTTAGCTTTTGGTTCACGGCAAAACAAAGCTATATAAATTCATTCTTTTGTGCTCTTAATTTATTTTTATCCTACATCACAGAAAACTAAAAGGTTTCACACTATCACCAACAACAATTGTTTCTTTTCTCCTTATACACGACAAGAAAGAAGCTAGGCAAAAAAGTGTCATATTTGTATATGATATTTTGCATGTATGCATGCAAAGTATATAACAAATATTTACAGTTTGGTTATATCTCTTTATTTTCCAACTGAACGTAATACCATTGGGTATTCAGCTGGTTAAAGATCAAGCAAGAACACTTGTTGTTAGATATCGTGAAACAACCACTAGCACCGTAACGTATTCATTTGACGTGTGTGTGAGCAACCAATAGAGACGGTTATTTTACCGTTAAATTTCAAGATCAAGACTCATTTAATTGATTTAATCAATTAAACTAAAAGGTTAGTATTTTTATTACTTTATTATGTGTTAATCGTAAATGTTATACTAGATCCATTCCGCTGCGCACTCGTAGTTAATGGTTAACTAGTATTCTAAAATCCCAACAGTGGCATCACGAGTCATTGTATGGCATTTATGGGTTACACATAGATAAACACGCTAGATCCGCTTAAATACTCGCTTTATTTATTTTCTATGGCAATAACATGCATTCTTGCCATAAAATTTTAATCTTGATCTAGATCTAATAAAATTGGGTAGGTTTATTAAATTGGTTAATAAACAAAATTTTATTTTTATCCGTCAAAGACTTTAGCAATCACGTTTGTGATACATGCTCGTCACCAAGTACCTAGCAACTTGGTGAGGGTCTTTGATCCTCAAATTGGGGAAGACTCACTTGAGATCTTGGATCTTATATGATTTACTGCTTTCATATAGAGTCTGTCTTCTTCTTCTACCCCTTTCTAGTCTGTTTTTATGTGCTTATTTGTTTTCCATTATGAATTGCAAAACGTAATAATACAAGATTCTAGAAATCATAAAAACGGATCTCTACTTATATCGAAACTAGCTTTAAAAGTATGTCATATTAATACACTTATTTTTCCTTGCGAATCGGCTATGTGTTATTTGTTAAAACTTGTTTTTTGAACAAATCTTAATATTGACATAAGATCTATGAAACTTGTTTTTATTATAATCTAAATATTTTGCGAAATCATATTGTCACTCGAGTTGGGCTTACATACCGTAATGATGGTTTATAAACCATCTTCTCAACGACGTGATTTGCAAAATTAATTGGTTTATGATACTTAAAATTACAACACCATTTTGTGCTTTACTAATGATAGACTTGCTATTGCACTACGTGTTCTAGTCAAGCTATCTAGGGTTTGAATGATCTTTAATGTTTCCCGTGTCACATAATGTTTCGGCATCTATGTGATAATTATCCCAAGCACTTGCGCCTTCGGGCGCATGAAGAGTAGGATATAGGGTTTGATCATTCTTTAATTCTTTCCCGCAGTAAACACGCCTAAAACCAAAAAGTTAACAAAAGGTTTTTCTTAACTTGTGCTAAAGGATGATTGCATGCATCTTTTACACGTTTTGACATTTGTTTTCTAAAACTTATGTGATACCTATTTGAATTTTTAAGTCTATGCCATCCAATTTAATAGCACTTGTTGTGGTTTTTCGCCATCTGGTCAGACCTAGGGCGAATCATGCACCCAAGGCGATTTTTGTCACTGGTCAGACCTCTGCCAACTATTGCATGCTTTAAATTGGTACGACTTAAGTCGAGTTCCCGGTCAGATTCGGAACCCGAGGCATAAGATGAGATGAAACATACTCATGATTTATTACATGTAGAACAAGTTTGTTTGAGATGTTCAATGGTACTCGAAAGAGATGTGAGAACTCCCATCCAAACAATCTACAACAATAAAAATCATGAATCGTCTCATAAATCTAAGAGTTGCACTTGTAATGCAATTAACGCTCGACGCTTACCTCTTGCCCTACTTGATATTAGACGGTCGGACCTCTAATATTAAGTGGGAGTGCAAGCAAGGATCTTAGTCTCATAATGATTAATTGGGTAGTTAATTCTTTTGAGAATGTAATTATCGAAAATACTAATCGTTGAAATTTTATTTTGTAGATGAATAATTCTACCTCTTGCTTAAACAGCACGGTTGTTAAGTCTTTCCTTGAGAAAATGAAGCTGACTGAAACTAACTTTGTTGATTGGTATCGTGCTCTTCGGATAGCGCTCGAAACTGATGACTTGGTTAAATACCTTGAGCAACCTATTCCTGATCTCCCGTTTCTTCCTCCTGGTGTTGAAGGTCCTCAACAAGACCCGGAGTACCACCCTACTTGGGTTAAAAGGTCCAGAGAAATTGCTGGCCTTATGCTCATGACTATGTCCCCTGAACTCCAAAGGCTTTTGGAGGGTCATGGCGCATGGTCAATGATGGAGGAGTTGAAAACCATGTTCACTGAACAAGCGGATCAAGAACTCCTTGATGTTGCACGTGCCTTTCACGCGTGTAAACATGAGGATGGACAATCTGTGAGCTCTTATGTCTTAAAGATGAAGGGCTACATAGAGAATTTGGAACGTCTCGGTCATCCCGTGTCACTGAAACTTGCAGTTAGCCTAATCTTAGCCTCACTGAACAAGGATTATGATAGGTTCGTGCAAGATTACAATATGCATGGCCTGGGGAAGACAATACCTGAGCTGCATGCCATGCTCAAGCTACATGAGAAGACGTTGCCAAAGAAGGTTGCACCTGCTACTGCTAATACTATCAATGCTATTAGGGCAGGAAGGATCCAAAAGCCTAATAAGGCTAAACCGTCTAATGCTGCGAAGGGTAAGAATCATGGCAAAGGGAAAAAAGTAGCAAACTTTACTCCTAGAGCTAAGATTCCCCCTCCACCAAAGAGAGAGAATCCTGCAAGGGACGCCACTTGCCACCAATGCGGTGACATTGGTCATTGGAAGAGAAACTGTCCAGAATATCTCGCTGAGTTGTGGAAGAAGAAGAAGCTATCTCAAGGAGCTAGCACTTCAGGTATCTTCACTATAGAACTCTTTACTTTTCCTAATAAATCCTGGGTTTATGACACTGGTTGTGGTACTCACATCTGTAATACTACTCAGGGACTAAGGATAAGTAGGAAGCTGAAGCCAGGAGCTTTGAACCTGTACGTGGGCAATGTTTATCGTGCAGCTGTCGAAGCCATTGGTGTTTTTCAATTATTTCTCCCTAGTGGACTAGTAGTCATTTTGAATAAGTGTCATTACGCACCTTCTATTTCTAGAGGGATTGTTTCAGTTTTCCATTTGTATGACGATGGTTTTGTTAACCGTTTTGAGAATAATGCAGTGATTTCAGTTTCTAAAGATAATATGTTTTATTTTTGTGCTATTCCTCGTAATGGTATATATGAAATTGATATGTGTGATTCTAATGCAAACGATAGTTCTATTTATGTTGTAAGTAATAAAAGGGCTAAGTCTAACTTGGACTCTACACTCTTATGGCATTGTCGCCTTGGCCACATAAGCAAAAAGCGCATTAAGCAATTACAAACTGATGGATTGCTTAAGTCAAACGATGATAATTCCTTTGACAAGTGTGTTTCTTGTTTATCTGGAAAGATGGCACGTAAACCTTATTCACATCAAGTGGAGAGGGCTAAAGATCTGCTTGGACTTATACACACCGATGTATGCGGCCCATTCAGAACCGTGTCAAGACAAGGTGCAAGCTACTTCGTCACTTTCACTGACGACTATAGTCGTTATGGTTATGTTTACTTGCTAAAGCATAAACATGAAGTGTTTGAAACATTTAAGGTGTTTCAAAAGGAAGTAGAAAATCAACTCGGTAAAACCATAAAGTCACTACGTTCTGATCGTGGAGGTGAATTTATGAGTTATGAGTTTTTGGATCATCTTAAGGAGCATGGGATTATTGCCCATAGAACTCCTCCATATACACCACAACACAATGGTGTGTCTGAGAGGAGAAATAGAACCCTACTGGATATGGTTCGCTCCATGATGGCACAAACAACTCTTCCAAAGTCCTTTTGGGATTATGCTCTTGAGTCTGCTGCACGCATTCTCAATATGGTTCCAACTAAGAAGGTTGATAAGACTCCATACGAAGTATGGCATGGGCAAGCCCCTAAGTTGTCTTACTTAAAGGTCTGGGGATGTGAGGCTCTTGTTAAGCGTGATACGCTTAATAAACCTGACAAACTTGAACCCAGATCGATTAAGTGTATCTTTGTAGGATACCCAAAGGAAACAATGGGTTACTCCTTCTATTACCCACCCGAGAACAAGGTTATTGTTGCTCGTAATGCTGAATTCCTAGAGAGTAATCTTATGAATCAAGAAGCAAGTGGGAGTTTAGAAGATCTTGAAGTAATTCAAGATGAAGATATACATTCTTCTGAAAACACTAGCGATCATGAAGAGGATGATCAAGAAATTGATGAACCTATAAGTGATATAGCTCCCATTCGAAAGTCTACAAGGACTAGGCGTGCTCCTGACCGTATGTGTTTATACATTGACGTTGAGGAACATGAGTTAGGGGATCATGGTGAACCTACTAACTATAAAGCTGCATTATCAGATCCTGAATCTGAAAAATGGCTTGATGCTATGAATGTGGAGATGCAATCCATGAAAGACAATGATGTCTGGATCTTAGTTGACCTTCCTCCTAACGCTAGAACCGTTAGCGGCAAGTGGTTATACAAGAAGAAGACTGACATGGATGGCAATGTACACACCTTTAAAGCTCGATATGTAGCGAGGGGCTTCACTCAAACCTATGGGGTTGATTATGAAGAAACCTTCTCTCCCGTTGCAGATATCAAAGCTATAAGGATTCTCTTAGCCATAGCCGCGTTCTATGACTATGAGATTTGGCAAATGGATGTTAAAACCGCTTTCCTCAATGGACATCTTTACGAAGAGGTCTATATGAAGCAACCTGAAGGTTTTGTCAATCCTAAATATCCAAACCGTGTATGCAAGCTTCAAAGATCCATTTATGGACTTAAGCAAGCATCAAGGCAATGGAATAAGAGATTTGATGATGAAATCAAGAACTTTGGTTTCACTCAGAATCCCGATGAGCCATGTGTATATATCAAAGCTAGTGGGAGTAATGTGGTGTTCCTAATACTGTATGTCGATGACATATTAATCATGGGAAAAGACATTCCAATGTTGCAAAGTGTAAAAGCTTACCTTGGAAAGTGTTTTGCTATGAAAGATCTAGGAGATTCTGCATATATTCTTGGAATCAAGATCTATCGAGATAGATCAAGGCGGTTAATTGGTTTATGTCAAAGTGCTTACATAGATAAAATTTTGAAGAAGTATAACATGGATAATTCCAAACGTGGATTTATTCCCATGCAAACTGATACAAAATTATCTAAAATTCAAGGAGCATCTACCCTTGCTGAGGTAAAACGCATGCAGAGAGTTCCTTATGCTTCGGCAGTAGGATCAATCATGTATGCTGTTAGATGCACTAGACCAGATGTTGCGTTCTCTCAGAACATGACGAGCCGTTTTCAGCAGAATCCTGGTGAGGATCATTGGACTGCTGTTAAGAACATTCTGAGGTATCTCAGGCATACCAAAGACATGTTTCTGGTTTATGGAGGAGATATGAAACGAGAGATCAGGGTTGCTTGCTACACTGACGCTGGATATCTGACAGACGCTGATGACACGAAGTCTCAGACTGGATATGTTTTCAAAATAAATGGAGGTGCTGTAAGCTGGAAAAGCTCGAAGCAGACCATCCATGCTATCTCATCTACAGAGGCTGAGTATATAGCCGCTTCGGAGGCTGCTAAAGAAGCAGTTTGGATTAGGAAGTTTATTTCTGGGCTTGGTGTTGTTCCCACAAATAATGAACCTATGAAGATGTATTGTGACAATACCGGAGCCATTACTATAGCTAATGAACCAGGAATCACTAAAGGTGCGAAACATTATCGTGCTAAAGTTCACTACCTCCGAGAAGTGATTGAACTGGGTGATATTATACTGGAGAAAGTTCACACAGACGACAATTTAGCTGACCCCTTTACTAAGGCTTTAGACCTTAAAAGGCATTCAATGCTTTCGCATGATATTGGTTTGCTTCCAGCTAATAGTCTCATGTAATCTGTGTTACGTTAGTATTTGGATAATTTGGGATTATAAGACAGTTATTATTTTCTGATGAATAAAGATATTTGATGTTTGTTATCATTCATATAATTATTGTTGTCCTATATTTGTATGTTTAAATCCTTGAATATTTGATTATTCTAAACATGTCCATTGTCGGTTAGCAATATGGGAATATTGACTACATTAAGACAAATATGAGTGTTGGTTATATTCTTTGAATATAATGGACGGTTCCCACCAAACTCATATGTTATTCATAAGGGATGAATATTGGACACCCCGAACTTTCAAATATTACTTTTGGATCCTTGTCATGAGTAAATTTTTCGAAAATGGTGATTAAGTCGTCCTTAGACTTGAGATGCAAACAAGTTGTGCATGTGTGAATATCGCTTCTTGATTATATGTTAAACGCTAGCTCGCAAGAGTTAGTTATAAAGGCTATAGTTGGAAGTGTTGTGAAGCAGCATCCACAGACACTTGCAGTCAATATAGAATTTGTTCCTCCACTTGATATAGTGCAGTGAAGTACCACTGGATCCTCTCCAGAATTAATTAGGTAATTGTATGGCCGTACCCAAAGTGTGATCAAGATGATTCTTGATACATTTGGACTATCTAAATTATTTCGATCACGAGAAATTAAAATTAAACTATATGGAATGAGTTAGGATCCATATCCATGGTTTAATAGGTACTAGAAACAAAGGGATGATTACCAGCAAGCTTTAATAATCATATACCATTGAATACTTTTGAGATATTATTCTTGAAACTATTAACTCAACATTTCCGGTTATAATGAAGTGTTGCTAGATGCTTCATTATGGACGCTGTA
This sequence comes from Glebionis coronaria, assembly GCA_025667525.1. Taxonomy (NCBI): domain Eukaryota; kingdom Viridiplantae; phylum Streptophyta; class Magnoliopsida; order Asterales; family Asteraceae; genus Glebionis; species Glebionis coronaria. The sequence goes on along the minus strand of JANFOE010000201.1, from coordinate 117,357 downwards.
TGTCTGAACTCTCACAAGTGGGAGCTGTTGAGATATGCGATCGTTTAGCCATCGGAAATGAGTGAGCCTATCGGGGGCACACACTTAAAGACGAAGAATACGTTTTATTATATGTTTAATATATATACGAGCTGTATATTTATTAAATGTTTAATAATGTTTCACGAAATGTATATAAAATACCGTTAGTAAACGTTGGACGTTTAATAACTAACATTACGTATTTTAAGTATAATAGAGAGGATAAATAATAAAAATATAATATCTTCTTGTCCTCCCTATGTAAGGTCGGGCAAATAAAGATCAAGAGAAGATTGTGTGCACTTTGCTAATTAGGAATTAAATGATACATGAGACAATCGAATATTTTTCTTGTTTTGTTTTGATTTAGCTTTTGGTTCACGGCAAAACAAAGCTATATAAATTCATTCTTTTGAGCTCTTAATTTATTTTTATCCTACATCACAGAAAACTAAAAGGTTTCACACTATCACCAATAACAATTGTTTCTTTTCTCCTTATACACGACAAGAAATAAGCTAGGCAAAAAAGTGTCATATTTGTATCATGTATGCATGCAAAGTATATAACAAATATTTACAGTTTGGTTATATCTCTTTATTTTCCAACTGAACGTAATACCATTGGGTATTCAGCTGGTTAAAGATCAAGCAAGAACACTTGTTGTTAGATATCGTGAAACAACCACTAGCACCGTAACGTATTCATTTGATGTGTGTGTGAGCAACCAATAGAGACGGTTATTTTACCGTTAAATTTCAAGATCAAGACTCATTTAATTGATTTAATCAATTAAACTAAAAGGTTAGTATTTTTATTACTTTATTATGTGTTAATCGTAAATGTTATACTAGATCCATTCCGCTGCGCACTCGTAGTTAATGGTTAACTAGTATTCTAAAATCCCAACACAAGTATGAAGCCCAAATACTGATGTAGACACTTTATCCCATTCATGAAGTTGACATCGTAACACCAGAGTCAATTAAGTCCCGGAAATGCACATATCTTCTTCCGGAGATGCACCAGAGTCAATTAAGTCTCGGAAGTGCATATCTCTCCATATAGGATAATGATGATGAATAATTGCAACATCAAAACAATTAAACATCTAATCAGTAGTGTACCGTTTAGAGATTGATAACGCCACGAGTTAAAACACTGATTTTCTCTACGGTTATGACGAATTGTCTTCCCGGAATGTCTTCAAATCAAAAGAAGGTATGAAGTTTATCACGTGTACTCGTTGTGCGTTTAATATGTCTTCTTCTTCCCCCTTGATGGTTTCGAAACTTCGGAACCAGCAATAAATCGTACGCACATGTACCTGAAATCTCGTGAGAATAATAAATAAGCTGAATTATATATTTAGTGAGAATCAGCTGCTGATCGAAATCCTCTACTCATAAAATCTCCATGGCTATCTTTACCAACCCCCTTGTAGGCAATTTGAAGTGACCACTGATGGAATGAACAAGTTATATCAAACTTGAAACTGAATAAAAATCCTTCGATCTTGTGACCTAAGCTTGCACTATTCTTGAATGAGGAACGGTGGAGAAATCTCTATGTACCCAGTACATTACTGAAGAAGTATAAAAGCACAACACCTCTTGAAATTATCCACGTCGACTATGCGCGTGACACAGAGTACAATAAAGTAGCTCATTAAAGTGATAGTTATCCGGGTCATCAACCAACCACCCCAAACCTGGAAACCAGATAAACAAGTCTTCATTCTAAGATTAAACATGAGCAAGTTATCTTCAAAGATAAAATAAGTGCACGCCTTCGAAAAATTCGTCTTCAACATCAAATAATTAATACCCGATCACAAGATCCGTAGTCACTAAAAAATATCGCCAATTTTTTCTTGGTCTCGTCAAAATAAATCTTAGTCACTTAGTCTCGTCACATTGTCACATTACATTGTCCCGAAACATCTTCACGCCCCGATTATGACCAAAGTATAAAAGTAATGATACGAATTTTATCCAAAGTATAAAAATATACCATATGAATTTGTGAAACTCGGCCCATCTAAACCATGATGTGAGATTTGGGTTCAACTAAACAAAATTGTGTGTTGCTCAACAAAATTTTGCGTGACACACTGGCCCTTAAACATTTGAAGTAAATCGTGGCCCGTATGATTTTGTTGACTCGACCCACTAGTGTAGCATTAAACCTGAGCCACAAAGTAGATACCTAAAAATAACCCTAATCTCATACACATTTGCAGCCACACACACAAACTACAACCTAATCCTAATCTCATTTTATTCCTCAGCCTCCATCCTCCTAAAAGCATCAACCGACACCTCCTTCTCATCTATTTCCATCTTCTAGCAGCCACAAACCTGTAACCCTCTTCTCATCTCAGATCAAATAATAATCATCAGTCGTGTCAAAAGCAAATTAACCAACTGCTTGTTTATCTATGTCGATCTAGGATCGAATGCTAAGATACTCATAAGCAATCGAAACCCTTATTTCTCAACGAATCGGGTCCTAATCTGAAGATGCACAAAACCCACGAAGAGATAAAAACGAGTTTGGCTTCAAGATCTGTCCAAGGGTCTCAGGTAGGTTAATATGTAATTGCATGTTGGTTTTCTTAACGTATCAAGGAAGGACCAAACAATATTGTTTATGTTCTTAACCTTTTAGGATTTGAATAGGTCAGTGATGATTTCTATTTTGTGTCAATGAACGAAACAAATATTGGTAATAACATAATTGTTATTGACCATTTTTTTATATTCGAAAATTAATTGAGGATTATATCCTCACAGAAATGATTGATGTTCATTTGATATGTGATTGAAAAACGAAACATGGAGTGGATTTAACAGATTTGTTAAACTCCTATCCTGTAATTTGAATATTGATGATGTAAATCTGAGATTGTTTTTATTTTTCGAGTCGTTTGTTAAGATGAATAGACGGGATTAGGTGATGATGGGAATTAGGATAGATTGATGGTGTTGTGGAGTTATAAGGGTAAAGAGTAATATTGGTTTTGGTCAAGTCTTGGTCTTTTATACAACAGTCGCAACGTTTTCATTAATACTCATCTCAAGTTTCACTAAACTGCATCGCAATGTTTTAAAAAATAAATAAAAACTGCCATCGCAGTCTTTTTAAACCCATCGTAATGACTAAAAAATGAGTCCATCGCAGTCTAGTACTTCCATCGCAATATGAGTGCCCCATCGCGATGGTACCCATCACAATGGTACCCATCGCAATGGTACCCATCGCAATGGTACCATCACATTTCATCCATCGTAATCAATGCGATCGTTGCCATTGCAATGATGACCATCGGAAAATCTTATCCAAAGTTGTCATTTTTCCTGATTTTCAGGATCTTGTTTTTCTTGGCACAATCTTCGTCTTCAAAGCTAAAAATCAAGATTTAACCATAAAAAAAACAGATCTGACACAGATTAAACTATTGTTATGGCAGAAATGAGATTTGGTAAGTGATATTGTAGGTTTTTCGTACACGTTTTAGGAAAAACGCGTATGAGTGGCAAGTATTAAGTTGCACGCTTTAGGAAAAACGCGAAACCGAATAAATGCGGGTTCGTTCTCGAAGGAGGTGAGTGTATTAATGTGACAATTATATAAAATCAAGTTTGGATTAGTGACGTTTTTGGTTTAGAAGAGAGAAAAATAAAAGACGAGCTACGACTACGATTTAAACTACGACGTTGACGTAAAACGATGACGTAATTACGTAAAACGCGACAAAATTAAAAATTAAACCTAAAAATTAATTAAAAGTTTAAACTAGGTCTAAAATAATATAAATAAGAATAAAAAATCCAACAAATATATTTTAAAACCTTTTATTAATTAAATATTCAATTTTAAATGCTAATTAAAGCCCTAAAATTAAATATAATTAACAAAATGCCCAAAATATTATTTTATTGAACTAATAAATCACTTATATTATTTAAAGACTAAAAAGTATTTTTCCTAAATTTTAAAAACTATTTTTCTATTTTTAAATCACTAAAAACTATTTTTAAACTAAAATAATCATAAAAAAATAATAAAATAATGCTAAAAATAATTTGACAATTTTGAAAATCCTAATTTATACTAATGAACAGTAGAAAATTGTAAAAGTTTGAAAAATGTAAAATTTTGCACTAAAAGACAAAACTGATTAATAATTAAACCGTAATTAAACTAATTTAATTCTAAAATTAATTAAAACAGTGAACAGTAAAATAATTTTTGACTAAAAATCTTAAAACATTTTTCTAAATCTAACAAAATTTTTAAAACTAAAAAATAATGATGTTTTACACTAAATGCCAAAAATAGAAATTAAAAAGTAATTTAAAAATAGCAATTAAACCTAGAAAATAGCAAATGAACAGTAACTGGAAAATAAAATAAACTGAAAAATCAGAAATTAAATAAGAAAAATATTAAAAAAAGTTTGAAGTCCTAATACCTAATTTTGCCCACAAAAGACAAAAATTCAAGAAGATGAAAGTGACATTTGGTTAGTTTCTGTCTTTTAGTGTAGCAGTGGGAACTTACACACTAGCAGGGGCAACTTTTTCCCACTACTTTCACAAAAAAATGGATCTGAGCACGTTTTGAGCTTAGGGAAGCTCTTGCTTTGGTTTCTTGGACAAATATTGGCACCCCTACACTTAGTGGAGTGTAGGGAGTCTATGAAAAATAGAAAACACACAAGTTGTTTCACAAAATCAACCAGAAATTCCCATTTACAGTCACTGTGATGTCTAATGTGGGGCTGTGAGTATTTTGTTGATCTACTTGGCACACAAGTGGAATTTAACAAGCCAAATCTTGATGATAATTCACCCAAACTTGAGAATAACTACCCACAACCCTATCTTAACAGTAAATCTAGCAACAAACAATATTTGAGGGTCAAATTCACACAAAAATAGGCAGAAACATGGTTAACTGAATTTTAGCTATTTCTACCAAATTTCAACATGCTACTTGCTTCAAATCCTATCTAAACTTACAACCTATGACTGGTACAACCCTAAACTAGCAAAAAGAATGTATCTAGACTAGTTTTAAGCAAAGATGTGTCACCAATTCTAGCTAAAACCAAAATCAAACACCCTCTTATTTTCTGTGAATGAAAATTAACAAAGCACTTATATGAGAATCACTTTCAAATCTACTTCTACTCACTCTAACATGTAAATAATCATCTAATAAATAGAAACAAAGCAATAAAACAGGCACCTAGGCAATTAACACACAAAACACATAAAGCATGCAAAAAAATCAGCAAAGTTCAAATAGAGGGTTCAAGCCACTTACAGCTGATGCCTTCTCTATCTGGATCCCTTGAGGAGGTTATGAGCTTATGCAAACGTGTAGAGAATGACTGTTGATGGAATCCATAAGGACCCAAGGCTACCAAATATCTCCAAACTGCCAAAAATGAAATGATATGCAAATGGGAAGGATGGATGGTGTATTCTTGATTCCTTGTTCCTGCACAAACAACACCCAACAAGGAGAAACTACAAGCTTAGATGAGCTTAAGGCCAAGAAGCTTGTCAGGCTTTTTGGCATAAGCTTATCTAAACAGTAAGTGTGATATATAAAAAATGAAAATAAGATTTTTATAAAAAACCTTTGAAAAACTTTGAAACAAACCTCACTTAGAAACCTTTTAAATACGGCAAACAACTCACAAACAAATTGTGAGAACCCAAATCCAATATCCACTTTCACTTCTACTGAACTTTAGGTTCACAACTGATTTTTTTGAAAATTTCTTTGATGAATGAAACTTTTCTGAAAACTTAAACTAAATGTTGGAAGACAAATAACACTACACTAAGAAAGCATAAATGGAACTCAGAGTACTTTGCAAATAATTTTTACTAAACTTTAACTATTCATTAGATAAAAAGGATTTTTACAAAGCAAACTGGAACACGCCCTATCACATGTTGATAGGTGCTTTATATAGATACTAATAGAACCATCTAGGTAATAAAACCCTAAGGAACTGAAATTCCATGAATGCCCTTGGACGATTTGTTCAAACTTGGTCAATCTTGGACATGTGATGAGTCAGTTGTTGTTATGTGATCATAAACGTTGAATGAACTCCTTAGGGAACAAGGATTTTATGTGGGGCGTTGATTGGTCTGAAGATTCGTTTTTTTACCATTTTTGAAGGAGCAGGGGAAGGACGGTGGGGCCCTTGTGGTCACGGGTTGGAAGGTTTGTGTGGTGGGTTTAGGTGAGGGTGTGGTGAATTACCAATCTGGAAAATATAAGCCATAACCCCTTTGGATTAAACCTAATCAAGATTAGGGTTTATAGTGTTGGGTGTGATGAACAGATGTTTTAATTCGTTTAGGGGGGATTAGTTTTAAAAATTATGTTTCCCACACAATTTAAAAACTGATTAAGTTAATAATGGAATGTGTGGGTGGATTGTTGACGTGGTGGGATGGAGGAATTTGATTGGTGGAGGGTGGTGATATGATTGGTTGTGGTGTGTTTGGTTGTCTGCCCCATTAAGTCCCCCAATTCTTTATAACTTGATACTTCCCATAAAACAGCCCAAAACTTTCTTTTCCTTTGTAAACAAGTTTGAATAACTTGTCAAACTTGGCACAAGTTTCTTGCAAAGTTATATCAAGGATCATATATGCAAATATTGCATTCTTCAAGGGCTTGCTTTGTCAATTCTTCAAACATGGAGGATTTTTCTTGCAAAATATGATTTCTCCAAGGTCTTTTCTTGCCAAATCTTCAAAAATGAGGGACCAATGTTGCCAATCTTCAAAACTTCAAGGACCATTTTTGGAAATTCATAAATCGGGTCCGGTTCTTTGTACGGCTTCGTTTCCCGTGTTTGTTTTTGCTTGATTCTTGTAATATTTTGGTGAATTCACGATATCCGTACCTGAAATACACACTGAACAAATACAAGCACATTTTTGGGTATTTTGATGATATTTTAAGCGTTTTAAGCCCGATTTGGACGATGAGACTATGTATAAATACAGTCTCATCACTCCCCCATACTAAACCATTGTCGCGTCCCCACGCAATGCTAGAATTAAGTATCTTAGCACCTCCAAAATTCATTTTATGATGACTTTTATTGAAGACATAAATTTAAATAAACTATTATACGCGTTTTAGACATAATGTATTGTTTTCATCACGAGAACGTGACTTTTGGGATCATAGAACAAGAACACGTGAATGCTTTGTTAGAAATAATTTCGTCGTCCTCGATTTTCACCCAATTCCATGCTAAGCGTGTAACGAGATCATTGTTATTATAAGTTAGCAACACGATCATATCTCATGAGTGTTAATTACACACCTAAACTCCCTTATTCCTACTTGGTATCTCTTATATTTTATTTTGTCTTAATGATCATGAGGATACATCATTGACTTATGCGTGAATAGAGATTAAGTCTAAAAATAGAGTTTTAACGGTGTAACCAAAATCATTAAATTAATAATTCATCCTAATAGACAACGATGTCAAAAAATTAAGTCAACAAGAAGGATCGATAAACCCGGTTTTATAACGGTTTTGAACATGAGACTTATTACCAAGACTTTTATATGCCCCCTAACGGAAGGGCCTTATTATCTTCGGTTTACCTCCATCTTTTATTCAACTTTGCCATGAAGCTTTTATTATGACTTCGGTCTTGCCTTGCCTTTTATTATCCGCCTCATCGGTGGTTTTATTAGCCAAAGACGTATATCCTCACGCTAAAGCGAATTTTGGATCTTTAAAGCTTCGAAGATTAAGGCTTGATTCACTTTCAATTTGGGCATAGATTTTTGGCCTTGTGAGCTTCAAATTTTTGCTTAATTTAGGTGAGCACTTGAAATCTTATTATTAGGTGAAGCTTTCGATTATTCGGGTGCCAATACTTCAAAACCGTGACGCTGGCGATACCTTAATGTTTTCCCAATTTAATTAGATGGAAGCTACCAAAACAAATTAGAAACCAACAATAGTGACTTAATCGCTAAATCAATATTTATTAACAATTTATTATGCAAAAGTGTGGGGAGAATAAGCTAATAATTACTACACATGAGATCGTGACGATTACGAGACTTATAAATAACTCTATCATTTCTCGTCCTCATTTAAGAGACTTAGCCTAAAAAATTAAGGAATCGAAGCTAAGTGCTCAACACGCACGGTTGAGTAAAAAATTACTCTTATTCCCACCATCAGAAAATCTACATTCGTGTCTTAAACACTTATGAAAAACTCGAAAAAATTTTAAAATTTGGCCATTTTTAGCCTTATTTGCATTTGCATAAAACGATAGCAAAAAGATGAATATTGGATAGCTGTTGACGTAAGCAAGGTGAAGTATCTACTCACCCCCCATACTAAAACTAAAAATTGTCCTCAATGTTTCGAGTCTAGGGGTGTAAACACCCCCATACTAGAGACGAAGTCGAATGCTTAATCTCGAGCATAGAAAGGGTAAAACGAATAACCTAAAAGCCGTTTATGAATTGTGCTAATAAGATAAACGTTAGAACATAAAAGGATATCATCGGATATCGGAATCTCCAAAGGCAACGATCGAAGCTCGAGTGATCCGTAAAACAAACACGAGAGGCTTCAATGATGACGATGAACCTAATGAATCACAATCACAAACAACCACGGAACAAAGGTTGGAAGAGCACAAGTCCCCTCGTTACATTAACTAAGAAAGCGATAATATGTACAAGGATAAGCATGAGAATCCCCCACGAGGCACCTTGTTTTTGATAACCGAGTCAAAAGCTCGACTCGAATCCCCATAAATGTGAACATTTAGGGATAATCATGGTATGGTCATTTTTGGTGGGGCTTACATGATAAACAAGGCCCAAAAGTACATGGAATACTTTAAAAACCTGATATACGTATACCGGGGTCAAAGATAGCGTCCTCGTTTTCGGATGAAAGACGAAACAACGCCACTCCAACGTGAACACCAATGGGGTAGAAGAAAAGAGATGAGAAGTAGAAAGGTGGGGCAATGGGTAAGGCAACATAATGAGCTACTCGAGGTAGACTCACACCAAGCAAACGAAAAGATTTTCCATTTATTGCATCGGTGGAAGACCGAGATTTCCCTTTTCAAGCAATTCCGGGATCGTAAATCTCGTCCTCGGTGGAGAAATGTGAGCGAACATTTGGGGCTTCCCCCACACTAAATCCACACCAACCGTCGTCAAAAGGAGTAGAAAAGGTGGTAGCACTCATAAATCGGTGTCATGACGGAGTTAAACATGTAGAAAATTCTTTTAAAACATCTTTAAAATCCTTTCCTTTTTCATCGTTTAAAAACTCTTTATGAAAACCCGATTTGATAATGTCGAAAATATTTGGCGTGTCAAATTCAAAATTAGTCGCGCTAAAAATCCTCACATTTAAGTCATTGGTGGGAGGGGGTGGCGGATTGTATAAGTTCTCAAAACGTTTATCAATAAAGAACACCGCCCCCTCGGGGTCAACATACTCGTCATCCTCATGAACGTCGATCTCATCGATTTCTTCATCAAAGATAGGCTTGTCAAACCAAGGTTTGTCATTCCCCTCCTTGATTATTTTAGAAACTCTATCGAAAAGATCACGATCAAGCACGAAACCATCATTCTTTTGTGGGGATTGTTGATAAGTTAAATCCTCACGAATGTGGTAAACGTAATTCTCATTTGAGGAGTGTTGATTAGGTAACTCCTCGAGAATTGGATTTTTGGTGGTCACATGAGTTGGTTCGTCATCGAAAATGAGACGTTCCAACTCATTTAGTTCATCCTCGATTTTGGAAAGATCGACCTCACTCGTAGGTGGAAGTGAAGGCATAAGAGCTAGCTCTCGTTCAATGATTTCCTCAATCTCGGGATCAAACTCATAATCATCGTACTTCACATGTTTCTTTTTAGGAGAATCAAAAATTGCATGTGGATTTCGAAGTACGTGATCAATCTCGGCAAAATCGCCATCGTCATCGTCAAAGAAAGAGTCGATGTGAGCACTCACAACCATGGTCTTACAAGTCGAATGACTATGCTTAGGTGACTTTTCTAAGCCGAGAGGATCGATGTCGATAAACCCTTTAGCCTTAACGGGTGTTGGGCTAGGCAAAAGAGGCACTTCGATGGAGTTAGAAGTTGAAGCCTCAAAGACGTGGTCCTTCGAAGGTGGTGAAGACAAGCCCATATTGGTCTTTGTCGTGATGGCACTAACGTCGCCCTTCGGAATTGGTGTTTCACTTGTTTCGCTAAAAACATCCCAAAGTGAGTTTTCATCCATAAATTTACTCATACCCTTTTGAATTAGGTATACGTATTCTTTATCATTAAAATCATCATCTTTAAAACCGTTTTTCTTAATTCTTTCAAAACATGCATTAAGCCTCATTCTTTCCGCTAAAGTGAACATTTTGGAATCATTAGGATTTGAATCATTAGGTTTTGAAACCTTGGTTTTTTCATGATCATTAAAAACTTGGGATTTTCTAGCGAAAAAGTCCATTTTATCATCCCCATATCTCATAGTAAGTCTCCCCTCGTGAACGTCGATTATGGTTCGAGCCGTCGATAAGAATGGTCGGCCTAAAATAATGGGACATTTAGGGTCACACTCGTAATCGGATATAACGAAATCCGCGGGAAAAACAAACTTTCCAATCCTAACATAGACATCCTCGGCTATTCCAATTGGTATTAAAGGTGTACAATTTTCAAGCTCGATTGTCATGTTCGTGGGGGTTAGTGAAGGCAATCTCATCAATTTCCAAAGAGAATGAGGCATGAGATTGCTGCTAGCACCTAAATCGGCAAGGGCTAAACATCCCTCAATCTCGTAAAAATCACAAGGTAGTAGAAATTGGCCCGGATCCTTTTCCTTTCTCGGCATACGCCTTTTGGGTTTTTTAAGAAGGATCGATGCACAAGTTTCTTCAAGGGTTACTTTGGTAAGGTCAACAAAGCTCTCTTTTTGAACCGTGGATGGAATTTGAGGTACAAGAGGGTGTGCACTCTTTTCCTTGGTCGCCACGTTCACCCCATCGACTTTAGAACAAGAAGACGTCTTAGAAGTCGAGGGTTGAGAAGAAAAAACAACACGGAATCCTACAAGGTTAGGGGTAATCACACGACCTTTCTCACGAGACGAGGCGGCTTTACATTGTTCCTTCGGATTTGCTACGGTGTCACTAGGTAACGAACTCGATGACGCACCCGAGGACTTGTTCATTATGGCCGAAAACATCTTTATTATGTCAATTTGTCCTTGCTCAATCTTCGTGTTTTGCAATTTCAATGTATTAGAAAAGTCGTTTTTCAAAGTATCTCCCTCTAATCGTCTCATATTAGCCTCATTCGTTTTCATGTAATTTTGAAAATCATTTGACGAACTATTTTGATTTGAATTAAAGTTCCCTTGGTTTTGATTGTTTCTTTGAAAATTGTTTTGATTCCCACTTGAAAAATTGTTGCCTTGATTGTTGTTGTTTGAAAAGTTCGAGTTTTGGTTATTGTCTCGATTTTGCCAAGTTATATTACGACCTTGATTATAACCTCCTTGATTTTGATTCGAAAAATTTCCTTGTTGATTATTTCCTTGAAAATTGTTTCGGTTTTGATTAAAATTGTTGCCTTGGTTATAATTGCCTTGTTGTGATGGACCCGCGTTATTTTGATTAGAAAAATTGTTGTTTCCATTTAACGCACTTACATTCGACGTTTGGCCATCCGTAGCCGCACACTCGTAATAATTATGAGGTCCACCACAAAACGTACACGATGCCTCAACCGCTTTCACCGTAGCGGGAGCGTCTTTCTTTTGCATCTCAACGAGAAAAGACGTAAACACATTCGTCAACTTGTCGACTTTGGCATCAACCCTCTCAATGTCGCGATTAGAACTACTAACATTGGCGACATTGGCAACACTCGGTGTGTTGCGGAGTTGGTAAACCTTGGATCGGTTTTCGATAATTATCAAAGCGTCTTTCGGAGTTTTACACAAAAAGTTGCCACCGGCGGCGGAATTCAACGAATCTTGTTCTTGAAAATTAAGACCGTTGTAAAACGTATCGATTTGGTGCAACTCGGAAAAACCATGGTGAGGACATTGCCTAAGCAATTCCTTAAAACGATCCCACGCGTCTCTAAAAGATTCATTCGGTTTTTGCTCAAATTTCGTAATTTCATTTTTGAAAAACGTTGTCTTAGACGGTGGGAAAAAATAATTAACGAACTTGGAGACGAGATCCTTCCACGTAGTTATCGAATTAGGTGGCTCTTTCTCGTACCAATCCTTGGCGGCACCATCGAGCGAGTACGGAAAAAGCATAAGCTTGACGACATCGGTGTCGACGTTCTTAAACTTGCTCGTGGCTAAAAGACGATCAAAATTCCGAATATGGTCGTGAGGATTATCGGCTTCACGACCTCGAAACTTCGTAGCTTGGATCAACGAAAGCATTCCGCTCTTAATCTCAAAATTCTCCGCTTCGATAGCGGGAATTACGATCGCGTCTCCATAACCCTCGGTGGGTGCTTGGAGCAATTCCATCATCGAACGATTGTCGGCCATCTCCTCTACGGTTTCTTCAACAACGATATTAGGAACGTCGGTTTCTAATTCTCGTCTACGTCGTCGATTCCTTCGATTACGATTGCGTCGATTCGAAGCTTCGCTAGAATTGGAATAATCCTTCGATCGAGTGCGCATGCACTAAGCGTAGAATGGGAGGTAGCAAAGAAGATTCTTTTTGCGGTTTTTCGATTTTTCAATTTTTTTGGTTTTTGATTGTTTTAAATTTTTTTTTTTGGATTTTTGAATGTATTACGTAGACACAAATCTACAAATCTCTCCTTGAATCGATCTTCTCGATTAAAGGAGCCTCAAGGAATGAAAACGATCACGTGGAGTGAACGCCTTCGATGACTTTAGAACGTTGGTGGAACACCAAAACGTTCAAGAGGGTTTAATCTTGAAAACACAATCAAATATAATATACGTAGAAAATACTTGGGTGGCAAACCCTCGATTGGCCCTCTTTCTCAAAACATGCACAAGCAAGCGGGGGAAACGAGGCGGCGCTAAGCACTTAAGAGCCTTTTTCCCTTAGGTCGTGAAATACAACCGCCTTATACCCACCTTATAGTTTGTGTTAATTGAAATTAAGCCTCACGAAAGTATTTATCTATTTTGCCTTTAAACTTTTGCTTTGGATTCGAATACAATGATCGAGTGATGAAATCCCGAATCAAGGTTGCGTTTTCACGCTTTTGGAGTACTTGTATATTTATTGTTCTTACGTAAATACAATATAGTAATAATATATTCACAAAAAACGAAAACCAGTATATCTACAATATAGTAAGAGATTGTTTTGTGTTTAATTTAGGAAAATTAAACACGATTTATTTGGATATTATACTATAATAGAGAAAAATAACAAAAATAAGTATGTACGATATTTACGCTTTCCAAAAATTGAAAAGCAAAAACGCACTACTCACACAAACACGATACTAATAATGGCACACTAAAAACACCTCCCCAGCAGCGGCGCCAAATGATATTGTAGGTTTTTCGTACACGTTTTAGGAAAAACGCGTATGAGTGGCAAGTATTAAGTTGCACGCTTTAGAAAAAACGCGAAACCGAATAAATGCGGGTTCGTTCTCGAAGGAGGTGTGTGTATTAATGTGCCAATTATATAAAATCAAGTTTGGATTAGTGACGTTTTTGGTTTAGAAGAGAGAAAAATAAAAGACGAGCTACGACTACGATTTAAACTACGACGTTGACGTAAAACGATGACGTAATTACGTAAAACGCGGCAAAATTAAAAATTAAACCTAAAAATTAATTAAAAGTTTAAACTAGGTCTAAAATAATATAAATAAGAATAAAAAATCCAACAAATATATTTTAAAACCTTTTATTAATTAAATATTCAATTTTAAATGCTAATTAAAGCCCTAAAATTAAATATAATTAACAAAATGCCCAAAATATTATTTTATTGAACTAATAAATCACTTATATTATTTAAAGACTAAAAAGTATTTTTCCTAAATTTTAAAAACTATTTTTCTATTTTTAAATCACTAAAAACTATTTTTAAACTAAAATAATCATAAAAAAAATAATAAAATAATACTAAAAATAATTTGACAATTTTGAAAATCCTAATTTATACTAATGAACAGTAGAAAATTGAAAAAGTTTGAAAAATGTAAAATTTTGCACTAAAAGACAAAACTGATTAATAATTAAACCCTAATTAAACTAATTTAATTCTAAAATTAATTAAAACAGTGAACAGTAAAATAATTTTTGACTAAAAATCTTAAAACGTTTTTCTAAATCTAACAAAATTTTTAAAACTGAAAAATAATGATTTTTTTACACTAAATGCCAAAAACAGAAATTAAAAAGTAATTTAAAAATAGCAATTAAACCTAGAAAATAGCAAATGAACAGTAACTAGAAAATAAAATAAACTGAAAAATCAGAAATTAAATAACAAAAATATTGAAAAAAGTTTGAAGTCCTAATACCTAATTTTTCCCACAAAAGACAAAAATTCAAGAAGATGAAAGTGACATTTGGTTAGTTTCTGTCTTTTAGTGTAGCAGTGGGAACTTACACACTAGCAGGGGCAACTTTTTCCCACTGCTTTCACAAAAAAAAGGATCTGAGCACGTTTTGAGCTTAGGGAAGCTCTTGCTTTGGTTTCTTGGACAAATATTGGCACCCCTACACTCAGTGGAATGTAGGGAGTCTATGAAAAATAGAAAACACACAAGTTGTTTCACAAAATCAACCAGAAATTCCCATTTACAGTCACTGTGATGTCTAATGTGGGGCTGTGAGTATTTTGCTGATCTACTTGGCACACAAGTGGAATTTAACAAGCCAAATCTTGATGATAATTCACCCAAACTTGAGAATAACTACCCACAACCCTATCTTAACAGTAAATCTAGCAACAAACAATATTTGAGGGTCAAATTCACACAAAAATAGGCAGAAACATGGTTAACTGAATTTTAGCTATTTCTACCAAATTTCAACATGCTACTTGCTTCAAATCCTATCTAAACTTACAACCTATGCCTGGTACAACCCTAAACTAGCAAAAAGAATGTATCTAGACTAGTTTTAAGCAAAGATGTGTCACCAATTCTAGCTAAAACCAAAATCCAAACACCCTCTTATTTTCTGTGAATGAAAATTAACAAAGCACTTATATGAGAATCACTTTAAAATCTACTTCTACTCACTCTAACATGTAAATAAACATCTAATAAACAGAAACAAAGCAATAAAACAGGCACCTAGGCAATTAACACACAAAACACATAAAGCATGCAAAAAAATCAGCAAAGTTCAAATAGAGGGTTCAAGCCACTTACAGCTGATGCCTTCTCTATCTGGATCCCTTGAGGAGGTTATGAGCTTATGCAAACGTGTAGAGAATGCATGTTGATGGAATACATAAGGACCCAAGGCTACCAAATATCTTCAAACTGCCAAAAATGAAATGATATGCAAATGGGAAGGATGGATGGTGTATTCTTGATTCCTTGTTCCTACACAAACAACACCCAACAAGGAGAAACTACAAGCTTAGATGAGCTTAATGCCAAGAAGCTTGTCAGGCTTTTTTGCATAAGCTTATCTAAACAGTAAGTGTGATATATAAAAAAATGAAAATAAGATTTTTATAAAAAATCTTTGAAAAACTTTGAAACATACCTCACTTAGAAACCTTTTAAATACGGCAAACAACTCACAAAACAAATTGTGAGAACCCAAATCCAATATCCACTTTCACTTCTACTGAACTTTGGGTTCACAACTGATTTTTTTGAAAATTTCTTTGATGAATGAAACTTTTCTGAAAACTTAAACTAAATGTTGGAAGACAAATAACATTACACTAAGAAAGCATAAATGGAACTCAGAGTACTTTGCAAATAATTTTTACTAAACTTTAACTATTCATTAGATAAAAAGGATTTTTACAAAGCAAACTGGAACACGCCCTATCACATGTTGATAGGTGCTTTATATAGATACTAATAGAACCATCTAGATAATAAAACCCTAAGGAACTGAAATTCCATGAATGCCCTTGGACGATTTGTTCAAACTTGGTCAATCTTGAACATGTGATGAGTCAGTTGTTGTATGTGATCATAAACGTTGAATGAACTCCTTAGGGAACAAGGATTTTATGTGGGGCGTTGATTGGTCTAAAGATTCATTTTTTTACCATTTTTGAAGGAGCATGGGAAGGACGGTGGGGCCCTTGTGGTCACGGGTTGGAAGGTTTGTGTGGTGGGTTTAGGTGAGGGTGTGGTGAATTACCAATCTGGAAAATATAAGCCATAACCCCTTTGGATTAAACCTAATCAAGATTAAGGTTTATAGTGTTGGGTGGTGATGAACAGATGTTTTAATTCGTTTAGGGGGGATTAGTTTTAAAAATTCTGTTTCCCACACAATTTAAAAACTGATTAAGTTAATAATGGAATGTGTGGGTGGATTGTTGACGTGGTGGGATGGAGGAATTTGATTGGTGGAGGGTGGTGATATGATTGGCTGTGGTGTGTTTGGTTGTCTGCCCCATTAAGTTCCCCAATTCCTTATAACTTGATACTTCCCATAAAACAACCCAAAACTTTCTTTTCCTTTGTAAACAAGTTTGAATAACTTGTCAAACTTGGCACAAGTTTCTTGCAAAGTTATATCAAGGATCATATATGCAAATATTGCATTCTTCAAGGGCTTGCTTTGTCAATTATTCAAACATGGAGGATTTTTCTTGCAAAATATGATTTCTCCAAGGTCTTTTCTTGCCAAATCTTCAAAAATGAGGGACCAATGTTGCCAATCTTCAAAACTTCAAGGACCATTTTTGGAAATTCATAAATCGGGTCTGGTTCTTTGTGTGGCTTCGTTTCCCGTGTTCGTTTTTGCTTGATTCTTGTAATCTTTTGGTGAATTCACGATATCCGTACTTGAAATGCACAATGAACAAATACAAGCACATTTTTGGGTATTTTTATGATATTTTAAGCGTTTTAAGCCCGATTTGGACGATGAGACTATGTATAAATACAGTCTCATCAGTAGGTACACAAATTCGAATGGATAAAACCATGACCACATTAAAGATATCGGACCATATCGATTAGGACCATAACCAGATTAATGATACTGTTGAAAAAGTGCACAACTTTTTAACCAGAAAGATTATATTTTGGATATCCAGAAGAATTGTCTATGAAAACTTATCTTTGGACAATATTTCAGTCAACTGACAAAACCAAGACGACAACTTAAACAATACAGTGATAAGAAAAAAAGGAAAACAATACAGTGACAAGACAAAAGTGACAGATTTTAAGACACGAACCAAAAAAAATTTTAGACCACCAAATCAAATAATAAAAACTCAACGATCCAAGGATTGAACCATGGCTCTAATGCCAATTGTGGGTTTGCTATATATCCCAATATCCTAATCATGTGAATATTCAAATTTATAGTCGTAAGTGTGTTTAGGCGTTACTAATAAACTTCGGTTACTATTCCTAAATAGTTTATTCTATTTTTTCACAAACTCCTATACATCCTACCGCCCCATTCTTAATATATTCAAATTTCAAAATCTTCTCTCACGCATCATCGTCAATTATTTTTCAAAATTCTTCATACACAAAAATACCCATTTTCACTTCAAAAACATTTCCAGTTACTCTTCCCGATGGGAATTCTGATCGATATTTTTACTCCCGTTATGATTATCATTATTACATCGCTTATTTTACTTATCTACTCTATGTGTTTCTTTTTGGATGGAGATATTTGTTTTATTTTAGCAGTTTATATATTCTGTGTATTCCCATTACTTTGTATCTTGTTACATTATGAATGGAAATATTATGGTCTTATTTAATAGGGTTTTGTTTCTTTTAGTTCCCATGGTTCTTTATTTATTTTTGGTTAATTTATTTATCAGGAGATCAGGTGGTTTAGGTTGCGGTGGTTAATTATTTAGTTAATGAAATTTTATATCTTGGAATGAAATACATGATAGAAATAGTACATGGTAACATCGACGGATGTCGAGTCACTTGACTTGTACTATCTTTACATTCATTCAAAAGTTACATTAGTTGAGATTCCAGCTCCACCTTAGTAGGGTTGATATCTTCGTCCATCTATTAGCTGGCTACATTCGAACTCCCTTCTTGGGTAGACTTTCTCGGGGCTTATTGGGACGCGTTATTTTATGGGATGGTAAACCTTGTAGCAAATGATGGCGTTCTTGGTGATGGAAATAAATTGCCCTTCGTTCGAGCAGTGGGTTCTCCAATCGCTTCCTCATTTGACGAGTCGTAATATATGTGTCTAGGTGGTGATTGTGACATTTTCGTGGGGTAAAACGTTTTCTATTGTGAGTTCGCTAATATTTCAAATGTTTTTTTACTCTTGTATTAGATTTTTTTGTTTCATTATTCTCTTGGTGGTTATCGTTGTAAATAATTTTTGGTATTCGAGATTTTTAGTGATATGATTTTCACTAATTTGGTAGAGCATTCATAGAATGCATTATTTTTGTAAATATTGTTACAGTCCGAGACTATTTGGATATTTAGTATAAATATATACATATATATATGTATATATACATATGTATATGTATGTATATATGTAGTAGTAATATTTATAAGTACATGAAATTTTTCATGTAGGGAGATTATAATTTAATTTCATATTTTCACTATATCCTACTATTAACTAACAGTTAACCATATAGAGTATGACATGTTGTGTACTATTGTAATACTACAGTGTTTCCCACTAGGTTACATCATCCCACACCCATGGGCGGGCATGCATAGTCCCACAAACATGTTTTTCACAGTAATACTTAGTAGTCTAGTAAAATAAAATAGATTGTCAAACAATTTAACTTTTACTATCGATTTAACACTAGATGGTTGGTATGTTATTTTATCATGCAGTTTAGAGCCGATTATAGTCTAGAGATACTAATGCAACCTAGTTCTCTATAATCAAGGGCTCTAATACCATTCTGTCAAACCCCTAAATTTCACTGCAGCGGAAGACTGGATTTGGGTTGCGACGTCATGGCTTGTAGAGGAATTGATGCGAGAGAACGACCTCTACATGCCAAAACAACAATGTAGACTCCATATAATCCACATAGTAGCATACCTGAGAAAAACATTGCTAAAGTGTCAACACAAAGTTAGTGAGTTCCTAGGTTTGAGTTTATTTTTTTGGTAATGGGTTTCCCCGGTAGATAGATTAACCAAAAAAGACAGTGAAGTACAGATGAAATGTGGCTAAATTACCACATTAACCTCAAGCTAAACAGCTTGATAAACACCTAGATCTAGTGCTTATGACAAGCCATAAACACTTACAAAACACCTAGTATACAATGAAATGAACCAAACTAGGTAACAGCTTCCGTGAAGGAATTTCCACCTGCATTTGTTTTAGAGAATAAATTGGTTGTTTCATCATAAACCATTTCAACCTCGTCATCTTCATCTTCGTGATCCAACACAGAGTAAGGATTTGATGTAGATATCCCAACACCTGATGATGACGTATCAATAGACTTCAACTTGGGCAAAGAAACAGTCATCGCATTAGTCACTCCCTTCGTCAGGTTATTAATGGTAGCTTTAGGAACAAATTTGACATTCGGTTGAACTGATGGATCAGTAAAATTACCACCCTTGATAGATTTCGTCATCTTTCTCCTTGTTTTGGTGACCGTTTGGAAACCATCATTAGAAATAGATGGACCTGTACTAGCAGGAAGAACTATAGGAGAAACAACCACCTTATTAGAGCATTGATCTAGAGAGTGACCAAAAGTCTTACACTCAGCTCATCTAGGAGGTCTCTATTCATATTCAATACGGATAGTTTCCTTTGTAAAACCTTCCCCTAAAAGAGAAGGGACACCAATGGTAACAACATCCACAAAATTAGCCTCAACATTAACCTCAATTAAGCATCTGGCAAAACTACTCCGCCCCCATGACTCCTTACACATAGAACTAGTGTAGGAATCTAGCATCACAGGTTTTACAATGAAAGAAGAAATCAAACTAATTCCCTCTTCTTCAAAGACTTGAATAGGCACATCATGTAATTTTACCCAAACAGGAATACGAGTCAACTCTTCCTTAATCAACCTAGTATCCATCGACCATTTTTTGAGAATGATCGGAAATTTACGAATCAACCACGGGCCCTCTTCTAAAACTGCTTCCAAACCAGCAAGTGACTTGAATTTGAAAAAGAAAAAACCCTTAGAGTTCATCATGATCCGTGTCAACCCATGTTTCACCCAGTTGTTTCTAACATAATAATCCACAACCGGGAAAGCCATTCTCTTTCCAATAAAGTAACCATAAAGAGTATGTTCAAGACGATGACTGACCTTCTGAACCACTTTACGAAGAATAGAGAATAGAAGCAAGCGAATCAATTTTTTTAGAAAAATCAGCGGTAATATCCTCAATCGCTTGTACACAATCACTACTTGCACCATTCGAACCACCCGCCTTGATCATCAACTCAGCTTCATACACACACAACAAAATATAGATCTCCTTCAATCATTCACTGGAAACCAACGAACAGACAACAAATTTCATCAACTTTAAATTGTGCCTGAGCTCACGAACTTCAGCCACCGTGTGTAGTGGTATCCCAAAAACTTGACCAATCACATCAATCGTACAAGGCTGCATATAATTGAGTAATACAGCCTTTTCTCTCGGATCCATATTATCATTAGTCGAAACACTTTTGGAATCCACCATATTAAATTAACCAGCCCCACAAAAACCAAACCCTAACAATGATTAAAAAATCAAAACGATACCCTGCCAATCGAAGCCCTAAAAAAACAATAAATGCGAAACACAGGAAAAACAAACCGAAACAATGTCGCCTAGTAACACGTGATCCTCACTTTATATTATGACTAAACCGACCAAAGCTGCGACAGTAACAACCTATGAAGACCAATCAATAGACCGAACATGGAACATGGGAACGCATTTAATTAGCCGCAATTGGAGAAATAATTACCAACAATTAAACAAAGACAAGAAACGAAACTTTAACAAAAAATTAAATGCAAACCCTAGACTACTCGAATCCTCAACCGATTAAAATAACACTATTACCTACGAAAGATTATAAGTATTATGTTAACTGGAATCATAGACGAATAAGAATAGAGATGATTTAAAGTGGGTGGGAAAAAGTGTTCGTTGCTGCCGCCAATAATGAGAGCTTAGGGTTTTCTTCTAGGTTTCAGTTTAAGTAAACAAAAAAAAGTCATTTCAATGAACCACAAGATTCGTATCCACCTGTGACAATATAACACATACAAAGTCACATAGTTATCTTTACTACTATCTAAGCTCATGACACCGATGCGTTAACGAGTCTAACTGACTTCGTGTATGCGCCCGTGAAGGTGACTAACCCACGTCACCCATTGTATTCAAATGACACTTATATTTACTTTGAATCAGTCCGTTCAAGTAACACAGTTTCATTTGAAGACAATGGGTGACTTGGGTTAGTCACCTTCACGGGCATACACACGAAGTTAGTTGGACTTGTTAACGTATCGGTGTCATGATCTTAGATAGTAGTAAAGATAAACTATGTGACTTTGTATGTGTTATATTGTCACAGGTAGATACAAATATTGTGGTTCATTGAAATGACTTTTTTTGTTTACATAAACTCAAACCTAAGAACTCACCAACTTTGTATTGACACTTTAGCAATATTTTTCTTACGTATGCTAATATGTGGATTATGTGGAGTCTGCTTTGTTGTTTTGGCATGTAGAGGTCGTTCTCTCGCATCAAGTCCTCTTCACGCCATGACGTCGTAACCTAAATCCAGTCTTCCGCTGCAGTGAAATTTGGGGGTGTGACAGATATAATCTTGCGTAAAATCATATTTGGGTACTTTCTATGGTGAATTTGAATCAAGGATTTAGTGGATTGATTCTTATGGTTGAATTGAGAAAACTAGTGGTCACTGATCTTCATCCTTGTAAGGATATTTGTTATCATTCTTTGCACTGTAACAATAATTTGTAATTTATAATTATATATGTATTTGTATCATTTTGTTACTGAAATTGATGATTGTAATAATTTATTAGGGTGACTTGGGCATTGTATATGAACTTAATAACATAAAAACAAGTTAGAACAAGTCCTAGATTGAGTTGTGTTGGTTGAAATCTTAAACAATGGATAAAACAAGTAATTTGGGAAATCTCAGTGGGTTTAGATAGTTTTGTAGTGATTTTTCCGGGTGACTCGTCTCGTGACGATACCCGACGACTTAGATATAACCGAAACAATAAAAATTGTCGAATCTGAACATATTGTATAAGCGGACTGAAGACTCTTATAAGATCTTAGAACCATTAAAAAATGTAAAACTAGGAGTTATATAAAAAATCATGAAGAACTATATTCAATCGGATGGTTTACCGGTTCCTTATAGTTTGGAAATGGCGGCCCAAGTGATGGAAACGAAGTCGGATTCCTAAAAGAGCCAACGTTTCTAAGTGAGAAAATGGATAATTAAGCTATGATAAGCATAATCTATGAATAATTGGATTCATAATCAGTTAATTACATAAGTTGATAATGATTTTGGTGGAAAGAACACACCTAGATGATCTACAGTTTAAGAGATATGATCTAACTAGCGAGACATGTGGGGAAAATTGTAATAAACGGGTTATACTGAATTAACGTAAAACGTGAGGATTTTTATCGAAACCGAAGTGGTAGGACCCACTTGTCGAGAACTTTAGACTCGTAAACCAAGACCCGACCAACGTGAAATATTAAGTGAACTTGTTTGGAGGCGTTTTAGAACCCGTAATGCATATAAAGTGGACTTGGGCCATAAAAGCCCAACATACACTTGTAATAGATATTGGGCAATTATTGGCCCTGATATTAATCATAGGTTTGGAGTTTAATACTGACTTCGGAGTAGGCTTATGTCGCATGATCATGTAATGGGCCACTAATGGACTTTAGTGGGCTTAATGGTCATAATGAGATAATATATGATAAATTATTATCAAAGTCTTATGAAAAGTTTTATAAAACTTATACAATGTCCAAACTTACTAATGTGAACTATTTACATATATGTGTGACTTATGTATAGTCTCGAACCTAAGACGCGTCTAGTCATGTTAGTTCTCGTTCGGTTACATGTCGACGCATCAGCATCTGGTTCTCGATCAATGAGCGATTGATATCTCGTGAAGTCGTGTATCAACTATTGTACATTTGTTCCTTGATATACATGTAATAGCTATATCAGGTGAGTTCATAGCTTCGCTTTTACTGCTTTATATGTGTTTATAAACCCGCGAGGGGGAATACATGCTCTTGGAATAAAAATATATGTTGTTTATATATATATATATATATATATATATATATATATATATATATATATATATATATATATATATATATATGCTTATGAGAGAATACATGTTTATGAATAAACATGCGAGGTTTGACTATATGCTTTGAACGAATACAAGTTATTGTAAATGAATATAACATGTTTGATTAAATGCTTTTGAAAGATGAACACAAGCGATGATTGTATTGATTTGAAACACTATTTGCTAAGTGTTGTATTTCCAAACTTTGGAATGTGCCTAAAACCTATGAACCGTTAACTACCTATGATGGGTAGGCGCTAGTACAGAAGAATGGATCCATTAGGGATGGTCCCCCACCTGGATAGATCGCAACTGTGGGTTGGAGGCTCATCTAGGTGTCTTGTATGAGAAGTAAGGGGATATTTGGCAAGATACCTGACTAGGGAATTATTTATACTTAAAGCTTTGGTGTCATGGCTTAGCAGAATAGCGTGGACTTTGGATATTGTATGTGTTACATTATCGACAGTGGATGAGATTATTGTGTGTAAAAGCTGTATGGTTTATATAAAACCCCATTATTGTTTAAGAAAACAATAAAAGAAAAATAAGTGGACCTTTAAAAATCTATGAATTCACTCAACCGTTGTGTTGACATTTTAGCATGTATTCTCAGGTGTGCATTAGTTTAAGAGCAGTTGGAGCATGGAGCCGCGCGAGATGAAGTAAAGGCAAAACAAACCTTTTCCATTTGATACATTTGACAAATGTTTATTTTTATTACAGGTTTTTAATAGTTATTGCGACCTCTTTTTATTGTATCTCTGATTGAAAAAAATTGTCGAATGGTTTATTTTATAACACCCAATGTTAAGTATCCGTTGTGTTGTAAATTTGGGAGTGTTACAGATTGCTATCAGAGCACTAGTTATAAAGAACTAGGTAGTTTTCAAATCCTAGACGATTACTGATCTTTCGTAAATTTGCTTTGTTTCCGTACACAATATCCGCGCGCTCATGGCTCCTAGAAACCAATGTTTGGTTTTGATTTTGTGATTCTTTGGTCCTTGCGTGATTATCATACACTTTATGATACGGTTTTGTATAGACTTTGGCCTCATCACCAATCACCGATCTCGATAATTAATTTATTTTCCGAATACGACTATGTAACTCGTTTGATACTTTGGGTACATATATATTGTTTCGTAATTCATCGCATATCGACTAATTTAAGCTCAATTGTTTTCATCGCATCGTGATGTGCCATTTTAGGACATCTCCTTTTGAAACGTAATTGATAAACGTATAATTTCATTTATGTACTCCTTATGATTTTGAAGAATCATTTGTTTAAAGAGACATCTTCTACGTAATACAACGTTTAGTTTAATTGTGTTTGATTACGTTTTGTTGGCCAAAAAGAGGATGCATGTGTTGGACCTAATATATATATATATATATATATATATATATATATATATATATATATATATATATATATATATATATATATATATATATATATATATATATATATATATATATATATATATATATATATATATATATATATATAATACCCAAATCAACTATATATAATTTGGGTACAACAAAGATATGCTCATAGTAGTCATTAGTTAAGCAACTTAACACATTGTATTTAAATGGAATGGGACATTTAAATATAAGATTTTAAATCGCCCAACTATGTGTCATTTAAGATTCTCTTATTGAAATAGATTGGGACATTTGAATAAGAAAGTTTTAAGCCACTTGACCTTATATTGTTTATGATTTCTTTATTCAGATGGAATGGGACGTTTGGATAGAAAAATCGAGAAGTAAGTTTGTTGACACCATGTACTTCTTGTAGCATGTAATCTGGTTATGATATCATGTTTTGTGACGGTATTACCTGAGTAGGATGATTTATAATCGTCTTGTTGAAATCAATTGGGACGTTTTTTCATTTGAACAAGAAAGTTATAAGTCCCTGAACCATAAATTTATAGTTCTTATTTACATATATTGGGACGCCTTTGTACGTAAATAACGAATTATAAATGAGTATGCACAAGTGTGCCTGACTTGGTTTATGATTATTTTGTATACGGACGTACTCCTTTGACGTGTGTTTCATTGTTGCGAATCGTTATGCTTTGTGTATAAGTAACCTGTTAGTCTTTCTCTATGTATAAGTAACATGTTAGTCTTTCTCGAGTTATGCTTTGTGTCAATGGACCATTCCTAATGTGTCCCGACTATCGCGAGGTTTATAAGCTAACCGTTAAGAAGCTTTATCCAAACTGAGAATAGACGACTCGTTTAATCGACTTCAAGTTTCAAGTGTATAAATGTAGGTTGATCAACAATCGAATTACCATCAACAACTCATTTTAAGCGAAAATATTTTGAAATTTTGCTTGAAATTATCGAAGGTTCATTGAAGAAATTTTCAAACGTAATGACAATATCTTTTGGGGGTATGGATCTGTTTTTATGCACTATGGATCCGTTTGGGTGCACCCTGTAATATTATTTGAGGTATGGATCCGTGTGTGAGCATCCTCTAATGACAGAAATATTTTTAGATATGCATCTGTATCTATCAAGACCGTGAACATCCTTTAACTTGCAAACTTTCCTTTTGACTGGACTTATCTGGAAATCGTGTCAAATATTCTTATTTATCATGGCTTGGCCATTTAGAAATCATGAGTTTACTTTGTGAAACCCGCATGCTTTTACCATGAACAGTACACTAATAATCGCACGTACAAGATTAAAACTTTCCTTTTATAACATGAATACGGTTCACGATTATTAATTACAAGAATTATGTACGTGTTATTACACGATAATAATTACGTACGTGTTAATGCACTATAATTATTAACTATGACGAATAAATCACGAACATGTAATCACGAACATCTAACATGATTATCGCGTATATTAAATAGACGCGACGAGTAATTTCGTATATTTATTACGTACGGTAAGTAAGTACGTATGTTATGATTACTATTAATCTACGACATGAAGTTACGTACAATAAGTAAACCACAAGATAATAATCACGTCAATTAAAATCACGTGACACGAGGATTTAACACGACTATTATTACATAAATAATATTTACGTTTTACATGGATAAGAATAACCATGGGAAAAATTCACGACATTAAAACTCGATCCTACTCGATTATATTTAAGTCACAAAACTAAGGAATGGGTGTTTTGGGGGCCTACTAGGCTGCAGCATAAACAAAACAAGGGTTATGGGCTTTTGGCCCAACCCGACATACAAAGCAACACACAAAAAGGAACAAAAGCGGGTTCTCTGTTTTCATTCCAACAAACAGACAACAAAATTAGGGTTTTACCCAGGTGTGGCCACCGGATGTAGAGCAAGGACCAAGGGATTTGATTCAATCTTTTCCCCAAGAAAATTGTGTGTGTTCGTCCCTTATCACTAGCCCCATAACGGTAACCATCTCATCTCTTTAATTCAGTTCATACCACGGGTTTATTGGGTCCTTAAAGATCTACACGGATAAAAACATAAAGTAATCATGAATAAAACATAATAGGGGGTCGGGTCTGAGTGGGTTTTGGTTCGGATTGCTCCAAACCGAGAGTATATTACTCTCAGTGGTGGTTTTCTTTCGAACTGCTACAAACCAAACAACCACGGTGGGCTTTTTGCTCCATCAGCCGCAACCCTGCAGCCAGCAGGGGTGCGTTTGGCTTACCAGTGGCAGCAGCAGGGGCTGCGTAGGCAGGCAGTAGGAACCGAGAGCTTATTGCTCTCGGTGGGAGTTTTAGTCGAGCAGGGGAAACAAGCCACTTCCGGTGGCAGTAACACCACTGCCAGTGGGAAAGGCAGTAAGGGGGTGTTTGGTTTTTGATTTTTGACAGAATTAAGGGTGCGTTTGGTTGGCAGTTTAAGGGCAATTAAGGGGCTGTTTGTTTCGGTCCGGTTCAAGGGGGAGCCGGTCCGGTTCAATGTTTAGTATAATTTAAACACGGGGTTTGACACGGGAACATTGTACGAATCAAGTTTTCTACAAGTATAATATTTTTATAAGTTATATTTTTACAAGCGTATTATTTTTACCAAGAAAGTTAAATTAATTAAATCATGGCTATAAATAATTTAACTAAGACATGAACTTAGGTTAATTATTATTATGTATGATACATGTTTTTAACCTAAGTATGTAATTAATTATTTTACACTATAGTATTAATTAATTATTAAACATGACATATAATTAATTAATAAACATTAACTTAGGTTTATTATTATTATTTAATAATACATGATTTTAACCTAAGTATTTATTTATGTAATTTAGACTATAGTAGTTAATTAATTATTAAAACATAACATGTAATTAATTAATTATCATGACTTAGGTTATATTAATAATAAATATTAATACAAGTTTTAACCTAAGTATTATATATACTTTAATTTAATTAAATCATGTTATATTTAATTAAATCTTATAACATATAGTTTATTTAATTTACATGTATTAATTAATAAACTATACTTTTAATCACATGACTTAGGATATTAATCAGTAAGACTTAAGCTTATATTATTAGCTTAATAATCCAGCTTATTCTGAATATGGAAAATTTCTATTTTTGGAAACTTATGTATTTTAAGAAGTAAATCTATTTTGGAAACATTCTATTTTTAGAAACTTTCTATTTTAGGAAACCTTCTATTTTTAGAAAGTTACTTATTAATACACAACAAGTATAATAATACAAGAAATACAAGTAATATTTAATCAGAATATCCAGAATACATGATAAACAAAATCAGTAAAACAAGACAAGAACATATAAAACAAGCTAAGACACGATATGAAATCAGTTACGTACTCAGTAATCAGAATACTTTTACACGTATACTATTTATGTAGCATTAGTGAGATCGAAGTAGGACTCTCTTTCGTTCGTCTTCTTCGTTCACTGGACTTAAGGTATGGATTCTCCGTCCTTTCAGTATGGACATTCTTCCTTATTAGGATTCCTCGTATGCAGCCAACTGTTTTCCCCAATATATGTTTTATATTTTTTGAATTGCATATGTTTAAGTTAGATACCTAAACCCATATACATGCATGAGCAGTTTCACCTAGTTATGGAGGTACCATAACCATAACACTAGAGGCACCAGTGTTATGACTCCACGACGACGGAGTTATAGCTCGTGGCGTCCCTTCAGTTTTGGCCATATTATTATTATTATCATGTGGGGCATATGGGTGCATCCTAGTTTACATGTTTTCAGCAGATTATTCAGGTGAATGTGGTGTGTGCCTTGCATCCTTTACAAGGAGTTGATCCCTCCTACCCAAACAGTTATATTAATTAGAGGCAGCCCCTCTAATTTGCATGACGAGGTCACCCCTCCAAGTATTCATGCACATTGATATTTCATGACCTATATTGGCTAATGGTTAACATGTTAAACAGTTTTCATAAGATAAACTGAAGGCTTTTCAAACTATAAAACCAGTTTTATGAACATGTTCCAGGTTTTCCAGGACTTATACATTCCCGCTGCTATTAGTCTTATTTATGTTTCAGTCATTCATACTATGTCTATATCCGTGCACTGAGTATTTTGCTCAGCCGTTACTTTCCTTTCCATGTCCCCAAAACGGCAGGTACCCAAGGACAGACTCGAGCATTTGGAGGACGTGCATAGGATGGAAGCTGCTATAGACTTATTTTCCTTTTGCCTTCATATATTAATGCTTGTGTAGTCTTTGTTCATTTCATTTACTTTATTTATGTTTTGGGCTTATGTTTGGGAACCGATGTTTGATTCCGGTTTTCCCTATGGTCATGTATGTTTTACTACATATTACCTTGCATGCTTTGATGACACGCCATAATTACGCGTAATGGTCCACTTATCAAAGTGGGGTGTTACAATTATGGTATCAGAGCCAAGGCTTTAACTTGTAGGCTCTAAAACTTGACCTGTGACTAGTGAGTAGTCACCCGGAGCTTCCTAAGCCAACGCTTGTTATTCCACGTATTGATGTGTTCAACGCATTGTTGTTTTAACCATGATGTTTTTAGCACCTTGATGTTTTAACCTTGATGTTTCCATCGATATTGTTTCACTAATATGGATGGACAACCGTCATTCATATTTAGTTACATGTTATTGTTTCATGCATGATGTTCCTCGTGAACTGTGATTAATGTGAACTGAACCCCAGTAGTTCATAATTGGTCACATAAAATTTTTTTCTGTTAAGTTTTGACAGCTGAGTTTCAGTTATGAATTTCATGTATCATTGTGGCAGGTTTATGACTAAGTAACGGTTGGTACAGGACTGGCCTATTTAGTCGCATATGCTTTTATCAAAACTTTTAACTTTGGGACCGACCCATACGCGTCCCCTCGCCATGTCTTTTTTTTGGGTAAACTGACCATAGGCGTTTACCCTCGCACATTTAAAGGTTTTTATAAACTACGTCATGCATACATGCACTGTTTTCATGCATAAATTTTTTTTTCTCATGATTTATAAGCATAAATTTTTTTTCATGTCCCCTCATAAATTACTATGTTTTTATGTCAAGTATGTTTTCATACTGTCATGGTTAACTTCAGTTTCATGCTGATTATGTTATATACTCCTTCATGTTAAGTTATTTCTTGTTTCTTCATGATGATTCATCTTCATGATTAATTACGTCTTACGTCTCTTTTGTTGTTTATGCTTTCATGATAGTCATGGTTGGTTTTCATTAATCATGCTTTCAGGAAAGTCATCGTTGAAATTTGTTTAACCGCACGTCAGTGTTTCTCTATGCAACTAGAATGAGGTATATACCGGCATTGCCAGGTTATCATGATGGTCTTTCTAACCGTCTAACCAATTATTTTCCTTTAAAACCATGTCAGATGATCGACCCCATACCGATCATTTCTTGTGCATTCCATGTGTACTCCATGTATCGTATCCCATGTGCGTATTCCACTTGCTGATACACTACGAATTGCTGATGCCGCTCATAACTTGGAGATGTTACTAAGGGTTGATGCTGCGGATTTTAGAGACCTTACGAGATGCTGATGCTGTTCACAACTTGGAGATCTTACAAGACGAAGACAAAGGTGATAGATAAAAGAGATCGGACGAGAAGATGCTTCACCACCAGACGATTTCCATCAATCATTGTTCCTAATTATTAGTTAAATGTCACACGTCATTCAGTTGTCGTTTCAGCCATATGAGTGAGAACTGGTGCCAGCCGGCCACTCAGCTTAATAGTTACATGAATCATAGTCATGAGAATGACCGTCATGGAACTAACAGACAAGACGATAGTAACCACTACTATGACAACAACTATCCTAGCAATCGCAACCGAAGCTCCGGCCGTGGACGTGACCAGAAATACAAAGGATCAGTAGTTCAACCGATCCGCCAATTCTGGCATAATAACCTAATATTTGTAGTTCTATTCGTTTCACATCTCGAGACACAAGTCAAGACATCAGTCAAGATACATGTCTCAGGTATACTCTCTGAAGACACATGTTAAGACACTAGTCAAGACACATGGCACGCTTATATTTCCCAAGACACGAGTTAAGACACATGACTCACGTCCAATTCTAGAACATCCCTAAGAATTTCAGGGTACCATCCAAAGGGTATATCCATTTTGTTGTGCCATGTATTAATCAGGCAACAAGAAATTCAGTACCATCACTGGCGTATCAGTGAGATATGTCACGATTGCTCGATGACACATTCATTTCTTGCTCCCATATTTCATATATATTCATGACAATAAAAGACGCCATTCGTATTCCCTATGTATACGAAGGTTTCCCTTCAGCCTAATGATGAGATCCAAGCTGCTAACGCATTACCTGGGACAGACACGAGTTGAACTTAATCCTAATTATGGACTACGAACAACATACTCTACTACTATTCATGATTTTGTATAGCAATGTTCATTCTCTTGAATACATTCAGCATGGTTTTCCATCAGGAAAATCTGTACAAATTATCTATGCTTTCCAAGCACGTGCTTTGTTAGCCATGACTGCTAAATTTTCTAGCTGTCAATTAAGACACGACCACAAAAGTTCCTTTTACGCAAAATCTTCCCATACATTCCAGAAGAACCTTCAAGGAGAAGGACGGTAACATGAGATTATGTGTCGACTAACGTCGATTTAAAACAAATCACCATCCATAACCGTTATTCTCCTCCACGTATTGACAACATGTCCAATCGGCTTTAGGGTGTTAATCACCTTTCCAAGATCGGACTCATGATCATGCTGCCAACAGTGACGAGTGAAAGAGCAGAACATGTCCATGACTGCTATTCGTTCACGACTCGGTCATGTTAGATTCATGATTTTGTATTAGTCTCATAAATGCTCCAGCAGTATTATGGACTAAATAAATCGAGTTTCCATGAACTCATAAATAAACTCATCAGTGTTCTCATCGAGGACAACCTGATTTTATCTAAGTCTAAAGAAGAGAAGGAAGACCTTTGCACTATGTTGCAAATTCTACAACAGGAGAAATTTCACCCCGAATTTTTCCAATATAAATTCTGGTTGAATACAGTGACACACTGAATCACATGGATTTTCATGGTTAATCTACCATGACTCAGCTTATGCGTAAAGGTGAGAACCCTACACTACATTAGGTGTTCCATAAAATCCTATGCTAAGAGAAGTCTATTTTCGGAGACTCGTAGTTTCGCAAACTCATATGTATCAAGTTTCTACGAAGCAAGATACACTTACGTTCATATCTAGTACCTGACATACCAACAGGCTAAGATAGAACACCAATAGACTAGGATGTTTTTCCATCATTAGAAATTGTGAATAGAAATGGGACAAGGTCTCCATGGATTTTGGTTATCAGATTAACGCAAACTCAGAAAAAGCATGATACTATCTAGGTTGTTGATGAGACTGCAATTATACATAGTCTCATCATCCAAATCGGGCTTAAAACGCATAAAATATCATCAAAATACCCAAATATATGCTTGTGTTTGTTCATTGTGTATTTTAGGTACGGATATCGTGAAATCAACAAAAGAACACAAGAATGAAGCAAAAACGAACACGGGAAACGAAGCCGCACAAAGAACCAGACCCGAATCATGAATTTCCTTTGAAGTCCTTGAAGTTTGAAGATTTGTCAAGATTGGTCTGTCATCTTATGAAGACTTGTCATTTTATACCCTTGTAAAACTCGAAAATTACATTTGGGTCCCTAAAATGACAAGACATTACATGTTTAGTCCTTGGAGAATGCCAAAGTTACACAAAAGATCCTTGTACAAACTTTGGAAATGCATTGTGCCATAAATGTCAACTTGGTGAAACTTATAACAAAGGAAATGGACTTTTAGGCTGTTATTTACAAAGTGAAGAAAACATGGGATATGAGGGGCCATTTGGATCAAACATCTAAACTCCATCCAACCTATCCCCATCCAACACGTCACCTCCCACTCACTTTCACCCAATCAGAACTCTTCCACTCTCCACTCTCCACGTCAACAATCCACCACCATTAAACGTTTATTAAACTGATTTAATCAGTTTAAATAAACTTTCCCACTAAACACCTTTTTAAATCCTAAATCCTTAAAAACCAGATTAAAACCCACCTATTAACACCCCATAAACCCTAAAACGCCCAGGTGAATTGACACAAAAATAAAGGCGTAATGGTTAATTGATTCCAGATTGCTAATTGACCTTAGTCTAATCACATCCCACCAACAAACAAACCCCCATCTTCACCCAAATGGTCCCCACAGACTCCCCTGCTTCACCATATTTAGCAAGAATGGAATCTCTCCAGTAATCCAACGACTTCAGGCCAAAACTTGGTCCCAACGTTTGAATAAACGACCAAGATCACTCTTACACAGCCTGGCAACATCACATGTTACTGAATCAATCACATGGACTACACTTTGACCAATTTCTCAAAGGGTAGATTTGGAAACTCAATAGCTAGGGTTACGTTTTTATTTTTTGGTTCTAGATTCTTCTTGTAGTAGTATATAAGGAGGACCAATATGTGGTATCCCCTTTTGTTCCATTTTTATTTTTGTAAAATTTTTTAATCAATGAATATTTAAAGTGTTGGTTTAAATCTTGCAAAGTAATCTGTGTTCCATCTTTATTGTGTTGTTAGTTTAGTGTAAACTTTAAAATTTAGCATATTGTTTAGTTACTTTTCAGTTATCAAAAGTTATTTTTGGTTCAAAGATTTTGGTTAAAACGTGTTTTTAAACTTAGACTTTCTGAAATCCACAATCACACTGAAGTGAAAGTGGATTTGTGTTGTGGATTTCAGGTTTGTCTACTTGGTTTTGTGAGTTTAAAGATTTCAAAAGTTGTGTTCTCAAGGTTTTCAAAGACTTTTCAGAAAATCTTATTTTCAGTTTTTTTTAACATTTCACTGTAGCAAAAGCTACAAGTCAAAAGCTTGTAGCCTTTGCTACTTGTTGTTTCTCTTTGGTCTTGTGATGTTGTACAGGAAGCAAGGAGTCAAAAGAAGTCTCATCCATTTCCATTTCATTCTCATTTAAGTCCAATTGAAGACATTTTAGCCTTGGGTCTAATTAGACTCAACCAGCAGGCCTTTCTACAGTATCATAAGCACTTATATGCTCTCAACAAACCCTTTTGGAAGGCATCAGCGGCTTTGAACCCCATTCGCCGTTTTTTTTAAGTATTTTATGTGATTGATGTGTTTATAAGTGTTGCTTGATAAATTGTTGATTTTCTTGTTTGATATTGCTGTTTTAGGATTGGTATGCATGTTAGAAGTTATTTGAATCAGTTTAGTTTGAGTTTGTATGAAGTTGTGTTGTTAATTAGTGGATTTCAGTAGTTAAGGGGGTGTTTGGGTATGTGGATTTAGCTAATATAGGTGAGATAAAATTGGCTTAAAATCTGTTAAACATATGTCTTAAGTTATTTGATAAGATGCATTGTTAAGTTTGCTGCATGTTTAGTAAGTTTTAAAAGGAATTTGTATGCTCACGTTTTGATAAAAACAGCTAAGTAAAATCAGTAGGGTTCTAAGCTTTTTATTGTTTGATTTAGATGTTCAAATCTTGTTAGTTGTTAGAAAATCTGTTTATATAAGATTGTGTTAAGTCTTAGTGTGATTTGTTGTTGAATTAAACAGGATTTGGTGAGCTAACACTCACCAAATTGCCAAATAGATCAGCTATAGTCCCACAGACCCCCATTTCTTTTTTACAGTAACTGTTTCTGGCATTTTGTGTGAGATTTTTGTTAACAAAGTGTGCTTTTTCTAGTATAATTGACTCCCCACAACCCAACTGGTTGTGGGGGTGCCTTTGGATCCAAGTATAACCAAGTAATCAGCAAGATACGTGCCAAAAGGTCACCAGAACTCAAATTTTGTTCAGACAAGTTCCCACTGCTAGTGTTAAAATTCCCCCTGCTTGGGATACAGACAAAACTAGTGCACATGTCACTATCACTTTTTTTCTCTTTTAGTGCAAAAATTTAATATTTTTCAGTTTTAAAAATTTTCCTAGATTAAGAAAAAGATTTTAAGATTTTTAGTCTAAAAAGATTTTACTATTCACTTTTTTTAGTAATTTTTAGATTTAATTTAAATTAAATTAGTTTTAAATTAAAACTGTTTTGTCTTTTAGTGTGAAAAAGTTTTGTTTTCAAACTTTTTAATTTTCTACTGTTTAGTAATATAATTTAGGATTTTTAAAAAAACAAATTAATTTTAGCATTATTTTAATATTTTTAATCATTATTTTAGTCTAAAAATAGTTTTTAGTGTTTTAAAAATAGATAAATAGTATATAAAAATTAGGAAAAATACTTTCTAGTCTTTAAATAATATAAGTGATTTATTAGTTCAATAAAATAATATTTTGGGCTTTTTCTTAATTATATTTAATTTTAAGGCTTTAATTAGCATTTAAAATTGAATATTTAATTAATAAAAGGTTTTAAAATTTATTTATTGAATTTTTATTCTTATTTATATTATTTTAGACTTAGTTTTCATTTTTAATTAATATTTAGGTTTAATTTTTAATTTTGTCACGTTTTACGTATTTACGTTCACGTTTTACGTTAATTCGTCGTAGTGTAATCGTAATCATAGCTCGTCTTTAATTTTTTTTCTCTCTCAACCCAAAAACGTCACTAATCCAAAATTTGATTTTACATATTGGCACACTTAATTCACACACCTCCTTCGAGAACGAACCCGCATTTATTGTCGGTTTTCCTAAATCGTCGTGTTTAATACTTGCCCATTATACGTCTTTCTCCTAACAGACGTGTTTTTACTACTATCATTTTGGCACCACTGCCGGGGAGGTGTTTTTGAGTTTCCATTATTAGATATCGTGCTTGTGTGAGTAGGGCGCTTTTGCTTTTCAATTTTTGAAAAACGTAAATATCGTACATACTCATTTTTGTTATTTTTCCTTAATATATTATATTATCCAAATAAATCGTGTTTAATTTTCCTAAATTAAACACACAACAATCATTTTACTATATTGTAGATATCCCATTATCGTTTTCGTTTTTCTTGTGAATATATTACTATATTGTACTTACGTAGAACAATAAATATACAAGTACTCTAAAAGCGTGAAAACGCAACCTTGATTCGGGATTTCATCACTCGATCATTGTATTCGAATCTAAAGCAAAAGTTAAAAGGCAAAATAGGTAAATACTTTTGTGAGGCTTAATTTCGATTAACACAAACTATAAGGTGGGTATAAGGCGGTTGTATTTCACGACCTAAGGGAAAAAGGCTCTTAAGTGCTTAGCGCCGCCTCGTTTCCCCCGCTTGCTTGTGCGTGTTTTGAGAAAGAGGGCCAATCGAGGGTTTGCCGCCCAAGTATTATCTACCTATCATATATTTTTGCTTGTTTTCAAGATTAAACCCTCTTGAACGTTTTGGTGTTCCAACAACGTTCTAAAGTCATCGAAGACGTTCACTCCACGTGATCGTTTTCATTCTTTGAGGCTCCTTTAATTGAGAAATCGATTCGAGGAGAGATTTGTAGATTTGAGTCTACGTAATACACCAAAATCCAAAAAAAAATTAAAAAACAATCAAAAACCAAAAAAATTGAAAAATAAAAAAAAAAAACCGCAAAAAGAAACTTCTTTGCTACCCCCCATTCTACGCTTAGTGCATGCGCACTCGATCGAAGGATTATTCTAATTCTAGCGACGCTTCGAATCGACGTAATCGTAATCGAAGGAATCGACGACGTAGACGAGATTTAGAAACCGACGTTCCTAATATCGTTGTTGAAGAAACCTTAGAGGAGATGGCCGACAATCGTTCGATGATGGAATTGCTCCAAGCACCCACCGAGGTTTATGGAGACGCGATCGTAATTCCCACTATCGAAGCGGAGAATTTTGAGATTAAGAGCGGAATGCTTTCGTTAATCCAAGCTACGAAGTTTTGAGGCCGTGAAGCCGATAATCCTCACGACCACATTCGGAATTTTGATCGTCTTTTGGCCACGAGCAAGTTTAAAAACGTCGACACCGATGTCGTCAAGCTTATGCTTTTTCCATACTCGCTCGATGGTGCCGCCAAGGATTGGTACGAGAAAGAGCCACCTAATTCTATAATTACGTGGAAGG
The DNA here is from genome assembly GCA_025667525.1 of Glebionis coronaria. Lineage (NCBI taxonomy): Eukaryota > Viridiplantae > Streptophyta > Magnoliopsida > Asterales > Asteraceae > Glebionis > Glebionis coronaria. The sequence goes on along the minus strand of JANFOE010000201.1, from coordinate 80,030 downwards.
ATCTCGTTTCCAAGTTCGTTAATAATATTTTCCCACCGTCTAAGACGACGTTTTTCAAAAACGAGATTACGATATTTGAGCAAAAACCGAATGAATCTTTTAGAGACGCGTGGGATCGTTTTAAGGAATTGCTTAGGCAATGTCCTCACCCTGGTTTTTCCGAGTTGCACCAAATCGATACGTTTTACAACGGTCTTAATTTTCAAGAAAAAGATTCGTTGAATTCCGCCGCCTGTGGCAACTTTTTGTGTAAAACTCCGAAAGATGCATTAATGATTATCGAAAATCGATCCAAGGTTTACCAACTCCGCAACGCACCGAGTGTTGCCAATGTCGCCAATGTTAGTAGTTCTAATCGTGACATTGAGAGGGTTGATGCAAAAGTCGACAAGCTAACTAATGTGTTTACGTCTTTTCTCGTCGAAATGCAAAAGAAAGACGCTCCCGCTAGAAAGCGGTTGTGACATCCTGTACGTTTTGTGGTGGACCTCATAATTATTACGAGTGTGCGGCTACGGATGGCCAAACGTCGAATGTGAGTGCGTTAAACAATAAATTTTTCTAATCAAAATCAAAATAACGCCGGTCCATCACAACAAGGCAATTATAACCAAGGCAACAATTTTAATCAAAACCGAAACAATTTTCAAGGAAATAATCAACAAGGAAATTTTTCGAATCAAAATCAAGGTTATAATCAAGGTCGTAATTTGAATTGGTGAAATCAAGACAATAATCAGAACTCGAATTTTTCAAACAACAACAATCAAGGAAACAATTTTTCAAGTTGTAATCAAGGAAATTTTCAAAGAAGTAATCAAAACTAAGGGAACTTTAATTCTAATCAAAATAGTTCGTCAAACGATTTTCAAAATTACATAAAAACGAATGAGGCTAATATGAGACGATTAGAGGGAGAAATTGATACTTTGAAAAACGACTTTTCTAATACATTGAAATTGCAAAACACGAAGATTGAGCAAGGACAAATTGAAATAAAAAAGATGTTTTCGGCCATAATGAACAAGTCCTCGGGTGCTTCATCGAGTTCGTTACCTAGTGACACCGTAGCAAATCCGAAGGAACAATGTAAAGCCACCTCGTCTCGTGAGAAAGGTCGTGTGATTACCCCTAACCTTGATGGATTTAGAGTTGTTCCTTCTTCTCAACCCTCGACTTCTAAGACGTCTAATTGTTCTAAAGTAGACGGGGTGAACGTGGCGACCAAGGAAAAGAGTGCACACCCTCGTGTACCTCAAATTCCATCCACGGTTCAAAAAGAGAGTTTTATCGACCTTACCAAAGTAACCCTTGAAGAAACTTGTGCATCGATCCTTCTTAAAAAACCCAAAAGGAATATGCCGAGAAAGGAAGAGGATCCGGGCCAATTTCTATTAGCTTGTGATTTTTCCGAGATTGAGGGATGTTTAGCCCTTGCCGATTTAGGTGCTAGCATCAATCTTATGCCTCATTCTCTATGGAAATTGATGAGATTGCCTAATCTTACCCCCACGAACATGACTATCGAGCTTGCAAATTGTACACCACTTATACCAATTGGAATAGCCGAGGATGTCTATGTCAAAGTTGGAAAGTTTTTTTTCCCGTGGATTTCATTATATCCGATAACGAGTGTGACCCTAAATGTCCCATTATTTTAGGCCGACCATTTTTATCGACGGCTCGAACCGTAATCGACGTTCACGAGGGGAGACTTACTATGAGATATGGGGATGACAAAATGGAATTTTTCACGAGTAAATCCCAAGTGTTTAATGACAATGAAAAAACCGAGGTTTCAAAACCTAATGATTTGAAAATGTACACTTTAGCGGAAAAAATGAGGCTTAATGCATGTTTTGAAAAAAATTAAGAAGAACGGTTTTAAAGATGAGGATTTTAATGATAAAGAATACGTGTACCTAATTCAAAAGGGTATGTGTAAATTTATGAATGAAAAATCACTTTGGGATGTATTCGATGAAACATGTGAAACACCAATTTCGAAGGGCGACGTTAGTACCATCACGACAATGACCAAAATGGACTCGTCTTCACCACCTTCGAAGGACCACGTCTTTGAGGCTTCAACTTCTAACCCCATCGAAGTGCCTCCTATTCCTAGCCCAACACCCGTTGAGGCGAAAGGTTTCATCGACATCGATCCTCTCCTCTTAGAAAAGTCACCTAAGCATAGTCATTCGACTTGTAAGACCATGGTTGTGAGTGCTCACATCGACTCTTTCTTTGATGATGACGATGGCGGTTTTGCCGAGATTGATCGCGTACTTCGAAATCCACATGCCATTTTTGAGGATTCTCCTAAAAAGAAATGTGTGAAGTACGATGATTACGAGTTTGATCCCGAGATTGAGGAAATCATTGAACGAGAGCTAGTTCTTTTGCCTCCACTTCCACCTACAAGTGAGGTCGATCTTTCCAAAATCGAGGATGACCTAAATTAGTTGGAACGTCTTATTTTCAATGACGAACCAACTCATGTGACCCAAAATCCAATTCTCGAGGAGTTACCTAATCAACACTCCTCAAATGAGAATTACGTTTACCACATTCGTGAGGATTTAACTTATTAACTATTCCCACAAATGGATGATGGTTTCGTGCTTGATCGTGATCTTTTCGAGAGAGTTTCTAAGATACTCAAGGAGGGGAATGACAAACCTTGGTTTGACAAGCCTATCTTTGATGAAGAAATCGAAGAGATCGACGTTCATGAGGATGACGAGTATGTTGACCCCGAGGGGGCGGTGTTCTTTATTGACAAACGTTTTGAGAACTTATATAATCCGCCACCCCCTCCCACCAAAGACTTAAATGTGAGGATTTTTAGCGCGACTAATTTTGAATTTGACACACCAAATATTTTCTACATTATCAAATCGGGTTTTCATAAAGAGTTTTTAAACGATGAAAAAGGAAAAGATTTTTAAAATGTTTTAAAAGATTTATCTACAAGTTTAACTCCGTCATCACCGCGTTTTATGAGTGCTACCACCTCGTCTACACCTTTTGACAATGGTGTGTGTGGATCTAGTGTCGGGGGAGCCCCCTATGTTCCCTCACATTTCTCCATCGAGGACGAGATTTACGATCCCAGAATTGCTTGTAAAGGGAAATCTCGGTCTTCCACCGATGCAATAAATGGAAAATATCTTCATTTGCTTCGTGTGAGTCTACCTCGAGTAGCTCATTATGTTGACTTACCCATTCCCCCACCTTTCTACTTCTTATCTATTTTCTTCTACCCTATTGGGGTTCTCGTTGGAGTGGCGTCGTTTCGTCTTTCATCCGAAAACGAGGATGCTATCTTTGACCCCGGTATACGTTTATCGGGGTTTTAAAGTACTCCACGTACTTTTGGGCATTGTTTATCATGTAAGCCCCACTAAAATTGACCATACCATGATTATCCCTAAATGATCACATTTATGGGGATTCGAGTCGAGCTTTTGACTCGGTTATCAATAACAAGGTGCCTCATGGGGGATTCTCATGCTTATCCTTATAAATATTATTGCTTTCTAATTAGTGTAACGAGGGGACTTGTGATCTTCCAACCTTTGCTTCGTGGTTGTTTGTGATTGTGATTTATTAGGTTCATCGTCATCATTGAAGCCTCTTGTGTTCGTTACGGATCACTCGAGCTTCGATCGTTGCCTTTGGAGATTCCGATCCGATGATATCCTTTTATGTTCTAACGTTTATCTTATTATCATAATTCATAAACGGCTTATAGGTTATTCGTTTTACCCTTTACATGCTCGAGATTAAGCATTCGACTCCGTCTCTAGTATGGGGGTGTTTTCACCCCTAGACTCGAAACATTGAGGACAATGTTTAGTTTTAGTATGGGGGTGAGTAGATACTTCACCTTGCTTACATCACCACGCAATCCAAAACTTCATATTTTTGTTATCGTTTTGTTGCAAATAAGGCTAAAAATGGCCAAATTTTAAATTTTTTCGTATTTTTCATAAGTGTTTAAGACACGAATGTAGGTTTTCCGATGGTCAGAATAAGAGTAATTTTTGACTCGACCGTGCGTGTTGAGCACTTAGCTTCGATTCCTTAACTTTTTAGGCTAAGTCTCTTAAATGAGGACGAGAAATGATATAGTTATTTATAAGTCTCGTAATCGTCACGATCTCATGTGTAGTAATCATTAGCTTATTCTCCCCACGCTTTTGTATAATAAATTGTTAATAAATGTTGATTTAGCGGTTTAGTAAATATTGTTGGTTTCTAACTTGTTTTAGTAACTTCCATGTAATTAAATTGGGAAAACATTAAGGTATCGCCAGCGTCACGGTTTTGAAGTATTGGCACCCGAATAATCAAAAGCTTCACCCAGTAATAAGATTTCAAGTGCTCACCTAAATTAAGCAAAAAATTGAAGCTCACAAGGCCGAAAAATCTATGCCCAAATTGAAAGTGAATCAAGCCTTAATCTTTGAAGCTTTAAAGATCCAAAATTCACTTTAGCGTAAGGATATACGTCTTTGGCCATAATAAAACCATCGATGATGGAGGATAATAAAAGGCAAGCCAAGACCGAAGTCATAATAAAAGCTTCATGGCGAAGTTGAATAAAAGATGGAGGTAAACCAATGATAATAAGGCCCTTCCGTTAGGGGGCGTATAAAAGTCTTGGTAATAAGTCTCATGTTCAAAACCGTTATAAAACCGTGTTTATCGATCCTTCTTGTTGACTTAATTTTTTGACATCGTTGTTTATTAGGATGAATTATTAATTTAGTGATTTTGGTTACACCGTTAAGACTCTATTTTTATACTTAATCTCTATTCACACATAAGTCAATGATGTATCCTCGTGATCATTAAGACAAAATAAAATATAAGAGATACCAATTAGGAATAAGGAAGTTTAGGTTCGTAATTAACACTCATGAGATATGATCATGTTGCTAACTTATAATAACAATGATCTCGTTACACGCTTAGCATAGAATTGGGTGAAAATCAAGACGACGAAATTATTTCTAACGAAGCATTCACGTGTTCTTGTTTTATGATCCCAAAAGTCACTTAATCGTGATGAAAACAACACATTATGTCTAAAACACGTGTAGTAGTTTATTTAAGTTTATGTCTTTAATAAATGTCATCATAAAATGAATTTTGGAAGTGCTATGATACTTAATTCTAGCATTGTGTGGGGACACGACAATGGTTTAGTATGGGGGAGTGATGAGACTGCAATTATACATAGTCTCATCGTCCAAATCGTGCTTAAAACGCTTAAAATATCATCAAAATACCTAAATATATACTTGTGTTTGTTCATTGTGTATTTTAGGTACGGATATCGTGAAATCAACAAAAGTTTACAAGAATGAAGCAAAAACGAACACGGGAAATGAAGCCGTACAAAGAACCGGACCCGAATCATGAATTTCCTTTGAAGTCCTTGAAGTTTGAAGATTTGTCAAGATTGGTCCCTCATCTTTTGAAGACGTATCATTTTATACCCTTGTAAAACTCCAAAATTACATTTGGGTCCCTAAAACGACAAGACATTACATGTTTAGTCCTTGGAGAATGCCAAAATTACACAAAAGATCCTTGTACAAAGTTTGGAAATGCATTGTGCCATAAATGACAACTTGGTGAAACTTATAACAAAGGAAATAGACTTTTAGGCTGTTATTTACAAAGTGAAGAAAACATGGGACATGAGGGGCCATTTGGGTCAAACATCTAAACTCCATCCAACCTATCCCCATCCAACACGTCACCTCCCACTCACTTTCACCCAATCATAACTCTTCCACTCTCCACGTCAACAATCCACCACCATTAAACGTTTATTAAACTGATTTAATCAGTTTAAATAAACTTTCCCACTAAACACCTTTTTAAATCCTAAATCCCTAAAAACCAGATTAAAACCCACCTATTAACACCGCATAAACCCTAAAACGCCCAGGTCAAATTGACACAAAAACAAAGGGGTAATGGTTAATTGATTCCAGATTGCTAATTGACCTTAGTCTAATCACATCCCACCAACAAACAAACCCCCACCTTCACCCAAATGGTCCCCACAGACTCCCCTGCTTCACCATATTTAGCAAGAATGGAATCTCGCCAGTAATCCAACGACTCCAAGCCAAAACTTGGTCCCAACGTTTGAATAAACGACCAAGATCATTCTTACACAGCCTGGCAACATCACATGGACTACACTTTGACCAATTCCTCAAGGGGTAGATTTGGAAACTCAATAGCTAGGGTTACGTTTTTATTTTTTGGTTCTAGATTCTTCTTTAGTAGTATATAAGGAGGACCAATATGTGGTATCCCCTTTTGTTCCAGTTTTATTTTTGTAAAAATTTTTAATCAATGAATATTTAATGTGTTGGTTTAAATCTTGCAAAGTAATATGTGTTCCATCTTTATTGTGTTCTTAGTTTTGTGTAAACTTTAAAATTTAGCATATTGTTTAGTTACTTTTAAGTTATCAAAAGTTATTTTTGGTTCAAAGATTTTGGTTAAAACGTGTTTTTAAACTTAGACTTTCTGAAATCCACAATCACACTTAAGTGAAAGTGGATTTGTGTTGTCGATTTCAGGTTTGTCTACTTGGGTTTTGTGAGTTTAAAGATTTCAAAAGTTGTGTTCTCAAGGTTTTCAAAGAATTTTCAAAAAATCTTATTTTCAGTTTTTTTTAACATTTCACTGTAGCAAATGCTACAAGTCAAAAGCTTGTAGCCTTTGCTACTTGTTGTTTCTCTTTGGTCTTGTGATGTTGTGGAGGAAGCAAGGAGTCAGAAGAAGTCTCACCCATTTGCATTTCATTCTCATTTCAGTCCAATTGAAGACATTTTATCCTTGGGTCTAATTAGACTCCACCAGCAGGCCTCTCTACAGTATCTAAGCACTTATATGCTCTCAACAAACCCTTTTGGAAGGCATCAGCCCAGGTAAAGGCTTTGAACCCCATTATCCGTTTTTTTAGTACTTTATGTGATTTATGTGTTTATGAGTGTTGCCTAATAAATTGTTGATGTTCTTGTTTGATATTGCTGTTTTAGGATTGGTATGCATGTTAGAAGTAATTTGAATCAGTTTAGTTTGAGTTTGTATGAAGTTGTGTTGTTAATTAGTGGATTTTAGTAGTTAAGGGGGCGTTTGGGTATGTGGATTTAGCTAATATAGGTGACATAAAATTGGCTTAAAATCTGTTAAACATATGTCTAAAGTTATTTGATAAGATGCATTGTTAAGTTTGTTGCATGTTTAGTAAGTTTTAAAAGGAATTTGTATGCTCACTTTTTGGTAAAAAACAGCTAAGTAAAATCAGTAGGGTTCTAAGCTTTTTATTGTTTGATTTGGATATTCAAATCTTGTTAGTTGTTAGAAAATCTGTGTATATAGGATTGTGTTAAGTCTTAGTTAGATTTGGTGTTGAATCAAACAGGATTTGGTGAGCTAAAACTCACCAAATTGCCAAATAGATCAGCTATAGTCCCACAGACCCCCATTTCTTGTTTACAGTAACTGTTTTTGGCATTTTGTGTGAGATTTTTGTGAACAAAGTGTGCTTTTTCTTGTATAATTGACTCCCCACAACCCAACTGGTTGTGGGGGTGCCTTTGGATCCAAGTATAACCAAGTAATCAGCAAGATACGTGCCAAAAGGTCACCAGACCTCAAATTTTGTTCTGACAGTGGAAACCAAGTTCCCACTGCTAGTGTTAAAATTCCCCCTGCTTGGGATACAGACAAAACTAGTGCACATGTCACTATCAGTTTTTCTCTTTTTTGTCTTTAGTGAGCTATTTTAGGAATTTTTCTTTGATTTTAATTTTGTTATTTTTATTATTTTATTTCTGATTTTTCTATAAAGTTTATTTTCCTGTCACTGTTCATTTTCTATTTTCTAGATTTAATTGCATTTTTAATTAGTTTTTAATTACTGTTTTTTGTCTTTTTGTGCAAAAATTTAATATTTTTCAGTTTTAAAAATTTTCCTAGATTAAGAAAAAGATTTTAAGATTTTTAGTCTAAAAAGATTTTACTGTTCACTTTTTTAGTAATTTATAGATTTAATTAAAGTTAAATTAGTTTTAAATTAAAACTGTTTTGTCTTTTAGTGTAAAAAAGTTTTGTTTTCAAACTTTTTCAATTTTCTACTGTTTAGTAATATAATTTAGGTTTTTTGAAAAAGTCAAATTAATTTTAGCATTATTTTAATATTTTTAATCATTATTTTAGTCTAAAAAGAGTTTTTAGTGTTTTAAAAATAAATAAATAGTATTAAAAAATTAGGAATCATACTTTTTAGTCTTTAAATAATATAGGTGATTTATTAGTTCAATAAAATAATATTTTGGGCTTTTTCTTAATTATATTTAATTTTAGGGCTTTAATTAGCATTTAAAATTGAATATTTAATTAATAAAAGGTTTTAAAATTTCTTTATTGAATTTTTTTTCTTATTTATATTATTTTAGACTTAATTTTCATTTTTAATTAATATTTAGGTTTAACTTCTAATTTTGTAACATTTTACGTATTTACGTTCGCGTTTTACGTTAATTCGTCGTAGTGTAATCGTAATCGTAGCTCGTCTTTATTTTTTTTTCTCTCTCAACCCAAAAACGTCACTAATCCAAACTTTGATTTTTCATATTGTCACACTTAATTCACACACCTCCTTCGAGAACGAACCCGCATGTATTCGACTTGTCGGTTTTCCTAAATCGTCGAGTTTAATACTTGCCCATTACACGTCTTTTTCCTAAAAGACGTGTTTTTACTACTATCATTTTGGCGCCGCTGCCGGGGAGGTGTTTTTGAGTTGCCATTATTAGATATCGTGTTTGTGTGAGTAGTGCGTTTTTGCTTTTCAATTTTTGGAAAGCGTAAATATCGTACATACTCATTTTTGTTATTTTTCCTTAATATATTATATATCCAAATAAATCGTGTTTAATTTTCCTAAAGTAAACACACAACAATCATTTTACTATATTGTAGATATCCCATTATCGTTTTCGTTTTTCTTGTGAATATATTATTATATTGTACTTACGTAGAACAATAAATATACAAGTACTCCAAAAGCGTGAAGACGCAACCTTGTTTCAGAATTTCATCACTCGATCATTGTATTCAAATCTAAAGCAAAAGTTAAAAGGCAAAATAGATAAATACTTTCGTGAGGCTTAATTTCGATTAACACAAACTATAAGGTGGGTATAAGGCGGTTGTATTTCACGACCTAAGGGAAAAAGGCTCTTAAGTGCTTAGCGCCGCCTCGTTTCCCCGGCTTGATTGTGCGTGTTTTGAAAAAGAGGGCCAATCGAGGGTTTGTCGACCAAGTATTATCTACGTATTATATATATTTGCTTGTTTTCAAGATTAAACCCTCTTGAACGTTTTGGTGTTCCACCAACGTTTTAAAGTCATCGAAGACGTTCACTCCACGTGATCGTTTTCATTCTTTGAGGCTACTTTAATCGAGAAATCGATTCGAGGAGAGATTTGTAGATTTGAGTCTACGTAATACACCAAAATCCAAAAAAATCAAAAAACAATCAAAAACCAAAAAAAATTAAAAATAAAAAAAAACCGCAAAAAGCATCTTCTTTGCTACCCCCTATTCTACTCTTAGTGCATGAGCACTCGATCGAAGGATTATTCTACTTCTAGCGACGCTTCGAATCGACGACGTAGACGAGATTTAGAAACCGACGTTCCTAATATCGTTGTTGAAGAAACCTTAGAGGAGATGGCCGACAATCGTTCGATGATGGAATTGCTCCAAGCACCCACCGAGGTTTATGGAGACGCGATCGTAATTCCCACTATCGAAGCGGAGAATTTTGAGATTAAGAGCGGAATGCTTTCGTTAATCCAAGCTACGAAGTTTTGAGGCCGTGAAGCCGATAATCCTCACGACCACATTCGGAATTTTGATCGTCTTTTGGCCACGAGCAAGTTTAAAAACGTCGACACCGATGTCGTCAAGCTTATGCTTTTTCCGTACTCGCTCGATTGTGCCGCCAAGGATTGGTACGAGAAAGAGCCACCTTAATTCTATAATTACGTGGAAGGATCTCGTTTCCAATCTCGTTAATCATTTTTTCCCACCGTCTAAGACGACGTTTTCCAAAAACGAGATTACGAGATTTGAGTAAAAACCGAATGAATCTTTTAGAGACGCGTGGGATCGTTTTAAGGAATTGCTTAGGCAATGTCCTCACCATGGTTTTTTCGAGTTGCACCAAATCGATACGTTTTGCAACGGTCTTAATTTTCAAGAACAAGATTCGTTGAATTCTGCCGCCGGTGGCAACTTTTTGTGTAAAACTCCGAAAGATGCATTAATGATTATCGAAAATCGATCCAAGGTTTGCCAACTCCGCAACGCACCGAGTGTTGCCAATGTCGCCAATGTTAGTAGTTCTAATCAAGACATTGAGAGGGTTGATGCAAAAGTCGACAAGCTAACGAATGTGTTTACGTCTTTTCTCGTCGAAATGCAAAAGAAAGACGCTCCCGCTACGGTGAAAGCGGTTGAGACATCGTGTACGTTTTGTGGTGGACCTCATAATTATTACGAGTGTGCGGCTACGGATGGTCAAACGTCTAATGTGAGTGCGTTAAACAACAATTTTTCTAATCAAAACCAAAATAACGTCGGTCCATCACAACAAGGCAATTATAAGCAAGGCAACAATTTTAATCAAAACTGAAACAATTTTCAAGGAAATAATCAACAAGGAAATTTTTCGAATCAAAATCAAGGTTATAATTAAGGTCGTAATTTGAATTGGCAAAATCGAGACAATAATCAAAACTCGAATTTTTCAAACAACAACAATCAAGGAAACAATTTTTCAAGTGGTAATCAAGGAAATTTTCAAAGAAGTAATAAAAACCAAGGAAACTTTAATTCTAATCAAAATAGTTCGTCAAACGATTTTCAAAATTACATGAAAACGAATGAGGCTAATATGAGACGATTAGAGGGAGAAATTGGTACTTTGAAAAACGACTTTTCTAATACATTGAAATTGTAAAACACGAAGATTGAGCAAGGACAAATTGACATAAAAAAGATGTTTTCGGCCATAATGAACAAGTCCTCGGGTGCTTCATCGAGTTCGTTACCTAGTGACGCCGTAGCAAATCCGAAGGAACAATCTAAAGCCGCCTAGTTTCGTGAGAAAGGTCGTGTGATTACCCCTAAACTTGATGGGTTTAGAGTTGTTCCTTCTTCTCAACCCTCGACTTCTAAGACGTCTTATTGTTCTAAAGTCGATGGGGTGAACGTGGCGACCAAGGAAAAGAGTGCACACCCTCATGTACCTCAAATTCCATCCGCGGTTCAAAAAGAGAGTTTTATCGACCTTACCAAAGTAACCCTTGAAGAAACTTGTGCATCGATCCTTCTTAAAAAACCCAAAAGGCATATGCCAAGAAAGGAAGAGGATCTGGGCCAATTTCTATTACCTTGTTAATTTTCCGAGATTGAGGGATGTTTAGCCCTTGCTGATTTAGGTGCTAGCGTCAATCTTATGCCTCATTCTCTATGGAAATTGATGAGATTGCCTAATCTTACCTCCACGAACATGACTATCGAGCTTGCAAATTGCACACCACTTATACCAATTGGAATAGCCGAGGATGTCTATATCAAAGTTGGAAAGTTTGTTTTTCCCGCGGATTTCGTTATATCCGATTACGAGTGTGACCCTAAATGTCCCATTATTTTAGGCCGACCATTTTTATCGACGGCTCGAACCGTAATCGATGTTCACGAGGGGAGACTTACTATGAGATATGGGGATGACAAAATGGACTTTTTCACGAGTAAATCCCAAGTGTTTAATGACAATGAAAAAACCAAGGTTTCAAAACCTAATGATTCTAAACCTAATGATTTCAAAATGTACACTTTAGTGGAAAGAATGAGGCTTAATGCATGTTTTGAAAAAATTAAAAAGAACGGTTTTAAAGATGAGGATTTTAATGATAAAGAATACGTGTACATAATTCAAAAGGGTATGTGTAAATTTATGAATGAAAAATCACTTTGGGATGTATTCGATGAAACAAGTGAAACACCAATTCCGAAGGGCGACGTTAGTGCCATCACGACAATGACCAAAATGGACTCGTCTTCACCACCTTCGAAGGACCACGTCTTTGAGGCTTCAACTTCTAACTCCATCGAAGTGCCTCCTATTCCTAGCCCAACACCCGTTGAGGCGAAAGGTTTCATCGACATCGATCCTCTCGTCCTAGAAAAGTCACCTAAGCATAGTCATTCGACTTGTAAGACCATGGTTGTGAGTGCTCACATCGACTCTTTGTTTGATGATGACGATGGCGATTTTGCCGAGATTGATCGCGTACTTCGAAATCCACATGCCATTTTTGAGGATTCTCTTAAAAAGAAATGTGTGAAGTACGATGATTACGAGTTTGATCCCGAGATTGAGGAAATCATTGAACGAGAGCTAGCTCTTTTGCCTCTACTTCCACCTACAAGTGACGTCGATCTTTCCAAAATCGAGGATGAACTAAATGAGTTGGAACGTCTTATTTTCAATGACGAACCAATTCATGTGACCCAAAATCCAATTCTCGAGGAGTTACCTAATCAACACTCCTCAAATGAGAATTACGTTTACCACATTCGTGAGGATTTAACTTATCAACAATCCCCACAAATGGATGATGGTTTCGTGCTTGATCGTAATCTTTTCGAGAGAGTTTCTAAGATACTCAAGGAGGGGAATGACAATTCTTGGTTTGACAAGCCTATCTTTGATGAAGAAATCGAAGAGATCGACGTTCATGAGGATGACGAGTATGTTGACCCCGAGGGGGCGGTGTTCTTTCTCGACAAACGTTTTGAGAAATTATATAATCCGCCACCCCCTCCCACCAAAGACTTAAATGTGAGGATTTTTAGCGCGACTAATTTTGAGTTTGACACGCCAAATATTTTGGACATTATCAAATTGGGTTTTCATAAAGAGTTTTTAAACGATGAAAAAGGAAAAGATTTTAAAAATGTTTTAAAAGATTTTTCTACAAGTTTAACTCCGTCATCACCGCGTTTTATGAGTGCTACCACCTCGTCTACTCCTTTTGAGGGCGGTGTGTGTGGATCTAGTGTGGGGGAAGCCCCCTATGTTCCCTCACATTTCTCCACCGAGGACGAGATTTACGATCCCGGAATTGCTTGTAAAGGGAAATCTCGGTCTTCCACCGATGCAATAAATGGAAAATATCTTCATTTGTTTGGTGTGAGTCTACCTCGAGTAGCTCATTATGTTGATTTACCCATTGCCCCACCTTTCTACTTCTTATCTATTTTCTTCTACCCTATTGGGGTTCTCGTTGGAGTGGCGTTGTTTCGTCTTTCATCCGAAAACGAGGACGCTATCTTTGACCCCGGTATACGTTTATCGGGTTTTAAAGTACTCCACGTACTTTTGGGCATTGTTTATCATGTAAGCCCCACTAAAAATGTTCATACCATGATTATCCCTAAATGATCACATTTATTGGGATTCGAGTCGAGCTTTTGACTCGGTTATCAAAAACAAGGTGCCTCGTGGGGGATTCTCATGCTTATCTTTGTAAATATTATTGCTTTCTAATTAGTGTAACGAGGGGACTTGTGCTCTTCCAACCTTTGTTCCGTGGTTGTTTGTGATTGTGATTTATTAGGTTCATCGTGATCATTGAAGCCTCTCGTGTTCGTTACGGATCACTCGAGCTTCGATCGTTGCTTTTGGAGATTCCGATATCCGATGATATCCTTTTATGTTCTAACGTTTATCTTATTAGCATAATTCATAAACGGCTTATAGGTTATTCGTTTTACCCTTTCCATGCTCGAGATTAAGCATTTGACTTCGTCTCTACTATGGGGGTCTTTTCACCCGTAGACTCGAAACATTGAGGACAATGTTTAGTTTTAGTATGGGGGTGAGTAGATACTTCACCTTGCTTACATCACCACGCAGTCCAAAATTTAATCTTTTTGTTATCGTTTTGTTGCAAATAAGGCTAGAAATGGCCAAATTTTAAAATTTTTCGTAATTTATAAGTGTTTAAGACACGAATGTAGGTTTTCTGATGGTGAGAATAAGAGTAATTTTTTACTCGACCGTGCGTGTTAAGCACTTAGCTTCGATTCCTTAACTTTTTAGGCTATGTCTCTTAAATGAGGACGAGAAATGATAGAGTTATTTATAAGTCTCGTAATCGTCACGATCTCATGTGTAGTAATTATTAGCTTATTCTCCCACGCTTTTGTATAACAAATTTCTTATAAATATTGATTTAGCGGTTTAGTCACTATTGTTGGTTTCTAACTTGTTTTAGTAACTTCCATGTAATTAAATTGGGAAAAAACATTAAGGTATCGCCAGCGTCACGGTTTTGAAGTATTGGCACCCGAATAATCAAAAGCTTCACCCAATAATAAGATTTCAAGTGCTCACCTAAATTAAGCAAAAATTCGAAGCTCACAAGGCCGAAAAATCTATGCCCAAATTGAAAGTGAATCAAGCCTTAATCTTTGAAGCTTTAAAGATCCAAAATTCTCTTTAGCGTGAGGATATACGTCTTTGGCCATAATAAAACTACCGATGATGGCGGATAATAAAAGGCAAGGCAAGACCGAAGTCATAATAAAAGCTTCATGGCGAAGTTGAATAAAAGATGGAGGTAAACCAATGATAATAAGGCCCTTCCGCTAGGGGACATATAAAAGTCTTGGTAATAAGTCTCATGTTCAAAACCGTTATAAAACCGTGTTTATCGATCCTTTTTATTGTCTTAATTTTTTGACATCGTTGTCTATTAGGATGAATTATTAATTTAATGATTTTGGTTACACCGTTAAGACTCTCTTTTTAGACTTAATCTCTATTCACGCTTAAGTCAATGATGTATCCTCGTGATCATTAAGACAAAATAAAATATAAGAGATACCAATTAGGAATAAGGGAGTTTAGGTTCGTAATTAACACTCATGAGATATGATCGTGTTGCTAACTTATAATAACAATGATCTCGTTACACGCTTAGCATGGAATTGGGTGAAAATCAAGGACGACAAAATTATTTATAACGAAGCATTCACGTGTTCTTGTTCTATGATCCCAAAAGTCACTTAATCGTGATGAAAACAATACATTATGTCTAAATCACGTGTAGTAGTTTATTTAAGTTTATGTCTTCAATAATTGTCATCATAAAATGAATTTTGGAAGTGCTATGATACTTAATTCTAGCATTGCGTGGGGACACGTCAATGTTTTATTATGGGGAGTGATGAGACTGCAATTATACATAGTCTCATCGTCCAAATCAAGCTTAAAACGCTTAAAATATCATCAAAATACCCAAATATATGCTTGTGTTTGTTCATTGTGTATTTTAGGTACGAATATCGTGAAATCAACAAAATATTACAAGAATGAAGCAAAAACGAACACGGGAAACGAAGCCGCACAAAGAACCGGACCCGAATCATGATATTCCTTTGAAGTCCTTGAAGTTTGAAGATTTGTCAAGATTGGTCCCTCATCTTTTGAAGACTTGTCATTTTATACCCTTGTAAAACTCCAAAATTACATTTGGGTCCCTAAAATGACAAGACATTACATGTTTAGTCCTTGAAGAATGCCAAAATTGCACAAAAGATCCTTGTAGAAAGTTTGGAAATGCATTGTGCAATAAATGACAACTTGGTGAAAGTTATAACAAAGGAAATGGACTTTTAGGCTGTTATTTACAAAGTGAAGAAAACATGGGACATGAGGGGCCACCTGGGTCAAACATCTAAACTCCATCCAGCCTATCCCCATCCAACACGTCACCTCCCACTCACTTTCACCCAATCAGAACTCTTCCCCTCTCCACGTCAACAATCCACCACCACTAAACGTTTATTAAACTGATTTAATCAGTTTAAATAAACTTTCCCACTAAATACCTTTTTAAATCCTAAATCCCTAAAAACCAGATTAAAACCCACCTATTAACACCCCATAAACCCTAAAACGCCCAGGTCGAATTGACACAAAAACAAAGGGGTAATGGTTAATTGATTCCAGATTGCTAATTGACCTTAGTCTAATCACATCCCACCAAAAAACAAACCCCCACCTTCACCCAAATGGTCCCTACAGACACCCCTGCTTCACCATATTTAGTAAGAATGGAATCTCGCCAGTAATCCAACGACACCAGGCCAAAACTTGGTCCCAACGTTTGAATAAACGACCAAGATCACTCTTACACAGCCGGGCAACATCACATGTTACTGAATCAATCACATGGACTACACTTTGACCAATTCCTCAAGGGGTAGATTTGGAAACTCATTAGCTAGGGTTACGTTTTTTTTTGGTTCTAGATTCTTCTTGTAGTAGTATATAAGGAGGACCAATATGTGGTATCCCCTTTTGTTCCAGTTTTATTTTTGTAAAAATTTTTAATCAATGAATATTTAAAGTGTTGGTTTAAATCTTGCAAAGTAATCTGTTCCATCTTTATTGTGTTCTTAGTTTAGTGTAAACTTTAAAATTTAGCATATTGTTTATTTACTTTTAAGTTATGAAAAGTTATTTTTGGTTCAAAGATTTTGGTTAAAACGTGTTTTTGAACTTACACTTTCTGAAATCCACAATCACACTGAAGTGAAAGTGGATTTGTGTTGTGGATTTCAGGTTTGTCTACTTGGTTTTGTGAGTTCAAAGTTTTCAAAAGTTGTGTTCTCAAGGTTTTCAAAGACTTATCAGAAAATCTTATTTTCAGTTTTTTTTAACATTTCACTGTAGCAAATGCTACAAGTCAAAAGCTTGTAGCCTTTGCTACTTGTTGTTTCTCTTTGGTCTTGTGATATTGTGCAGGAAGCAAGGAGTCAAAAGAAGTCTTATCCATTTGCATTTCATTCTAATTTCAGTCCAATTAAAGACATTTTAGCCTTGGGTCTAATTAGACTCCACCAGCAGGCCTCTCTACAGTATCATAAGCACTTATATGCTTTCAACAAACCCTTTTGGAAGGCATCAGCCCCAAGTAAAGGCTTTGAACCCCATTAGCCGTTTTTTTGAGTATTTCATGTGATTTATGTGTTTATGAGTGTTGCCTGATAAATTGTTGATTTTCTTGTTTGATATTGCTGTTTTAGGATTGGTATGCATGTTAGAAGTAATTTGAATCAGTTTAGTTTGAGTTTGTATGAAGTTGTGTTGTTAATTAATGGATTTCAGTAGTTAAGGGGGTGTTTGGGTATGTGGATTTAGCTAATATAGGTGACATAAAAGTGACTTAAAATCTGTTAAACATATGTCTTAAGTTATTTGATAAGATGCATTGTTAAGTTTGCTGCATGTTTAGTAAGTTTTAAAAGGAATTTGTATGCTCACTTTTTGGTAAAAACAGCTAAGTAAAATCAGTAGGGTTCTAAGCTTTTTATTGTTTGATTTAGATGTTCAAATCTTGTTAGTTGTTAGAAAATCTGTTTATATAGGATTGTGTTAAGTCTTAGTGTGATTTGGTGTTGAATTAAAGAGGATTTGGTGAGATAAAATTCACCAAATTGCCAAATAGATCAGCTATAGTCCCACAGACCCCCATTTCTTGTTTACAGGAACTTTTTTTGGAATTTTGTGGAGATTTTTGTAAACAAAGTGTGCTTTTTCTTGTATAATTGACTCCCCACAACCCAACTGGTTGTGGGGGTGCCTTTGGATCCATGTATAACCAAGTAATCAGCAAGATACGTGCCAAAAGGTCACCAGACCTCAAATTTTGTTCAGACAGTGGGAACCAAGTTCCCACTGCTATTGTTAAAATTCCCCGTGCTTAGGGTACGGACAAAACTAGTGCACATGTCACTCTCAGTTGTTCTCTTTTTTTGTCTTTAGTGAGCTATTTTAGGAATTTTTCTTTTATTTTAATTTTGTTATTTTTATTATTTTATTTCTGATTTTTCTATAAAGTTTATTTTCCTGTCACTGTTCATTTTCTATTTTCAAGATTTAATTGCATTTTTAATTAGTTTTAAATTACTGTTTTTTGTCTTTTAGTGCAAAAATTTAATATTTTTCCGTTTTAAAAATTTTCCTAGATTAAGAAAAATATTTTAAGATTTTTAGTCTAAAAAGTTTTTACTGTTCACTTTTTTATAGTAATTTTTAGATTTAATTTAAGTTAAATTAGTTTTAAATTAAAATTGTTTTGTCTTTTAGAGTAAAAAAGTTTTGTTTTCAAACTTTTTCAATTTTCTACTGTTTAGTAATATAATTTAGGATTTTTGAAAAAGTCAAATTAATTTTAGCATTATTTTATTATTTTTAATCATTATTTTAGTCTAAAAATAGTTTTTAGTGTTTTAAAAATAGATAAATAGTATTTAAAAATTAGGAATCATACTTTTTAGTCTTTAAATAATATAAGTGATTTATTAGTTCAATAAAATAATATTTTGGGCTTTCTATTAAATATATTTAATTTTAGGGCTTTAATTAGCATTTAAAATTGAATTTTTATTATTATTTATATTATTTTAGACTTATTTTTTATTTTTAATTTATTTTTAGGTTTAACTTTTAATTTTGTCACGTTTTACATATTTACGTTCGCGTTTTACGTTAATTCGTCGTAGCGTAATCGTAATCGTAGCTCGTCTTTAATTATTTTTCTCTCTCAACCCAAAAACGTCACTAATCCAAACTTTGATTTTATATATTGGAACACTTAATTCACACACCTCCTTCGAGAATGAACCCGCATTTATTCGACTTGTCGGTTTTCCTAAATCGTCGAGTTTAATACTTGCCCATTATACGTCTTTTTCCTAAAAGACGTGTTTTTACTACTATCATTTTGCATTTTAATAACTGTTTTTTAGTATATTAAAAATTATATCTTTGTTCGTTCTTGGTATCTTAACGAATCGATCACGTTTCAAAGTGGAGCTCAATTATTTTTGTTTAAGAAAAAGGGAAGTTTGGTTATCTATTTCTAAGTAAAAGGTAAATGCGAATAGTAATAAAAATAACCTAAAAACAATTAACTAATAATAACGAAACAATATAAATAATACAACGTAAATTAAAGCAAAACAACTAATAAAAATAAAACTAAACGAAGAAATTAACTTTCGACTCGAAAATAAAATTTACGTAATGGAAAAGGAGAAAATAAAACTAAGAGGGTACTTTAAAACTAAACGAGACAAAAGCTGAAGCGGGCACCAAATAAAAGATAAAAATTAAACTTTTTGATAAAATATTAATACTAAAATTCGACGAAATATTCAGTTAAAAATACGTGACTATCACAATATGAAAACTATCACAATATGAAAACTATATGAAAAAACTATCACAATATGAAAACTATCACAATATGAAAACTATCAGAATATGAAAACTATCACAATATAAAGTATCACAATATGAAGTATCACAATATGAAAACTATCACAATATGAAAACTATCACAATATGAAAACTATCACAATATGAAGTATCACAATATGAAAACCTATCACAATATGAAGTATCACAATATGGAAAACCTATCACAATATAAAGTATCACAATATGAAGTATCACAATATGAAAACCTACCACAATATGAAGTATCACAACACGGAAAACCTATCAAAATATGAAAAACCTATCACAATATGAAGTATCACAATATTAAAACTATCACAATATGAAAACCTATCACAATATGGCTGTCAAAATTTGGGCAGCATTTCGTCGCAATATACCTTAAATCCCGATCGCAATCCACGATGCCAGGGGCAATGGCAATCCTCGATCGGAATAAGGAAATATTATAACACTTCGATCGCAAAGTAGAAACCCTAAGGGTTATTGCGATCGCAATGAAGCAGTAGGAATGAGCTGTCACAATAAGCTGTCACAATGTCAAAACCCTAATGATATTGTGACAATATTCGGATGGAGTAAAAATAAGAATAACATAAGAACAAAATAAGCTATGAATTTAAAAACTTTCAAGATACCAAATAAGCAAAATTTATAAATTGAACTAAAAGAAAAAAGATTAAACTCTAAAAAGATAAAACCTTTAAAAACACTTAAATGAAAATAAGCTAGACACCAATTAAGCAAAAAGCACAATAAGCTAAGACCATGAATCACACGAAAATGATAATAACAAAAAGATAAGAACTTAATCAAATTAAGCATAAAGATGAAAACTTTAAGATTAATCAAACAAGACAATAGATTTTAAAAACAAGAAGAGAAGAATGAGAATGATTATGAAAAACTTGATTAAAAATGAAGATTCAACAACAAAATATTAAAACTTACTTGGAATTAAAAGACTTGAAATTAAAGACAATAAAGTAAATTGACAATATGAAAGTGCATGAAATAAAGTGGAGAGCTGAGTTGACAATTTAGCTAACACCTCAAAAATGAGGAGGGAGGTCTCTATTTATAGGGAGAAGGGAAGGAAGGGGTGTTGGTTGCTTCCTTCTTTCTTTCTTTTTGTCTTTTCGTCTTTAGTCTTTGACAATAAACTCGTCATTCTCAACTTTGTCTCGGGATTTGTCGATAAATAAAATGAACTCGTCTTCTAATTTCTTCATTTATTAGATTTGGTTCTTCGACTTCGTTAAACTTCCGTCTTTAGTCTTTTTCTTCGATAAATCTTCAGAATAGGCCTTTGACTTCCGTTCTTTTTGCATTATTGATCTTTTGACTTCGTCTTTTGTCTTGTTCTTCGATAAAAGCCCGTGAAAGCCCATGTTTTCTTCCCTTTTCACATTTTGGTCCTAAATTACAACAAAAACACAAACCACGCATAATTTTGACATTTACGACATAAAATACACGTTTTGGCTTGGTTATTATTATAATTAAGTGGTAAAAGGATAAGTGTTTTCACACTTATTAAATCCCCTACACTTGACCATTGCAATGCCCTCATGCAATGCATTAATTACAAAGCAAGTTTTACATTTTCTATCATAATTAATCCACCTTGGCCTTTATTAAACATAAGACATTAAGGAAACTTAAAGAGATAGAAAATTACAAAACATTTGAAGGAAGAAAATAAGTAAAGAAATCGAAGAGTTACATTAGGTCTTTGGATTGTCATGAATGTTAATCACCCTCAAGTTTCACGTTTCCCAAACCAAGCTTAAAAACGAGATCATTGTTATTATAAGTTAGCAAAGTAACACAAACTCATGTGGCCCAATTATTCACTTAGACTCCCTTATTCCTAGGTGTATCTCTTATATTTTATTGTTGTCTTGAATGATCACGAGGATGCATTGTTAACCTATTTTGATAGTTATTTAGGCTGAAAATAAAGTAGGACGATTTAATCAATAGTTAGCTAAAGGACAAAATCTTTTAAAACTTCTTCTCGGGACCTCATAAAGTTCATATCTTGGCATAACTCGCTTCACGACTTGAGACCTTTCTCGGATCGATATTTGGCATTGACTTCATACTTCGAATCTTGAGAGACGTACTTGAAATTATGGTCTTCTCTTCATAATAGGAATTTCTTCACTTGAAGTTTTTGAGAGATTCTTCATACTTAGACCACGACTTCTTCATTTTTCTCGAATATTTATTTTGGATTTTGATATACAACGATCCGCCTCCTTTTAGGAATTGGATCTATTTATCCTCATACCTTGCTAGGGTCTTTTCGGATAGACTTCTCCATGATCTTTTGGGGAGTATTTGCTTTTCGTCGTGTGTCTCGATCCTTCATATTGATTTTTGATAAATGATTCTTCACATCAATTGGGATCTTTAGCAACAAAATGTAACCATCATACCTTGTTAGGGCCTTTTCGGACTCGCCAATCTTCGCATCCCGCTTCAATAAGTTATGCCTTGGCTATGAACTCTAATTAATACCGAGCAACTTTTAAACAATCTTGGGCTAAAAGCTAAGTAACTTTTCAAATCGTACAACCTTACTTATTGCAATTAAATTTATTAACAAGCGATGGGAGAAAAAGCTTACAATCAACTCACATAAATTAATGAAATAATACCAAACTTATAATTGACTCTATCATCTCTCGTTCTCCACAATTTAAAATCTCAAGGAATGAGACTCGTGGATGCTTAGCCAATTAAATCAAAGTTTTGGGTTTTCAAGTCATCTATAGGATCTTGCAACTTCTTGTACTTTTTCAAGTTTAGAATTCGCATTTTAAAGTTCCCTTGATAAACGACTTTCTAGGATCAATTATAGGAACTTGCGAAAAGTTCTTGTTCTTAACCCGTAAGAGTTAAGACTTCCGCGTTTTAAAGTTCCCTATATAAAAGCCTAGCAAAACTTGACTTAAATACGTTAAGGATACTAGCTAGAGTAAACTTAGATAAGTAAACTCGGGTTGAGTCAAAAGATTCACAACGTTGAAAAATTTAAACCACTTTATTCAAAAATTTATTTTAGCAAAGAAAGTAAATAACGCTAACAAAGGAAAATACTACTATACAACTAGGCCAAAATAGATTAAAAATTTTGAAAAATGTCGAAAAATTAGATTTTCCGGTTAAAATAAGGACAAATTCATGGAAAAGCCCACTTAACTTCGATAGAAGTCCCCCTAAACTTAATATAAACATTGTCCTTAATGTTTAAGCATGTGGAAGTAAACTCCCCTACACTTAGGACATTGTGCACGTTGTTTAAATCTTGCTAAGGAAGAGACAACTAAAGTGATTCCTATTTTAATATTGAAGAATATAAAATAGAGAATCAAAAGAGTTTAGGATAGAACCGGGAAGACGGGTACACGGAATCAAGGGTCGTCAAAAGTCATCAAGAATGGATCTTTGATAGCTCGAATCCCTACACATGATAAGAAAGAAAACAACAAACACCTACGGGGCTCCCCCTACACTTAGGATGAAAAACGAATAAAAAGGATAGATTAGCGGGTTGCCTCCCGAGAAGCGCTTGTTTTTGTTAACCGAGTCACGAGCCTGACTCGTCCCCGAATTAAATGGTCTATGGGGAAGCCTCAAATGTAATACCAGGATCAAAGACCTTGTCCTCGTTCCCGGAGGAAAATAATAAAGGAGAGGCAGGAGGATAAGTTTTGAAGGGTAGAAAATTCCTTTCAACATACGAATAGTATGCGAAATCATGATCCACGGGAGGTGGGGTGGGTAGAGGAATAAAAATGTCAACCCCAAAAGACATATGAGTATCACTGAGCGGCAAATCCGTAAAGGTTTCAATCAGAGAATGGTCAATGTCACCTCCCGGGTCAAAGCACTCATCCTCATGAACGTGAATCTCTTCGATTTCTTCATCATGGATAGGCTCGTCGAACCAAGGTTTGTCGTTCCCCTCATTGAGTATTTTAGAAACTCTCTCTCGAAGAGATCACGATCAAGTACAAAACCCTCATTCATATGTGGGGATTGTTGATAAGTTAAATCCTCACGAATGTGGTAAACGTAATTCTCATTAGAGGAGTGTTGATTAGGTAACTCCTAGAGAATTGGATGTTTGGTCATGTGAGTTAGTTCGTCATTATTATTAAAAATAAGACGTTCCAACTCATCAAGTTCGGCCTCGATATTGGAAAAATCGTCCTCACTCGTAGGTGGAAGTGGAGGTAAAAGAGCTAGCTCTTGGTCGATAATTTCCTAAATCTCGGGCTCGAAGACGAAATCATCATACTCACCACCAGTTGAACTCTTGTTGGGAGAATCAATTATCGCTTGTGGACTTGTGAGTATGTGACCATTGACTAGCGAAGCGACCTCGTCCGTAAGCTCTGCAAAAGTCGGTACATCACACCCCTCATCGAATAATGTGTCGAGACCATAAGCACTAATCTCA
This sequence comes from Glebionis coronaria, assembly GCA_025667525.1. NCBI lineage: Eukaryota > Viridiplantae > Streptophyta > Magnoliopsida > Asterales > Asteraceae > Glebionis > Glebionis coronaria. The sequence continues at coordinate 56,123 of JANFOE010000201.1, read as the reverse complement.
CTCGATGTATCACAATCCTTAGACGCATTAGGGATATCAAGAGTAGGAGTAGTAATCTCAGAAGATGGGTTGAGATCATAGATATCATCCTCGTCATCGTCATAATAGTAGTATGGACGCACAAGAGGAGGAGTATAAGCACTAAGATTAGCTACTTGCTCTTGTCGCTGATCCTCTTTACATTTTTCGATGTAGTTATTGACAGCTGCTTGAAGTCTTTGAAATTGGTCAAAAAGAGTGGCTAGTTGCTCAGCAGGAATTGCAAAAGAGGGTTGATGATCGAGTGAGTGTTGTGGGGGCTCAAAATTTTGAAAACCGGAATTATAGCACGGATGTGGCTCATAATAATTCATCGGATGAGAATAAGAAGTATCATGAGGGCCCCCACAGTTATTGCAACACGGGTATTGAGAAAAACTCGGTGCATTTGGCAGATAGCTATGACCATTGTCATAATAGTAACCCGTTTCTTGCTCGTCATGCGACGGGTATCGAATAGGACACACAATATACCAATGAGAATCGCTTCAATAATATATGCAAGGGGGGGGGAGTTGGTGGATTAGAAGAAAAGGATGAATTAGTCGAATTGCACGATGGACAAAATCCAAAATGGGAAAATTTTGAATCGAAAACGGTTGGAAGATCTTTTCCGCATTGATCGCAATAACACAAATCACATGATTCGACATCATATAATCGTCCCCTACACCTTCCGCAATACGAATCCATGAAGAATTAAAAATAAGAGGGGTTGAGAAAAATAATTAAACACAATGGAGGATTAAGAGGAATATTTTTGGGGGTAACACTTAGGAAAGTGTCACTTGTTTTTTATTTTTTAAAAATTTATTTATTTATTTATTTATTTTTTTTTTTGTTGCAAAACTTAGGAAAGAATTGCTTTTTATGGTATTTTAAATGTTTTTGGGATTGTTTGAATTTTTGGAAATATGCAAGAAAAAATAACGTTCACGAGGGAACGGAACCCAAAATCCAACGCGTCTCTCACAAAATCCGTTAATCTTCACGAAAAGAGCCGACAGTGGCGCCATTTTAATAACTATTTTTAAGTATATTAAAAATTATATCTTTGTTCGTTCTCGGTATCTTAATGAATTGATCACGGTTCAAAGTGGAGCTCAATTGTTTTTGGTTAAGAAAAAGGGAAGTTTGGTTATCTATTTCTAAGTAAAAGGTAAATGCGAATAGTAATAAAAATAAGCTAAAAACAATTAACTAATAATAACGAAATAATATAAATAATAAAACGTAAATTAAAGCAAAACAACTAATAAAAATAAAACTAAACGAAGAAATTAACTTTCGACTCGAAAATAAAATTTACCTAATGGAAAAGGAGAAAATAAAACTAAGAGGGTACTTTAAAACTAAAAGAGACAAAAGCTGAAGCGGGCACTAAATAAAAGATAAAAATTAACCTTTTCGAAAAAATATTAATACTAAAATTCGACGAAAAATTCAATTAAAAATACGTGACTATCACAATATGAAAACTATCACAATATGAAAACTATCACAATATGAAAAAACTATCACAATATGGAAACTATCACAATATGAAAACGATCACTATATGAAAACTATAACAATATAAAGTACCACAATATGAAGTATCACAATATGAAAACTATCACAATATGAAAACTATCACAATATAAAAACTATCACAATATGAAAACTATCACAATATAAAAACTATCACAATATGAAAACTATCACAATATGAAGTATCACAATATGAAAACCTATCACAATATGAAGTATCATAATATGGAAAACCTATCACAATATGAAGTATCACAATATGAAGTATCACAATATGAAAACATATCACAATATGAAGTATCACAATATGGAAAACCTATCACAATATAGAAAACCTATCACAATATGGAAAACCTATCACAATATGAAGTATCACAATATGAAGTATCACAATATAAAAACTATCACTATATGAAAACCTATCACAATATGGCTGTCAAAATTTGGGCAACATTTGTGACAATCCGTCAATTTATGATTGATATTTTTATTCTCAATATTTAATTGAAAACATTATTTTAATGTTATAATATGAACTCACTTATTTTTGGGAAGAAATTTGGCTTTACGTCTTGAAGTAGCATCGACTACGTCTAAACCGGAGGATTCTACGTTACGTGCTTACGTTTACATACACCGTTTTGGTTACAGTCCGACATTTCAGAAAATAAATTTATCCGCGAATATTATTTTGGAGTTTTAAATTTGTGTTGGTTCATAAACTCACAAATTTACGAGAAGAGATTAGGACTTACGATTTTAATTTAACGTCCTTTACGACTAAACCGGAAACCTTAGGATTACGTATTTACGTTTTCGAACTCCGTTTTTGATGGGACAATTTTTATTAGATTCGTTTTGTGCCGTTGATTCATAATTTATAAAAACGTTTTTCGTAAAACGACCCGAGGGCACGCAAATCGAGGAAACTAGAATCGAGGAGTACCCGTAAATTAATAGGGATGGGACAAGTTTGCACTTGCCCACCCCTATACAAGTGGCTTCCAACATAAGCTTTACCACCCTTTGGTGGCAAGCAAACATGCACTAAATGGACACATGTCCATCTAGTTTAACCAAAACCACAAAACAAGCTCCCAAAACCATTTATCTCATTCTCATACATGCAAACCACTTTCTTTTCTCTCTACTCTCTCCTTGAACGTCCAATATACATAAAAAACACCACCATTGATCAAAAATCTTAACCACAAATCATATGTATAAGTTGCATATGATGATAACCCATTGAACACATGATGATTTGAGGTGATCTTAACAACTAAAAAGGAGTTTTCATGAGGTTCAAGGGCTGATTTCTTGGAGGTGTTCATCCATTCAAAGGACCCAAGAAGTTTCCTTGCTAAAGTTGAAAATTTGGTAACAAGAACCAAGTCTTGTTCATCAAAAACTCATCTTTTCATCACTATTGGTGGTATAGAGATTGTTTCTTCCTATCCTCTTGTTATTTTGATTATGTAATCTTGTATTTCTTTTACTTATGTATATGTATATGATGATGAATGATGATTAAAAATATTGTGTGGGGATTTGGTGTTGATAAACATGCTTCAAAAGATGAAAAACTATAAGAAACAAGGCTACAATCTTGGTTAAATTGTTGGCTGTATAAAACAGTAAAGAATCATATGATGAACTGATAAAAATGGCATATATTAATGGATATACAGTAAGTAATATGTCTTGTACACATGTGAGAGTTGGCCATGCAATGGAATCATTAGGATGAGTGAGATATGATCAAAACAAGTTTAGAGTACAAATCTGAGTTCACTGTTTTGGACGATTTTTAGAAAATACTTAGAGGCTGATTCAACAGTAGCTATAGGAGAGTTAAATGGAGCACATATCATGTAGTTTATGTCACAAAAATCTGAGCTTCTATCTCCATATAGAACTCTAGATATGGCAGTTTTGGTGAACATGAAAATAAAAATCAGATTTTTGGAAATTAAAGTATAATAGTATTATATAAGCACTCAAATAAAAATAGTATAAAATGTGAATTAAAACCCACTAACTTATATAATACATTTATATAAATATGTATAAGGATGAATAAATGGACATTTTATAAAAATGTTAGTTGAATAAGTTTTATAAGTTATAAAACTATAAACATGATTTTTACGACTTTTTCGGCTATTACCGTAAAATTAACGTTTTTGTTAAATAAAACTTAGACGGTTGGACCCGTCTAATGTAAACTTTTATAAACTCATATACTGATATATAAACATATATAACAAGTAAAAACCGATAAAACCCGAACTATATAACATACGGACATTAACGGACTAAGTTAACGTTATTGGACTAATAATACAACGAAATGGGCTAAAACACTTATAAACTTATTTATTGGGCTTAACCCATTTGGGTCCAACATGTAAAGTATAAATACTGATAATACAAGTATGAAATGGATTAATACAAGTTAATGAACTTATAATAGGCTTATTGGGCCTAAAACATGTAAATAGGTAAAACTAGTAAACTAGTAAAAGGCTACCAATACATAAACACAAAAATGAGTGAATGAGAATATATAAACCCACTTGATCATCATATATATATAATCATAATATATATACATAATTGTTATTTTTATAAAGTCATTGGACATGAGTCTAAGACGAGTATTATTTGTCTAGGTTTCCGTGATTGAAGCACGTACCGTACATCCAAATCGCCGATAATCGCCTTCCCACATCAACGTGAGTTCATAGCCTCGCACTCTCTTAAATGTTTTTATAAATATTTTATAAACCCGCGAGGGAGATAACATGTTAGTTTTTATAAAATAGGACACATTTCGTCCCGATTGTTTGTTTATTGATTTGGACCCGAATGATTGTATGACCCGATGAATGATTAAAGGACCCGACAGATGAAATAAAATGGATTATTAAAGTTAGGTTATGTCACTAAAAGTCGCATTAGCATGAATTGTGAACTACCGGGATTTGGTAGACGCTTATGCATATAATAGTACTATTTGGGGAAGATCACCCCAGTTCGCGCCTTGACGGTTGATCCCCGTCGTGCCACATTGATTGGTAAGCGAATTTATGTATGAGAAGATTTCCATAGCGTGACCTTTGTGACGACACGCTAATTTAGATGGGCAAATTGAGTATCGGGTTAGCTACCGTTGTTTATTGTAGTAAGGTAACAATGTCATGCGACTTATAATAATCCAATTAACGAAATACTGCTATACGCACCGAATTACGATATATTGCCTGACTAGCAATACGGGGTCATATTATTGATATTATGTTTGTGTTTTGGTTTTTCATAACCATATTCATATAACGATTTTTATTTGATCTATACAACGTTGTAAAACGTATTGTATGATGTTTTTACGACACTGGTTCGTATAATGATTTTTAAGGCAAATGCCTATGTTATGATTTTGATAAGGATTTATATAAAATGACTTTGGCTATTTTATGGCCTATTACAATGATTTGTACGAAATGATTTTTGGTAATAATTTTATACCAAAGTTATATTGATGGAATTTATTAAACTCTATGAATTCACACGGCGTTATCGCTGACCTTTTCTTTTAACATGTTTTATCTCAGGTACTTGAAGGTAATTCTCGGGAAGACAACAAGATTTCATGGCCCGCACTTAAATGACAATTTCCATTCAAATGCTTTGTAAAACCTGTATGAAATAAAATGACTTGGGACCTATGTAAATTTGATATTTATGAATGGAAATGCTTTATTAATAAACGACGCGATTTTTAAGCGTTGTCTATGATGTGAGTAATGTGCTATCCCGTAACACCAACGAGTCTTCCGCTGTATCGAGTTGTATAAATTTGGGGGTGTTACAGTTTGGTACCAGAGCTCTCGTTATAGAGAACGAAAGATTTTTAAAACTAAGGTTTTGAATAAAAGATTTCAAAATCTTTTAACTATAAACATTTTTCTAAAAATGTCTAAAAATCTTTTGACTATAACGGTGCCGAAGAATTCCCGAGTTACCAACAAGGCCAGACTGAGAAGTGTTATTTTAATATATATATATATAACTTGGATTATATATATATGATGTAATTTTATTACATGATTGCTTGATGATTATTTTGATATTTATACGAGGTATTTATACGACGTAGATTGTCACAAGGAACCCTAAATTCCCTAGTAAATTAATCGAAGCTATTCTCGTAGGAATTCTAGCTATCCTAGATCTAAACCAAGTTGTGGATATTTATGATCCCAACAAATGGTTGATATTCGTAGAAATGTAGATATTAGTTGATTGTGATATTGAAAAAGAATTGGCGAGATTAAATCTGATATCGATGTCATGACGATATTTCCTTATAGAGTGGTGTTTGACAAAACGTTACCACCTAGAAAGATGTCATCTGATTCGTTGTCACCCAATTCTTAAATTGAAATCGAAAGGGTGAATGTTGCACTTGAGGCTGTCATTGGAACCATTACCCAAAAGCCTCATGCCACTAGTACCTTTCCGAGAAATATTGAATGTGTGAGTCATATCATACTAGTGACTTCTTTGATAACTATTGTTGTAAAGAGCTATAGGATTAGAAATTAAGTGTTGTTTATATCGAGCTTTTATTGCCCTATTAAGGCCTAAGAATAAGGTTGAAAGTATTGGAGAATGAAGTAGGATATCGAATTGAGTATAAGTTGATTGAAACTTGAATAAAATAAAATTTAACTTGTATGGAATATGAGATTGTTAAGAGGAAGTCGTTAAGTCATGTGATTGAATTATAAGGTTTTAAATGATTGTTAGTTTGTGTTAAGGGTTGTTCCTAAGCCATTGTCCACTAACGAGGATGCCCAGTGTCCAAGAAATAAATTGAAGAAATCTTCTTCTGAATTGGGACCGATGGATCTTCCGGGACAGGTGGGACACCTATTGACTCTTGTAGATTAGTATTCATTGTGGTATCTTTTAAAAATAATCCCTAACCTAACTGAGACATCAGTTGGTAGGATGCGTTCTTGGAATTGTATGACATAGTGACACGTAATGTGTTACGGTACAATTTTGACTTGTTTGTGATTTATGAAAAGACTACCTTTGATTGCTAAATTCTACATGTATCGATATTATCTATCCTTTATTGCTTCATCCTAATGTTCGCATTAGTGATGCAACCATTGAACAAGTACTCATCTTGATTTGAGTTACGTTGTGAATCATTCTTCGTGAGTGCCATCGAGGTCATGAACCTCATGATTATTTGGCTAAGCTCATTTCCTATTATATTATAGTTAGTTCTTGGTGAACAATTTTTCATCACTCTTTTGCAGATCACTCATTGTTTTTATAAGATACAATAGTATCCCTTGAGAAAAATTGAATTTCATCACTATAAGGAATATTCAAAGTAAGATTTATAAGTGATTGTTATCAAAATGAAGTTGTTTATAAAACACCTTGGAAAACTTAATTGTTTTCATAACAAAGAAAATCTTTGTAAATTTATTTTTGATCCTTATTTAAGAATTAAGCATGAAATGTTTTTATTATAAACATGATGATAAAATTTTGACGAAATGAGTATTGCATCGTTGATCTTGAAATTGTATATAGTTGCGCGCCTACATACAATTTGGAATGTACCATGCAAGGCTGATTAGTAGTCACCATGAAACTGATTAATAAACACTAAATTTTCTTTGAAGATTGTGAAAGATTAAAATTTATGAGATCTGCAAGAAGTGAAAAATAAGGACATAGTGTTAGGGACACCTACGTATGTGCCTGTAGCATCTATTCTTCTGAGTCGAATTTACTCATCTGTGGAAATTGTCTTATTTGACAATTGACAATTCTTTCTTGTCCAATTCTCCCGTAGTGAGATTCTTAAGAAAAGTATTTGATTACCGAGTGTTGATACCCGACCGGATGTATCGACGTTCTTATCATTTCTTTTGATTAGATTTCATTTGAATGACCTGGGTAACGAACCGAGGAGCTTTCGAATGCGTACTCGAATCATGAAAACATCGGATATATTTGTATTCATTAAATGTTTTCGTCTGTATCTGATTTGAAATTCTCTCGCGTAGATTATGCGTTGACCTTACTCTTTTAAGGTTAGTTACGTCTTCAGATATCCTTGAATTGTGAAGGATTATGTGTTATTATTAGTCTTTTGAGAAGTTCACATCTTATCGACGGTAATAAAACTGGAAAGTTGGTAGTGCCAGTAGAATGGATTGATTAATTATGACATGACGACATTGTCTTAATTGATGGGAACTCGAGTAGAATTCCCCTAAATGATAAGATGCTGATTATCAAAAGTGATTTAAATAATTCCCGATAGGTGGTTGTATCCTGCTTTTAGACTTAAAAGTATACCGTGAATAGTTATGAACTAGTCATAAATCTTGCAATCTAGAAGAACCTAATATGAATTTATTAAAAGATGTTTCTGTTATCTGAAACTTTAGGAGGTATTTATTGGTGAATAGCCCAGACTTTTGCCATTAAGGAAAGTTGAAATTGGTACTAATTATATTCCCGGTGCTACACCTGTGGCGTGTGCACTGTACGTCAGTACCATCTGAATTAAAGGAATTACTGTACAACTGAGAGAGTTGTCGGAGAAAGATTTTATTCTACCAAGCTCGTCATCATGAAGAGCTATGGTGTTATCATTCCTTATATTTATAGATTACTATGAACTGAGTAAATTGACAATCGAAAACGATATCCATAACTCGAAATGGAAGATTTGTTCGATCATTTACAAGGTTCTAGCGTATGTTTTAAAGATTTGATCCACGGCATGGTTATTATCAACTTCGCGTCCGCGAAGAAGATTATCTATTCCAATCACTACATCCGGTACTTGTAATGAACATTATGAGTTTCACGTGATGTCGTTTGGATTGACTAATACACATGTAGCATTCATAAATTTGGTAAATCACGTGTGTAGGCTGTAATTTGATAAATTCATGCTTGTGATCATTCAGGACTATTTGTTTGTTTTAAGTATAAGAAGGAGTTAGTAATTATTTATAGATTGCCCTAAATTGGCCTAACAATGAAAACCTGTACCTTGAGTATTTAACATGTGAATTAAGACTTAATCTTTTACATTATTTGACCATGTGATTAAAAGATAATGGAATCTATATTGACTCTTCAAAAATTAAGAGCCCTTTTAAGACTTTGGGTTTTACCAAAAAGAAAATGCAAATATGTTTTAACAATGTTTTAACAAAGGATTTTTAAGGGATTATTCCCTTATACACAAATCATTTAACTAAACTTCTATTTAGGGGTAAATGTTTGTGTGTACTTCTAGACAACTTAAGAGGGATTGAGGAAACCGTTAAACCATGACTTAAAATTTGAAACGACAATTTTTGCTTTTCAACTAAGAAAATTTTTACCAAAGAATAAACGAAGATTTTTCGAATATTTACGAATCCTATTAATTATTTTCGATAAATCAACAAAAATCGTATTAATTAAATTCAAATTTATTTTGAACATTTTTATAAATTTATCGAACTAAGAAGAATTAAAATTTTTACGTTATGTTTCATAAAAATTAAATATTTATTATTTAATTAGTTGTAATAATTATCGACGCTTTAAACGTCGGATTGAGTAAAACTGATAAAAATAATAGTTGAGATGAAATTAAAACTTAGAAAATATGAAGAAAGAATATATGAGTAAATTGTAGACATGATAATTATTTCATCCGGAAAGATGAATGTAAATACTGACGCATTATGTAAAAAAAAGAGGATAAAGAACCAATTAGGACATGTTCCTTAATAATGAAGGTGCAAAATAAATTGCCGAACAATTTAAAAATAACTAATGTTTGTAAGAGGGATAATATAGATAAGAAAAAGGGGTTCGCGGCTAATGTGAACCATTAGAATTGAGAAGCCGATGGCGTTAAATGTATAAAAGGCCACTTGTGGTTGCCTAAATATGGAGATTTTGAGATGTAGTCATGTTGGAATCTTGTAAGTATAAGTATTCTATTCCTGTCATTTCTGACTAAATGTATCTTTGTCTGAAGAAGTTGTACTAATGAAAAATTATGAAGGCAGACATTGCCTCATACATTAGTAAACGTCTAGCTATCGCAAAGGTCATCATCTGAATTTGATTCGATTTGGGTCATCGTCGACAGACTGACCAAATCTGCTAATATCATTCCTGTTAATGATAGATTCTTGATGAAGAAATTGACTCTTTTGTATTTAAAGGAGTTGTGTAAACATGGTGTGCCTGTATCGATCATCTCTATCAAGACCCTCGCTTCGCATTGAATTTCTAGAGATTTGCTCAGAAGTCATTAAGAACGAATCTTGATGAGAGTACTGTGTACCACCCCAATCGAAGGGATGAGGTAAAGTAACGATACAAAATACTATAAGCGTTGTTCTATGTTTGAATGATTGACCTTTGGTAATAGACCGTATAATCGTTTTCCTTTGGAGAGGTTATCATTGATAATTATCGTATTAGGATCGAGATCGAATCTTGTTAGGATATATATTAGAGCATCTGTAAGCAGGAGTTGGGATGAAGACACCCGACATACACCCACAGTGAGTTGGACATGTCTTTTAGGTTTAAGGTTTCCTATGATGGCGAACCTAACCTTGCAAAATACCCAACCCGCGAGACCTGAAATGATTGTTGAAATTAGGATTTGATTATTGACTGCCAGTAGTGGGCAGGAGGTTATGTGAATATGAAATGTAGATCTTGAAGTGCCAGATGGGTAGCGAAGTTATGCCAAAAATTTTAACCATGGAAAAATGAATTGATGATCTGAAAGATCATGGGATATATAAGTCCCCGATGTATGGGACCATAGAGATGATGTAAAAAGATTGGTTTGAAAGGCATACAAGCTGGATCTACCCTAGGACTTCAAGAGCTGCGTGAATTATGTTTCGTAAATCAAACTTGATAAATGTCTATCAAGTGAAAATCTGATTGTTTCTTAGTAAAGTTTAGATCGGCGAAAAGTTGCATTCATCAGAAACCCGTGAACATCATGGATAGAGAAAGTAAGTCAACATTAAGCCTGATCTTATTCCTATAGTTATGTTTGATGAAACTCGCGTATTGTAATAAATTGCACTTGTGAGAAAAGAACGAATGTGGAGGAAATACCCACATGGTTTTAACTCTATAAGAAGCGAGTAGTAAGGTAAGATGATCTTTGAGGACAAAGATCCTGTTTAGGGGTAAATGCTGTGACAATCCGTCAATTTATGATTGATATTTTTATTCTCAATATATAATTGAAAACATTATTTTAATGTTATAATATGAACTCACTTATTTTTGTGAAGAAATTTGGATTTACGTCTTGAAGTAGCATCGACTACGTCTAAACCGGAGGATTCTACGTTACGTGCTTAGGTTTACATACACCGTTTTGGTTACAGTCCGACATTTTAGAAAATAAATTTATCCGCGAATATTATTTTGGAGTTTTAAATTTGTGTTGGTTCATAAACTCACAAATTTACGAGAAGAGATTAGGACTTACGATTTTAATTTAACGTCCTTTACGACTAAACCGGAAACCTTAGGATTACGTTTTACGTTTTCGAACTCCGTTTTTGATGAGACAATTTTTATTAGATTCGTTTTGTGTCGTTGATTCATAATTTATAAAAACGTTTTTCGTAAAACGACCCGAGGGCACGCAAATCGAGGAAACTAGAATCGAGGAGTACCCGTAAATTAATAGGGATGGGACAAGTTTACACTTGCCCACCCCTATACAAGTGGCTTCCAACATAAGCTTTACCACCCTTTGGTGGCAAGCAAACATGCACTAAATGGACACATGTCCATCTAGTTTCACCAAAACCACAAAACAAGCTCCCAAAACCATTTATCTCATTCTCATACATGCAAACCACTTTCTTTTCTCTCTACTCTCTCCTTGAACGTCCAATATACATAACAAACACCACCATTGATCAAAAATCTTAACCACAAATCATATGTATAAGTTGCATATGATGATAACCCATTGAACACATGATGATTTGAGGTGATCTTAACAACTAAAAAGGAGTTTTCATGAGGTTCAAGGGCTGATTTCTTGGAGGTGTTCATCCATTCAAAGGACCCAAGAAGTTTCCTTGCTAAAGTTGAAGATTTGGTAACAAGAAGCAAGTCTTGTTCATCAAAAACTCATCTTTTCATCACTATTGGTGGTATAGAGATTGTTTCTTCCTATCCTCTTGTTATTTTGATTATGTAATCTTGTATTTCTTTTACTTATGTATATGTATATGATGATGAATGATGATTAAAAATATTTTGTGGGGATTTGGTGTTGATAAACATGCTTAAAAAGATGAAAAACTATAAGAAACAAGGCTACAATCTTGTTTAAATTGTTGGCTGTATAAAACAGTAACGAATCATATGATGAACTGATAAAAATGGCATAGATTAATGGATATACAGTAAGTAATATGTCTTGTACACATGTGAGAGTTGGCCATGCAATGGAATCATTAGGATGAGTGAGATATGATCAAAACAAGTTTAGAGTACAAATCTGAGTTCACTGTTTTGGACGATTTTTAGAAAATACTTAGAGGCTGATTCAACAGTAGCTATAGAAGAGTTAAATGGAGCACATATCATGTATTTTATGTCACAAAAATTTGAATTTCTATCTCCATATAGAACTCTAGATATGGCAGTTTTAGTGAACATGAAAATAAAAATCAGATTTTTGGAAATTAAAGTATAATAGTATTATATAAGCACTCAAATAAAAATAGTATAAAATGTGAATTAAAACCCACTAACTTATATAATACATTTATATAAATATGTATAAGGATGAATAAATGGACATTTTATAAAAATGTTAGTTGAATAAGTTTTATAAGTTATAAAACTATAAACATGATTTTTACGACTTTTTCGGCTATTACCGTAAAATTAACGTTTTTGTTAAATAAAACTTAGACGGTTGGACCCGTCTAATGTAAACTTTTATAAACTCATATACTGATATATAAACATATATAACAAGTAAAAACCGATAAAACCCGAACTATATAACATACGGACATTAACGGACTAAGTTAACGTTATTGGACTAAAAATACAACGAATTGGGCTAAAACACTTATAAACTTATTTATTGGGTTTAACCCATTTGGGCCCAACATGTAAAGTATAAATACTGATAATACAAGTATGAAATGTATTAATACAAGTTAATGAACTTATAATAGGTTTATTGGGCCTAAAACATGTAAATAGGTAAAACTAGTAAACTAGTAAAAGGCTACCAATACATAAACACAAAAATGAGTGAATGAGAATATATAAACCCACTTGATCATCATATATATATAATCATAATATATATATACATAATTGTTATTTTTATAAAGTCATTGGACATGAGTCTAAGACGAGTATTATTTGTCTAGGTTTCCGTGATTGAAGCACGTACCGTACATCCAAATCGCCGATAATCGCCTTCCCACATCAACGTGAGTTCATAGCCTCGCACTCTCTTAGAAGTTTTTATAAATATTTTATAAACCCGCGAGGGAGATAACATGTTAGTTTTTATAAAATAGGACACATTTCGTCCCGATTGTTTGTTTATTGATTTGGACCCGAATGATTGTATGACCCGATGAATGATTAAAGGACCCGATAGATGAAATAAAATGGATTATTAAAGTTAGGTTATGTCACTAAAAGTCCCATTAGCATGAATTGTGAACTACCGGGATTTGGTAGACGCTTATGCATATAATAGTACTATTTCGGGACGATCACCCCAATTCGCGCCTTGACGGTTGATCCCCGTCGTGCCACATTGATTGGTAAGCGAATTATGTATGAGAAGATTTCCATAGCATGACCTTTGTGACGACACGCTAATTTAGATGGGCAAATTGAGTATCGGGTTAGCTACCCGTTGTTTATTGTAGTAAGGTAACAATGTCATGCGACTTATAATAATCCAATTAACGAAATACTGCTATACGCACCAAATTACGATATATTGCCTGACTAGCAATACGGGGTCATATTATTGATATTATATTTTTGTTTTGGTTTTTCATAACCATATTCATATAACGATTTTTATTTGATCTATACAATGTTGTAAAACGTATTGTATGATGTTTTTACGACACTGGTTCGTATAATGATTTTTAAGGCAAATGCCTATGTTATGATTTTTATAAGGATTTATATAAAATGACTTTGGCTATTTTATGGCCTATTACAATGATTTGTACGAAATGACTTTTGGTAATAATTTTATACCAAAGTTATATTGATGGAATTTATTAAACTCTATGAATTCACTCGACGTTATCGCTGACCTTTTCTTTTAACATGTTTTATCTCAGGTACTTGAAGGTAATTCTCGAGAAGACAACAAGAATTCCTGGCTCGCACTTAAATGACAATTTCCATTCAAATGCTTTGTAAAACCTGTATGAAATAAAATGACATGGGACCTATGTAAATTTGATATTTATGAATGGAAATGCTTTATTAATAAACGACGCGATTTTTAAGCGTTGTCTATGATGTGAGTAATGTGCTATCCCGTAACACCAACGAGTCTTCCGCTGTATCGAGTTGTATAAATTTGGGGGTGTTAAACATTTCATCGCAATATACCTTAAATCCAGATCGCAATCCTCGATCGGAATAAGGGAATATTATAACACTTCGATCAGAAAGTAGAAACTCTAATGGTTATTGCACTCGTAATGAAGCAGTCGGAATGAGTTGTCACAATAAGTTGTCACAATGTCAAAACCCTAATGATATTGTGATGGAAAGATCACAATATTCAGATTGAGTAAAAATAAGCATAAAAATCAAATAAACACTTTAACAAAAAATTAAACCAAAACAACAATACGAAGAACAAAATAAGCTATGAATTTAAAAACTTTCAAGATAACAAATAAGCAAAATTTATAAATTGAACTAAAAGAAAAAAGATTAAACTCTAAAAAGATAAAACCTTTAAAAACACTTAAATGAAAATAAGCTAGACACCAATTAAGCAAAAAGCACAATAAGCTAAGACCATTGATATGAGCTTAAACTCATATCCTTTTATCAACAAATAACCCTAAAACATGAAGCAAAATACCCTTTTATATTGTAAAAAGCAGTGTTATGTGGTATGTTTGTGTTTGTGTGATCTTATGTAGGTAAAAGGATACAATTTCAAGCAAACAAGGAAAAACCAAGCTCAAATGGATGAAAAAGACAAAAGAGGATCAAAAGTGACAAGGCTTTGAAGTTCAAGGACCTATCTTGACAATTTGTGAAAGTTGGAGGACTTAAAGTGCAAATTATGGAAAGTCAAGATTAAAGTCAAATTTGGTCAACTACAAAGTCAACTCAAGTCAAAGGGCCATTTTGTTGAAGGATCAAAGTTGAAGGGCCAAAAATGTCAAAGGAATGAAGATTCTGGCCTTAAATAGCAATCTGCCAAGTTAAAGGGCTTGTTTTGCCAAGTTTGGAAAGTTTTGTAATGTTTAATCCAAGTGAAAAGCTATAGACCAATCAGAAGCAAGAAAACAAGTCACACGGATCAAGTCATTAATACCCACTACAGCCGTCATAATTAATGCAAGATCACAACAGTGCAATCCGCAACACACTTTTTCAACCAATAAGAAGATGACACGTGTCCTTCTCCTTCAACAAAATATTTACCAGGAACGGGATTTTGATAGAAGGCATTTCAAGTAAAGATCAAAACACCAAAATTGCTCAATTTTAGAAGACGAATCCAACGGTGCAATCCATTTAACATATTATCCATTGAATCAAAAACCCCCAATTCAAGTTCATCTCCTTCAAAGAGGATTTGCAGAATTCCTCCACGTGTCAAGTGATGATTGGCCCAAACACGTCACAACTCCAACAGAATCTCCCTTTCTTGCCTATAAATACCCAGCTTGTACTTCATTTGTGATGGTAGCTTAAATTTTGTAAACACCTAGTTCTTAAAATTCCTTTTCACTTTTTCCCTCCTTTTCACCTAACTACTCAAGAGTCTGACAAACTCTTGAGTTAGTTAGTTAGTTAGAAGCTTGTAACTACAATTTGTAACTGAATTCTTCAATAAAATTTCAAATTCAAGTTTTCCCGCCAAATTCTGTTCTTCAATTCCTGCTACTTACTTGCTGTTGTGTGATTCCATTGTTGCTTATTGATGTTTGTTATGATCATACATTGATCATAATTGACATTGGTGAAGAATTGTTGCTGTTTGATCAGAATTCAAGCCTTTCCATTGATCTTGGAGAATTCATGGAAGTTTGATAGATTGTAGCTGTTTTGATTGTTGATTTGAGTTGATAGCTAGTGATAGGTGGTGGTATCACTAGGGCAAGAGAGCTCAGCGCTCCTCTTCTTCCCAAAGGACCTCTACAATAGGTTTCATAGCTTCTGTTTTAAGTTCCTCTAAACAAGTCCTTGCCTGCTCATTTTCCTAGATAGTTTTGATGGCTGCTTGATAAATAGTTGTTGATTGATTGATTTGAGTTCATTTGTAGCTTATTCTTGCCTACTTGTTCATTGTTTTAAGCTCCATTTGTAGTTTCTGCTCATTTTCAGTCACATTCTAGCATAACACCTTAATTGAGTTCTAGTTGATATAATTGCTTGATTTCAGTTTCTTTAGCTTTCATTTTGTTCACCTAAACTAGTTTGCTAAAGTTTTTGAATCAGTTCAAATCATTTTACAATAAGTCTTTGTTAAAACTTGTAGAAATCAGATAAAGGTGTGTTTGGGAGTAGTTATCAATCAGCTTTTAAGTGTTAGAAATTGTTGTTTAGAAGTTCATTTCTACTCATTAGGAGTTAACAAGTAGTCTTGAGTCATTTGCAAGTCAATAAAATAGTCAAACAGGCAATTGGTAATCAAATAGTTTGGGTTATACTTGTTTTCAGCTTTGGTTCAGAAACTTGTCCATTTCATTTGCCTAGTTCTCTTTAGTTCCTTGATGAAATTTGTTCAAATTTGTTTCCAGTCTTAGTTTACATCATAAAGATTCAATCTCTAAAAGGAAAATCTACAGTTTTCAGAAATAAGCTAGAAAACAGCTTTTTAGCTCAAGCTTGAGCATTTTCCATTCTCTGATGTGAAAGGCTTACTGTTTTGCTAGTTCTCATTATCCACTTCATAAAACTTGTAATTTTCTTTCACATTTCCATTTAGAAAGTATTGAATATGAGTTTTTGAGATTTTGAGCTTTTTCCAAAATTTGGTCAACGTTTGGTCAACATAAGCTCATTTGAGCTTATTTTCAGATATCTAGCTTATTACTGGATGAAAATTGTTCTAATTTGATTTCCCCTTCCTTAAATCAAGTGCTTAATCAGATTTGATAATAAAATCAAGTTGTGGATGTTTGGATTAGGCTATAGCTTATTTTGAGCTTATTAATAAGCACTCTTTTGCTTATTTTGGACTTTTAGCTAAAATCCTAAGACACACGTTTCTTGAATTGGATTTGAAGTTGTTTGCAAGTTGTCTCAGCTTATTTGGTTGAGAAATAAGCTAAAACGAGCTTAATCTTTCTTTGTGCCCGTTTTTACTTGAAAAGTTTGGTTTATTGCACTTTAGTCCCTAGAATTCTATTCAGTTTCTAAACCTAGCTAATCTTCCTAAATTTGTGGTATTTGCATAATTCAGTCCTTGCATTTGTTAGTTTGTTAAAATTCAGTTTATAAGTTTGTTAGTTTGTTAGTTTTTGGTTAGTTTGTTAAAGTTTTTACAAGTCTAGTCCTTATAGCTAACTGTTTTACATTTTTAGTCCTTATAACTTTTAGGATTTACATTTCAAGCATTTTCATTTCATAGAAATTACATTTTCAGTCCTTATAGTTTTGAATTTTGCATTTTTATATTTTTCTTGAATAAATTTTGGAATTTGCAATTTGTTTTACGTATAAGTAGGTTTATATTTTTCATTTTTACTTAGTGTTGTTTGAATTAGCAATAGATTACCAAGCAAGCTTGAACAACCAAAAACAATTATAAATTTGATATTGATTGGACTTTCTATTAGTTAAGAACTGAGAAAACGAACTTGCATTATACACATTTCAAATGGCGCCGCTGCCGGTTCTTTGACTACACGAGAGACTATCGATTGACGGTTTTCATTGGCTTTTGGGATCCGTTCACTTTGTGAACGTTATTTTTACGTATTATAAATCAAAAACAAATAAAAAATTAAAAATATAAAAATATATAAAAACTAAAAAATTAACAAAACAATTCTTTTCCTAAAGAATTGACCAAAAAAATTAAAAAATCCAAAAAGCAATCTTTTTCCTAAGAGATTGCACCCAAAAATATATATTATTGGATTCTCTCGGTTTTTATGTACATATAGTATTTTTCTTTAAAAACTCATAAATACAAAAATATTTTCCATATATTATTATAAGTAAAATACGTATACGTATAAGAACAATCAATCTACATATCTTCCATAAGTTTTGCCAAGGCAATACACCGTGTTGAGGGGCGTTCCAGTCCTTGACACGCGTATCGATCAAACAAAATAAAGAAAGAATAGATAAATACTCTCAATAAGCAATAATTCGAAGAATACGAACATTTAAGTGAATAGAAAGGCGATGTGCTATAAAATGCCATCTAAGGGTCAATAGGTACTTAAGTGCTTCGCGCCACCTAACCCCCCGTTCACTTGGGAGTATTCTAAGAAGGAAAGCTTCATTGAGGGTCTTGCACCCAAAGTAGTATTACATATATTGTTACTTTCTTGTGGATATTTAATATCAAAACTCGAAGAGGATAATCTTATTCTTTTCAAAGTCACACGAGAGCTTCTCTCTCATTCCTCGTATTGAGTTGCATGCTCACTCGCGGGCGTGCACAAATACCGATTGGTGTACAACCTCTTCCTCCGAAAAGGAAGAAAAAGAGAAAGAGTAAGACTACCACCGTCCACCAAGCCGATCACGAGAATCGTGCTTTGTCACCACCACAAGGAGCCATGGCAAATGATAACCGTACTTTGTATGAACGTATGCAATCCAACATTCATGGATATGCTAGTGCCATTAAGATTCCCGACTATCCCGCTAACACATTTGAGCTACATACATCTATGATCAATATGGTTGCTGCATCACCTTTCTTTGGAAAACAAAATGAGGATCCCCATGCTCACCTTAAGAGATTCCTTTCACTTTGCAACACCATTAAGCATAATGGGGTTCCACATGAGGTCATTAGATTGATGTTAGTGTCATTTTCCTTAGATGGGAGTGCTAAGCATTGGTTAGACACCCAACCACCCGATAGTATCACCACATGGGATGATTTTACCACTAAGTTTTTGAACAAATTCTTTCCTCCACAAAAGACTATGGCTTTGAGGAATTTGATTATGGGCTTTACACAAAAACCTAGTCAATCCTTTGGTGATGCTTGGGAAGAGTATAGTGAGTTGTTGAGGCGATGCCCTAACCATGGAATGGATGATCTAGGCCAAATCAATACCTTCTATAATGGCCTTAAACCTCACCACCAAGATTCACTAAATGCTTCCGCGGGAGGGAGTATTCATTTCAAGACATACCAAGAGGCTTTGACCATTATTGAGACTAAGGCAATGGTTCAAACAAACGATCCATTTGAAGAAAGAGTTCATGTTATCCAAAACACTTCTCAAATCCCTTTTGATAACCAACTCCTCAAGTTTCAAGAAGCTATTTTTCAAAGGATGGATAGAGAAAGTGAGAGGCATTTGCAAGCACAACAAGACATGCTTCAAACTTTTAAGAGCATGACATTGAACAATTCCTCAAACAATGTGAATGCCATCACCATTTCTTGTGTTACTTGTGGAGGTCCCCACTCTTATGAACAATGTGACAAGGTGCAAGGGTATCAAGGGGAATGCTATGCTTACCAAGAGGAACACCGTGAACACTTCAAGCCTAACATCAATCCAAATAACCTTTCTTACAAATCCCAAAATTACCTTACTCCACCCGGCTTTCCACCCCAACCACCCACCCAAATTCCACAAAATCCTCCTCAAATTTTAGCAAGGAATCAAGGGCAAAGACAACCATACCAAGGAAATAACTACAAGGCACCAAATCAATTTCAACCTCAAGCAAGTACCTTTTATCCACCAAATCAAGGATTTAACTCCCAACCTTTACCTTTCCAACCTCAAGGTTTCCAAGGTTATGTGCCACAAGAGTTAAACACAATGGATCTTTTGCAAAAGATGAATCAAGAGACTGAAAAGAAACTCCAAGCTATGGACAAGAAAATGAATGACCAATTTAATAAGCTTTTCATGGCATTAAATCAAAGACCACAAGGAGCTTTACCTTCCAACACACAAACAAATCCTAGGGCTAATGTCAATGCTATTACAACAAGGAGTGGTACAACAACAAAGGATCCTTCACCTCCTAAACCTACTATTGTTCAACCCACTTGTGCTCCTACTTGTGATAAGCCTTCTACTTCTACTCCACCTCCTCAAAGTGCTCCTATTCACTCAAACACACCTTCTCAACTACCTCATACTTCTCCTTTACCTTCCACACTTCCCAATGAAGAGGCTAACAAAGACAAATCTTCCACTACAACACCTATTCCACCTACACCCAAACCTACTCTTCCATACCCTTCAAGGTTGAAAAAGGACAAGTTAAAGAACAAAGATGACATACAAGTCTCCAATTTCTTAAGGATGTTCAAGCAACTCAATATCAACATATCCTTTGCGGAAGCTCTTGCTTATATGCCAAAGTTTGCTAAGATGTTCAAGGATTTGCTCTCAAACAAAGAAAAATTGGTTGATTTGCCCAACACATCACTTAATGAAAATTGTTCCGCGGTGTTACTTAAAACCTTACCAACAAAACTTGGAGATCCGGGGCGCTTCTTGATACCTTGTAATTTTCCCGGTGTTGAAAATTGCATGGCTTTGGCGGATTTAGGGGCAAGCATAAATCTCATGCCTTTATCGGTTTGGAAACAACTCTCTCTTCCCGAGCTCACCCCCACTAGGATGACTCTTGAACTAGCCAACCGAACCATAGCTCACCCCGTAGGTATCGCGGAAGATGTGTTTGTAGGTGTGGATAAGTTTACCTTTCCGGCCGACTTTGTAGTGGTCGATTATGACATGGATCCTAGAGTGCCTTTGATTGTTGGTAGACCGTTTTTGAGAACGGGTCGTACCTTGATAGATGTGGCGGAAGGAGAATTAATTATGAGAGTAGAGGATGAGAAAGTGGTGTTTAAGTTAGGGAAAGTTTGTGATAGAAAAGAGGTTAAGGAGTCTAGACCTTGTGAGACGATTAACATTGTGGATGTGTTAGATGAAGTGTGTAATGAACACTTTCATGATGCTTGTAAGAATGCTAGTGATGAGATTCCACATGTTGAAACCGTGGCTTCAATTGCTCCCTCTTTAACACCTTTTGGAGAGAGTGATTTCCTCTGGAGGAATTTGAGTCCAACTTTCTTGGTGATGATGATTCTCCCATTAATTGGGAAGAAGATATTCTTACAATCCAAAAGTTGCTCAATGAGAACCCTATTCCTTCCCCTATTCCACAAGAGATTACCATTGAGGAACCTTCCATAGTAAAACCTTCCATAGAAAATCCACCTCCCATTGAACTTAAGGAACTTCCATCCCACTTAGAATATGCTTTCTTAGAAGGAAAAGACCAATTACCGGTGATTATTGCTAAGGAATTGAAAGAGGATGAGAAGGAGCAACTTATTGAAGTCCTTAAGAAACATAAGAAAGCCTTAGCATGGAAAATATCCGACATAAGGGGAATTGATCCACATTTTTGTACTCACAAAATCCTTATGGAGGATGATTATAAACCCGCCATTCAAAACCAAAGGAGAGTTAACCCAAAAATTCATGAGGTTATTAAGAAGGAAGTGATTAAACTCTTAGATGCGGGTATGATTTACCCCATTTCCGACTCTCCATGGGTTAGCCCGGTTCAATGTGTTCCAAAGAAGGGTGGAATCACCGTGGTGCCTAATGAGAACAATGAGCTTATTCCCACGAGACTTGTAACCGGTTGGAGAGTTTGCATTGATTATAGAAAACTCAATGAGGCAACTAGGAAAGACCATTTTCCGCTTCCTTTTATGGATCAAATGCTTGAACGCTTAGCGGGAAATGAGTACTATTGTTTTCTTGATGGCTTTTCGGGTTACTTCCAAATCCCTATTGACCCTAAGGATCAAGAAAAGACCACATTCACTTGTCCATACGGTACATTTGCTTACAAGAGGATGCCTTTTGGCCTATGTAATGCACCGGGGACATTTCAAAGGTGCATGATGGCAATTTTCCATGACATGATAGAGCAAACCATGGAGGTTTTTATGGATGACTTTTCCGTATTTGGGAACTCCTTTAGCTCTTGTCTCACCAATCTTGAGAGAATGCTTAAGCGTTGTGAGGAAACACGTTTGGTGCTTAATTGGGAGAAATGTCACTTTATGGTGAAAGAGGGGATTGTTTTAGGACACAAGATATCCAATAAGGGATTAGAAGTTGATCGAGCCAAAATTGATGTGATTGCTAAGCTTCCCCCACCCACCTCGGTTAAAGGTGTGAGGAGTTTCTTAGGTCATGCGGGTTTTTATAGGCGCTTTATCCAAGATTTTTCTAAGATAGCTAGACCGATGACTCATCTCTTGGAGAAAGAGGCTCCTTTCATTTTTGACCAAGCTTGTTTAGAATCTTTTGAGACACTTAAGGAAAAATTGACAAAGGCTCCTGTTTTGGTTTCTCCAAATTGGGAATTACCTTTTGAGCTTATGTGTGACGCTAGTGATTATGCGGTGGGGGCCGTCTTAGGACAAAGAGTTAATAAGCATTTCCAACCTATACACTATGCGAGTAAAACCATGACCGGTGCACAACTTCATTACACTACCACGGAAAAAGAGTTGCTTGCTATAGTATATGCTTTTGAGAAGTTTAGACCATACCTTGTGCTTTCCAAGACCATAGTGTATACGGATCATTCCGCTCTCAAGTATCTTATGACAAAACAAGATGCTAAGCCTAGGCTTTTGAGATGGGTTTTGTTGCTTCAAGAGTTTAAGATCGAGATTCGTGATAAAAAAGGGGCCGAGAATTTAGCGGCGGATCATTTGAGTAGACTTGAGCATCCTTTTCAAGGAGATTTCCCACATCAAGAAATCAATGAATCCTTTCCATTAGAGGAGCTCATGTCTATCTCTTCCCAAGAGGATGCCACACCTTGGTTTGCGGATATTGCAAACTATCTTGTGGGCAATGTGCTTATTGAGGGTCTTACTTACCAACAAAAGAAAAAGTTTCTTAAGGAAGTTAAGTATTACTTTTGGGATGATCCATATCTTTTTAGGCAATGTGCGGACCAAATCATTAGACGGTGTGTAGATGGGCCCGAGGCATTTAAAATCTTAGAGGCATGTCATAAAGGACCTACGGGTGGACATTTTGGGCCTAACTACACCGCCAAGAAAGTCTTTGATTCAGGTTACTATTGGCCTTCCATTTACAAGGATGCTCAAGAGATGGTGAAATTTTGTGATGTTTGTCAAAGACAAGGAAAAATTACACAACGTGATGAGATGCCACAAAATTTTATCCAAGAGTGTGAGATATTTGATGTATGGGGAATAGATTTCATGGGACCTTTTCCATCCTCTAAGGGAAACAAGTATATACTTGTGGCGGTGGATTATGTGTCCAAGTGGGTGGAGGCTAAAGCCTTACCTACTAATGATGCTAGAGTGGTTGTAAAGTTTTTGAAACAATTGTTTGCTAGATTTGGTGTACCTCGGGCCATCATAAGTGATCGTGGTACGCACTTTTGTAATGACCAATTCACGAGAGTTATGAAGAAATATGGAGTGAATCATAGACTTTCTACCGCGTATCACCCTCAAACAAATGGTCAAACCGAGGTCACAAATCGTGGTTTAAAGAGAATTTTAGAGAGAACGGTGGGAGAGCATAGAGCTTCTTGGTCGGATAAGCTTGATGATGCTTTGTGGGCGCTTAGGACGGCTTTTAAGACACCAATTGGTTGTACTCCTTATAGGCTTGTCTATGGAAAAGCGTGCCACCTCCCATTTGAGTTAGAACATAAGGCATCTTGGGCTCTCAAGTGGGATAACTTTGATTTAAACCAAGCCGGTTCACATAGGAAAGATCAAATCAATGAGATGGATGAGTTGAGAGCCAATGCCTATGAGAATTCTTTGCTATACAAGGAAAAGACTAAGAAATTGCATGATGCTAAGATCAAGAATCGTGAGTTCAAAGTTGGAGAGCCGGTTCTCCTCTTTAACTCAAGATTGAAGCTTTTTGCGGGCAAGCTTAAGTCGAGATGGTCCGGTCCATTCACTATTGCTCAAGTGTTTCCATATGGAACTCTTGAGTTGTCCCAACCCGATGGTCCAAATTTTAAAGTGAATGGTCACCGTGTTAAGCACTACTTTGGGGAGGACATTTCCGTTGAAATGATCCAAGAGGTCCCCATTTTCCCCATGAATTAATTCATTGAGGGACGAGTCGAGCTAGAGACTCATTAACTTAAGCATCGTATAACTAGGTTAGAGTGTTGTAGGTTAGAAATAAAGGCATAGATTTGGAGATAAGTGTAGGGGAGACCTTCTTTTGTCTTCATGCTTGTTTGTAGGGTTGCTCACTCATCTCATGCTTTGGAGCTTATGGAGGAGGCCCTTGTATCCGGTTCACTTCGTTACTTTAGTGATTTTTCATTGACACCTTGTGCTTAAATTTGATTTCACTAATAGTAGTCCTTTCCTTAACTTGGGTTAAGCAAAGTCTATTCATTGTCATAAGTGTAGGGGAAGTTTTTATACTTCCATGCTCTTAAACATTGAGGACAATGTTTAGCTTAAGTGTAGGGGGGTCTTCTATCGAAGTGACCTTACCTAGAACTTGTCATTGTCTTTCATGATAATTGGGAAAATTGAATTTTCAACATTTTTCAAATTTTTGATTTACTTTGGCCAACAAAAATATGCATTCATAATTTTTGCATCAATCATTTTCATTTGCATAACACATTTGCATTGTATATATTTCTTCTCTTATTTTGCATCAAAAATATATAAAAAGGAAAAAATATAATAAAACATGGTTTTAACAAGTTTAGACTTCCTTGACATATTAGGCCCGCTATGGATATTTTGACTCAACCCGAGTTTGCTTATTTTAGCACTCTCTAGCTAGTATCCTTAACCATGTAGTCCTTCATTGGTCTATTAGGCTAAGCTTCCACCAATTTCATTCTTTGAAATTTTAAATTTGTGGAGAATGGGAAATGATAGAGTTGAAGCAAGAGTAAAAGGGCTAGATAGACTTCATGGCAATTACTTGTGGCTAAACCCTTCTCTTCTTGACCTCTATTTTCTTCGCTTGTATATAATTGTTAATAAATAATCAAGTACGGTTTTAATTGGTTTGTAATCTCTTATGCATTTTTGGCTAATCATTTATGGTTGATATGAGTACGTCTTAAGATTCTAAGTTAGCACGTTTTATGTGTACTAGACTTGTGTCATGCTCCATATTTAGCGGGTGTTTTTCCTTTTCTTCTTTGCAAATTTCTTGGTGAGGAATAAAGAAAAATAAGAGCGGCTTATGAAAAAAAAAAGAGTGGCTAGAAAAAAAAAGAAAAAGAAAAAAAAAAAATAATGCAAGACTCCCAAGAGGGGCAGTGTGGTGTTAATTATAGTGACTATTGAGTTCCAATATTACCTTGACGGGTTGCGGGGATTCAATAGATTGCTCCAATCCAATATTACCTTGACGGGTTGCGGGGTTGAAGATCCAAAATCTCAAAAAGATGCGGATGTAAATTATTGCGTGAGTTTTATTTTTCTTTCCTTAGCGAGTGTGTAGTTACTTATGAAAGCATGGCATGAGGATTTTACACATAAGGCGAATGACTTATTATTCTTAATACGGACTTGTATTAATTGTGAGCGGTTTTTCAAGTAATGGATGAGAGGATTACTTAGGATTAAAACCGTGCTTCCTTATTTTTGGATTTTACACTTCTTATATTTCACGCTTGAATAATGACAAATTTGCCCACAAGCAATTTGCTCAAATAATAACCGGTTCCACATTTAATTGTCATGAATAAGTTGATGCACTTTTTACTTGTGAATGCAATGATCCCATTTACTAGCTTGGTATGGGGAAAGTGAAACTTGAGGGTGATAAGTGTCCATGGTACCCAAGCCCTAATCCAAGTCATTGAATTCTTTATGAGTTATTTCCATCAAAACCATTTCAAGAAAAATCAAAAAGATATAAATAGAATTGTATTTTGATTCATTGTATTATTAAAAGTCAAAATCATGCATCATTTAGTTTAGAGTAGTGTAGATGCATCTCATATGGCCAAGGTGGATTAATTATGAGGGAAATGTAAATTTTTAAACCTTGAAATATAATATTGCATGAGGACATGACAATGCTCAAGTGTAGGGGAATTTGATATGAGCTTAAACTCATATCCTTTTATCAACAAATAACCCTAAAACATGAAGCAAAATACCCTTTTATATTGTAAAAAGCAGTGTTATGTGGTATGTTTGTGTTTGTGTGATCTTATGTAGGTAAAAGGATACAATTTCAAGCAAACAAGGAAAAACCAAGCTCAAATGGATGAAAAAAGACAAAAGAGGATCAAAAGTGACAAGGCTTTGAAGTTCAAGGACCTATCTTGACAATTTGTGAAAGTTGGAGGACTTAAAGTGCAAATTATGGAAAGTCAAGATTAAAGTCAAATTTGGTCAACTACAAAGTCAACTCAAGTCAAAGGGCCATTTTGTTGAAGGATCAAAGTTGAAGGGCCAAAAATGTCAAAGGAATGAAGATTCTGGCCTTAAATAGCAATCTGCCAAGTTAAAGGGCTTGTTTTGCCAAGTTTGGAAAGTTTTGTAATGTTTAATCCAAGTGAAAAGCTATAGACCAATCAGAAGCAAGAAAACAAGTCACACGGATCAAGTCATTAATACCCACTACAGCCGTCATAATTAATGCAAGATCACAACAGTGCAATCCGCAACACACTTTTTCAACCAATAAGAAGATGACACGTGTCCTTCTCCTTCAAAAAAATATTTACCCGGAACGGGATTTTGATAGAAGGCATTTCAAGTAAAGATCAAAACACCAAAATTGCTCAATTTTAGAAGACGAATCCAACGGTGCAATCCATTTAACATATTATCCATTGAATCAAAAACCCCCAATTCAAGTTCATCTCCTTCAAAGAGGATTTGCAGAATTCCTCCACGTGTCAAGTGATGATTGGCCCAAACACGTCACAACTCCAACAGAATCTCCCTTTCTTGCCTATAAATACCCAGCTTGTACTTCATTTGTGATGGTAGCTTAAATTTTGTAAACACCTAGTTCTTAAAATTCCTTTTCACTTTTTCCCTCCTTTTCACCTAACTACTCAAGAGTCTGACAAACTCTTGAGTTAGTTAGTTAGTTAGAAGCTTGTAACTACAATTTGTAACTGAATTCTTCAATAAAATTTCAAATTCAAGTTTTCCCGCCAAATTCTGTTCTTCAATTCCTGCTACTTACCTGCTGTTGTGTGATTCCATTGTTGCTTATTGATGTTTGTTATGATCATACATTGATCATAATTGACATTGGTGAAGAATTGTTGCTGTTTGATCAGAATTCAAGCCTTTCCATTGATCTTGGAGAATTCATGGAAGTTTGATAGATTGTAGCTGTTTTGATTGTTGATTTGAGTTGATAGCTAGTGATAGGTGGTGGTATCACTAGGGCAAGAGAGCTCAGCGCTCCTCTTCTTCCCAAAGGACCTCTACAATAGGTTTCATAGCTTCTGTTTTAAGTTCCTCTAAACAAGTCCTTGCCTGCTCATTTTCCTAGATAGTTTTGATGGCTGCCTGTTTTGCTTGATAAATAGTTGTTGATTGATTGATTTGAGTTCATTTGTAGCTTATTCTTGCCTACTTGTTCATTGTTTTAAGCTCCATTTGTAGTTTCTGCTCATTTTTAGTCACATTCTAGCATAACACCTTAATTGAGTTCTAGTTGATATAATTGCTTGATTTCAGTTTCTTTAGCTTTCATTTTGTTCACCTAAACTAGTTTGCTAAAGTTTTTGAATCAGTTCAAATCATTTTACAATAAGTCTTTGTTAAAACTTGTAGAAATCAGATAAAGGTGTGTTTGGGAGTAGTTATCAATCAGCTTTTAAGTGTTAGAAATTGTTGTTTAGAAGTTCATTTCTACTCATTAGGAGTTAACAAGTAGTCTTGAGTCATTTGCAAGTCAATAAAATAGTCAAACAGGCAATTGGTAATCAAATAGTTTGGGTTATACTTGTTTTCAGCTTTGGTTCAGAAACTTGTCCATTTCATTTGCCTAGTTCTCTTTAGTTCCTTGATGAAATTTGTTCAAATTTGTTTCCAGTCTTAGTTTACATCATAAAGATTCAATCTCTAAAAGGAAAATCTACAGTTTTCAGAAATAAGCTAGAAAACAGCTTTTTAGCTCAAGCTTGAGCATTTTCCATTCTCTGATGTGAAAGGCTTACTGTTTTGCTAGTTCTCATTATCCACTTCATAAAACTTGTAATTTTCTTTCACATTTCCATTTAGAAAGTATTGAATATGAGTTTTTGAGATTTTGAGCTTTTTCCAAAATTTGGTCAACGTTTGGTCAACATAAGCTCATTTGAGCTTATTTTCAGATATCTAGCTTATTACTGGATGAAAATTGTTCTAATTTGATTTCCCCTTCCTTAAATCAAGTGCTTAATCAGATTTGATAATAAAATCAAGTTGTGGATGTTTGGATTAGGCTATAGCTTATTTTGAGCTTATTAATAAGCACTCTTTTGCTTATTTTGGACTTTTAGCTAAAATCCTAAGACACACGTTTCTTGAATTGGATTTGAAGTTGTTTGCAAGTTGTCTCAGCTTATTTGGTTGAGAAATAAGCTAAAACGAGCTTAATCTTTCTTTGTGCCCGTTTTTACTTGAAAAGTTTGGTTTATTGCACTTTAGTCCCTAGAATTCTATTCAGTTTCTAAACCTAGCTAATCTTCCTAAATTTGTGGTATTTGCATAATTCAGTCCTTGCATTTGTTAGTTTGTTAAAATTCAGTTTATAAGTTTGTTAGTTTGTTAGTTTTTGGTTAGTTTGTTAAAGTTTTTACAAGTCTAGTCCTTATAGCTAACTGTTTTACATTTTTAGTCCTTATAACTTTTAGGATTTACATTTCAAGCATTTTCATTTCATAGAAATTACATTTTCAGTCCTTATAGTTTTGAATTTTGCATTTTTATATTTTTCTTGAATAAATTTTGGAATTTGCAATTTGTTTTACGTATAAGTAGGTTTATATTTTTCATTTTTACTTAGTGTTGTTTGAATTAGCAATAGATTACCAAGCAAGCTTGAACAACCAAAAACAATTATAAATTTGATATTGATTGGACTTTCTATTAGTTAAGAACTGAGAAAACGAACTTGCATTATACACATTTCAAATGGCGCCGCTGCCGGTTCTTTGACTACACGAGAGACTATCGATTGACGGTTTTCATTGGCTTTTGGGATCCGTTCACTTTGTGAACGTTATTTTTACGTATTATAAATCAAAAACAAATAAAAAATTAAAAATATAAAAATATATAAAAACTAAAAAATTAACAAAACAATTCTTTTCCTAAAGAATTGACCAAAAAAATTAAAAAATCCAAAAAGCAATCTTTTTCCTAAGAGATTGCACCCAAAAATATATATTATTGGATTCTCTCGGTTTTTATGTACATATAGTATTTTTCTTTAAAAACTCATAAATACAAAAATATTTTCCATATATTATTATAAGTAAAATACGTATACGTATAAGAACAATCAATCTACATATCTTCCATAAGTTTTGCCAAGGCAATACACCGTGTTGAGGGGCGTTCCAGTCCTTGACACGCGTATCGATCAAACAAAATAAAGAAAGAATAGATAAATACTCTCAATAAGCAATAATTCGAAGAATACGAACATTTAAGTGAATAGAAAGGCGATGTGCTATAAAATGCCATCTAAGGGTCAATAGGTACTTAAGTGCTTCGCGCCACCTAACCCCCCGTTCACTTGGGAGTATTCTAAGAAGGAAAGCTTCATTGAGGGTCTTGCACCCAAAGTAGTATTACATATATTGTTACTTTCTTGTGGATATTTAATATCAAAACTCGAAGAGGATAATCTTATTCTTTTCAAAGTCACACGAGAGCTTCTCTCTCATTCCTCGTATTGAGTTGCATGCTCACTCGCGGGCGTGCACAAATACCGATTGGTGTACAACCTCTTCCTCCGAAAAGGAAGAAAAAGAGAAAGAGTAAGACTACCACCGTCCACCAAGCCGATCACGAGAATCGTGCTTTGTCACCACCACAAGGAGCCATGGCAAATGATAACCGTACTTTGTATGAACGTATGCAATCCAACATTCATGGATATGCTAGTGCCATTAAGATTCCCGACTATCCCGCTAACACATTTGAGCTACATACATCTATGATCAATATGGTTGCTGCATCACCTTTCTTTGGAAAACAAAATGAGGATCCCCATGCTCACCTTAAGAGATTCCTTTCACTTTGCAACACCATTAAGCATAATGGGGTTCCACATGAGGTCATTAGATTGATGTTAGTGTCATTTTCCTTAGATGGGAGTGCTAAGCATTGGTTAGACACCCAACCACCCGATAGTATCACCACATGGGATGATTTTACCACTAAGTTTTTGAACAAATTCTTTCCTCCACAAAAGACTATGGCTTTGAGGAATTTGATTATGGGCTTTACACAAAAACCTAGTCAATCCTTTGGTGATGCTTGGGAAGAGTATAGTGAGTTGTTGAGGCGATGCCCTAACCATGGAATGGATGATCTAGGCCAAATCAATACCTTCTATAATGGCCTTAAACCTCACCACCAAGATTCACTAAATGCTTCCGCGGGAGGGAGTATTCATTTCAAGACATACCAAGAGGCTTTGACCATTATTGAGACTAAGGCAATGGTTCAAACAAACGATCCATTTGAAGAAAGAGTTCATGTTATCCAAAACACTTCTCAAATCCCTTTTGATAACCAACTCCTCAAGTTTCAAGAAGCTATTTTTCAAAGGATGGATAGAGAAAGTGAGAGGCATTTGCAAGCACAACAAGACATGCTTCAAACTTTTAAGAGCATGACATTGAACAATTCCTCAAACAATGTGAATGCCATCACCATTTCTTGTGTTACTTGTGGAGGTCCCCACTCTTATGAACAATGTGACAAGGTGCAAGGGTATCAAGGGGAATGCTATGCTTACCAAGAGGAACACCGTGAACACTTCAAGCCTAACATCAATCCAAATAACCTTTCTTACAAATCCCAAAATTACCTTACTCCACCCGGCTTTCCACCCCAACCACCCACCCAAATTCCACAAAATCCTCCTCAAATTTTAGCAAGGAATCAAGGGCAAAGACAACCATACCAAGGAAATAACTACAAGGCACCAAATCAATTTCAACCTCAAGCAAGTACCTTTTATCCACCAAATCAAGGATTTAACTCCCAACCTTTACCTTTCCAACCTCAAGGTTTCCAAGGTTATGTGCCACAAGAGTTAAACACAATGGATCTTTTGCAAAAGATGAATCAAGAGACTGAAAAGAAACTCCAAGCTATGGACAAGAAAATGAATGACCAATTTAATAAGCTTTTCATGGCATTAAATCAAAGACCACAAGGAGCTTTACCTTCCAACACACAAACAAATCCTAGGGCTAATGTCAATGCTATTACAACAAGGAGTGGTACAACAACAAAGGATCCTTCACCTCCTAAACCTACTATTGTTCAACCCACTTGTGCTCCTACTTGTGATAAGCCTTCTACTTCTACTCCACCTCCTCAAAGTGCTCCTATTCACTCAAACACACCTTCTCAACTACCTCATACTTCTCCTTTACCTTCCACACTTCCCAATGAAGAGGCTAACAAAGACAAATCTTCCACTACAACACCTATTCCACCTACACCCAAACCTACTCTTCCATACCCTTCAAGGTTGAAAAAGGACAAGTTAAAGAACAAAGATGACATACAAGTCTCCAATTTCTTAAGGATGTTCAAGCAACTCAATATCAACATATCCTTTGCGGAAGCTCTTGCTTATATGCCAAAGTTTGCTAAGATGTTCAAGGATTTGCTCTCAAACAAAGAAAAATTGGTTGATTTGCCCAACACATCACTTAATGAAAATTGTTCCGCGGTGTTACTTAAAACCTTACCAACAAAACTTGGAGATCCGGGGCGCTTCTTGATACCTTGTAATTTTCCCGGTGTTGAAAATTGCATGGCTTTGGCGGATTTAGGGGCAAGCATAAATCTCATGCCTTTATCGGTTTGGAAACAACTCTCTCTTCCCGAGCTCACCCCCACTAGGATGACTCTTGAACTAGCCAACCGAACCATAGCTCACCCCGTAGGTATCGCGGAAGATGTGTTTGTAGGTGTGGATAAGTTTACCTTTCCGGCCGACTTTGTAGTGGTCGATTATGACATGGATCCTAGAGTGCCTTTGATTGTTGGTAGACCGTTTTTGAGAACGGGTCGTACCTTGATAGATGTGGCGGAAGGAGAATTAATTATGAGAGTAGAGGATGAGAAAGTGGTGTTTAAGTTAGGGAAAGTTTGTGATAGAAAAGAGGTTAAGGAGTCTAGACCTTGTGAGACGATTAACATTGTGGATGTGTTAGATGAAGTGTGTAATGAACACTTTCATGATGCTTGTAAGAATGCTAGTGATGAGATTCCACATGTTGAAACCGTGGCTTCAATTGCTCCCTCTTTAACACCTTTTGGAGAGAGTGATTTCCTCTGGAGGAATTTGAGTCCAACTTTCTTGGTGATGATGATTCTCCCATTAATTGGGAAGAAGATATTCTTACAATCCAAAAGTTGCTCAATGAGAACCCTATTCCTTCCCCTATTCCACAAGAGATTACCATTGAGGAACCTTCCATAGTAAAACCTTCCATAGAAAATCCACCTCCCATTGAACTTAAGGAACTTCCATCCCACTTAGAATATGCTTTCTTAGAAGGAAAAGACCAATTACCGGTGATTATTGCTAAGGAATTGAAAGAGGATGAGAAGGAGCAACTTATTGAAGTCCTTAAGAAACATAAGAAAGCCTTAGCATGGAAAATATCCGACATAAGGGGAATTGATCCACATTTTTGTACTCACAAAATCCTTATGGAGGATGATTATAAACCCGCCATTCAAAACCAAAGGAGAGTTAACCCAAAAATTCATGAGGTTATTAAGAAGGAAGTGATTAAACTCTTAGATGCGGGTATGATTTACCCCATTTCCGACTCTCCATGGGTTAGCCCGGTTCATTGTGTTCCAAAGAAGGGTGGAATCACCGTGGTGCCTAATGAGAACAATGAGCTTATTCCCACGAGACTTGTAACCGGTTGGAGAGTTTGCATTGATTATAGAAAACTCAATGAGGCAACTAGGAAAGACCATTTTCCGCTTCCTTTTATGGATCAAATGCTTGAACGCTTAGCGGGAAATGAGTACTATTGTTTTCTTGATGGCTTTTCGGGTTACTTCCAAATCCCTATTGACCCTAAGGATCAAGAAAAGACCACATTCACTTGTCCATACGGTACATTTGCTTACAAGAGGATGCCTTTTGGCCTATGTAATGCACCGGGGACATTTCAAAGGTGCATGATGGCAATTTTCCATGACATGATAGAGCAAACCATGGAGGTTTTTATGGATGACTTTTCCGTATTTGGGAACTCCTTTAGCTCTTGTCTCACCAATCTTGAGAGAATGCTTAAGCGTTGTGAGGAAACACGTTTGGTGCTTAATTGGGAGAAATGTCACTTTATGGTGAAAGAGGGGATTGTTTTAGGACACAAGATATCCAATAAGGGATTAGAAGTTGATCGAGCCAAAATTGATGTGATTGCTAAGCTTCCCCCACCCACCTCGGTTAAAGGTGTGAGGAGTTTCTTAGGTCATGCGGGTTTTTATAGGCGCTTTATCCAAGATTTTTCTAAGATAGCTAGACCGATGACTCATCTCTTGGAGAAAGAGGCTCCTTTCATTTTTGACCAAGCTTGTTTAGAATCTTTTGAGACACTTAAGGAAAAATTGACAAAGGCTCCTGTTTTGGTTTCTCCAAATTGGGAATTACCTTTTGAGCTTATGTGTGACGCTAGTGATTATGCGGTGGGGGCCGTCTTAGGACAAAGAGTTAATAAGCATTTCCAACCTATACACTATGCGAGTAAAACCATGACCGGTGCACAACTTCATTACACTACCACGGAAAAAGAGTTGCTTGCTATAGTATATGCTTTTGAGAAGTTTAGACCATACCTTGTGCTTTCCAAGACCATAGTGTATACGGATCATTCCGCTCTCAAGTATCTTATGACAAAACAAGATGCTAAGCCTAGGCTTTTGAGATGGGTTTTGTTGCTTCAAGAGTTTAAGATCGAGATTCGTGATAAAAAAGGGGCCGAGAATTTAGCGGCGGATCATTTGAGTAGACTTGAGCATCCTTTTCAAGGAGATTTCCCACATCAAGAAATCAATGAATCCTTTCCATTAGAGGAGCTCATGTCTATCTCTTCCCAAGAGGATGCCACACCTTGGTTTGCGGATATTGCAAACTATCTTGTGGGCAATGTGCTTATTGAGGGTCTTACTTACCAACAAAAGAAAAAGTTTCTTAAGGAAGTTAAGTATTACTTTTGGGATGATCCATATCTTTTTAGGCAATGTGCGGACCAAATCATTAGACGGTGTGTAGATGGGCCCGAGGCATTTAAAATCTTAGAGGCATGTCATAAAGGACCTACGGGTGGACATTTTGGGCCTAACTACACCGCCAAGAAAGTCTTTGATTCGGGTTACTATTGGCCTTCCATTTACAAGGATGCTCAAGAGATGGTGAAATTTTGTGATGTTTGTCAAAGACAAGGAAAAATTACACAACGTGATGAGATGCCACAAAATTTTATCCAAGAGTGTGAGATATTTGATGTATGGGGAATAGATTTCATGGGACCTTTTCCATCCTCTAAGGGAAACAAGTATATACTTGTGGCGGTGGATTATGTGTCCAAGTGGGTGGAGGCTAAAGCCTTACCTACTAATGATGCTAGAGTGGTTGTAAAGTTTTTGAAACAATTGTTTGCTAGATTTGGTGTACCTCGGGCCATCATAAGTGATCGTGGTACGCACTTTTGTAATGACCAATTCACGAGAGTTATGAAGAAATATGGAGTGAATCATAGACTTTCTACCGCGTATCACCCTCAAACAAATGGTCAAACCGAGGTCACAAATCGTGGTTTAAAGAGAATTTTAGAGAGAACGGTGGGAGAGCATAGAGCTTCTTGGTCGGATAAGCTTGATGATGCTTTGTGGGCGCTTAGGACGGCTTTTAAGACACCAATTGGTTGTACTCCTTATAGGCTTGTCTATGGAAAAGCGTGCCACCTCCCATTTGAGTTAGAACATAAGGCATCTTGGGCTATCAAGTGGGATAACTTTGATTTAAACCAAGCCGGTTCACATAGGAAAGATCAAATCAATGAGATGGATGAGTTGAGAGCCAATGCCTATGAGAATTCTTTGCTATACAAGGAAAAGACTAAGAAATTGCATGATGCTAAGATCAAGAATCGTGAGTTCAAAGTTGGAGAGCCGGTTCTCCTCTTTAACTCAAGATTGAAGCTTTTTGCGGGCAAGCTTAAGTCGAGATGGTCCGGTCCATTCACTATTGCTCAAGTGTTTCCATATGGAACTCTTGAGTTGTCCCAACCCGATGGTCCAAATTTTAAAGTGAATGGTCACCGTGTTAAGCACTACTTTGGGGAGGACATTTCCGTTGAAATGATCCAAGAGGTCCCCATTTTCCCCATGAATTAATTCATTGAGGGACGAGTCGAGCTAGAGACTCATTAACTTAAGCATCGTATAACTAGGTTAGAGTGTTGTAGGTTAGAAATAAAGGCATAGATTTGGAGATAAGTGTAGGGGAGACCTTCTTTTGTCTTCATGCTTGTTTGTAGGGTTGCTCACTCATCTCATGCTTTGGAGCTTATGGAGGAGGCCCTTGTATCCGGTTCACTTCGTTACTTTAGTGATTTTTCATTGACACCTTGTGCTTAAATTTGATTTCACTAATAGTAGTCCTTTCCTTAACTTGGGTTAAGCAAAGTCTATTCATTGTCATAAGTGTAGGGGAAGTTTTTATACTTCCATGCTCTTAAACATTGAGGACAATGTTTAGCTTAAGTGTAGGGGGGTCTTCTATCGAAGTGACCTTACCTAGAACTTGTCATTGTCTTTCATGATAATTGGGAAAATTGAATTTTCAACATTTTTCAAATTTTTGATTTACTTTGGCCAACAAAAATATGCATTCATAATTTTTGCATCAATCATTTTCATTTGCATAACACATTTGCATTGTATATATTTCTTCTCTTATTTTGCATCAAAAATATATAAAAAGGAAAAAATATAATAAAACATGGTTTTAACAAGTTTAGACTTCCTTGACATATTAGGCCCGCTATGGATATTTTGACTCAACCCGAGTTTGCTTATTTTAGCACTCTCTAGCTAGTATCCTTAACCATGTAGTCCTTCATTGGTCTATTAGGCTAAGCTTCCACCAATTTCA
Organism: Glebionis coronaria; assembly: GCA_025667525.1. Lineage (NCBI taxonomy): Eukaryota > Viridiplantae > Streptophyta > Magnoliopsida > Asterales > Asteraceae > Glebionis > Glebionis coronaria. The sequence continues at coordinate 19,632 of JANFOE010000201.1, read as the reverse complement.
TTCTTTGAAATTTTAAATTTGTGGAGAATGGGAAATGATAGAGTTGAAGCAAGAGTAAAAGGGCTAGATAGACTTCATGGCAATTACTTGTGGCTAAACCCTTCTCTTCTTGACCTCTATTTTCTTCGCTTGTATATAATTGTTAATAAATAATCAAGTACGGTTTTAATTGGTTTGTAATCTCTTATGCATTTTTGGCTAATCATTTATGGTTGATATGAGTACGTCTTAAGATTCTAAGTTAGCACGTTTTATGTGTACTAGACTTGTGTCATGCTCCATATTTAGCGGGTGTTTTTCCTTTTCTTCTTTGCAAATTTCTTGGTGAGGAATAAAGAAAAATAAGAGCGGCTTATGAAAAAAAAAAGAGTGGCTAGAAAAAAAAAGAAAAAGAAAAAAAAAAATAATGCAAGACTCCCAAGAGGGGCAGTGTGGTGTTAATTATAGTGACTATTGAGTTCCAATATTACCTTGACGGGTTGCGGGGATTCAATAGATTGCTCCAATCCAATATTACCTTGACGGGTTGCGGGGTTGAAGATCCAAAATCTCAAAAAGATGCGGATGTAAATTATTGCGTGAGTTTTATTTTTCTTTCCTTAGCGAGTGTGTAGTTACTTATGAAAGCATGGCATGAGGATTTTACACATAAGGCGAATGACTTATTATTCTTAATACGGACTTGTATTAATTGTGAGCGGTTTTTCAAGTAATGGATGAGAGGATTACTTAGGATTAAAACCGTGCTTCCTTATTTTTGGATTTTACACTTCTTATATTTCACGCTTGAATAATGACAAATTTGCCCACAAGCAATTTGCTCAAATAATAACCGGTCCACATTTAATTGTCATGAATAAGTTGATGCACTTTTTACTTGTGAATGCAATGATCCCATTTACTAGCTTGGTATGGGGAAAGTGAAACTTGAGGGTGATAAGTGTCCATGGTACCCAAGCCCTAATCCAAGTCATTGAATTCTTTATGAGTTATTTCCATCAAAACCATTTCAAGAAAAATCAAAAAGATATAAATAGAATTGTATTTTGATTCATTGCATTATTAAAAGTCAAAATCATGCATCATTTAGTTTAGAGTAGTGTAGATGCATCTCATATGGCCAAGGTGGATTAATTATGAGGGAAATGTAAATTTTTAAACCTTGAAATATAATATTGCATGAGGACATGACAATGCTCAAGTGTAGGGGAATTTGATATGAGCTTAAACTCATATCCTTTTATCAACAAATAACCCTAAAACATGAAGCAAAATACCCTTTTATATTGTAAAAAGCAGTGTTATGTGGTATGTTTGTGTTTGTGTGATCTTATGTAGGTAAAAGGATACAATTTCAAGCAAACAAGGAAAAACCAAGCTCAAATGGATGAAAAAAGACAAAAGAGGATCAAAAGTGACAAGGCTTTGAAGTTCAAGGACCTATCTTGACAATTTGTGAAAGTTGGAGGACTTAAAGTGCAAATTATGGAAAGTCAAGATTAAAGTCAAATTTGGTCAACTACAAAGTCAACTCAAGTCAAAGGGCCATTTTGTTGAAGGATCAAAGTTGAAGGGCCAAAAATGTCAAAGGAATGAAGATTCTGGCCTTAAATAGCAATCTGCCAAGTTAAAGGGCTTGTTTTGCCAAGTTTGGAAAGTTTTGTAATGTTTAATCCAAGTGAAAAGCTATAGACCAATCAGAAGCAAGAAAACAAGTCACACGGATCAAGTCATTAATACCCACTACAGCCGTCATAATTAATGCAAGATCACAACAGTGCAATCCGCAACACACTTTTTCAACCAATAAGAAGATGACACGTGTCCTTCTCCTTCAAAAAAATATTTACCCGGAACGGGATTTTGATAGAAGGCATTTCAAGTAAAGATCAAAACACCAAAATTGCTCAATTTTAGAAGACGAATCCAACGGTGCAATCCATTTAACATATTATCCATTGAATCAAAAACCCCCAATTCAAGTTCATCTCCTTCAAAGAGGATTTGCAGAATTCCTCCACGTGTCAAGTGATGATTGGCCCAAACACGTCACAACTCCAACAGAATCTCCCTTTCTTGCCTATAAATACCCAGCTTGTACTTCATTTGTGATGGTAGCTTAAATTTTGTAAACACCTAGTTCTTAAAATTCCTTTTCACTTTTTCCCTCCTTTTCACCTAACTACTCAAGAGTCTGACAAACTCTTGAGTTAGTTAGTTAGTTAGAAGCTTGTAACTACAATTTGTAACTGAATTCTTCAATAAAATTTCAAATTCAAGTTTTCCCCGCCAAATTCTGTTCTTCAATTCCTGCTACTTACCTGCTGTTGTGTGATTCCATTGTTGCTTATTGATGTTTGTTATGATCATACATTGATCATAATTGACATTGGTGAAGAATTGTTGCTGTTTGATCAGAATTCAAGCCTTTCCATTGATCTTGGAGAATTCATGGAAGTTTGATAGATTGTAGCTGTTTTGATTGTTGATTTGAGTTGATAGCTAGTGATAGGTGGTGGTATCACTAGGGCAAGAGAGCTCAGCGCTCCTCTTCTTCCCAAAGGACCTCTACAATAGGTTTCATAGCTTCTGTTTTAAGTTCCTCTAAACAAGTCCTTGCCTGCTCATTTTCCTAGATAGTTTTGATGGCTGCCTGTTTTGCTTGATAAATAGTTGTTGATTGATTGATTTGAGTTCATTTGTAGCTTATTCTTGCCTACTTGTTCATTGTTTTAAGCTCCATTTGTAGTTTCTGCTCATTTTTAGTCACATTCTAGCATAACACCTTAATTGAGTTCTAGTTGATATAATTGCTTGATTTCAGTTTCTTTAGCTTTCATTTTGTTCACCTAAACTAGTTTGCTAAAGTTTTTGAATCAGTTCAAATCATTTTACAATAAGTCTTTGTTAAAACTTGTAGAAATCAGATAAAGGTGTGTTTGGGAGTAGTTATCAATCAGCTTTTAAGTGTTAGAAATTGTTGTTTAGAAGTTCATTTCTACTCATTAGGAGTTAACAAGTAGTCTTGAGTCATTTGCAAGTCAATAAAATAGTCAAACAGGCAATTGGTAATCAAATAGTTTGGGTTATACTTGTTTTCAGCTTTGGTTCAGAAACTTGTCCATTTCATTTGCCTAGTTCTCTTTAGTTCCTTGATGAAATTTGTTCAAATTTGTTTCCAGTCTTAGTTTACATCATAAAGATTCAATCTCTAAAAGGAAAATCTACAGTTTTCAGAAATAAGCTAGAAAACAGCTTTTTAGCTCAAGCTTGAGCATTTTCCATTCTCTGATGTGAAAGGCTTACTGTTTTGCTAGTTCTCATTATCCACTTCATAAAACTTGTAATTTTCTTTCACATTTCCATTTAGAAAGTATTGAATATGAGTTTTTGAGATTTTGAGCTTTTTCCAAAATTTGGTCAACGTTTGGTCAACATAAGCTCATTTGAGCTTATTTTCAGATATCTAGCTTATTACTGGATGAAAATTGTTCTAATTTGATTTCCCCTTCCTTAAATCAAGTGCTTAATCAGATTTGATAATAAAATCAAGTTGTGGATGTTTGGATTAGGCTATAGCTTATTTTGAGCTTATTAATAAGCACTCTTTTGCTTATTTTGGACTTTTAGCTAAAATCCTAAGACACACGTTTCTTGAATTGGATTTGAAGTTGTTTGCAAGTTGTCTCAGCTTATTTGGTTGAGAAATAAGCTAAAACGAGCTTAATCTTTCTTTGTGCCCGTTTTTACTTGAAAAGTTTGGTTTATTGCACTTTAGTCCCTAGAATTCTATTCAGTTTCTAAACCTAGCTAATCTTCCTAAATTTGTGGTATTTGCATAATTCAGTCCTTGCATTTGTTAGTTTGTTAAAATTCAGTTTATAAGTTTGTTAGTTTGTTAGTTTTTGGTTAGTTTGTTAAAGTTTTTACAAGTCTAGTCCTTATAGCTAACTGTTTTACATTTTTAGTCCTTATAACTTTTAGGATTTACATTTCAAGCATTTTCATTTCATAGAAATTACATTTTCAGTCCTTATAGTTTTGAATTTTGCATTTTTATATTTTTCTTGAATAAATTTTGGAATTTGCAATTTGTTTTACGTATAAGTAGGTTTATATTTTTCATTTTTACTTAGTGTTGTTTGAATTAGCAATAGATTACCAAGCAAGCTTGAACAACCAAAAACAATTATAAATTTGATATTGATTGGACTTTCTATTAGTTAAGAACTGAGAAAACGAACTTGCATTATACACATTTCAACCATGAATCACACGAAAATGATAATAACAAAAAGATAAGAAATTTACTCAAATTAAGCATAAAGATGAAAACTTTAAGATTAATCAAACAAGACAATAAATGTTTAAAAACAAGAAGAGAAGAATGAGAATGATTATGAAAAACTTGATTAAAAATGAAGATTCAACAACAAAATATTAAAACTTACTTAGGATTAAAAGACTTGAAATTAAAGACAATAAAGTAAATTGACAATATGAAAGTGCATGAAATAAAGTCGAAAGCTAAGTTGTCAATTTAGCTAACACCTCAAAAATGAGGTGGGAGGTCTCTATTTATAGGGAGAAGGGGAGGAAGGGTGTTGGTTGCTTCCTTCTTTCTTTCTTTTTGTCTTTTCGTCTTTAGTCTTTGACAATAAACTCGTCATTCTCGACTTTGTCTTAGGATTTGTCGATAAATAAAATGAACTCGTCTTCTAATTTCTTCATTTATTAGATCTGGTTCTTCGACTTCGTTAAACTTCCGTCTTTAGTCTTTTTCTTCGATAAATCTTCAGAATAAGCCTTTGACTTCCGTTCTTTTTGCACTCTTGATCTTTTGACTTCGTCTTTTGTCTTTTTCTTCGATAAAAGCCCGTGAAAGCCCATGTTTTCTTCCCTTTTCACATTTTGATCCTAAATTACAACAAAAACACAAACCACGCATAATTCCGACATTTACGACATAAAATACACGTTTTGGCTTGGTTATTATTATAATTAAGTGGTAAAAGGATAAGTGTTTTCACACTTATTAGTTATTGCCAACAGTTTGATCATGTCCGCAGAATCCTTACATCCGCAAGGATTTCAGAACCAACAGACAGATCGGACATGTTTCAGCCAAGGCTCATCTGATCACTTGGTAATCCCTCAGTTATCGGGCCAGACGAAGGTTCACATTTGTGCTCCTTATTTGCATTCACGTCCTTGTTCTAATTTCATGACTTGCTTTCATACTCACGTTCATGACACTACTCACGTTCATGATCGTATCTTGGCTTACGATTTTACATTTATCTTCGTTCTGGGAAGTTTTGTAAGAACTCGACAGGCCAGACTCAAGTTTAGTATAATTCTCAATCCTTAGACATACATTTCACGTCACATTCTACGTCTCACCTTATAGAGTTTGGCGTTACCGCCGCCGTATTTCATGTTCACGATATGTTTCACATGTCATGTTCATTCCACGTTTCCCATATCACGTTCACGATATGTCACACGTATCATTGATCACGATTTGTTGCCCATATTACACTCACTATATCTCCACGTATCACATTCTTCACGTATCATGTTCACAATTTTTCACATACTACGTTCCAGTATGTCTCACGCATCATTGCTAAGATAGTACTATTATCAGTTAGATATTTCGGGTTATTTTATATCATAACGTCTGATTTACACTTGCACTTTAATTCTTATCCACTTAATCAGATTCATGCTGATCTATCTTATGTTGATGAACCAGAAACTTTCTGTATCGTCAACCAAAAGTCAAGAAGACTAATATTGTTATTTCCGCCAAGACCGTTTAGAGGACCGTTCTAGGCGGGAAGCCACTTGGAACGGAGGAGTCCACCCGGACTTCTTATCCGTTTTCGCTTATCAAGTAGATACGTTCTTTCAGTCACGTCACGTTCCATGTCCCTTCAAGACATGTCATGTTCCACGTTCCTTTCTACGATGTCACCTTTAGGTCCTTTTATCTTACATACCCTCTCAGTTGATTCGGGTATGTTTCTCTTTCAGTTTACTTTATCTAGAATTCGGGGACGAATTATTCTTTTTAGGGGGGAAGAGTTGTAAAACCCGCATGCTTTTACCATGAACAGTACACTAATAATCACACGTACAAGATTAAAACTTTCCTTTTATAACATGAATACGTTTCACGATTATTAATTACAATGATTACGTACGTGTTATTACACGATAGTAATTACGTACGTGTTAATGCACGATAATTATTAACTATGACGAATAAATCAGGAACATGTAACCACGAACATATAACATGATTATCGCGTATATTAAATAGACGCGACGAGTAATTTCGTATATTTATTACGTACGGTAAGTAAGTACGTATGTTATGATTATTATTAATCTACGACATGAAATTACGTACAATAAGTAAACCACAAGATAATAATCACGTCAATTAAAATCATGTGACACGAGGATTTAACACGACTATTATTACATAAATAATATTTACGTTTTACATGGATAAGAATAACCATAGGAAAAATTCACGACATTTAAACTTGATCCTACTCGATTATATTTAAGTCACAAAACTAAGGAATTGGTGTTTTGGGGGCCTACTGGGCTGCGACATAAACAAAACAAGGGTTATGGGCTTTTGGCCCAGCCCGACTTACAAAGCAACACACAAAAGGAACAAAAGCGGGTTCTCTCTTTTCATTCCAACAAACAGACAACAAAATTAGGGTTTCACCCAGGTGTGGTCGCCGGATGTAGAGCAAGGACCAAGGGATTCGACTCAATCTTTTCCCCAAGAAAATTGTGTGTGTTCGTCCCTTATCACTAGTCCCATAACAATAACCATCTCCTCTCTTTAATTCAATTCATACCATAGGTTTATTGGGTCTTAAAAGATCTACACGGATAAAAACATAAAGTAATCATGAATAAAACGTAATAGGGGTTCGGGTCTGAGTGGGTTTTGGTTCGGCTTACACCAAACCGAGAGTATATGACTCTCGGTGGTGGTTTTCTTTCGAACTGCTACAAACTAAACAGCCACGGTGGGCTTTTTGCTCCATCAGCTGCAACCCTGCAGCCAGCAGGGGTGCGTTTGGCTTACCAGTGGCAGCAGCAGTGGCTGCGTAGGCAGGCAGTGGGAACCGAGAGCTTATTGCTCTCGGTGGGAGTTTTAGTCGAGCAGGGGAAACAAGCCACTGCCGGTGGAAGTAACACCACTGCCAGTGGCAGTAACACCACTGCCAGTGGGAAACTGGCAGTAAGGGGGTGTTTGGTTTTTGATTTTTGACAGAATTAAGGGTGCGTTTGGTTGGTAGTTTATGGGCAATTAAGGGGCTGTTTCTTTCGGTCCGGTTCAAGGGGGAGCCGGTCCGGTCATAGTTTAGTAAAAGTAAAACACGGGGTTTGTCACGGGAACATTGTACGAATCATGTTTTCTACAAGTATAATATTTTTATAAGTTATATTTTTACAAGCGTATTATTTTTACCAAGAAAGTTAAATTAATTAAATCATGGCTATAATTAATTTAACTAAGACATGAACTTAGGTTAATTATTATTATGTATAATACATGTTTTTAACCTAAGTATGTAATTAATTATTTTACACTATAGTATTAATTAATTATTAAACATGACATATAATTAATTAATAAACATGGACATAGATTTATTATTATTATTATTTAATAATACATGATTTTAACCTAAGTATTTATTTATGTAATATAGACTATAGTAATTAATTAATTATTAAAACATGACATGTAATTAATTAAGAGTAAAGTGCAAAAATCATCCATGTGGTTTGTCAAAAGTTTGAATTACATCCCTCGTTAATACTTCGCGCAACATACATCATTGTGGTTGTAAAATAGTACACTATACATCCCTGAGGACGGATGGTGCAAATATTTTTCCGTTAAGGGTTAAAAGTGTTTGTTATCTTAGGGGTATTTTAGTCCTTTTACAACCTAGGGATGATTTTTGCACCTAACTTTTCAAAAAAAAAAAATTCCAAAAAAAATTTCAAAAAAATTTCAATTTTTTTTTAAAAAAGTTTCGAAAAATGTTTTCTTTTTTCGAAAAATGTTTTTTTTAATGTTTTTTTTAAGTTTCGAAAATATATTTGAAAAAAGTTTTTTTCAAAAAAAATTCAATTTTTTTTTAAAAAAAGTTTTGAAAAATGTTTTTTTTAATGTTTCGAAAAATGTTTTATTTTTTAAATGTTTTCTTTTTTAAAATAAGTTTCAAAAAAAATTTGAAATTTTTTTTTTCGAAAAAATTCAATTTTTTTTTTTAAATTTTCGAAAAAAGTTTTTTTTTCAAAAGTTTTTTTTTAAATGTTTTTCGAAAAAAAAAACTTTTAAAAAAAAAGCTTTTCTAAAAAACTTTTTTTTCAAAAAAATTCAAATTTTTTTTTAATCTTCGAAAAAAAATTTCAAAAGTTTTTTTTATAAAAGTTATTTTTTAAAATGTTTTTCGAAAAAAAAAACTTTTTTTAAAAAAAGCTTTTTTTAAAAAACTTTTTTTAAAAAAAACTTTTGAAAAAAAAACTTTTTTCGAAAATTTAAAAAAAAAATTGAAACTTTTTGAAAAAAAAAATTTCAAATTTTTTTTGAAACTTATTTTAAAAAAGAAAACATTTAAAAAATAAAACATTTTTCGAAACATTAAAAAATACATTTTTCAAAACTTTTTAAAAAAAAATTGAATTTTTTTGAAAAAAACTTTTTTCAAATATATTTTCGAAACTTAAAAAAAACATTAAAAAAAACATTAAAAAAAACATTTTTCGAAAAAAGAAAACATTTTTCGAAACTTTTTAAAAAAAAATTTGAAATTTTTTTGAAATTTTTTTTGGAAATTTTTTTTTTTTGAAAAGTTTGGTGCAAAAATCATCCCTAGGTTGTAAAAGGACTAAAATACCCATAAGATAACAAACACTTTTAACCCTTAACGGAAAAATATTTGCACCATCCGTCCTCAGGGATGTATGGTGTACTATTTTACAACCACAATGATGTATGTTGCGCGAAGTATTAACGAGGGATGTAATTCAAACTTTTGACAAACCACAGGGATGATTTTTGCACTTTACTCATTAATTAATTATCATGACTTAGGTTATATTAATAATAAATATTAATACATGTTTTAACCTAAGTATTATATATACTTTAATTTAATTAAATCATGTTATATTTAATTAAATCTTATAACATATAGTTTATTTAATTTACATGTATTAATTAATAAACTATACTTTTAATCACATGACTTAGGATATTAATCAGTAAGACTTAAGCTTATATTATTAGCATAATAATCCAGCTTATTCTAAATATGGAAACTTTCTATTTTTGGAAACTTATGTATTTTAAGAAGTAAATCTATTTTGGAAACTTTCTGTTTTTGGAAACTTTCTATTTTAGGAAACCTGCTATTTTTAGAAAGTTACTTATTATTACACAACAAGTATAATAATACAAGAAATACAAGTAATATTTAATCAGAATATCCAGAATACATGATAAACACAACATGACGTTAAAATCAGTAAAACAAGACATGAACATATAAAACAAGCTAAGACACGATATAAAATCAGTTACGTACTCAGTAATCAGAATACTTATACATGTATACTATTTATGTAGCATTAGTGAGATCGAAGTAGGACTCTCTTCCGTTCGTCTTCTTCGTTCACTGGACTTAAGGTACGGATTCTCCGTCCTTTCAGTATGGACATTCTTCCTTATTAGGATTCCCCGTATGCAGCCAACTGTTTTCCCCAGTATATGTTTTATATGTTTTGAATTGCTTATGTTTAAGTTAGATACCTAAAGCCATATACATGCATGACCAGTTTCACCTAGTTATAGAGGTACCATAACCATAACACTGGAGGCACCAGTGTTATGGCTCCACCACGACGGAGTGATAGCTCGTGGTGTCCCTTCAATTTTGGCCATACTATTATTATTATCATGTGGGGCGTATTGTTGCATCCTTGTTTACATGTTTTCAGCAGATTATTCAGGTGAATGTGGTGTGTGCCTTGCATCCTTCATAAGGAGCTGATCCCTCCTACCCAAACAGTTATATTAATTAGAGGCAGCCCCTCTAATTTGCATGACGAGGTCACCCCTCCAAGTATTCATGCACGTTGATATTTCATGACCTATATTGGCTAATGGTTAACATGTTAAACACTTTTCATAAGATAAATATAAGGCTTTTCAAACTATAAAACCAGTTTTATGATCATGTTCCAGGTTTTCCGGGACTTATACATTTCCGCTGCTATTAGTCTTATTTATATTTCAGTCATTCATACTATTTCTATATCCGTGCACTGAGCGTTTTGCTCAGCCGTTACTTTTCTTTCCATGTCCCCAAAACGGCAGGTACCCAAGGACAGACTCGAGCATTTGGAGGACGTGCATAGGATGGAAGCTGCCATAGACTTCTTTTCCTTTTGCCTTCATATATTAATGCTTGTGTAGTCTTTGTTCATTTCATTTACTTTATTTATGTTTTGGGCTTATGTTTACCGATGTTTGATTCCGGTTTTCCCTATGGTCATGTATGTTTTACTACATATTACCTTGCATGCTTTGATGACATGCCATAATTACGCGTAACAGTCCACTTATCAAAGTGGGGTGTTACATACTTAATTGGAGTTATTGATTTTGCATGGCTTGGTTATTTTGCAAGCATGTTGTAATGTGCTTATATGTGCTTATCCATGGCTTTTGTGTTTGATTTGGATCGTAGTTCTTTCTATAAAATAATATATACTCCGAACGATCTTCGTGTCGATATATTTGCTTATGACGAGATAAGTTTGCGTGTTCGAGATTATGCAATTGGTGATTTTGTACGACTAGGAATAATTATCTCGTTTTGAATATTTTGTACGATTTATGTTTCGATTTGATCGATATGATCACCGATAGTTTTGAATTGATTGTCGCATTGAAAATATTTCAAATGTGCCCACTTGTTTCGACTTGTCACTTGTCGTGTGTACTTTCTCGAACTTATATCGACCGACGTATCTTTGATAACTTAGTAATAATGTAACTAGAAGCACTTCCAAAAATTGACGACTTGTTAGATTTTTTGCTTCCAATGGATTCTCCTTCGAGTTATGTAATTATTTCCTTGTGAGGATTAAAGCTACATTCAAGCCATACACTTGTGCCTGTTTACATATACTCCTTGCTTGGACTTTTGTTCATCCAACCTTCATTGGAACCTCAACAATAACTTGTCTATTTCTCACCTCTTCGCCTTTAAACTGAAGACTATTGAGACGAATTAAGCATCGGGACGTCGCTTCCTAAAGGGGTACCTACTGTAGTATCCCGAAGTTTAAAATCAACATTTAGACCGATACCTAATACTATTCATAATATTGAGACCAATATTTAATGATCGACTTTTATTTGTCATGTTTATTCGACGAATAATATTGAATTCTTGACTAACCAACAAATTTAGGGCTTTAATGTATCGAATATGTACCATTTATTATTTATTGGCAAGTCTATGTATGTTATCAATCGTAAACATTATCGTTATGACACAGAAATATTTTCTGTTGTCGTCGTTTTCATTTCTCGTTTTATGAGCATTCTTCGTAATTTACGTTAAGTCTTTAAGCGTCCTTCGTTTATATGACACGTTAACGTTTATTAAAGTATAAGCCTCATTTATTTATCAAAATATTAATTTTTCCCGAATGTCTACGTTTTTATATTATATAAAGCGTTTATTTTTCGTGTTTTACGCGTATCTTTAAAATCATGTAACTTTTAAAATATCGGATCTCGAGAATACCCGCTTTACTAAATTGTGGGACAAAGTTTATAAAATCTCATCCCAATTCTCTAATAAACATGTCTCGGCCATTTCTTCACTACATTACATGTGTCTTTACATACTAATATCTAATATTAACTATTAAAATAAAACAACTTACTCATTTCATACATTTCACACATACATTCATTTTGGTGTCTTGTTTGCTCCGTACAAAACACACGTCAACAATATTATCTCCTTTTTCATTACAAGTTAAACTAATAACTACATTGAAAGACTATAATTATAGCCTATGTTCTTTGCTTACAAACAAGCTCATCTTTATTAATTAAGATCTTCTTTGGATCTGAATTCAAAAGTTCATTTATGTGGATATAATCTTTGGTAAAATCATATTTCGGTAATTTATATGGTGACTTTTAAGCAAGGATTTGGTCGATTGACTCTTATGATTGAATTGAGAAAACTAGTGGTCATTGATCTTCATCCTTTTAAGGATTTTTGTTATCATTCTTTTCGTTGTAATAGTAATTTGTAATTTATAATTATATATGTATTTTTATCATTTTGATACTGAGATTGATGAATAATTTATTAGGGTGACTTGGGCATTGTATATGAATTTAAAAATATAAAAACAAGTTAGAACAATGGATAAAACGAGTAAGTTGGGAAATCTCAGTAGGTTTAGACCTTGGAAAATAATATAAGGTTATAACTCTATGTTTTGTGGTAATTTTCCCGGGTGACTCGTCTCGTGACGATACCTGTTGAATTAGATATGATGGAAACGATAAAAATTGTCGAATCTGAACATATTGTATAAGCGGACTGAAAACTATTATAAATCTCAGAAGCATTCAAAAAGGTAACACTATGAGTTATAGATAAAATCATGAAGAAATATATTCAATTTGGTGGTTTACCGGTTCCTTACGGTTTGGAAATGGCGGCCGAAATGATGGAAACGAAGTCGGCCAATGTTTCTAAGTCAGAAAATGGATAACTAAGATATGGTAAGCATAAGCTATGAATAACTGGATACATAATCAGTAAATTACATAAGTTGATAATGATTTTGGTGGAAAGAACACACCTAGATGATTTACGGTTTAAGAGATATGATCTAATTAGCGAGACATGTGGGGAAAATTGTAATAAACAAGTTATATTTAATTAACGTAAAACGTGAGGATTTTTATAAAAACCGAAGTGGTAGGACCCACTTGTATGAAATTTTAAACTCATTCATACACTGATGATTGGAAAACTCAAGACCCGACCAACGTGAAATATTAAGTGGAAATTGTTTGGAGGCGTTTTAGAAGCCGTAATGCATATAAAGTGGACTTGGGCCATAGAAGCCCAACATACACTTGTAATAGATAATGGGTCATTATTGGGCCTGATATTAATAATAGGTTTGGAGTTTAATATTGACTTTGGAATGGGCTTATGTCACATGATCATGTAATGGGCCACTCCTGGGCTTTAGTTGCTTCATGGTCATAATGAGATAATACATGATAAAATGTTATCAAAAGTCTTATCAAAAGTTTTATGAAACTTATACAATGTCCAAACTTACTAAAGTGAACTATTTACATATATGTATGACTTATGTATAGTCTCGAACTTAAGACGCCTCGTCATGTTAGGTCTCATTCGGTTATATGTTGATCGTTGGGCATCTCGTTCTCGATCAATGATCGATTGATTACTCGTGAAGTCGTGTACGAGAGAATCTATATGTTGTTTATATATATATATATATATATATATATATATATATATATATATATATATATATATATAGTTGGGGTAAAATAAAAAAAAATTTATAATAAAATAGGTGAGGTGAAACCACAAGCTGCCATGTGTCCCTCCCTTTTACCAAAAAAAATGGTGTCTTTTTATAATTTATAAAACTTCAGGGCCGGTTTTGTAATTTTTAATAGGAAAGTTATATAAATTTTTTCTCTGTATTCATTATCTCATTCTTTTTTCACATAGCCTAACCACCGTAACGGCCTTCACCTCCATAACTCCCTCACCGTGACCTCCATAACTCCCCCGTGATCACCACCTCGCGCTCGAAACCTAACCACCGTAACACCATAACTGCCGTCACCTCCATAACTCTCCCGCCACATCACCACGTTGCGATCGCTACATTATGTTTACGGAATCATCATCTTCGACTCGTAGTGGTGCGTCATCATCATAATCATCGTCATCATCTGGTGTTTTTTGTATGTATCTATCACCTTTTTTTTATCTCATGATTTTTTAAGTTTTAGTGAATTAATTTAAGTATGATGATCTGAATATGCTTGTGATGTATTTTAGTCCATCTTATTGATTATAGTTTATAAGACAAGTGCAAAACACATAATAAAAGTCAGTTTAGTTTAGGTGAAAAGAGTGTATGTAAAACATGCACACAAGGTGTTTGATAAAATTCCTATATGGTATTCTATAATGGTAATGCGCTAGGATCATAGTGTCATGCATTAGCTTTTTTATTGTGATGAACTAGTTGTTTATGCTTCTGATTTGGTGGGTTTTGAACTTGTGTTGTATTCTGTTTGAGGTTTGTTGAAATAAGTAAAAGCGTTTGAATATGTTTGTAATTTGGTAGATTTTGCACTGTGATGCTCTAGGATGTAGGTTGATGTTCAAAAGAATGAGTCAGGCCATAGTTCTTAGGTTTGTTCGAAAATAAGTAAAAGCGACTGAGAATGGTTGTGATTTGGTAAAATTTACACTATGATGCTCTAGGATGTATGTTGTTTTTCATAGGGATGAGTTAGCTTAAATTTGTGTATGACGTTTGTATCTAAACAGGTAATAGTTATCGAGTATGCTTGCGATTTGGTAGAATTTACAATGTGATGTTGTAGGATGTACTTTATTTTTATGGAGTATATTACTTATGGAGTAAAATTAAGGCTTTTATGAAGTAGAACAACTATGGAGTAGATAAAAGACTATGATAATATTAATGAATGATTCCTCGATAAGAGGCACCACCTATGTATGTGGCATATCATGATGAAATTGGGTGCGAATGTACTTTTTTTCCAATTATTACTATGATGAAATTAGGAACGAACTTTTGTACTTGATGATGGATTTGATTTAATAATGTGATCGAATATAGTTAACACTGCGATGGAGTAGAATTAAGACTACAATGGAGTAGAATTAAGACTTAAGTGGAGTAGAATTAAGACTAGAGTAAAAAAATAGTTTTCTTGTTTTCAACTAGTGTATTGTGTTTTATATTCCTAGCTACTGTATGATATAATTATTCTTAGAGCTTTTATGGTATTTACATTATAGTTAGCTACTCGGTGATGAAGTAGATTTAATACTACGATGAACTAGAGTTAACACTATAATGGAGTAGAATTAAAACTTAAATGGAGATTGTTAATAAACTAGAGTTATACAGTGTATTTTTTAAGCACTGATGTATTAAGATTGTTAATAAACTAAGTTAACTATAATGTAGTAAAATTTACACTTTGATGAAGTAAAAAGTATATCCTATATAATATAAACTCTCATGTAGTAGATTATAAATTACAATTCAGTTAAAGATGTTACTCACAAGTCTATGTTTTTTTATAGGTTGGTGTTACGCTTTGTAATAGGACGGATTGTAAAAGACGCATTTTCAAGGTTTGCTCGTTGCAAAATCAGTGGTGCATCAGATAGAACTCAGAGTGAAGTGAAGTTACAGAACTGTAACGTTGACATGTGTAATCCAAATGTTAGCAAAGTTAAAGGGACTGTTCGCTTTTCGAGGATGAAGCCCTGAAGTGATGGCAGGAAAGCTTAACAAAAGAAGGACTTGTAGTGTATGCGGTTGTAAGGAAGGACACAATTCAAGAACTTGTCCAAGAGAACCTGCACCTTCCTAATGCATTATAGTTTATATTGTACCACAATATGTGTTATTCTTGTGAACTTTAGTTTATAATTCTTGTGCATTAAAGTTTTAATCCTAATGCATTATAGTTTATTCCTAATGCATTATAGTTTATATTGTACTACAATATGTGTTATTCTTAGGCTCTATTGAATTACAGGTTATATTCTAATGAATCAAAGTATCTTCTACCGAATAATAGTTTAATCTTACATTAGAGTATGTTATTAGTACTAGTCTAATGGATATGATTTTAAACATAGTGTGTTTTTATTAGTCCCAGTGAATCATAGTACTAATTCTAGTGCATTACAGTAGAGAAAGCCAATAAATGATCTGATCTTGAATCTAACAATACTATTAAATAGTAATATATAACTTGGAATTCACCAATATTATTACGCACAAATTCAATATATACAATAGAAGATAATATGTAAAACTAATACTTCTTCTAACAATTACAAAACATTTTTCAAATGAAAACTAATCTTAGAACATTTAATTTTTAGTATAACTGAACATAACATTGCAATCATCCATCACCGAAATCTACTCTAACTTTCTCATATTCTTTCTCAACAGCAACCAAGTCCTCATGATCTTCATAAACCTCACCTTCCTTCATTCCTCACCAACATACCAAAGCGGAAATGCACAAATGCCCCTATTTTCATACATCAAATCAACCTTGTGATAATCCTTGAGAACACTTCAGCAACACTAGTCGAGTTTGAGATCATGCACACAACACTTTGAACCTTAGCCAAAAAACCACCAAGAACAACAACTGGCGACTGATAATTGACACTACATTTGAATCCATTTTGACACTAATCGAGAAAATAGATAGTCCTCTTGGTCTTATTGATACCAACTGCAACATTCATGTCTTTTGGAACCATATCACCTCAGTACATCAATCAAGCCATGTATTTTCCATGCCTTTGATCACATTGCGCCATCATATAAAAGGTTACAAATCAATGTTGTAATCTTAGCAACTGATAGTTGCTCATGGTAAGCTTTATCATCTGAAATCAGTGGTGCATATGACGAAAGAATGAAATGGATCCTTGGGTATGGCACCAAATTGGTTTGGAACTTTGTCACGTCAACATTCAAAGAACAAGACAAACGAAGCAAAGCCTTCAAAGACCAAATGACCTGAAAAACAAAAAATAATAATTAGTAAACAATTAGAGAACAACAATATCATTTTTTTTAAATTCGTTTAAATATACTAGTATTTTGTTAATTTCTAACTCAAGGATTAGGCAAAATATATGCAAGCATCGTCATTTGATTTTGCTTAAGAATATGACACATTTTGTGAGCATAAATCATAGAGCATCACAGTTCAAATTTTAACACATCACAAGCATATTTAGACACACATACTCATTTTCGAACGAACAGCAAACACCATTAATCCTAACTCATGCGTATGTACGTGAGCATACATCCTAGAGCATTTCAGTTCAACTTCTACCACATCAAAAGCATATTCAGGCACACACACTCGTTTTCGAACGAACGACAAACACCATTAAGCCTAACTCATGCCTATGTACGTAATCATACATCCTATAGCATCATAGTCCAACTTCTACCACATCACAAGCATGTTCAGGCATACATACTCATTTATGAATGAACGACATACACTAATAAGCCTAACTCATGCCTGTATATGTATGTGAGCATACATCCTAGAGCATCACAGTGCAACCTACCACATTACGAGCATATTTAGGCGCACACACTCATTTTTTAACAAATGACAAAACCACTTAAGCCTAACACTTTACCTATGTACGTGAGCTCGCATCCTATAGTATCATAGTTAATAATTTTACCACATCACACACATATTCAAGCACACATACTCATTGTTTTACAGAAAGACAAATACCATTACCCTAACTCATGCTTATGTATACGAACATACATTTCAGAGCATCACAATCGAGATTCTACCACATCATAAGCAGATTCAGTCACATTCATTCATTTTCTCACCAATGAAAAATACCATTTATCCAAACTCATTCCTATGTACAACAATATACACCCTATGCATCAAATTCAAACTTCTAACACATCACAAGGATATTCAAGCACATTCATTAAAATTAAACTGTAATGTAGTAGAAATAAAGCTGCAATGTAGTAAATCAGGCATATGAACAACACGAGTAACCTACTGCATTAAATGCATTAGAATTTAAACCTTAATGTAGTAGAAATAAAGTTTTACTGCATTTAATCATGCATATGAAGAATGTACGTAACCTACTTCATTACAATGCATTAAAATTAAACTGTAATGTATTAGAAATAAAGCTGCAATGTAGTAAATCATGGCATATGAACAACACGAGTAACCTACTGCATTAAATACATTAGAATTTACCTTAATGTAGTAGAAATAAAGTTTTACTGCATTAAATCATGCATATGAAGAATGTACGTAACCTACTTCATTACAATGCATTAAAATTAAACTGTAATGTAGTAGAAATAAAGCTGCAATGTAGTAAATTAGGCATATGAACAACACGAGTAACCTGCTGCATTAAATACATTAGAATTAAACCTTAATGTAGTAGAAATAAAGTTTTACTGCATTCAATCATGCATATGAAGAATGTACGTAACCTACTTCATTACAATGCATTAAAGTTAAACTGTAATGTAGTAGAAATAAAGCTGCAATGTAGTAAATCATGCATATGAACAACACGAGTAACCTACTGCATTAAATGCATTAGAATTTAAACCTTAATGTAGTAGAAATAAAGTTTTAATGCCTTAAATCATGTATATGAAGAATGTACGTAACCTACTTCATTACAATGCATTAAAATTAAATTGTAACGTATTAGAAATAAATCTTCAATGTAGTAAATCATGCATATGAACAACACGAGTAACCTACTGCATTAAATGCATTAGAATTTAAAACCTTAATGTAGTAGAAATAAAGTTTTAATGCATAAATCATGCATATGAAGAATGTAAAACCTACTGCATTACAGTGCATTAAAATTTAATCTGTAATACAGTAGAAAGAAAAATGCAAGTATCGTAATACATTACAGTGCATTAAAATTAAACAGTAATGTAGTAGAAAGAACAATGCAAGTGACCTACTGCATTACAGTGCATTAAAATTTAACTGTAATGCAGTAGAATAAATTTGCTTATTATTATTAAATTTTTACCAAATCACATGCATAGTATTAGTTTTACTCCATCATAATATTAATTCTACTCAATCATAGTGTTAATCCTACTCCATCATAGTTATGATTTACCAAATCACTTATAGAGAACTTTATAATTCTCATTGAGACATTATATCAAACACATTTTATACATCAATCATAAACAGACACTTGCACAAAACCTTATATATGTTTGATATCCTATCGCATTCTAGAGCATTATAATGCATTTTTAACACATTTTCTACCTGTGAACAACGAAAGTAACCAACTTCATTACACTATATTTTCTACCACATCAAACCCGTAAGTAACTTACTACATAACGGTCTCATACCTAGTACCTTAGAATGTTAAAGTAGTGCATCACAATTATGATGTCTTATTGAGACATTATATCAAACACATTGTATGCATAAATCATAACCACACACTTACCCATAATCTTCTACATCTTTGATGTCATACCGCAACATCGACCATGGTTACTATCATTGGTTATCATCAGAAGATCAGCATGACTGATTCTGATTACCGTCACCGATCGTCGTCACCATATTTGACCACCTTCATCATTGTAGATCACCATATATGTTCGAGCCATGGATTT